>CM077623.1:17168736-17881236 GCA_039566895.2 Turritopsis rubra | reverse complement strand
TGCATTTTAACGGTATAACAAACTCATTAAATCTTTTTGAATGGAATAAAGACTATTGCTCTTTAATCCAGGACCCGGTTCTAAGAGCGATAGAGAAACATAAAGGACATCCCAGTATTGTCAAAATCCAAAATTGCATAGGGCGTGGCCCGACATTTGATTTCCAGGAGATTGAATCTCTTGAAGTGAGTAAATTGATTATGGCGTTGGATTGCACAAAGAAAACCAGTGGGTCTATACCAAATAGTGTATTAAAGTCATCAAGTAATATTGTATCTGATGTTGTAAGAGATTGTATTAATAGATCAATTAAATCCTGTAAATTTCCAAACAAGCTGAAACTTGCTGAGATAACTCCTATTCCAAAAAAGGGTGACAGTCTGGAAGTTGGCGACTATCGACCCATCAGCATTTTACCAACAATATCTAAATTGTACGAGAAAGCACTGGCCGAACAGCTTGGAAACTTTTTTGAAACCAAATTTTCTAAACTGTTGTGTGGTTTTCGCAAACGCCATTCAACACAGCACGCTCTTTTTTGATTGCTAAAATCCTGGGAAAATAGTTTAGACAAAGGTGAAATTGTTGGTACTGCACTGATGGATCTGTCGAAAGCATATGACTGTCTTCCACATGACCTTTTAATTGCTAAACTTGCGGCTTACGGAGTCGGTTTAAAAAGTCTTAGCTTGTTGTATAACTATCTAACTAGGAGATTTCATAGGGTTAAAATTGATTCTTTTGTAAGTGAGTGGTTAAAAATGTTATTAGGTGTACCTCAAGGGTCTATTTTAGGCCCTATTTTGTTCAATATTTTCATTAATGATATATTTCTTTTCATCTCTGAGGCAGATATCTGTAACTTTGCTGATGATAACACTCTCTATACCAGTGATCTCACGGAAACCACAGTCCTTGATGTCCTTAAGAGAGAAACCAAAATTCTATTGGAGTGGTTCAAAGTAAATTCAATGGCAGCAAACCCAGCAAAGTTCTAGATTATGTTTATGGGAAGAAAAGAAACTCACGACATAAAACTGAAACCTACAAATGTTGTCAAGCTACTCGGAGTAACTATTGACAACAAACTAAATTTTGATTCGCATGTTAAAACGCTTTGCAAAACCGCATCTCAGGAAGTGAAGGCATTATTCCGCATTCGATCAAACCTGAATACTAGATGTGCAAAAAGGCTTTGTAATGCCTATATTCTTTCCACATTCAATTATTGCCCACTAATTTGGATGTTCTGTAGCAAACGTAGTAACTCACTGGTGAACGAAGTTCACAAACGCGCATTGAGGGCAACATACTAAAACTTTAATGCCTCAGTAGATGAGTTATTGGAGGTAGACCAAGGTGTTAATATTCATGTTAGAAATTTAAGATATTTACTTATAGAAATATTTAAATCTTTGAATTTCATGAATCCAAATTTTATGTGGAATATTTTTGAACAAAAGTCAATTCCTTACAGCCTAAGATCAAGGTCAACTCTAAAATTGCCTTCTTGTAAAACCAGACGATATGGCGTACATTCTATTGTTTTCAGAGGCAGCTTGCTTTGGTGTGCACTGCCAGCTTCCATTAAGTCCTCGAATTCTCTATCAAGCTTCAAAAGAAAATTGAATTCTTTGTCGGATATAGCCTGCAACTGCCTATTATGCACTTGACCTGAAATTTACTGCACATCTAAGTTTTTATTCATTTTTTCATTTATAACTAGATTTTAGATTTTATTATTTGCAAAGTTGGTTTATATTAGTTTCTTTGTAAACTATGATTTTAATCCTTGTCACCAACTGAAAATAAATTAATAATAATAATAATAATTTATGCTTATTTTACCACTATCAACACAGTTCTTTCGTTGGCCTAAACTTTGGATCGGCAAAAATTTTCGTCACCTGCCCTCTGATATTTCATATATTTCATATATATAATCATAGACGCTCTTACTTTTTTGTCGCTTTTTACCGACATTTTTATGACCGATAAGGAATTCGCGAAAACTAATTCGCCTAGGTCTTATTACGAAAAGTCTTGTTAGGAGTTTTATTTTGTTGCAGATTTAGATACGTTAGTTTACAAAAAAGAAAGTGACGAAACTACGTCTATTTATGAATACTGATACTGTTGTTCTTCACGGCGCAAACTCTGTCTATATACAGCTAGCATACTGCCGTATATGGTCATGTTGGTATTATACGGTAGGATGAGAACTGTAAATGAACATAGGTTGTGCCGTGCTTTACCCTTAGAAAGTAATGTTTGATTCGGATCTACATTGGCTCTCCATTTAATTTTCGAAAGCAGTCTATAAAGAATACGCGCAACGTTATTTTGAGGCTCGCAATGGACCGGACTGTGTTCAAACGTCAGAGCTAGTACAGTACTTTATAGGTGGGATGACTCCATACTGTATCTGCAGGATCACTTTACCCAGGGAAAGTAGGTTGATTATTCGAACAAGTGCTTTCCTTACAGCTTCTCTTTAGGCAAATCTACGGTCCCTATCGCTATTTCAAAGGAAGAAACTTCCGAGAGAGGCGAATTCGCGAAATATTAGGATTTTAAGTCGAAAACTTAGTGAGATTAAAGTTATGAAATTCCTGCGACTACGCAAACTAAACATTTTGACAGTCTGGGACAATTATTCCATCACTTTTAACGTTTTTTTTTAACGATTCATTTGCAATACATTGATACTTGAAAGGTAAGTTAATCCTCTAAAAGTACACGAAATTTGAAACAGATAGCCATTCCCCTCAATTAATCCCTGCAAAACATGATTTTTTCGACTGTCGACTATAAGTTCCCGCATATTTTTGTTAAGCCCATTTTCCAATTGCCAAATACATCGACGCATACGCATTAAAAGCCATTACATAAACACAGCAAATTTGATGTTGAAAAATCTGTTTGCACAAATAAATTCGTGTGTGGAGAAATGGCGATAAGAGAGGGGATTCCCATGTTCTCTAAAAATCGGCCGACGTGGTTTAGGAAATATGGTGCGTAGATTTTTACAGATGGTCTCAGCTCGTCTCAGCTCGTCTCTTGGTGGTCTCAGCTCGTCTTAGCTTGCCTCAGTTCGTCTCAGCTCGTCTCAGCTCGTCTCAGGTGGTTCCGTTGTTTAGTCAGTACGACCTGTTTTACGTTCATTGAATATGACACAAAGGTGACGTCAGTTCGTTTCTTGGTTGTCATAATACATATTAATCATGATTGAGTTTTTTCGTGTAACAACGTCCTTGCATTTTTATGACTAATATCTGGTATTCACATGACATTGTTTTCTGCCACCATGGGATGAAAAGGAGCAGTTTCTCCATTTTTCTTCCCAGTTATTGTTCAAATAATGCTCCATTATCATAAATATATCTGGTAACTATCACGTTTATTTACCTACATAAATTCAGCCATGTTTTTGCTATGTAATATGGTCCTTCCGCATGATTCTGCTTTGTCTTCCATATATAAAATTTTGAGCCTTTAAAAAAGTAATGCTCACCATCAGCATAATATCGAAATACAGTGTCAAGGTTATCTGGAATTCCAGGAAATGCATCTGCTATTAATTTTGGATAGCCAGCTGCTACTTCTTTTAAGATATTATCATATAGAAAAACTGACTCATTTTTAAAAAAGTACGTGTTCCCCAAGTCATCAGTAAATGCTGCGTCGATATTGTTCGGTATACCCTTCCAACCTCTTTGTATATCTACTGGATATCCGTTATCAACAATACCATTGCGATACCGATAGTATTTACTTCCCTAAACAAGACAAGTAAAATTTTATGCCATGCTTGGATTATGTGAGGAACGAAAAATCTTTGAAGGAACTGTTTAGGTTACCTTAAAGATATACGTTTGCCAGTTATCACCCCAAACAAATATCTCATCAAATGATCTTGGCAAGTTTTTCCAATCTGCAGAGAGAGTTAATGGTCCATCATCCATTTCAAACCCCGATGTAACTTTCCAAAAGTGTGTATCTGCATCAACATGTTTGAAAAAATATGATTTGCCGTCACTTAAATCGCTGAACACCGAATTTATACGACAGTTAACTAGAAAATAAAAAAGGATAAACTGAGGTAACCGGTTATCATTGTTAAACCTCCGAAAAAGGTAAAAAAAGGCTGTGTTCAGCTCTTGTTCATGTGTTGTAATATACTGTGACAAAAAATTTACTTCAGATGTTATTGTTAGTTATCATGTGTTGCGACTGATTGAAACTCAAATAATGCAATTAAAATAACCGAAAAATTTAAAACGATTTATGCAAAGAACGACGTGTATAAGTTTCTTTGAAGTTTACCTGTGTCAATTAATAGCTTCATCAAAGGATTCCACCCATAACCAAGCACGTGACCAAATATTTTTTTTATATCTTCTATACTGTTGTTTTCACTTACGTAAATATTATAGATCTGATTCGATTGGTTTGATATCGTCGCTGACACTTGATTGCTTACTAAGGAGGAAACTCCCTCTAAAATATCAAAAAATGAGATGTGAGCATTTACATTTAAAAAACACTTTAATGTTATAAGAAAGTTTTACATATGATTTTTATGTCTTGCTAGCCCTCGCCACTATTGTTCCAAACGCAAATGAGCATAAGTATAAGCAGGCTTTCTATACGAGTTGATCGCGCGTGTTGATCGCGCCCTTTGGCGAGATGGCATGCAATACATACACTGCGACAAGAAGTCATGGACGGGCTTGAAAACCCGAAAAGCTCTCGAAATTTCTGTTATTTTTTTTAACTTAAATTTCTCAGAAGTATTATTTCTGAATCCCTGGCCAATATATCTCAAGAAATATCGAAGTGAGTTGGTACTTTGCAGAAATATCGAAGTGAGTTGGTACTTTGCAGAAATATCGAAGTGAGTTGCTACTTTGCAGAAATGTCTGTTGCCGTATGAAATGAATGAAACGACTTTATTAGGCTCGATTATCCGACGGTTGACCGTAAACCTGCCCAATATTGACCAATTTCAACAAATTCTAAAGTTAATAGCCATAATTTTCGTCATTCATTTCACGCTCCGGTCTCTTATTCTTCATTCGCATCCAACACAGCGCCCTTCAAACAACGCCTCTCTTCCAGAAAATTGGCAGCGCGAGAGCGAAATTTTGGTAAGAAAGGCATAGTTTGGAATACATTAATTATTCATGAGATTTTACAATTTTTTATGTCGTACCAATAAAATGAAAAAAATGCATTTGCGACCATTTCGACGGGGTTTACCCGTTAAAAGATTTTTGTTTGTTTGTTCTAGAAAAAGAGTAAACCAATATATGCAAAACTTATGCTGATTAAATGCAGAAGTAGCAATATGAAAGTCAAACCTTTTGTAAAGTATATGTTGATATCACTGATGTTTGAAGACCATCTTACATCCAATTTTAATTTTGTTGACCAATTCCATATAGATTCCCATATGCTTTCATTTTGCTTTTTCTGACTGAATTTATTTGACCATGACCGTATCGAGTATGTAAATGGATCGCTCTGTTTCATAAAAGCATTTTGAATCCGAGTTGGTTTCTTTTCATTTGGAAGATATCCATACTTAACCAGGTATTCCTATAACATGCATTAACATGATCTCAATTTTTTTTTATTTTCATACTTGCGTCCTAATCAGAGTACATATTAAAAGGTCTCGGTTACCCTTATTAATCCCGTATCGATTTCTAACCCTGTCAGATTTTATCAGAATTCTCGTTGTGCAAAAGAAATCAGAATCTCACTTTTGCAATTATATCCAGCACTTCAATCACTTCCACAACTAATGACAATGGAACCTTGTCGAAACGAACATTTTTAAAATGACAGTTTTTGATAAGGTATTCTGTTTTTTTCTTATGGGAAGAAAATGAATTTCATCGTTTTTTAATTTTTAAATGACATATTTTGACTTTTAAAAGCAGAATATTCGACATACAAAGAGATTCCAGTTGTACAAGTTTGGTTCATTTTTAATAAAATGATAAACTGTCTGATACTATTTTAGTATCATATTTTCTATTAAAACACATGCAAATTAGGCTCCTCCTTCTCACCTCTGCCCGGTCAACCTTATTTCTATCATAAATTGAAATTGCCAAAGTATTTGAGATTTCGAGAAAATAGATAAAGTTGATAAGCTGGTTTATCAGTTAGTTTAGATTTCGTCATCTTTTGTTTACTTAAAGTGAAAGCTGTCATTCATAAATATTACACTTAACGACTATACTGAAACTAATGTCGAAATTTGATATTATTATTTATCAAAAAGTTGAAGAGATATACTTTTTTTGACAAATGTTCATACATCACGTGTACGCCATTCGTATTTGATTATTAAAGAAACTTTTTTGGGGAACTGAAATCTAATTACTAGTTGCTGGACACAAGACAAATACTTTTACGGACACATGCTTATTTACGCACACATTTCTTTCCCTTATAATTTTAATCTTAAGATCTTTTAAATATAAACTATAATACCATACACTAGGTTCCATTTCAAAAGTTATCAGAACTCTCACATGTGCATGTAGTACTTGCAAAATCCATTGCAAAGCTTCATAATATGCGTCACGGAGTTACCTAACTTTTCACACAGGTTGCGTAAATGTTTTATAGGATATCAACTTTTCTTGCAGTTGACGATGTTATTGTTATAACTCTTCACAATGTTGATTTTATGATTGAGTTTTATGCTACAGTGAACCGTGAAATCCTGAGCCTCGATATAACACTGGGAAAGTCTCATTAGTTACTTTCAATTTAAATTGAAATATAGCTGACAACCTAGTTAAAACACGAGATTAGTAGCATTATTCATTTTTGATCTATACTAAAGACAATATTTTGACACTATTTATACAGATATTGCACGTCGCCTAAAACATCGATATTGTAGAACTCCTCATTCATTAAGCCAGAATCTATTACCCGTTACTATATGGTAGGTAGGTAGATGAATATAAACTTGGGGTAATGATGGCGGGATGTTTAATATTCCTTCATTTCATACATTATCGTTCCTTGCAATAATAGTTTCAGTCGTTAGAGTTTTCAAAGTAATATTAAAAATTACTTACTATCGTCTCAGCCGTGTATTGCTTATCGTCTCCTTTATTTATAGCAACTGGAAATGAAACTACATCGAACATGGCCAAAGCAAATGCCAAGAAACATACAAACACTTTTTCCATAATCCTTAATGAGTTATATACTTATAGGTACACTTTCTTGATAATAATGATATTGCAATATTTTATAATGATATTTTTTGTTTTTTTATATACAGACGAAGTTTCCTCATTAACAGTTGATTTTTGCACGATTCATCTGCTAAATGATAATGCGTATGACTCGACTTAAAATAATGAACCAATCTTACCAAGCCCACGATTGTTATATTTTCTTCGTAAACAAATCTGACGATGGTATCTTTAAATAAACTATTGGGTATTCGAATATAAACGGACAAGTTTGATCATATTACAATGAACAGAATTTTTCCTTTTTTCCTATTTTCTAATTTCAAAAGAAATAGTTGCTTCTGCTGTAGTTGCAGCAAATGTAGTTGTTTGTAGCAGTGTTTGTAGCAGTGTGCTGTATAGTGCTGTATCAAACAGTTGCTACTGCTGTCTTTCGCGCGTTCCCTCATTAAAGGAAGGCGTAACAATTTTCATATTGGACGTGAAGGATGTCACATTTTTTAAACATTGCGTACATGCCTACTTGAAATCGTATGATAATAAGGTGTCATTTTATCTCATAAGGAAGAAATGTTTGCAAAATCTGTGGTTTGCAATAACAACATATGTAACACAACAAGGTGGTATTGAATAGTTCCAAGTTTTTTTTTCAGACATGTCTTCTTCAAGCGGCTTTATAAAGGAACATTCTTTTCTATCTTTATTTATATCCATTATTTGGAGTATTTAGTACAATTCTTGAAATAAATTTTATGAATAACAAAAGTTTTGCGAACCCTCTAATGTTGACAGATTCAATCGCAGCTTCATGCTCAAAGAAAATTTTTTGATAAGCAAGCTTAATGTTCTTTTGCTAAATTTTGATGCTGCTGAAAACGATATATCAAAGCCATACATTTATGCAAGGTTCGAGTAGGATGTACGTAATGTAAAAAAAACCTACAATCAATAATACCAACACTTAAGTGAGAAGGATATTTTTAGAATGACACTCTGTTTTTAGACTTTTTACCATCAATCTCCAGTTCTCAAACTTTTTAGCAAGATAGACGTGTTGATTTTTTGAAACTCTCTCTCTCTCTCTTCAAACTTTTTCTTTTGAATTTTTATGTTGCAATGTTGTTAAAATGAAAGTGTAAAACATTTTAAACATCACCAGAGAATATTTCAGGTTTCCTCGTCTGTTCACAACTTGAGTGTCCATTGTAGAAAAGAAATTTGGAAGATGTTTCTCAAATTAAATAGATATCGTATTTTGGTGGCAATTATTAATTTTATTTGAAGAAAAAGAATGATATGAAAAGTTTGACAATTTAAATTGATCGTGTTTTGCGAGCTTTAGTGGAATAGTTCGGATTACAAGGTGTCAAAATTATCGACAGTAATTTCCACATTGTTTGAATATTTAATGTCTGTCTCAAAATTTTATGCACGTGGTATATTTTTAAAAATTTCTCAGCGCTGTATTGATAAATTTCAATAAATTTACCCTCGTTCGAAAGATATTTCAGAGTGGAATATTGTGCTTTCGGAAATTTAAAAAAAATATATATAATAGAAAAAAGAAACAATGAGCTTTTCTTCTACGTAACCTTCGCAGCTCATTTTTGGTATGCTAAAACTTCCATCTTTCCTGATTACGAATATATATAAAAAATTTACAATTTACAAACTTTTAAAGATATAAGGGTTCAAGACCTATGTAAAATCAGCTTAAAACTTACAGTAAGTAAGTAACGGGGAGTTTTAAGTCTTTGAGCTTCCATGCGTAGTGGTTGGATATTCTAACAGCCGACTTGCAACTAGGAAGTTGACTTACCCCCAGAAATACTTACAGCGTTGCTCTAGCTTGCCCGAGAGCAGGGTGTGCATCAATCGATGGTTCCAAATGGGTTGATACGCTGCTTTTAATGTGCATCGGAGGTGAAGTATCGAAATGACAGATACCCGAACACAGAAGGTACTGTCCACTACACCAACGCTGCATAAGTATTAAATTTTAAACTTATTTTAAATTCAAAAATTTAATTTTTCTTATAGTGTTTTAATTACCTTTGAAGCGCCATCGTATGTAGTAACAAAGAACTTGAAAATTGCGTTTACCCATAAATTTTGATAAATTTTTGAAGAGGTTCCAGTTGATGTAGCCAAAATAAAAAAATTGAAGAGGTGACGTGTACTTGAGAATAATATCAGTCAAAGTCTGTGATTTGCGGGTATATTGCTTCATCTTCTACAGTCAAAGTAAACATGCTTGCGATTGATGAAATTCCACAAAATCTTTGGCCTTATTTTTGGTTTAAACGTACATAAAGTTTATTAAAAATTAATTTCTATTTCCGTATATAAATATCAGGCCATCCATTCATAATAGAACTTTTATATTCTGAAGGAATTCAACCTGTATAAATACGAAATAAAAATACTAATAAAGAATTATATAAACAAATGTTCGTCTGGATAAATGAGACATGTTCGTCTGAATATTTGTTTGGTTTGTATGATATACTATTCATAATGATTAAAGGTGCGTGTCAGGTCAACTGACATATATTTGCACCGTGTGTCATTAACAAGATGAAAAGGTATTTTCCTCTCTTTGCATAGGCGTATACGAGGTCAGTCAAAAAAAGTGGAGGAGTACAACGTTATGATATGTCTTTTCAGTCTGAAGTGTCGATTAGGTTACTTGCACGTTTTCCTTTTCTATTTTAAATGACTTAAACTCTCCTCCACAAATTTTGACTGAGCTCTTGCTACGCCCCTGAATTGTATTGACTTTCGTACACTTATTACGGTCGAACCTCTGTAGAACGAAAACACATAAAACGGACTCCTGAGACAGACAACAAGCCAAAAGAATGTAACGTCAGAATAAAAAAATCACCACTACCTTATATCTTTCAATATCTTTCGAAATCGCTCAACGGTTTTGTAACTGCGCCAGTGTTGAAAAAGAATACGCAAAGGAGAGCCTTTGAAGATGATTTCTACTCAAATTGGGGCTCGAGAACGCTATGTGATTGGTGGAAAAATGAAAGTTAAGTAATCTTCTTTCAAAGTTTTTTATTAAAACTACTTAACATTAAATTACTGATCAGATACATTTTTTTAAGTCATATTTTACCTCCATTTATCTTAAAATATCAAATTAATTAACCGAATTCTGCAATTTAACTTTTTTTACCTGACGACCACCTTAATATAATATTACATGAATTTAATGTCCTATCGTCGTATTCTTCCATTGGATGTCGCTTTCAATCAATTAATTGGTAGATCTAGATCTTATGCAACATTCATGAAGGAGAGTTAAGTTATTTAGAGTAGAAAAAACAACGTGCAAGTGACCTAATTAACAGTGAAGATTGAAAAGAAATTTTTTGACGCTGTACTCCTCCACTTTTTTATTAACCTTAGATCCGCTGCTGATCAACGGTTTCATGTATGTTCCATTGCAGCTTCAATTGATTGAACAAATAATTTGACTGCTTTCCTGAGCTGTGAAGTCATGAATCTCCATACTCAAAGTTTTTAACTCGAAGTCGTAAATCAAGGATTATCCGCCTCGTTCACATGTGTGCTTTTACTCCTATATTTAAATTTTTTATTTTGTGTGAAAAGCAGATCCTTCGTTGTATCTATTATTTACTAAATAAGTAGTTGATTCTAGTTTTGATCCAGGATAAAGACTATTACATCTGTACTTGACAGGTAAACATGCTTAATGATTAAAGTGATGTAAGATTCAATCAAGGGGACTACTCCTATATTGCAAGTTATGACAGTGTTTGAACGCACCTGAATGAAGATTTGAATGAAGCATTTAATGAAGATTTAATTTTTATCATATCAATAATAATTTCTGCCAAGAGAAAATTAAATTTAAAGTAATTATCTAACTAATTTTACAATCTCAGTCGATCTTTCTCCACCTTGCGACTTCAGATGATGAGTATTGTTATAGGTTCAATTTACCTTTGCTCTGATGTCACGATAATTGATGTTTGTTTGTTTGTTTTAGGTTGAATAATACAAGACAGAATGCTTTTTGTTGACCTTGACCACGTTAAGTATGCATTTAAGAAGTATATGTATAGTTCGTGTAAATAATTTTTTTTCTACATCGTTGAAAACACTTGCAGTTGTTTATTGAATACACATCTTTGACGTAAGTTAAATTTGTGTGGGTGAATATTTATGTCGTTAATGATGCATCATGTAGCTTATGATGAAGAACGATTGAAATATAAGAGAGGTTTGCTTGAAGCAATTAGAATAACAAGAAATAGATAACTCTGAAACTTCCATGAGAACCAACTGTCTTTACGAACTCTAAATCAATACTTTAGGGTTAATGGATTGCTTATAATAGAGTATAGCTAAAACTAAAAGTATCTCCTTTTGCCCACATTAATAGAACAACAACCCGATTAAAGAAGTCGGGTAAACCCTATTCATACTCTTCCGGGGGCTCTCCGGTTATTTTCCATAACATTTAAGTATTTATAGTTAGACCTTTATAGTTAGTTAGAGCTTCAAACTTGGTGACTTTTCTTAACTTTTATTTGGCTTTACTTTGATAAAAGCAAATTTGGAAAATATGCCGAAGTGTTCCCATGGCAAACAATTTTTCTTGTTGAGGTGAAAAATTCAGATTATTTTTTAGTAAGAAGCATTGTTTAGCGTTACTTGTTAATTTATAAAATTATATACAATTGCATTTACAATGTCTTTATAAGTATTATTTCAATGTTAAGCAATGATAAATCAAATGTTACTTTTATTGTTCCATTGTCCGTACTTTTTGCCTAGTCCGGTTTTGATGACGTCACTGGTTAAAATAATGACGTCAACACCATTTGTTTCCATCAAGTTGTTTATTAAGCCTTCGTCAACAATTATGGGAAGTTTCATGATAAAAGCATAAGATTTGTGGAAGTTACGGTACCGAGGTGCCCCAAAAAAGGGTCCGCTATGAATAGGGTTTAAAGAGAAACAGAAATTAAACAATAGATTTCGTCTGTAGCGAGACTCTTTAAGTATGTCTACATTGTGTTGCTTTGTAGATTGTAGAGCAAAGGAAGAAATGTTAGCTTTTACTGATTTCCAAAGGTTATTACAATCCAAGGAGAATAAGATAAAAAGCACTAATAGAGAGACGAAGAAATCGTTGGATAGCTCCTACAAACGTACTGACTAAACAACGGAACCACCTGAGACGAGCTGAGACGAGCTGAGACGAACTGAGACGAGCTGAGACGAGCTGAGACCACCTAGAGACGAGCTGAAACCACCAAGAGACGAGCTGAGACGAGCTGAGACCATCTGTAAAAATCTACGCTCCATATTTCCTAAACCACGTCGGCCGATTTTCGCAGAACATGGGAATACCCTCTCTTATCGCCATTTCTCCACACACGAATTTATTTGTGCAAACAGATTTTTCAACATCAAATTTGCTGTGTTTATGTAATGGCTTTTAAAGCGTATCCGTCGATGTATTTGGCAATTGGAAAATGGGCTTAACAAAAACCTGCGGGAACTTATTGTCGGCAGTCGAAAAAATCATGTTTTGTAGGCATTAATTTGCGGATTAACTTGCCTTTCAAGTATCAATGTATTGCAAATGAATCGTTAAAAAAACGTTAAAAGTGATGGAATAATTGTCCCAGACTGTTAAAATGTTTAGTTTGCGTAGTCGCGGGAATTTCATAACTTTAATCTCACTAAGTTTTCGACTTAAAATCCTAATATTTTGCGAATTCGCCTCTCCGGGAAGTTTCTTCCTTTGAAATAGCGATAGGGACCGTAGATTTGCCTAAAGAGAAGCTGTAAGGAAAGCACTTGTTCGAATAATCAACCTACTTTCCCTGGGTAAAGTGATCCTACGGATACAGTATGGAGTCATCCCACCTATAAAGTACTGTACTACCTCTGACGTTTGAACACAGTCCGGTCCATTGCGAGCCTCACAATAACATTGCGCGTATTCTTTATAGACTGCTTTCGAAAATTAAATGGGAGAGCCAATGTAGATCCGAATCAAACATTACTTTTTAAGGGTAAAGCACGGCGCAACCTATGTTCATTTACAGTTCTCATCCTACCGTATAATACCAACATGACCATATACCGCAGTATGCTAGCTGTATATAGACAGAGTTTGCGCCGTGAAGAACAACAGTATCAGTATTCATAAATAGACGTAGTTTCGTCACTTTCTTTTTTGTAAACTAACGTATCTAAATCTGCAACAATATAAAACTCCTAACAAGACTTTTCGTAATAAGACCTAGGCGAATTAGTTTTCGCGAATTCCTTATCGGACATAAAAATGTCGGTAAAAAGCGACAAAAAAGTAAGTGCGTCTATGATTATATATATGAAATATATGAAATATCAGAGGGCAGGTGACGAGAATTTTGCCGATGGAAAGTTTAGGCCAACAAAAGAACTGTGTTGATAGTGGTAAAATAAGCATAAAGATGCAAAAAAACATACAGGTTTTTAAATATAAGTAACACGTTTACAGCATTAAGAACAAAGAATCCGCCGCTTCAAATAAGTGGTCGTCCCCAAAATTTGTTTGTCAAATAGAGTGATTTTCACCTCAAGAGAAGTGCCTTAATGCATACAATTTTATGCAAAAAGGCATTTCTCCCCTCAGGTGAAAGTAAAACCCCTAATAAGAAGGTTCTTGAAAACCTTTACCATTTTATTGCGTTAAACGCAATACGTTAAATGTCGGTACAAAGTGAACGGAAAACTTCGTTATAAGTGAAACGAATTTGAAACCCAATTTCTAGTTTTAAATTCACTGTTGGATATAACGTCAGGACACTGGACAAATCCGACCAACTTGGCAATTGGAACGGGAGATAAAGGACATTCTAGATCTTAAAAACAGTATTATGTCTCGTTAAAACAAGTAAGTCTTAAATTTATTCAGAGAACTTTTAGAGCCACTTGGACCCAAGAATTTTTGGGCCACAAACGTAACCTCATTGCAAAACTGGCTTCAATCACAAATTTTAAAAATTAGTTATTTCCAACATTGAAATTAATTAATAACTCGAACTTTCAAATTTGACTTTCGTTGCTAGGAGTATTGCTTTCACACCGGTTGGAAGCAGATCTTGTGTTCGTTTAGGAACAACCACATCCGCAAATGTAAAGGATTTGTCATGCAGTTTTAGGCAAGAGGTGACAAAATGCAAGTATACGTTTGCTTCTTTCCTTATGATTTTACCAGTTTTCTCGCTTCTTTCACGGAGGCCTGTAGACTTCAAGACTGATACATCATTTGATTGAAATGCGATGCAGCACTCCTCGAATCTGGTAACCATCTTTGGACAAAGTTTATTGTCACTACGCAAGACAAGAGAGCACACTTTCTTCATTTCCCGATCTGGGTCCCAAAGTGACACACCACATGCATTATTTTGTTCGTTTTGTTGTTCATCATGTAGAACGGAAGCATTAACCTATTAAAATGAATGAAAATGTCTAATAAATAAGTATCTTACATTGTAATACAATGTTGAACTACATGGAAAACCATTAAATTAAACAAATATTTTTCCTTAGCTGTTCTAAGGTTGAGACATAATCCGGACACAGGTGGTTTAGGGTTTAATCTAATCGCAAGGAGGGAGGGCACGTTAGGTTTCTGGACCCAAATTGTGTTAACAGATAAAAAGACTATGTTTTGGCGAGAAACATTTTTTTGGTGAATGCATTGTTATTTGTTCTTTGTAAGTCGAGGTGATATAAGGGCCTTCCATTTATTAAGAATGTACGCACCAATACACTGAATTTTGAACCCCTTTTTCCCCTGTAGCAGAATATTGGCCATTTCCCGAACAGTCAGTTAACAGTCACATCCTCTGAACCATATTGGGTTGTTGCAGTTGTCAAGAAATTGGTTTTAGAGGTTTCTTTCTTCATAGGTTTGCATTATGAATTTATTATTCCTTTGAAGTATTAATAAATTAATTGTGTGGGTTTGGTTATAGCCTCTAAAGACTTGCACACAAACTTGTAGCAGCAGCTTTCAAATTTTTTTTCAATTTTTTTGGGGTAAACTTTTAAACGATCACCAAATAACTCTGCTTCTGGTAGCCTGCCATTTCTTTTCTTTTCTGGAGGTGTAGTGTAGACTTCAAGGCAGCAATTTTAGGCTTTTTGTAGCAGTTGTATAATGGGGGTTTCAAGTCACGAAATTGTTTCACACGATCTGATTTCTTTTCTGTAACCCTCTTCCTCCAATCAGTGGGATTAACAAACAAGTGATCGTAGCCAGGATCGCATACCTGTATTTTCCAAAACCTGGAATTGATCGCACCTCTTCCCTTGTAAACTCATCACACCATTTTTGAAGCACTTCTGTCACAGGTGATACCTGATAGATAAAAATTATTTTATCTGTAGCTCATAGTTTACATGAAACACACTTACCAACCTGGTTAGAAATATAGCATGAGAAGCCACAAACACAAAATATATTTACTTTAAAAATAATACAACCTGCTAAGTTAGAAAGTGTTGTAATACTAGGGGTAGTTCTACCCTACAGATTTGGTTTATCAATTAAAATCTGTGCCACTGCTAGACAACTAATTAGGAGACAAAGCAATACACTAGAAAAGTACATAAAACATTAAGAGTCCAAGATAATATAAACCAAGGTTTCCTTCGGTCTCCTGTGGTGAAAATGCAATGTTTGACAAATTCAGAGACAAAGTCTAAGCTTCAATTTTTTTCCTTTATTACCAAAAGACAACAACTATGTAAATATATCATAAAAGGGACTTACTCAGTTGGCTCAGATTTTACGGGATATGTTTTAAATGCAGTAGGAAGCTCATCAGCACTCGCACCACTACATTCATCACATAACTAAAATACAAACAGGAAAAAATGACAGAAACATTACAATGTGAGGACCTGTGTTTACCTTTAGGGAATTAATTAATTAATTTACGTGAAACTTGCAAATTTTGACCCAGAAATCGCAAAAATTGTCAACAATATTTTCTCGGGAAACCTCCTAAACTTAAAAATGAAATTCACACATTCTTTTGGTCTACAAAAAACTAAAGATACACCTTTAAAAACAACATATTGTGCCATTTAACGATGACATTATGCCTTATTTTTCTCTCGTGTCTATTAAAAAAGGTCATATAAGCCTTTTTGCGAAAATTTAGGGTTGACCTCATTCGAAATTAAGAAACATTGAGACTGAAAAATGAAAACGTGTAAAGCTCAACAACAATAATGTGAAAAAAGAAAGTGTCTGGAATATCTTTTCTGTCTGGACCCATTGGAAAAGTAAGTTATTTTGGATAAACAATTCCTTATCTCCTTGAATGTAAACTTCCCCACACCTTAAATGTGGGATGTACACATTTTTTTTATAAAAACGCCTAAATTTTAGCTGAGGCTTGATCTTTTATTGGTTTTTAGACTTTTTAGACAGAAATGTTCTTATCATGTTCTTATTAAAAAAAGTGTGTAAATGAACAAATTTAAGCAGCATCAACGTATTTTCTGCATAGGCCTGGTGTAGGACAGCCTGGAGGATAAAATCACAAACTACTCTTGTAAACTTCGGGTTTTCAAAGAAACAAGCCCAAATAAACACTAAAATTCATAATTTGAGGCTGGGTAAGTTATTAGGACGTTCTTAATTTTTGACCAATTCTCAGCCTTAACGTTGAAAGTAAGATCATAGCATTTCGTACCCTTGAAATGATTAAAATTAGTATATAACCCCTGGAAAATCATGTTTTCAATTTTCATTATTTAGTCAACTACACCCCCTGGATTCTCATGAACAAATTTTTACTCCAAACCTCTGTGGATAATAACTGGATTAGCCCAATACAATACAAATAAAACCTGGAATAGCCCATTCCCTACACTCTGATGAAGCCAAGGGGACACAGAAACTTTGCGAAGAGGAAAATTTATTTATTATTATTATTATTATTATTATTATTATTATTATTATTATTAATGTTTATCCAGGGTAGCCTCTTCAGTTCTGATAGAACTGTTATCAATGTTAGCATTTAAAGCCACAATTTGGGCTACGGAAGCCGCAAGTATGCTTCAACCGCTCAACCAGACAACCCCCTGATATATCAATCCCGCTCTCAAGCTGAGTGCTAAGCTGAGTGGATCGATTCACACTGTTATAGTCGCTGGCATGACTCGGCCAGGATTTGAACCCTGACCCTTCCGCACTAAAGGCGAGCACTCTACCACAAGGCCACCAGTTGGTAATATATAAGTTAAGTTCTATAAGCTGGTAGCACTTTCAATTTTTTTTACTTATCTGGGAAAACACACACTGAAAGTTTTCAAGGACGGCGAGCTTATACGTATTTTGTGAGGAAGTGTGAACTAGTAAACAAATAGTTATTTTGTTAGTATTTGGTGCACACCTTGCTTGCCTGGATTCACCCTCTGACTATAACCTTATATAGCGAATATGAAAAGATTGTAATTGAAGATAAATATTTTGAAACTTCATCAGTATCTGAATAATGATATTTTGAATCATTATCCTATATATTAATATGCGATTCTCGGATTCTGTGTGTTTGTCTGTCTGTTTGTCTGTCATGCAAAATGGTAGACGCGAGTAGTGAAAGAGATCTAGGAGACTGCAACTTAAGATCACACATAGATTATTTTTTCTTGAGCTACGACAATACGAAACCGATGTATTGCGACCCAAATCGAACACAAGATTTTTCGATAAATACCTCCAGGAACCCATACCATGGAGGTATCGTCCTTAATATTTAGAATTTTTCATCCTTAAAATTTTTGATCAAGGATATCTCTGTAGTGGTTCGTCATAGAGACATGATCCTATACACTTTCTTGATCAGCATTTCAAGTTCTATAAGCTGGTAGCACTTTCAATTTTTTTTACTTATCTGGGAAAATACACACTGAAAGTTTTCAAGGACGGTGAGCTTATACGTATTTTGTGAGGAAGTGTGAACTAGTAAACAAATAGTTATTTTGTTAGTGACAGGATGTGAAACATCTAGTCACCCAGCATGATTCGCTGTAACCTGTAAAGAGAAAATATGGGTGAAAATTAACTGAAAAAAGGGGGTCCTGAAAAATGGGGGTCCTGAAAACAGAAGAAATGTTATAGAACCAAACACTACAAACTCATTCTTTCCAATCCTAATACCAATACAAAATAAAAAGAAAGTTTGTCAATGCACTGTTCAATGTCGGTGTGCCATCATTATATTCCGACCCCTGATGTCTGGGAAAGACAAAGAAGGGGTCTTTTTTAGGCTGGTCATGTTTTGAACCTTTCAGTAGGGGAAGATATAATCTTGGCTGTCCTGGAGTCATTTTAGATATTTTATTTCATATATATGTATATATATATATTGAGTACCAGGAAGAGAGCCAAACAAAACAAATTGAAAATAAAACTTACATCGATATAACCAGCCTGTCGTACCATCTTCTCGAGAGTGAGCTGCCCGGCAGCATGGCTGGGTCAAAGTTGACTTTTGTTACGAAGTTGGATTCTCAGTTTATAAAAACACAGTTCAATCAACAGATTACGTGACAAAAAGATCCTTAAAATGTTTTGTTTTTTTATATTATATATATTATACATCTCGAATAACTGGGGTTTTTTTGTTTTGTTTTTTTAAATAAATATCTAGGACGATAGCTAGGACGATTCCCACCGACACTCGAAACATCCGGCAGCCGAAAGGACGGGAATGATTTTTTTCTCCGTGGTGGTCTCAGCTCGTCTCAGCTTGTCTCAGGTGGTTCCGTTGTTTAGTCAGTACGTCCTACAAATCAGATTCATCCTATAAAAAAATCGATCGATACCTGAAAAGTTTAGGGAGTCAATGTGAAAACCTTCCGGAATCATTTCCGAGTGCCTGTTGCGACTACCCAATGCAGTCAAAATGACTCCCTTACGAGTATCATTTTGACACCTTTTAGCTACCCTTTCAGTTCTCAATTGAGCGAGATCCGTGAATCCCCAAACGGAGTCAATTTCTTAAAGATACAACAATCTACTCAGGGCCTATTTTAGTTTAGTGGATCCCAAGATTTGTTGTTTGTTTGTAAATTTATTTAAAGTCAGTTAATATAAACAAGATTAACATTATTGATTAAAGAGATTTCCCTAGACAGTGTGTCCCAGAATACTCGTTTTATCAATGTTTATGATAATATTAACTCCAGAGGAAATAGAAACTTTGTATAGCCTGGGTGTCTCAATATTGTCTTTTTTAAATTGCCTTGGCCTAACAAGGGCCGGCCAAGGGGGCCAATATAAGGTATTGTGAAAACATGTCATTGTATCAATCAATAATGGTTCAAATCCGATGGCGCATTATTTCAAATATATTTATCGTTTAGCACTAAATCTGTCTCTTATCATGTTTACTGTAACCTAAGGATAGCTGTATCCTACATTTACTTATTGCAACTAATTCTATAAAAAAAAACGTCTCTCATCGGATTTGAACCACTATGTTTTCGAAAAGAAATGCAAAGCTTTAGGACACTCACCTATCTACGCCATCTACATTGTAATGTATTTTAAAAATATATAAAATATAAACAATTCTAAAACTGTTGAAAGACGACCAAATGTTCCATATCTAATGTACACACTTAAATAATACAAGAAAATTTTTGGACTTTAGTATTTTGAACACATTATATTTGTATATATGAATTAAGACACAGGACACGCATTAATAGCAATGCCTTGGCACTGACGTGTTTATCCTGGATAAATATTCACTAAATAAATAAATAAAATACAATCTGATAACCGATTCGGAATGGGTAGAAAAACGGTTGCAGCACAAATCTTACTCGATAGACAGAAAGCCTAAATAAATAAGATTTCTCCCTTTACTATGAAGGTATAGGTATAGGCTAATCTAGACCGACTGGAATGTAAACGAAAGTAACTGTTACAAAAAAGTAGTTGTGTAGACAATTTTATTTTTAGGTATATATTCATATATACAATATACAATGTTTTTTTAAGCATAAGCAATTTTAATAAAATATGAAATTTTGAAATATGCAGAAATTATTGTCCACTCAATTATTGTCAGTAAAAGTTTTAACCGTTAAGTATATGTTAGAAGATTAAGCTTTGGAAAAAGAAACACTTTTTGTTACAATTGTTTTGATTAAAAATATTTTTAAAAAAGCATTCATAAAATCTCCACGTGGAGGTTGATAAAATAAATTCAGATTCAAACAGCAGAAAATGTAGGGGTAAGCTATATTTTCGGCCTTGAGTAGATTCAGAGTATCAATTCTATAAATTGCCAATTTGCAAAAATAAATTCTACAAACGTTTTCTCGAACAAGGTATGCGCACAAATAAATTCCACCATATTATTACAGTACAATCCGAAAGAAACTTTATGCAAAGGAATGGTTTTAGATGGTGTTAAAGTTTTATTTGTTATGAACTCATTGTGTTTTCAACACGATTTTCAAAAAACCGTTAACTTTTGACGGCAACTATTCAGGAAAGTAATGTTATCTTACACGAAAATGTAAAGTTTCTCTCGGGCTGTACTGTAGCGATTTCATGGCCCTCGAGCTGTAAAAGTAAATTCCGCAATAACTAAAATAAAACAGAACATATCCCAAGTAAGATAAAGTTAGCTTTCACGAACTGTCGCCATCTTCAGAAGTAAACAGTCTTTTTTTATCTAAGATTTCATGAAAATCACATTGAAAACATGTCTTTACGTAACAGATACCCTCTACTATACTGTAACCAAAAATCCTTTGTGTTTTCATCCTAATTCCTTCTTAAAGGTTGTACTGTGAAAGAATAATTTCATCAATCATGTGTTCAAACAAAACAACTATTATATAATGTATATACGATTTCCTCTGCAACCTTTCGATATGTATTGTAGTTGTCATTTCATCCGACAGTAGTTCCAAAATTTCTTCGTCCGTTCAACCAGAAACTTAAGTAGGTTTCCTATCTATTCTTGAAACAAGAGCGGACAGTTTTGTACGCCATTTGTACGATAAGACTTAAATTGCAGCATGGTGATATCTTCTTGATGGACACAGTCAAAGAGGGTGGCAAAAAAATCCATTATAATAATAGTTGAATAGACGGTACATTTTGTGTGGATGGTGATAAAGTTTAGTGACACTTCTCGACACAATTCCAACATCTGTTATAACACTGATGGAAAAAGTTCATTCAGAGAGAATTTTAGCGACAGGTCAGAAAAATCTGTTCTCATAATGGAGGTTATCGAATTACAGAGATTCAAAATATGCAAAGCTAAATTTAAGAGTTTCTTAAAGAAATTTCACGGCGACTTTGCATTTGATCGAATTATTGAGGTTTTTGAATTACGGAGATTCGAATTAAAGAGATTGTTCTGTATGACCTGTTTTCTAACGGGGGGATCATTGTCATGGAGTAAAAATATCTTTCTCATACAAAGGAGTATGTAAATGATGATCTATTGTCTTAAAGATTTCGATGCAAAGTGTGATTATTCTACATATCTTCATTGAAAATCTTTCTGATCATTGTATTTATCCTTATTTAGTACGCACCGGAAAATAATTATTTCGCGACTGCGCACCATAATTATCAAAAAACTTATTCCTTAAAATAGTGAGTGCTAAATTAAGGTTAGGTAAAATTATTTTTCCAAAAGGTGTGCACTTTATTAAGGACAAAAAAAGTCGTTTCAACAAAAATGTTTCTCTGACACTTTGATATGGTACTCAAATGGGTTCATTAAATATTAAAAAGGAGAGAAAAGAGAATATATTGTCATAGTAAATGCCAGTTTCTTATAGATAAAAGGACTGTAGAATTGAATACAAATAATAGGTTTCTTTTTCTCCTGAATTTGGAACAGGGTGCACTTAAATTAGGCACCTTGAAAATTAAGCTTGTAAGGGGGTGTGCACTAAATAATTACAGCCAGAAATTATTTGAAATTGGGTAGTGGGCGCAATTAGGATAAATACGGTAGTCTTGGCGTCATTGTACCTTTTGCTGCCTTTGATAAAAATTTTGATGATTAACATTGTTCTGCGATAATTATTTAGCAAATATTTTTCTCATTAGCAAATCGCAGTGGGACAATTTCCGTTAATTTTCAACACAGAATCAAGGCCCGTACTAACTCAGGATGCGACATATAATCATGAATTCGGGAAGGTGTATTGGCTGAATATCAGTATTTGCTCTCCAAGTCTGAAGCTGTGGACGCTGATGTCTATTAACCTTTGAATTTTTTCCCTTCAAAACAATCTTAGGCCTAAACTGAATCTCATTTTACGCGGGTCACAGGTTGGTCTTACCCAACTATCTTCTGGTGTACATGCATGACACAAGAGAATCTACATACAGTTGAATCTCTCACTAATTCGAATCCCCGTAATTCGAATATTTCTATAATTTGAACAAATTCAAAGTCACCGTGAAATTTCCTTAGGAAACTCTTATAATTTACTTTCCTAATACCTATATAATTCGAACAAATTTTCAGTTCCCTACGGCAAAATTCTCCCTGTAATTCGAATTTTTGAAGTGTAAATTAGCCGTTATCATTTTCGAATTTTCTTTTCGAATGTTTTGATTTTTTGAATGAATTTCCTTGAACTGCTGATTGAAAAGTGGCGAAAAGACTGCATAAAGGACAAAAGTTGGAAATAAAATATAAAGCCTTATTGGAATTAGAGAAGGGAAATCAAATAAAGAAGTCGCAAAATCTTTTGGTATTCCACCTAATACGCTTTCGACTTGGAAAAAAAGTAAAGACAAAGTCTTCGAGGCTTTTCAAAAAGGGAGTGGTACCAAACGGCTGAAACCTGATACGTACGAGCAAGTCAATAAAGCTGTACTTAAATGGTTTACACGGATAAGAAAATGTTCCTGTCAGTGGTATCCTAATCAAAGAAAAGGCACTTAATTTCGCTAAAGGACTGAATTTCAACCAGATGGCTGGTTAGACAAATGGAAGAAAAGGTTGGTTTTGTACGGTGGATCATAAGTGACATTTTTTTGGTCATCTTTTTTTAAAGTGATCTTCTTAGAAAATTAAAAAAAAAATCATGTCAATGTTATTGTTTGGTTGTTTTTCTTCTTGTTTTTCTTTTCTTTTTTTAAAAAAAGCGCGGCTATATATGTTTACTATGTCGCTTTTTTTTGCTCAAAAAACACGACTCACATTATGTGTGTTCGTGTCTCTTTTTTCAAAAAAAGAACGACTCATTTAATTTTTATTATTTGACGCTTTTTTCTTCAAAAAGAGAACGACTCATTTTATGTTCATTATTTGACGCTTTTTTTTTTTTTTATTATTTGTGCTCGTGTCTCTTTTTTGTTTTAAAAAAAAGAATGACTTATTTCACATGTTGATTGGTCACTTTTTTTTAAAAAAAAAAAAAGAATGACTTATTTCACATGTTGATTGGTCACTTTTTTTAAACAAACATGGTGGAATATTATCGGTTATCGTAAAAGTTACCACAAGATGCTGGCCAGTAGTAAGGGCAACATGTCTGGAGTTTCTTCGGTTGAACAAGTGAGTGTAGTAAAACTACTTTTCAGGAAGGTTTGAAACATTATCACTTATAGTATTTTGATTTGAATAATGATTTGATTGATTTACTATTTTTTGAGAAATAAATGAAGCCATATAAACACAACACTACCTCTCTTCATTATTACATTTTCGAACTTTGAATGTCTCTTTCTGCTTGTACAGATATGTGAATTCCTGCTCCAAAGAGGTGTCTCAGACGATGTGGTGAAAAATTTCAAAGATAACAAGGTATGTTGTGATTATTACTACTAATAATCTTAGTAAGCTACTTAACTGTGTGTATAGAAATGAATCTGTTTTAAACTGAAGTGAAATGGAAAGTTTCTTTTAAAGTTTAAAAGAAACTTTCCATTTGACTTCAGTTTTTAACTTATGGCATTCGAACATGATACATATTATGTAGCCTGTTCAAGTTTTATAGCCAAGCTCTACCTCTACTTTTGCTACTTACTTTTGCACAGTAAGTGTGTGTAAAAATTTGAGTTAGCGAGTTTTTTTTATTATAGCTGTGCATAATTTCATATCTAGATGGACGGCAATGCAGTCCTTGAAGCAACATCTCAAGAATTACAGGCTCTTGGTCTTGTTGAAAAGGGTCACATAATATGTGTCAAGGTTTTTTGCAAAAAAAACTATTCAGCTGAAAATGAAGATGATGCTGAAAAGAAAAGTTTATTGGCAAGTATTGTGAAGAGCACCGGAAAAGAGCGACTTGCTCCCAATGTAAAAAAACGTAAAGGACATGTTTCTCGGATTTGCTATCTAGGGTGGATGAACTATGACCATAAGCTCCAGAAATATGTCAATGTCAGAACGAGCAAAGGTGGAGGTATAAGACAGCAGTCATTCAAATGTGATTCAACACTGAAAGAAATTCAAGAAGCTATGGAAGCAATTTTTTTTCCTGATGGAAAAGCTACTTTTGGAAATGCTAAAAAACTTAGTAAAGATTTTCATATAATGGTTGGGAATTATAATGGAGTGACAATTGTTGAAGCTGAAAAAATTACACTTCAAGATTACATTTATCAACACAAGCTTGCAAAGACACGACTGTATTTACTAACAAAAGAGAAATCAGTTATACAGAAGCTGCTAGAAGTAGATGGATACAAGAATGATTCAGACGATGATTTTATTATCGAAAATCCCTTAAGAACTGACAGCAAAGGTATATATATATTTTATTTTTTGTTGATGCATTGTTAGGCAATGATGGTGTGTGAAAAGACCTTTTCATATATAATGTTGCAATTAAAATTTTATGTTTATACAGGACAAAATTGTAACAGCTTGGCATGAAAATAAATAAAATTGAACTCATCATCCAGGAAGTTTTCCCCTGTGGCTTAGATATGAAAATCTTTGACATATAAGATGCTAAAAAAATAACCTTCTTCATGTCTTTAAAAAGCAAAAAACCTTTGTTGTGTCCTAGATTACTGGTGATATTTGACTGTATATATTGTATTAATCCTCTTTCTTAGCTTCCTCTGATATGTCAGCTGTTGTCGATTTGACGTCATCACCACAGAGTATTTACAATACCTTACCACCTGCTTTTGTAACATCGACCAATAGAGTTTCAGAAGCAAGCAAAGAAAGAATGTCATTGATTAAAAAACAAGATGAGGAATACATGGAATCATTGATAAGTGATAGAGAAAAGTCACAAAAGAAAGCCGAAGAAAACAGACTGCTAGAAATAATGAATGCAAGAAAAGAAAGGGTTAAACCAGAACCATTGCTAGATGAAGCTCATATTACAATTTCAGTCAGACACATCTATTGTGGAAGAAAAGTAAGGTTGTTTAGAGATGGTTGCTTTTTCTTAGAGGTGTATGATTGGATTGGAAGCTTATCAGTACATCCAGAAAATTTTTGTCTGATAGATTACAAGGGGAATGTTGTCGATGTTAATGAGATTGCAGTACCTGGTGTCTATAACATGCAGGAAGTTGAATCTTCTCTGATCATGTCACCAGAAGTGGCGTTCAAAGGATTCAATACTAAGCATGACTTTGATCTGGATACTACTGCAGTGGCAGGTGTACATTATACGGAATCAGAAAAATCATCAGCCACTATGTCATCAGAAATTGCTTCAGATAAACCTCAGGATACAGATTATGATATGGAATACAGTAAATTTCAACAGTTACGTAATTGGGAGAAGGAACATTTAAAACAAGAAACACAACATGTTACGGTTTCACGTGATAAGATCTACGAGGATATGCTGAATTTATACAAAAAAGACAAACTATTAAGGGAACAATAGCTATTTCTTTTTGTGGTGAAGATGCAGTTGGAGATGGGGTATGTCGTGATGCTTACTCAGCATTCTATGATCAACTTTATTCAAGAATGGATGGTTTTTTTGAGAAGGTTCCACCAACATTATTTGATGAAGAAGAACTAGAAGTAGTTGGGAAAATTATATACCATGGGTATGTCTTGTATGATATTTTCCCAATACAGTTATGCAAATCATCATTTAAACAATTATTGTGTAAAGATGTTACTGATACTGATCTTCAAAATTCATTCATGCATTTTGTGACTCCTCAAGAATTTGAACTACTCAACTCATTTTCTCGTGGTGAATCAAAAGAAACACAGCCAATCGTAGATATATTGACTGAGTATTCTATCTTTACTCTTCCAACTTCATGTAATGTGATGGATTTGATCACCAAGGCAGCGAGAATTGCTTTGATCCAAATGCCTTGCTTTGCTATGCAATCAATGGGAAAGGGGTTTGGACCTCTTTTCAACAAAATATCTCCAGAAACAGTGGATGCTTTGTATCGTGCAACTGTACCAACTCCTGAAATTGTTATTAAAAGTCTAGAAAGTTTCCCAGTATGTAAAAACGATGACCGAATTACCACTTGGCTACACCGCTATATTAGAAGCACAAGTAAAACCGAGTTATCCAAGTTCATTAGATTCATCACTGGAGGTACAAATTTCAATCCGAATTCTGTGATACGTGTAGAGTTTTCGAATCAAAAATTGGATCATTTGAGACCTATATCGAAAACTTGTTTTAAGATATTGATACTGCCGAGACAGTATAATTCATTTACGGCATTGAGACAGAATTTGTCTATGTACATTGGCAGTGAGGACACATGGGCAGTACATGATGCATTATAGTTGATACTATTGTATACTAATGTGTTGTAATTTGGAGATTTCATTTTATATATATGCTAAGTTATGTTTGTGATAGCAATTTGCTGTTTTTGTTCAAAAGCTTTTACCATTTCAAGTTGGTTTTGAAAGCTTGTTGTTTTTGTTTGCAGATTATGTTATTGAGAACACAGTGTTATTGATTGTTTGTATTCTTTCTACAAAAGTTAATTTTTGGCTAAGATTGTGAACTCCCAAAATTTGCTTTTTACTTGCCAGTACAGTCAGATCGATTATGCTGTGTTTTATATTCTTTTCTTAATTTTCTTAATGAGAAGTTGTTTTATGTCATTTTTAGCAGATTAATTTAGGTAAGGAGATATTAATTAGGTAAGAGATATTTTTCTCTTTCTATTTTCACACACTTCATCCCTGAATTTCAGAAAAACGTTTTTATTTTCTATTTTTAAAACAAAGTGCAACATGTCTTAGATTAAATATTTTTTGTAGAGCAATATTAGTAGGTTCTATGTGATGTGTAGGAAACAAAACAGCTAATATTAACGGCGTTGTAGATTTAGTTGTAAGTTGGTTTAAACTTTTACTTTGCTTTTTTAAGCTTGGTTCTCACTGTCGAATTATCTGAAGTTAACCTATGAGTTGATTTTATGATTTCATTTTTTTATGTTTATTTTTCTCATTTCGGTTTGGGTTTAAAAAGTATTCTCAAAAATTGCCCCTGTAAACCCACAGTGAGAACCAAGATTTATACTTTGATTTTGTTCCGCCTGGGTATTGTTTAATATGCATTGTGGTATATGAAGCAATTTAGTACAAAGGTTGTGTTTTCATGATGTATTGGTTCACTTGTTTTTATAAAATAATTACAGTGATATCCAAAAACACAGACTATTATCTTAACTTCAAAGGCATTCGATTTCTGTCAAAAGTGTTTCCAAAAGACTCGTCGCCTCTGCTATCGTCGTAGGCATGTTCAAGTTGTTTTCTTGCATTATAATCTGTGCTAGTTCCACGAATTCATCTGAACAGCCTAATTCTGACGGCTCCTCGCAAAATTGTTTTGCTAGTGCTATTTCAGAGGCTGTTGTACTGTAACTTCTATCTGTTGCACCTGACAAATGGGGAGCGAAAAATAAAACTTCAGGTCGGCCTGCTGGACACTCTGAATTTCGAACATTTCGAATGCGATGATTATTCCATAAATTCTGCGTTTCATTCAGCTCCTTGCGAAGGATTTCCATGTAGCAAAAACGGATACATTCTACGTGGTAGTTCAGGCTCAAATCTAAAGTAGCAGTTTCGCAGAGATCTTTGAAAAAGTTGATCCACCAGTTACACCGATTGCGTCGGAAAAGTGACCACCAAGATTCTATTCTTTGGTTGCGAGTAGATGGTCCATACATAAAACTCGCATCACCAGCAAATGAATCTGTGAATCTTCTACGTAAAAAGCGCTGTATTCCGCCCAACACGACATTTTCTGAACCTCTGTCGGCTCGAATTAAGCGAGGTACAAATTGCAATGATTTTACACAATTGACAAAATAATTTGCTATAAATTTCGGGTTGCTGTTACTAGCCGCTACATTAAGCCACAGGATTCTCCTGCTATAACCGTCGATAGCACCGTGGATTGCAAACCCAAACGGTTTCAGTTTATCGTATCCGTCAACATGCCAGGTAAAATTCGGACCTTGTGATAAATACATACGGCGTGTCAGTCTTTTAGCTGTCCTGGCTTTCACTCCATCCGGATCAAGGCTTTTCATAACCAATCTAACTGTGTGGTGGTCAATAACAAGCCCTTTCGATCGTAATTTTTGATGCATTAGCCTGTAACCAAACGAAGATCCGGAACCTTGTAATTCTTTACTGACTTCGTCAATTACACGGTTTAACGATGTTTTTGCATACCTTCTATAAAGTGACAGAGATCTCAATATACGATTGAGTTGTCGCACACTAATATTACAACCATGTTGTACTTCTAACAAACTGATTATTTCCTTGTACGAATAACCATCATAAAAGTATTGCTTAATGACATCATTTCTGTTCCTCGATGACCTTGTTTTTTCCCTCTTGAAATATTGCCATTGCATATTTGTCCTTGAGGTTATTTGGCTGCATTGCTGCGTCTAATTTCTCTCCAACAAATGTTTGTTTATACACATGATGACCCATAACAAAAGCTTCAATTTCATACGATTTATCCAATATAATAGGTATTTTTCGAGACATAAAATGTCTTGGATCGATGGTTTTACAGCGGCCATGTTTTCAGATATAAGAGAAAAAAACATTACATTCAACTCGAATTGAATCGTCAAAGGGCGATAAGGCTTATGTTCCACGTAGTAATTCTCAATTTTCTCTTTTCCTGCAGGTATAGCATTTCGTTTAAAACCATTTTGGGCGAGTCTGTTACCGAAGAAATGACGGCTCCATGGCTTGAAACCACACTGCCAACAATTCTTTCCAGATACCCACTTGAAAATATCTTCAATGCCGATGAATTTGGTTTGTTTTTACCAATGTCTTCCCAAGAAGACCTTTCATTTCAAGAAAGAGAAGTGCAGTGGAGGCAAGCACAGCAAGGTCCGTTTGGCCGGATGGCCGCGGAAAATGCAAAGGGCGAAAGACTGCCAATGTTTGTTATCGGAAAACCTAAGAACTTTGAAGATTGGGTTTAAGAACTCGACCGAAATTTTAGTGCTACACAGAGGAAAATTGCCTTAATTGTGGATAACTGCCCTGCTCACCCAGACCTACCAGCGCTCGAATGGGTGGAATTGATCTTCCTTCTTCCTAATACAACATCAGTTACGCAACCTATCGATCAAGGAGTTATCCGAGCTCTCAAAGCGAAGTATTGTTCCCTTACGGTTAAAAAGCAAACTACTGCCTTGGAGAAAGGAAACCAGCTACCAAAATTTTCAATTTTAACCGCTATGTCCATGCTCACGAAAGCTAGTTTGGAAGTCAAAGAAGACGCCATGGAGAATTTGAAAGATGATCTGGAAGTGATGAAAGAAAAATTCAACGTGAACTTTGAATTGAACGCAGAATAGCTAGTCGATATTGGCTTCGGGATCTCCGTTACTGGCACCATATCTGGTGCAGACATCTTTGCGGAAGTGAGCGGGCGTGCCGATGATAGTGATGATGAAGTGGATTCCGACCAAGAAGAGCAACCAACCGAATGTTTGACCAAGCCGGCTTTCCATGATGCAATGAACGCCATTACCATTCTTGCCTGTTTTCACACTTTGGTGATGATCTGATGAAGGCTCTCAAGAATGTAAATCTTGCTATCGATTTGGATAGCCTTTCTAATAAGAAACAGTCGAAGATTGAAAAAATTTTAACCGTTAGTACTATATATTAATACTTACGAAAAAGAAAAGAAAAACGAAGTGAAAACTCGAATTTTTTTGCAATTCCCATGTCTGACCAATTTTTCTCATTTTTTTTTTTAATCAGAATTTCTCTCTCTAAATCGAACTTTTATCCTTCAAGTCCAAAGATTCGAATTAGAAAGACTTTCTATAATTCGAATCTCTCTCTAATTCGAACGAACATTTTTCCCCTTGGGATTCGAATTAGAGAGAGTCAACTGTAATTACAAACTTGTTTTGCAGCAGCTTTTACCGGCATCAATATCTCTAGTGAGCACGACAATATTTTCTGGATCATTTTCATGAGTCAGTTTTTCCCAGCTAAATGACCATTAGTTTTAAATGGTCACATGACACAATCCAGGGTCATTTTTAAGCTTCGCAACTCTATGACAATGAATTGAACCTCTCATGACAGCATATATAAATCTAAACCAATGCCATTCTGCCCCCATTGACTTATAAAGCCAAAACTTAACAAAATCTTCAACTGTAACAGTAAAAAACCTGTTAGGGTTAAGTTAGGCCAATCACGTAAATCATCTAAAATGAAGTTCCGATATGTATTTACCATAGACGGTAGTTCAGTGCTACAAAATACTTGCAGAAAATATCTTAATTGAAAAAGTGCTTTTTCATTGACTGTCAATAAGTTTCAAAGACAACTCCAAAAGATTTTAGAAAATTGAGCTCCACAATCTCTGTTCACAACTGATGGGAAATTTTCAACCTATTTTCAGGTGGCCCGCTGATAAATTTCAAATCTCATTAAGAGCTGAATCAGAAGTAACTTCATTCGAAGTCTTATCAATTTTCTTTCGAAGTCTAGCTTTATCTACATCACGCAGATCTGTCACATTTTGTGGACCTTTAGAGTTTGAATCAGAGCTTATATCTTAAGTAGTTGTAGAAGTTTTGGAAAAATATCATCATATAATTTCATTTGTTTTGTCGTCAGCTGTCGAAATCGAAAATTTTCAAAACGAAAAGCATAGCTAAAAAACATTGCGCCAGCACATTTCTGAAAATCGAAAAGCATCACGGAAGTTGGATGAAGATGAACAAAATCGTGAAACTACAATGCCTCCTCGCCCGCTTACGCTCGCTGGGGCAATTATTATAAACTGAAATTTATCTGCGTTGGCTTACATTCTAGTTTCTTGTAGCCAGTGTAGAGCGGTGTTCGTTGCTTAGCGTGTTATCATCAACAAAATTATGGATGTCACAATTTCTCGCAAAATAATCTTTAATATCATGTCACATAGCCATATGAAATTAATGACTAACATTAATCTAGCTATTCCCCATCTATTTCTGAGAGTTTAACACACATTTTCGTAATTTGCATTTCACAATTCATGTGAAATTTGGAAGTTTGGAATGATGCAGCATCTGATGTCGAAATTAGAAAGGTGATCATACAAGGTTAAGGGCGGTAGCGGAAAATTAAAATGATATTTTCTTTGTTTTTCAGTGTTTCTTTGTTTGTTTGTGTTGTGCAAACTTATCTAAAACATTTTAATGTTTGTTTTCACGTTTTTCATAATTATATTGTTTGACGTCAATTTCGTACAAGCCAAATCTGACAAATTCTTTCAAAAATGCGATATTTTGCTCAAAATTTTGAAAAAGAAAGTAAAACTTTGCAGAAACATTTGATATGTGTTATTGGAAAGTTTCATTGTGTTTTGGAGAGAAAAAATTCAAGATTTGCGTATTTTTTGGCACACCCGGTATTACACCACTTGACAAAACGTGGAACGGATAAAACAAAACTTAGCAATTACATGCCAGTTAGTGTATTAAATGTTTTCTCAAAGTTTTACCAAAGAGTAATGGAAAATAAAACTAATGATTTTATAGATTCCCAGCTATCTGTTTTCCTTTCAGTGTATAGAAAATACTAAAGTAATCAACATGTTTTAATTCCTCTTATAGAGGATTGGAAAAGTAAACTTGACAAAAATTACATTGTATAGGCCATTCTGATGGATTAGTCGAAAACTTTTGATGGTGTACCCCATAATCTGCAGATTGCTAAGTTGCAGGTTTATAATTTAAGTACAATAGCCTTGCAGTTTATAGAAAAGCTCCTGGAATGGAAATAGTATTAATCAATGTGACACCATCATATTATATGCCAATGCAATGTTTGTATTTGTTGATTTCGAGTGAAAAAGGAGTTAACATTTCTGTGTTGTGTTGTGTTCATACTGGAGGTTAACTGGATCTCAGTGAAACAAAGTATATTACGTTTCATAAGTCCAATGTCATGCTTGATGTCAATAGCGTGCTTTGAAAGTGAACGAACGTTCAGTTATGAAATAGATAGGAACTCTTCTGGATTTTCTGAATCATTATAATCTAAAGAAGGTTTCTTTGCATAAATTCTACCCAGCAGTCGCTCTTTGATCGGTGGTAACATACTTTTTATCAATATCTCCAAAAATATCCAACCTAAGGCCAGAATTAAAACCTCGTTGTCGAAGCATATCAAGACTGGATACAATTTTAGGAAATGTTTTACTTGTTGATCTTTATGTATCGGAAAAACCTAATGGAACTATTGGATATTGGAGCCGTTTATTTCCGTTTTATTACTGTTTTTTTATTTGTAACCTGTTAGGGTTTTTCAACTGGTACTAATTGGTACTAAGTTATGAAGCTCTTCCATAAGACTCACCATTACCTGTTTTCATGCCTATATTTTCATCTTCCATTTTGAGATATGTAGCATCGATGTTTCCTTCATGATCAAATTTCGACGGTTCCTATTTGACCATTACATAGTTTATCTTCGACGTCAAGATTAGATGTTAACATCACTTATGTATTTACTTTTAGTGTAAATTTTCAAGAACGTTTGCTGTGATATTCTCGGGCAATTTATCGACAACTCACTGATATTCCTGCGAATGGAAGATCTTGAGTGCAACCAAATATCTCACATAATCTCTGATGAATGTACAGCAAGACTTTGTTTGACATTTGATAGATGATTATTACTTCAAGTTCACTACTTCTGTCTAAACGTACTTCTTCTTTTGTCACTTAATTTAGAAACGCATTTACCACTGGTTCGATCTGGTAATATTCCTAAACCTGAATGGATAGTTGAACCATCAATATTAACGCCGCGCTACTCCCGTTGGTGCTAACATCAACATTCTTTCTTGACTTATCACCTGAACGGTAGGACAAAGCTTTATGTTAATACATTTTGATTGTTGTTAGTAAATGTGATTTTCCAAAACCAGCACTCCCAGTGATAAATATTTTAAAAGGATTAGGTTTTGATGCTCCTTCGATTCGTATAGATTTCATCGTTTGTCTTTGTGATTCTTGTTTAAAGAACGGATTCTTTCATTCAATTCGTTATCAGAAACCGTTAATGGTACATTAGTTGGTGCTTCACAATAATTTTCATCATCATTATTATCAAAGTCCTCATCTTCGTTTGGATGTTGTTCTAATTCATCTCTTACAGAGTCAGTTTCTTGTTCTCCAGCTCAATCTAAGCCGTTTAGTGGAATCCCTTTTTTCGGTCCCTAGAAGCGAATTACTATACATAAGTAGAACTTTTGGCAAGAAATGGTTGAGACACATTTGTTTTCATCTGAAGTGATATTCTCTTGTTAAAAGTTATTTGCACTTATACTTGTTGACACATTTAACTTAATTCAAGTGTGAATCTAGCCTAATAAATTACGTAACTAAGTCAAAATTCAAAATTCGAACGTTTCCTAATCTCGGGTAAAAATATTACACAACAGAACTATCGTTGCAAAATGGCGTCCGTTTAAGCTGCGAAAAGAAAACTCAATACAAAAAGGGTTTTAGAAAAGTACAATATTCTTAAAGAAATCGAGGGAAGAGTTCTTCTTCTAGTTCTTCTTCTTTTGATGGTGCCCACAACCTTTTATAAGCATGATATAGCCCATTGTTAAAGTGTCAACATCGTAAAGTCTATGCAAAATAACTGGCAGAACGTATTCTGTCAACATCCATTGTTTTTGTCGAAAAGAAAAAGTGTGATGCAAATAATCTTAATTTTATTGAATGAATGAATAAGCTTTAATTACACTCTAAGATTTCAAATCAGCTTCTGGGACTTCTACATTTCTACATTTCTACATTATACTTTCTGCATTCTAGTATTTCTTCTCTAATCTCTTCTAGGAGAGGCCAAAGCTATATCAGAGGAAATGACTGCTCCTTGGGTCGAGACAAGACTTCCAACAATCCTGTCCAACTACGCACTATCAGAAATATACAACGCATATGAGTTTGGCTTTTTCAATAAGGCGTTACCTGGCAAAACTTTTAATTTGAAGAATGAAAAATGCGTAGGTGGAAAGTTGAGTAAGGTGAGGGTGACTGGTTTAGTGGCTACAAACGCACTTGGCGATAAACTGCCTGTGTTCGCTATTAAGAAGTCGAAATCAACGAGATGTTTCAAACACCCCAAGCATTTACCGTGTCGCTATCGTGGTCAAGAAAAGGCCTGGATGGACAGTTCGCTATATGAGGAGTGGGTGCGCCAGTTGGATAAGAAATTTGAACGCGAGAATCAAAATGTTCTTCTCATGATTGACAACTGTCCCGCTCATCCTGAAATTGGAGGATTAAAAGCAACCAGGTTATGCTTTTTGCCACCCAACACAACATCGAAAACCCAACCAATGGACCAAGGGGTGATACGATCTCTGAAGGCAAAGTATCGATAACGAATAGTTCAACGTCTAATCAAGGCTATCGATAACAACACTGAAATAAATCCCAAATATTACCATTCTTGAGGCAATGAAAATGCTTGTCTTATCATGTCACTGAATCAACTGTGAAAATTTTTGCGAAGGATGGGATCTCAAAATACGACCAAGAGCGATCTTAAACTGATGCGGATGATCCTTTCGTTGAATTAAGAAATGATCTGGAGGATTCAAAATCTCGAGACTTGTTAAATTGCGAAAAAGTCCTGAAGTTTTCGTAGAATTTGACAACTTCGTGTCGGCTAGTGAACCAACCCCTGACGATGACCCTATTATTGCAATGGTTCAGGATAAAGGTGATGATGCGAATTAAGTTGCATACGACGAAGACGACGAAGAAGATGTCGAAACGAGAAAATCAGAGTGTTAGAGACACAATCAACACACTATTTGAGTTAAGCTTGTTTACAGATGGCGAGGAATTCCGTCAAGATGCTTTGAAAATGTCAAGTAAGATCAAAGCTAGCTTACGGAAAAGCCAGAAGTAAGTTGCAATAACCCAGAAGTAAGTTGCAATAACCCAGAAGTAAGTTGCAATAACCCAGAAGTAGGTTGCAATAACCCAGAAGTAGGTTGCAATAACCCAGATTTTCAAGAAAAAAGCGTTGTAAAATGAAATATCAACTTCAGAAATGTTTAAGCATCGTTGTAACACAGTTTTAACTCCCGAGAACCCCCGCAACTCCAAAGCCAGATTAAATACAATTTTGGCTGTTTTTTATCCAACTTTCGAACATTCGATAAGTGGAACTGTTTTGCTCGGTCCCTTGAGGGTTCCACTTACCGAGCGTCAATAATTGGTTTTCTCCAGGACTGACGCGGAAATTGTTAAAGCCTAGGAGCTTCTACTTAGCGATAATGTCAAATAACTGGATTTAACATTCTTTCAGTATATGTTCCGGAAAGTATAACATTTAATTCAGTTTCGTTTCGATGATAAAACATGAAAAACATATGACGAGCATAGATTTCATTATTCTGTTAGGTACATTAACACAAATTTGGTTTTCCTCAATTTTACGCGTTCCTTTGATGACATAAGTGAAACGGATGCTGGTAATCGTGCGTTTTCTTTATCTAATAACAAATCTTCAGAACGTTTGGTTGACACTCGTTTTCCTCTTCATATGTTGTTTTTGTATCCAAGACATAAATAAACAGAAACTCAGCATAAGAGAGATTCTCCATAACTACGTATGATACTCGGTAACAGCTGGACGTGTTTTACCTAACCAACTTTCAAAACTGCTTCCTGAATAGACATTTCTCTGTGAATTTGGTAAGCTTTGGATACTAATTGCATTTTTTATAAGCAAATTGACGATTTTCGTGTGCTTCTGTAGCTTCTGTTTCATTGCTTTGGTGGATTCATCCTCTAATTTTTAGAGAAATGCACACATGTTAGCTACAGCTTTGTAATAATCTAAAACCAGTTGGATATCCATGTTTGCTTCCCATGCAAGTGAACCAGTGAAATTGCGCCACCTGTCAGATAAATCTATTCAAATTCAAATGTTGAGTAAGTGATTGGACAAAAATAGTCCGAAGCAAATTTTAGTTTATAATTTAATAGTCTTTGATTGAAATATTTGCAAGGGCTCAATTTTTCCTTTCTTTCATGAGTATATTCAAATTTTGTTTATTTCTCCAACCCATTATCTAAATTTATCTCGATGTTAGAATACAATGCATTATTTTGTTTTAAATAAATCAAAATCCCTCTGACAACATCAGGCCTTACCGCTTCAAAAAGAATGTTTGAATGACATTTTCCTCTTCAAAGCATCAACTTAGACTAATCCATTGTTATCCAATCCTCGTCGTAAAATTTCATCTCCCTTTATGGGAATATTACAAATAGATCCTATCATTTTAGGAGATTGTCTGTTAGGCATAATAGTGATTTTTTTGAATAACAACCTTTTTAAAATAATTGTCTTTTCAAGTTTGCGAACATCAATAAAGTTATTTGGCAACTTAAAAACTTGCAATTCGTTAATAACAGCTTGGCAGGGAAGTTACTTTTTCATTAGTTTTAAAAGGCATGCATATGTATTCTCTGCTTTCGAAACTAAGCACGCGGAAGGCAAAAATCCTGCATTCACATCACATATATTTTCGGCGAAGATACAAACGCATTGTTTATACAAGGTTCTATGACAACATACACAAATGTAAAAAGGCCCTTCACTAATGATTTTTTGAATGATTCTATCGATCCTGCTCGTTGCTTATGTTTACTGACTCGATCTTCTTGCTGTATTTCAAACTTCACTTTTTCAGATATGGTTTTGTCTTATAAGCTCTATTCTTTTTAATTAGTTCAGATTTTTGCTCATCCGATAGTCCAGTTCGTAGTTTAGTCTTACAAGCTCTGTTTTTCCCCTTATTTCCGATTTTTGCTTATCGGAAAGTGTAGATCTTTCGTCATTCATATTATCGCTATTTCTTTTTCCAAGTTTTGATTTTTGTTCAAAAGAAAATGCCAGGCCTGAAAGTTTGCATGTATGCCCGTGATTTCGCTAGACTTGCCTCATCCTCACTAGAATCTTTTAAGTGACGTTTTTTTGAATGCCAAGACTTCTTTCTTATTTATTTCTTAGTGCTTTTTGTGCCCCTATTAAAGCAGCGCTACCTATCCATATGAAGATGGCGGATGCAGCAGCACACGAAGCACATGAACTAGCACACGAACTTGATTCAGAAAAAGTGTTAAAAGTTATTAAAGAAATACATCATAGAAGAAGAAAAACGGATGTTGATAGAATTATCACAGAAACAGTAGATTTGGAACCAGAAAAGGTTAAACTCGCTTTAAAACATCTTTGTGGGAAAAATATACTGTATATTAGAAAGACAAAGGGTGGTAACAGTTATTTATTTGTAAAAAAATCTGGAGAACTTACAGAAGACGAAGTCCCTAAAGAATTTCGGAGCTTGACAATACTCTCTTAAATGATGAAATGGAAAGTGCTGAAAGGTTTGAGGATTTCAGAAATGTATTTTCATACATAGTTGATATGAAGGAATTCATAAGTTATAAAATTTCCAGCATAAGTAAGAACCTGTCAGACGTTTTGGTGAACAAAATGACTGAGGAAATTTCCTTCTTAAGAGAAGAGCTAAAGGCACACAGAAATATCATATCAGATATTTGGAATCACAGGAAGAAGAACAAAATCATTCATGTATATTGAGAAATTCTAGCAAAAGTTTTAATCAAGTTAATAACGGAAAAAGGGACCTATTGAAGAACGCGATAATGGTGAAAATACACACAAGGGAATACAGCCAATTCACATCGATCCAGCTTTTAGCTTAAAGTGTTATAACAGATTTCATGGGTTAAATATAGAGCCAGTTCACGTTAATGAAAATGTTGACACTTTCGAATCAAAAGATAAACCACAGAAATTACCGAACAAAAATAATACCTTAGCGGCCCTTATTTGGCCGGCCCTAAATGGCCAAAATTTTCGTCGCTGGCCAAATAAGGGCCGGCCAATTTAGGGCCGGCCAATTAAGGGCCGCAGCAAAATGACCCTACGAGTGAAAATTGGCCACTTTTTAAAATGAAGCAGAAACTTCGAATTTTCATCGGCGATGTCAACTTTGACAGACTGGCATGTTAAGTGAGCGTTAGAGTAAACATAGTCAACATATATTTTAAGGTATCACGTACTCGTATTCAGGAAATGCTAAACTTTCGTCAAAGGTATTCGGTAAAAAACTCATTAAAAAGTCTTATGTTTTCAACCTGAAAATGTTTGAGAAATGTTCTCCTTACTTCATTTTTCATGAAAACTTATTAAATTTTCCGAACACCTTTTTTACCAAACAGCTCTGACGAACTACTTCCGTTAGCGTAATAAGGATATATAGGATATATAAAAGCATCAGATAACAACGACTACACTTCTATTTTTTTTAAGAAACATAATAGAACATATAAGGTTGGATCCATAGACGAAACAAGAAAGTGCATATGGAGGATGGCCAAAGTCTTAGAATTCGATGTTTAAATTCTCTCATGTGTTGTCTACTTAACCTAACCCTAAAAACTAAACAAAAAACTTCTATGTCGACCGTTTACTCTTGGTCTTTTCATTTTGATAAACATAAAAGTAACCCTGGTTGATTATTTTCTTTCAAAATTCATAAATTATCTGGAACTAGAAGAACGTAATTTACAAGCAAAATACAATCTTTTTTTATATGCAACTAAATTTTTCGGTCGAAGTTGGTGCTTGGGTAGTAAATATTTCCGCAAACATGTCAAAAATGCTTATAAAACTCTGAAATATAAAAATAAATCCACTTAGCCAAAATTAAAAAGAAATTAACCGGATACACAGATTTAGTTACGAAGTAACTATGTCTATTTCGTTGAAAGGGTTCTCTGCTATCGCAATCAATGATCCTGCTTGATTATATGCTTCCACTATACCGGCTTTACGAAATCCATTAATAATCGTATTCTTCGAGTTTTGCATTGTTCTGTAGTAAGCAATAACCCAGTTTGCGTGAAGTGGTTTCACTGTGCTTAGCTTAACATCAACATACACATCGTGTGGTAATACTCCATTTTGCAGCTGCGCTGTTACTTGATTTGCGTACCACTCCTGATATTTGTTTCCCAGAAAACTTTTGGCTCCTTTATTTACTGATATATCTAGAGGTTGAAACAAATCAGTATGTGTGTTTGGAACGAAAACATTAATGCAGTTGTTGTCTTTCAAAAATTTGATAACGGTTGGGGTGGTCTGTCCTTTAAACACATCAAAAATCAACAGGCTCTTTGCATTAGTTGGTAGCCCTAATTCTTTTTTCTTATTTTTAAGGTAAGGTAAGACGATGTTCTTCAAATGAGACATGACCAAGTCCTCGTTGGACCAATGGTTAACCGAGTGTGTAATGTCAAATCCTGTAGGAAATGACACAACAGGGTGACATCTGTTGGTGGTTCCAGCATATATCAACTGTATCGGCAAGAAGGATCCGTCAAGGGTTACTGTAAATGTTCCTGTAATCTGACGTTTGTCATCTAAATTTGAAATCGGCACTGTTTTAGAGTTTTGTTCACAAAAGGTTACCTTAGATGCTGATGTATATCCAAGAGGGGTTTGATCAAAATTAATTATCAGGCTCTTATCAATTTGGTGCTCAAAAACTATTTCTGCAATTTTACGCTTCCAAGTAAAACACAATTCTTCATACAACGATGGATTCATAGCTCGTTTAGCAGTTGTTCCTCTCCTGCGCACATAGTTCATAGATTTTAGAAGATTTCTTGCCCATTTTATTGATAATGCGATTGATCCACCATTCTTCGCCATTTTTTCTGGACATTTGCTTTCTAGTACCCCAATTCCAACAGCAATACAAACTTTGCGTGAAATTGCACATCCACCTAATCTCAAATTTTCAAGAATTAATTTAACTTCACATGTCAACATTTCATTAAGCATAGGTGGTCTTCCTGATCGAAAAAAAGGTACGTTTAAACTATTGTTATTTTGTTGATACGTAGCCTTCCAATTACGGACAGTTTCTCTCTTGAATTCACAATCGGGATAAATCTTTTTTGCATAAACTAACGCAGCCTTTACACCATGCTGAAAAGCGTAAAATCCTACATCCTTTTTTACTTTTTCTGAATGTTTTCGATAGGTTTTAGGAATGTCTAAGTTTTCACATAATTTATTTAACTCTCTAGCGGCGTTTATTTGGGTACTCGAACTTTCACCGGATTGATTCAATGCCTTTCCATGCAAATTTTCTCCCTTACCAGTTCCAAAATATTTTCGAATGTCCATCTTCTTTGAAAAGAATAATAAAAAGAAAGTTTTATTCATTAGTTTAAATTTTTGCTTGTGTGCGATCGAATGCATGTTTTGCGTTTCCATTAAAGGCTCTGTTTACACCAGCTTTGCTATTCATTCAGCGTTGCAGTCCATGAGACTGCGACAAAATTGGGATCAAGTGCCGTTAGGGTGGTACATGACTCATAAACGGTCTTTTTAAGAACGAAACAATAGTAATTAGGCCTAATTACTATTGTTTCGTTCTTAAAAAGACCGTTTATGAGTCACCACCCTAACGGCACATGATCCCAAAATTGATGTTATGTGATACGTGCCTTATTCTAGACATTGCTATGTGCTGTATTCCAGACATCACTAAACAAGTGCATTTTTATCCAAAATTTCTTTTTTATTAAACTGGTGTAGACTACGTACACGACACAAGAATGGAACAATTCAACGTAGAAGTGGGAAGTCGTGGATACCATGTTTTCCGTGGCTTCACATGGAATAACATTGAAGTAAATCAACCAGTCGAAGTATACCAAGAAAATAACCCTGCATCAAAGGCTGAGGACCCGTACGCTTGTAGAGTAACAATAAAAAGAATGGATAGAATTGGACCAGTTACAGTAGGGCATATTCCCCGAGAGATATCTCGCTATGTGTACTATTTCCTACACGAAGGAGGTGTTGTCAAAGGCTTTGTAGTTAGTACCCAACCGTCGATTTCGCCGATCCCAGCTGGGGGATTGGAAGTTCCCCTAAAATTAACATTCCAGCATAAAAACGGTAAAATTATTGAAAAAATGAAAACATTTGTACTAAAACAGTTGTCTCGCCTGCAAGACACTTTTACAATAGATAATATCACTGATGATGGAGAAAGCGAGAGTGAAGATGAAGAAATCATACTCGAAGATGATGAAAGAGCGACTGACTTTGAAGTAGAGAAAACTGCGTACCATAGCGAAGTTAGTACAAAAACTGAACCAGAAGAAAAAGCTGTTACGAACACTATTATTATTGATTAAAGCTGAGAATAACAAACGATTAAAGCGTGTAAATTTTACTATTTTTATGCAACGAGAAAAACTTATGTTTGCTTGAATTTGAAACGCATTGTTGCTTCCAGTCTAAAACGATTCTTGAATATAAAATTAAATTTTATCAAAAGTGGCCAATTTCTTATCCTTGTGGCCAAATTTCGGCCCTAATTGGCCAAATCCAAACTTTGGTCGTGGCCAATTAAGGGCCGGCCAATTAAGGGCCGGCCAATAATTAGGGCCGGCCAAATAAGGGCCGCTAAGGTAATCAAAACAGAAGGCCTCCGATTGTAGTTAACCGTTTTCCAGAACGCGACGTTGCTGCGTCAATGTTAGTAATACAAACAAAAGTTCGGGAAGAAATCGTCCAGGAAGGAAGAAAAAGATTAAAATAACAACTGACTCAATTCCCAAAGGAATCAAAACACGGATGTTAAATAATTGTTTAAAATACGGAGATGCACGTTTTAGAGTGTTCCCTGGATCAAAGATATCAACGTTAGGTCACCATTCTATTCCAACCTTGACAGAAGAAACTCTCGAGATTGTCGTTGTACATGTGGGAATAAACGATGTTCTAAACATGGAACAAACTTCATCCTCGGAAAAGAAAATAGTGGAAAAATCCTGAATCTAGTGAAAAAGTACAAAGACTTTGGAGTTCAGCAAGTTTACGTATCAGGACTGGTCGTTTGTACGAGAGTGAATATGGAGAACATTTATTGAATTAATGATTGTTTGAAATCTGAGGCAGAGCGAACTGGTTGTATTTACATAGATAACGGTAACATTACAAACTGATAACTTATGGAAAGATGGCATACATCTACTGGAAAGCGGAATGGTACAACTTGCTAACAATTTTATATGGTATTTAAATAAATTTTCAGGCTAGACAATGTTTTACCTGGACCTTATGTGACAAAAGCAATCTCCCTGACCTACAATAATGTAAAAACTAAAGAAATCATAGAATCTAATGTCTCACCACTTGAAACATTTTCAAATAAGAGAAAAATTTTGTTAAATAATCCACTTTTATGCTACTTAAATATAAACAGTTTCAGAAAGAAGATCTCTCAGTTAAGAGAGATAAGAAAAACATTTTCTCCTGATTACTTTGTAGTAGCTGAAACAAAACTAGATGACAGTTTCCCAAATTCTCAATTTGTAATAGATGATTACGAAATTATAATAGAAAAGACAGGAATGGGCATGATGGTGGATTATCAGAATATGTTAAAGAGGGAGTCATATGCAAGGAACTGAAGTTCCCTGAACAAAAAGGTTTTGAGATATTTTGTTCTGAGATAACAATCAGAAATAAAAAATGGGCCATTTTAGTGTATACCGACCACCAAACTGCAAATTGAAAAGTTTCTTTGAAAACTTCGAAGTTTGCCTGACAAAATCTTTATCAAGTTACGATAATCTGTTAATCATGGGACCTAACAGACCTCGCTCATTTATGCACTCCCATCCAATAGAGACACGACTTAGCGATCATCATTGTATGGACACTACTTTTATGAAATCATATCTGGTAAGATTAAAACTGAAACAAATTACATATAGAAACTATAAAAACTTTGATGAAAACCTCTTTCTTGCAGATATAGGGAAGTTTAATTTGGAATGTAACAATGATGATCCTGGTGTTCTTTATGACACACTTGTTAAAAAATTTCGAGAAATAATTGATAACCATGCTCCCCTTAGGCAAAAGACAGTAATGGGTAATGATGCACCCTGAACAAAAATTTAAGAAAGGCTATATATACCAGGAGTCGTCTGAAAAGCAGATATAATAAAGATCGCACCCTTGAAAATGAAAAACAATTTAAGAAACAAAGCAATCAAGCAGCATGTAAACAGAATTAGGGTATAAGGGACAATAAAACGTTTTGGCAAACAATGAAACCGTACATAACAAATAAAGGTACGCTTACAAATAATACTCTTATGCTTAATTGCGGAGGAGTTCTTGTAAGTGATGATATAGAGATAGCAAATATCTTTAATAAACATTACATTAATATCGTGAAAAAATCTACCAGAACTAAACCTGAGCCATTGAATAATGACAACTCAATATACGAAATAATGCAAAAGTATAAGGACCATGGTCCTTATATTTTTGCATTATTATTAACCCTAGTGTTACTAAAATAAAGGCTAGTGTTAATCTAAATGATACTGAAAAATCTGAGATATTCAATTTTTAGGAGATTAATGAAAATAATGTCGGAAAACTCTTTACCGATATAAAGAATGACACTTCAGCTGTTGAAGATAGCATTCCTCCTAAATTAGCAAAATTGGCATGCCCATACCATATCAAACCACTCACTAAGGCAATAAACTTAAGCATTAAATGAAATGTTTTCCCCGATAGAGCAAAAATAGCAACAGTCACACCTTTGGATAAAGGGGGGAAAGTTAAATCAGATATAGGAAATTACAGACCAGTATGTGTTTTAAATATTTTCTCGAAATTTTATGAAAGAGTAATGAAAAAGCAGATTATGTCATACCTTGATAACAGATTATCACAATTTGTATCTGCCTACAGAAAGCATTATAGCACCCAGCATGTTTTAATACGTCTAATTGAAGAATAGAAAAGTATGCTTGATAAGGGTTATGTCATTGGAGCAATTCTTTTAGACCTATCAAAAGCATTCGACTGTGTCCCACATGAACTACTTTGATCAAACTTAGAAGTTTATGGGGTGAGTATGGATGCATTAAAAAATATACATTCATACCTATCCCATCGGAAGCAATCTGTTAAAGTTCAGGACAAACTGAGTCTAATTGAATTGATCCTTTCTGGCGTCCCACAAGGTTCCAACTTAGGCCCTATTTAGTTAATTTATTTATTAATGATATATTTTATTTTATAGAGATAGCTAATCTTCACAACTATGCTGATGATACTACTCTATCAAGCTTTTCAAACTCCATTCCACATCTTATTGAAACATTACAAAATGAAACAAAACTAACACTGGATTGGTTGAGAAACAATAAAATGATAGATAATCCTAAGAAATTTCAGTTAATCATCTTATCGAAAGACAAATCTGAACTAGATAGGGATTTTTCAATAAATATTCATAGCAAGGTCATCAAAAGTGAAAATCAAGCTTCAAATCAAGAGTCAAGCTTCTTGGAGTTACTATTGACAACCGTTTAACTTTTGATTCTCATGTAGCCAAAATAGTCAAATCCGCATCCGCACAGTTAAATGCAACCAGTAGAATGAAAAATTTTGGAAGCAAAATCAATCCTCGTGCAAAGTTTTGTTCTTTCAAACTTCAATTACTGCCCTTTAATATGGTATTTCACATCATCCAAGTCGCTCAAGAAAATTGATGCTACCAAAAAAACAGCTTTAAGGTTAATTCTTGGAGATTATATAAGCTCATACGATTCCCTTTTAGACAAAACAAACAAATAACCAATGAATGTATACAGATTGAGAATTCTTTGCACAGAGATATTTAAAACTATAAATGATATAAACCCTGTCTATATAAAAGATATATTTAACTTAGCTCCTTCTGCTAGACCTGTTAGAAGAGACAAATACAACAACTTGATAAAAATTCCAGTGATCACTGAAAAATTTGGTACAAAAAACTTACTAGGATCTGTCATTTGGAACAAATTGCCAGGTGATATAAAGTCAATAGATAGTTTAACCTCTTTCAAAAAAATTATAAAAAACTGAAATGGCACAAAATGCTTTTGTAAAATGTGCGTATCCGATTAGCTACCTCAATTGTTTAGTTTTGTTTTGTTTTGTTTTGATGTTTTCTTGTTGTTTTTCTGTTGTTGTTTTTCTCAATAACAAGTATTTATAAAAATTGTAAAAAATTTAAATTAGTCAGTCTGGATTAGCATCTATGTATTTATATGTAGAAACTAGAAAAAAAAAAAATCAGTACCTTGCATTTGGTAAACGACCCTAAGAATTTGAGTCGCGTTAAGGATACAGTATACGTTCCATACATCAAAAAAACCAAAAAAATTTTTTTTTCAGCAATCTACCTAAAAAAGTCTGAATTTTTCAGTGGTAAAGTTGGTTTTATGATTTTTTTACTGGAAAGTTGTTTATTTCCAAATAAAAGTTTTTTTCATTCATTAATCGTGATTTTCTTTGCTTGATCTTTCGCACATTTTTTGTAAACATGTGTTAATTAAAACTGACTACTCTTTTGAGAATATATTTGATACATTCAGAGTTTTTTAACACTAGTTGTTTTTCTCGTTTAAGATATAAATTTTTCATATAACCTTCTGCATGTTCAGATATAAATTTTTCATATAACCTTCTGCATGTTTAATAAATTGAATTTATTAACTTCGACAAACCATTGGGGTTTGGTAAACCAGTATTAGGATGGCGAGCATGGGCATCGAAAATGTAATTAACCTCGTTTACTGAAAACAAAGATGTAGCGAATTGAAATTAATATTTCCGTTATCACAGTATGCTTTGCGAGTATCATGTCGGTACTGTTAAATCGTACTCGTCCAGGTAAATCATCAAAAGAGAGATACCTTGAGAAACTTTTCGTACAGTTCATTTCCTAATATCAATACTTTGACCAAAAACCCAAATTCTTCCGAGCTGAATAGCAAACGGACCACAATGCATTATAGGTACATTGTTTTCCAGCAGATTCATTAAAGTGGAAAATCATACTAACGTAAGAAGCAAAGCGTAAAGCATATGTTAAGATATGTTAGGGTTAACCCTTTGTTTTCTTTTTCTTTTTTTGGGTACACTACTTAAAAAACAATAAGCCATCTTTGTGTTCCCATGACAACCAGCTAAAACATGAGATCTTCCTTAGGAGCCCGGAAGAGATTTGTAGTAGCACAGAAACTACCAATAGTGATTCGGTAAGCTTCAATGGAAACCATACTAGACTGAACAACTATGACAGCAATGATATATTTCCATTGCTTGTTGTTATTTTAATTTTCAGTTTTTAATATTCAATTTACCAGCTCCAATTGTATTTAAAGAGTTCGAAAAGATTTTCTCCTGTCCCTGAATGTTACATACTTTTACATGTAAAAGCAAAACATAATCATCCTGTTTTCGACCACTCCTGGTAAACATCCTGTTTCACATATTCCATATTGGCGCATACAAAGGGTAGGTTGGGACCTTCGAAGCTCCGATAACAATTCATCTTTGCAATCAAATAAGGACTTTCTTTTACATTTGTTTTCTGTCCAATTTACTACCCTAAACAACAACACTATCCAATACCACATAGCTATCAGGGACCGTTGAAAAAATACTCGTTATCCACTTTTAGGGCCATTAGGCCGTTATAGTCATGTTGTTTTGAAGTTGAAAAGTTAAGCTGGTGAGTACATAGGTAAAGTGTAAAAAAATAAATAAATGAATATATACATAAAGAATTAACAGAACGTACGGTCTACCGAACATAATCTCGTGGTAACCGATCTTTCGAAGTAGGTTGTCATGGACACAATGAGGTGTTGCTCCACAATCGATGATTTTTCATTTATTTGACGTCACAAGATGCATTTTCATTGATTGGAGAGATAGAAGATAAATAAAAATAGTGACGTCAAAACCGTAAATATTTGACCAAACATTTGCGTAGGGGGTGTTTAAGGGCTTATATCTTCAAAATTTCCACTACATAAATTATCTAACTGTCACGCATTTCAAATAAGGAAAGTTGGAAAGTATGTTCGTGCACACCAAAGCAAAGATTGCGCGAACTGACGGAAAAAACTGACGGTTTATTTTTTATGCCCGACCGACCGACTCAATTTTAATGGACAAAAGGACACTAACACAACATATTTTCGCCTTTCCAAATGTACATATATATATATATATATACATATATTCCTCACAACAGTCCAAATGGATAGGATGGACCTTTTTAGAAGTTATAGATAGGGTTCAGAAAAAACCTCCGCTAGAAAACCTGACTCTGACCCTTTCTCTGATATGATTAGGTATCACTCATTTCACATAGTTTCACATAGTTAGCTACAGTATTTCCAAATTTCCAATTCATGGCTGGGTGGGAGAATGAGAGAGAAATAGACAGGTTTTCCAGCTAGCTGAAGTGACGTTTGAATCTTGACTTTAAAAAAAATCTTGGCTTATGTGTTACACAGTACAAAAACCAATAAAATCATATACATGCATTGCGAAATTTTCTTCCAATCCAAACGTTTGTCTCGTTGTGATCAGGTTTGAGTTTACACCGACAGTGGTGATGAGACCACGAGACTGAAGTAATTTCCCAGAATCAACTGCATTTGAAATTAGGGTCTAAAGAAGAAGGCGTTAGAAAGAATAATTTAATTATTTTTTATTTTACTTTTGTATTTCAATATACACATGATTATAACTTATTTCTTAATCTAACAGTTCATCTTTTAATAATTATTTGTGATGTGGTTTAAACTTGTTGATTGGAATGGAATGTTTGAAGTTAATATTGAAGGGCATTAAAAAAGCAGGCGGATTTAACTGCAATATTACACAGTGACTAACTGACTGACAGACATTTGACCAATTACATTACATTACATATATTTCTCTGGGTCCAAATTAATGTTGGCATGGTGATGATCACGACAAACTCAAGACATATGGCTTTCCAACTCATGAATGCGTCGATGGATTCTCCCGGCTAGTCATATGGCTTCACGTTACCAGGTCAAATAATAATTCACACGTCCCTGTCGCTTAAAAGTTTAGGAGTTTGCCCAAAGTTTGTTCAAACAAGAGCTAATACGTAATGCAGGTCTATTGAAGATGACAAATCCCTTGTTAAGTTGGATTCCGAAACTGTGTTTAGTCGATGGACATTAGTTCCAAAGTTCCAAGGCTATGGAAAGATGGCGTCTACGAAACAACTTTAGTATTGCCACAAAGAGATATGTGTATCTTTTCAATCGTTTTAACAAAAATTTTAACAAAGACATGTACAAGATCGCAATCTATGGTTACATTTATCAACGATTTGCTGAATGGATCGAATAAAGTAATCAAGGCATGCTGGTATTTACTTCATGGGTGACCATTAACCAATCCCAATAAACCTGCGAAAGTGAGGGTGGTATTTCAGGCTATAATTCAATGTGAATGACAAAGTTGCCTTACTGTAACAAACTTGACCCCATATTTGGTCCAAATTTACGCAAATTTTCACATCACATGCAATATCGCAGGTCATCATAAAATGTAAAGGTATACATTACTTCTTTTTGTACGTTTCTACCTTCTACTTATGATGGATCTAGGGTTTACGAACTTCAGAAATTCGGATCGTAAAATGTCATGTTATTGACCAGCGGTATATCAGCTAGCATTTCCAGACATCAATTTTGTTTTTTGAGAGAACAAATATTTTCCTGAAAGCACACATCTATTCAATAAAGAACAGATTATGAAGAATTCCCCTTGATGAAACTTCTTATCATAGGAACGCATAAAATCTCAAATTTTATATTTTCGACACCATTTCTTGGTGAAGCCTTCATGTTTTCAATGTTTATCTGCTGATCAAATATTTGGGAAAAGAGACGACAACTTTAAAAACTTTTATTGAAATTAAAAATATTATTTGAGTACCTGTTATAACTAGTAGAATATGTAGAATATAGGTTATATGATTTTTTTAGTAGTTTTCCTGTTCGTTCGACCAGCTGATTTGTCAGCAATTGGATGATTATTCGTGCAATCGATTGGATGGATTACTGTTTCTAGTGTGATTTTCTACTTGGGATTCTAACAAGCTGCTTGAGTTTCTGTCAATAAACTGTCGCCCATTCCATTCTTTTCTGACTTTCCGTCATCGTTTTTTTCTGTGTGCCTGTCACTCAATAACATGTCTCGATTCCTTGTTTCGTTCTTTTCTCTTCTTGCAAGAACTCCAAGAAAATCTCGCTCTTTTGAGATAATTTCGTTATCAAACAGGTAGTACGCCAGATAAGACACACTCACTAATGTTGCGAATGAAACAAGCATGGATAATGTGCGGAATGGAAAATACTGATGACCGTCATGGTAAAATGGATACTGGATAGCAGCTGGTAAACCAATTATTTCTTCACCTCCAGTTACACGGAGAAGCAGCCCAATGACATAAGCGCATATGGATCCGTAGGTGTTGACAAATGAAATGTGTACAGCTCCAACCAGTTGCGGAAAGAGAATAACAAACACTAAATCCGAACATAAATGGAACAATGCGTAAATACTTTTAACTGTTAAGCCGACCACTGTTGCAATGATACCAACTCCAATGATTCCAACGCGGATCACCCAGATTATTTCGTTTGCCTTGGCCTAATAAATAAAATAAAATCATATCATCACACCACTAAATATTTCTGTTACGCGAGATTTTCCATCACATAAATATAGTTTTTTTCAACAATTTGAATTTGAATTTCTAAACCAACCACAGCCACAGCGTGTCTATTTAACAGATTGGTACCTTATTTCGGTCGAAAGTCTCCGTTTTGTTTGCAAGAACATAATCATAATCAAAGTAACAGATAGCAACTCTTACAAACCTGTGCGATATTAATCAGTTAAGGAACTATTTATCATTTCTTCTAAACGACGCAAATGTCATGTCATCGCCTGAAAGCGCAGTGAAGTCACACATATGATTTTCAATTATCCAGGAAAAGTAGAAATTAAGTCGGATAATTATGGAATCATGTCGGATCACACCAAAACAAAATATCATTTTGCAATCTTTTTGCAAGACCGATTTGTTTGCTTTGAGTTTAATTCAAATAATCAACTTGAATGCTGGTTGTCTGCTGCATTATTGAAGACTTCCTGCTAATAAATTGAAGCATTTTCAAAAATAGGTCCAAATTTTGCCCGGACTTTATTCTGCCACACTTGTAGAACTTAAGGTGCTCTCCGAGATCCTACCTGTCATATATCGCTTAAATGCTAAAGCCTCCCACATCATCATCTTAATTTTGCAATAGCAGTTAAAGAACTCAATAATTACCTTTGGTCTAAAAATAAGTTTGTAAATGTTATGGCCAAACATAGAACTTGCTGACAACACAGATGAATCAGCCGATGACATCACCGCAGCTGAAATAGCACCCAATCCAATGAACGAAACCCAGCCAGGAGTTAGATATTGTAAAACTATTGGCAGAACTAGGCGTGTATCTTGTATGACACCATCTTTTATCATTGCATTGGAAACGGTGATGTTAGTCCAATCTAAAGAGAAAGGGATTGAAAATTTTGGTCCTTTCCTGGCATATTCTTTTCATTCCAGAAGTTACACCGGAGAGACAAAAATGCAAGAATTCCGAAATATCCATAATCATTATTTCCCTTGAAGTGAAAATAATAGATTCTTTGTAGATTTCATAATAGTTTTATTTATCTAAAATTTCCAAGTTTCTAACCATTAAAAGAACAATTTCACTGTGAACGTTTCGCATTAAGTTGGCAACATTTTTTTAGAACTTTTAAACCAGCAAGATTACAATTCTGAAGAATGTTTTCATTTTCCACTGATCATTTTTAACAAGGATGTTTGCACTTACCAGTAGATTTTGCAGCTGCTCCAATCAAAACAGCTGGTACAGCCATAAGGAAACAGCCAAAACCTCCAATAAATGAGAGAATTTGTGCTTTTTTGGGAGATTGGGAAGATAAGACTCGTTGAAAATATACTTGCCATGGTAGCCCACCGCAAACCTATAAGAGAACCAAAGGTCAATACAAAGCCTGTTAGAAAACCAGGTCCATTCTCACTCACTGTACGTGGAAAGTACAGTGTGTGATTATTGATAACATTTTCTTACATTTGTGATTTTAATCTGAGACTTTACTGAAACCTATCGGAGACCCTTGCTACGTGCTTCAATACTAGCATCGATAGCAAATATTTCCATCTGAGCTTACCCTTCTCAAGTGAATACAGACCAATAAGTTTACTCCATCTCGAAGGTTTTTGAAAGGTTAATTTTTAATCAGCTGATAAGTTTCATGAAAAGCAAACTTTAAAAATTCTTATCGGTTTCCACAAAGGTTATTCTACACAATGATGATTTGCATGATTTTGATTGTCTTCCCCGCGACCTACTTATTGCGATATTAAAATTTTATGGACTGAGCCACAGAAGCCTTCCTCCGTAGTTACTTAATTGACAGGAAAATGCGTGTTTGTATCCGGTCGTTACTTTTTAGTAAATGGCTTACTACTGTTTTGGGAGTTCCTCAGGGATCAATCTTGGGACCACTATTGTTCAATATCTTTATTAATGATCTTTTTTTATCCAATATTATTAACATATTATTTCTGACAATTTCTGCCTTATTCATAGGCTGTTCGCATTTCATTATTTCATCAGAAAGAACTTTTACTTTCACTTTTACTTTTAAGTTCATTTGCTTTTTAGTTGTTTAACTTTTCTTATGTTTGTTGGTTTTAATTAGTTGTTTAACTATTGTAAAGACCAACATTAAAAAAAGTAATAAATAAAAAAAAAATTAATTACAATATAACACTGTATCACACTGGTTACATGATAAAATGCAATTAAAGCCTGTTTCAATTGCAATGTACTTCTTAAAAATTTCTACCTAACCACAAAGTTTGAGCAACAACTCAAATTTGAATCCATATTGAAGAAAAATAAGTATAATGGTTGGGCTTTCTCCCATGGAAAAATGGATGTTTCATGGTTTCCCTGTAAAAAGCTTAAAACTTTTGACCGCAAATTAATTCGCAAAATTAAGCGAAAATTGAAATGTTTTATGCTACTTAAAAGTTCTCGAAAATACCTTTAATTTGATATCTCATTTGGCAAAATCCGATAAGTAGATCAGAAATGGCATTTAATCTTCTTATACTAATACGCAATCTTGCTTTTTTCTTACCTAACTTTGAAAGAAAGAACTTTCGGAAAATTTTCTCGGGAAGTTCGTCAATGGATATTTGTTTATGTTTTTTCCGTATTAGTATAAGGCACTCCGGTTTAGTGCTTATAATTGTTTTATGATATGAAATACGTTAGGGAAGACATGATATAGCATCTCAGGCGGAGACTTCGAATTACAATCGAACGTAGCAGCTATTGACAACGAATGAAAAATAGTCGTTTGAAGAAAAAAGAAGCGTTTGTTTACATTTTTTAAACCGAAGTATTAATAAGAAACATGCATAGAAAAAGAATTTTTTTTTACGAAGAATAGTTTTACATATCTACGACTTCTATGTAATGTTGAAGGTTAAGACGTATCAAACGGCATTTTATCCAGTTTCGGTTTGTTTTCTTAGATTTCCAAATAAAAGAAAGAAAATTTAGTGTTGAGCATGGTATTTTTTAGCACAATGATAGAAAGAAGAAAGTCAAGAAGTAATAAAAGATTAGAGATTTGATTAATCTGTTGGTTTTGGCAGTGAGTAAAATGGCGTTTTTCTAATTGGCGATCTCTCTGTTTCTGGAATTTATAGAGAAAGAAAACTCAGCTTTGAAGAAAGAAACATTATTCAAGTATGATTCTTTTTAAGATTTAGTTAATACCTTATATCTTATATATGTAAATCTGTATATACAGCAAAAGTTAGTTTTGTGATGGGCAGTGTAGTGTGTGAGTGAGATATTTCACAATTTGTGAATATTTTTATCTGAGATGTAGTATTGATAATTATAAATCTGTTCACCACAAAGTCTGAAAGTATTTTTGGTTGACTATAAAGTTAAAAAGTGGAAAGAATTAAGAATTGGTTAGGATTTATTTTAGAAAAGATTATCAAATGCTTAGTATGGCGGGTAAAATATTTATGAATCGATGAAAGATTTTAAGCAGCGTTTTGGACTGTGTTTTTGTTTTACATAGAGTTATTATAAAACGATTAGCATATCGTGTAAAAACATTTTACACGGTATACTAGTTTATGTAATAAATGCAAATATTGTTGACACAGACTTGATTTATTTTCATTTATTCAGTGAGTTTCACAAAGGGAACAAAATATTGTGATAACTATTTACCAAGAGAGCTGCATAGTCAAGCCACAACCCCCATTGTGAACCACTAACAGATCCAAGCCATATACTATCCGTTTTAGTAATTGCAGCTGTCTCGCTGTTTGTTAATGCAAATGGTACTGTTAACCATAAACCTACAGCAATACATCCTAATTGAACGACATCAGTATAAGCAACAGAATACAAACCACCAAAGAACGTATAACCAACTGCTATACAGGCTGATACTACAACTGATACGTTCATTTCCAGGCCCAGAATGACGGACAACGTAGCACCCAATGCTGCAAGAATCGAAGCTGACCAAAACGATTCACCAAGAAATGCAGGAATATACAGAAACGCTCCCATTATTTTTCCATACTTGTGTTGAAGCGGATCTAGCATGGTGATATAGTTTGCTTCTCTCATAGGTTTAGCAAAAAATAGGCCCCCTATAAAAGATTTGTAACCATTTACGTACCAATTATCGATGTTTATTTTGTGAAGTTCGTTTTGTTTATCACATTCGATTAAAAAAGATTTTTCTTACCCATAATCAAACTTGTCGCATATCCCCATGGCGCTTGTGCCCATACTAACCCTTTATCATAAACAGACTCTGCTGTACCATTGATATATCCACCACCAACCCATGTCGCTAAAAAGACCAAAATAAAAGTTTGAAACAAGAAAAATAGTATGTGCAAAAATTAAATTTTTTAAAGAAACCTAATCTCGAACCCAGGTCTTCTTATTCATATCGAACATGTACCGAGAGAGGAAGAAAGCCCTGATACGGCTGGTGGTCAGTTTACAAATCGGATTGGTTTCTAAAAATTAGATATTTTAGATGTCCGCTACTAATTCTGAAGGAGCCGATGGAAAGCAACGAAAAACTTTTAATATCTATCACCAATAACAAAGAAGCAGTTAAAATAGGATGGTTAACTAGAAAGCCACACTTTTAAAAAATATCATTTTTGCTATTATAATTACTTATATATCTACGAAGAGAGTTTGTTTCGATTTAGTAATATGCAAATTGTTTGAATTTTTCTGTTGTATTTAATTGTATTGCATTATTCACATTTTATGGATTAGTATCCATGTCATAGCGGATTTCCACTAGATGGAATCGGCGCTTGGAGTGAAAGCGGACTACAAAATAAATTACATTTTTTAATTGATATTGAAAATTATTATTCTCGAGGGTAGCCAAGCACGTATGATTAATTGAAATCTCATTGGTTTGTGCTCATGTCCACTCGAATGAAGTTGGAAGAGCTTCAACAGTCAGACAGAGGTCACCGCTCTTAAATCATGAATTTTGAGAAGAGAGCGTAAAATCCGTCAAAATCAATTCCGCGCGACTCCACCTAATAGAGAATGGTCTTTAATGGTTAATGAAGTTATACAAAAGAATTGCTTGATGCAAAAAATATCATTCTTTGAAAAAATACTCATGCTTCTTTCATATTTGTTTTGAAAATTTCAGTCACCGTATAATAACAAAAATCTATCTCAAAAGGTTTGACAGAAATAACATTATCAAGTTAAGACCGCCTATCGGGCTGATTTTAAGAAGGCAGTTTCAGGGTCTTCCTTCTCTCTCCGTAAAACGTAAAAAAGAGAAGGAGCCCTGGGATCGAGGTTGGCAGAAACTTTATGTAATTACTAAAAGATAGCTAAGCCTGTACCTGTCATTGTAAAGCAACCAACGACAACACCAATATTTCGCCCAGCCAAAATCACTTCATTTGTTTCTTCCTCTACGGTTTCTGCTTTTTTAGTGTTCTTATTTTTGGTCCAAGCCGCAAAAACACCAATCCCCAATATAATTAAATAAAAAATGATGATGCTAATCAAACCAGCAACATTAAGATCACCCATGGTCTCCAAGCTCTATTGATGTTTGACTATAAAGAAAGTTATAAATTTTCCCTCAGATCCCTAACAGATCGGTTCCCACATGGCACCCACTTGTTTCCACTTTTTTCCAGGTCTCTCAATCAGTAAATTTGAATGAACTTTGAAAAGTATGAAAGTATACGTATACATTTACCACTAAAACATGCAAAACTTGGAAGTACATTATTCACATATTGTATACAATACAATATAAAAAACTATAACAGATTTAAATGAGTTTAAGTCTGCTGTCGAACCACTTCAAATGTATTGCTGCTGTAAGAACTGTGGTGCTTGCTAAAGGGGTAAATTTCCTATAATTTGTATTTTGTATATTCGTTATATGAATAATATTTTTAACGTAATTTTAACTTTATTTTATATTTTTATGTTGGTATAAATTAGTGACTGTCCAAACCAACTTTAAAGAAAGAGGTAAATAAATAAAAAAAGTCGCTCTTTTGGCCAAAATACGAATAAAAATTAAAGACCAATGCAATTGAATTGTTCCAAAAACTATAATCAAAAACTAAAATTTGAATGGGTTTCGGAAAGTGTATATCCATATACGTTTACCTTTAAAACATGCAAACCTTGGAAACACATTAGAAATTTAATCAGTGTACATTAGAATACTTGTCAGAAAAGCAACAGAAAACGTCTATGATTATTTCGTAAAATTATCAAAGCTGAACTGAAATATAGACAGGTCTGTATGAAAGCTGTGTTGTCCAAACCTTTTAAAGACATTTTGCACCAAGCAGCGCCTCAAAATGCAGAAATAACACTTACTTTTTTCCGTTCCTGAAAAATCTCTTCTTGTAAGATAAACTTCTGTATATATAATTAAACACTAAGAAACTTTAACTTCTTTTCTAAAGATCTAAAGATTGTAAGGCAATAGGGAGGTACTGGTTACAGTAACCAGCTTGAACTCTTGTAACTTATTAAATGTTAAATTATGTGTTAAAAATGTGTTAAAAAGTGTTCATTAAACTTACCCAATCGGATTCGAAGCCACGAAATTTGCTGGTTCAATATCAACGCCTTAATTCACTCGGCTACTTATACGGATTGTGTATTCCAGATTATATAAACATTCATTAGGTTTTTAAAAATTGACACACTATTCCAAATCTAATATGCATGCTAAAAGCGTTTTATATTGTTACATACATATATACTATCTAAACAGTTTCTTTAATTTTATACCTTAAAATCACTGAAAAAATACACTGAAAGATACATGAAAACAATTCGCAAGTAAAGGATATAATAAATAATACGTTCTGACCAATTTCTTTCACGGCAATTATGCGGACAGAGAGGGATCACGCTAGGTTTGGACAGTAAAAGTTTGTTACTGTTGAGTTGTTGGCTCAAACATACACTTACAACAGATTCTAGAAAAATACTGGAGAAAGATTAACTATCATTACTGGCTTAAACTGCCTTAAATTGGCTTAAAGGCACGCAGACACAGACACGTGTGACATAGACACAAGCACGTGTCACACAGACACAAGCACGTAGAACACGTAGGCATGTCATTTAGCCTAAAATGAAAGAAAACGAGAGTTTGGAGGAAGATTATTCAATTCTGCTGCTAGTACAAAAGTCAAGAAACGGCGAATATAAAAGCCTTGAGGTTTTGGGATTCGAAATTTATTTAATAAATAACGATAACATAAACACTTTTCCGACGAGAAACACTGTAAAATATAAGACTAATCACCATTATACTGACGTCAGATGGCGTCGCACACTGACTCGATTGGTACATTTACAATGGAGAAATGTTATATTTTTGAATTGGGAAATCGCTATGAAAACAAATCTCGAAGCAAGCCATAAGGGAGATGGTAACCCTCCTATACTTTCAGTCGAGGATACTCTACTGCTGATTGAGCAAGGTATAATTTTGATGGTATTACGAAGGTGTTGATGGACGAAAGGAACTGCGTTATACATTTTTTCATCAGAAAGAACTAAATAAACGGAAAATTTTTGTGCATGTTAGGAGAAAATGACTTGATCATTGATATTTCATGTTAAACCATCCAGCAATTATCAAGCAAAAAAAACACCGAATTTATAAATAATAATAATTTTTGAAATAAAATAACTTGTTTTTATCTTATCATATAAATAATACGTCACTTAGAAAGTCATCATCACACACTGTATGCATGACACCCTTTTTTCCTCATACTGGATTACCGATTACGTAGTGTCCACATTGGCCTCATTTTTCTCGACAACTAATTTCGCCGCTCTGACGTGTAAGACGGAACAACAAATAAAAGGCTAAAAAGTTATTTAAAAAACAGTACATTAGTTATAGCAGAAGAAAGCTATCTGAAGCACTATTAATTAAATGCGGGGTACCTCAAGGTTCAATTTTGGGGCCCTTGTTATTCTTTCTATATGTTAATGACTTATACAAAGCTACGTCCGAAATTTTCCAAGTCATGTTTGCCGATGATACAAATCTCTTCAAATCCGGTAAAGACCTAAATACAGACCTGTTTTCGGATATGAATAAAGAACTAAAACAAGTTTCAATATGGTTTAAAGCAAAATCACTTAACACTTCTAAAACAAAGTTTTCTATATTTCATACATTATATCAAAAACGAAAATTTCCGAGTGTAAATCCAAAACTAGAAATACAGATAAATGAAAACCTAACCTGGAAAAACCAAATAGAGTCTGTTGTATCAAAAATTTCAAGGAATATAGGTATTCTCTATAAATCTAGAATGATTCTAACAAAGAAGCAGCTGACTGAACTATATTTTTCGTTCATACATAGTCACTTATCAGATGGTAATATTGTATTAACCCTATACTAACTGGTTATGAGGAACCATACAAAAAATTGTAAATGAAATAAAATATTGAATTACTTTTATATGTACTTACATATTGTACAATGTTGTCTTTTCAGCGTAAGAACAAATTCTATCGATATTAGGAAATGTTTTTATTCACTGTCCGCGGTAGAACAAATAACATCCTATTAAACAAATAGTCCATATTAGATTATTGAACGAATCATATTTCACCGTACTCCATCGTAATGCTTTTTTTCGAAACGGATATAGAAATAGCTGGAGAGTAAAATCTACGGAAGCGTATTAGTTTCACATTTTCTTTGACATTAAGTTTTCAAAGTGATGAAAAAAAAGTAAAATATTTACTTCTGAAAAGAGTCTAAGTACTGTCCAGACAGACACGTATAGATCCTTAATTACGCAGTTCAATGGATTTGCAACATAAATGTATTTATTTATTTATTTATTTATTTATTTATTTATTTATTTATTTATTTATTTATTTATTTATTTATTTATTTATTTATTTATTTATTTATTTATTTATTTATTTATTTATTTATTTATTTATCTAAAACATATTTATACAGGGTGGCCTCTTCAACTTATAAAATAAATTGCTTTTAACGAGGGCCCTGTACTGAATAATAAAAATAAATAATATACAAAATAATACAAAAAAAAGCAAAGTAATTATCATAACAAATATGGCAGCGCGTGAAAGCACCAGTGAAGGCAAAAATGAATGATTAGATCTACTTTGGGTCTCCGAGGTAAGCTTTAAAGCTTCTTTTATAAAAGTAAGTAGCTTTGTATATACATATGATACAAAAAGGAAGTCTCCAGAGGTAGATGTCAGCCCAGAAGTTGATACTGGTTGGGTTTTCCTCTTAAGGTCCCAGACAGACATCAGTCTCTATCCCAATTCATGCATTTATTGAAAGTTGAAAGAAACAGAAATTTGCTGCCTAAAGCTTCCTAGTTAGGTTTGGGCCCTAGTGGACCACAGTAGTATTAAATTTGTAGCACCAACCCTGTCCTCCCAATGGTTAGCTATGTGTTGAATAAATACATGAACACTTTTATCTGTCAAGGGAAATGCAAAAGATATAGAGTGATAAGGAATATACAGAGCTTTGGTTTCTTTAAGATGTCCTAAAAGTATATAAAAGTATTTAAAAGTATATATAAAAGTATAAAAGTATATATATATATATCATTTTTCATTATAGGCTGGATTACTTCAAACTGCCTCTTTTCAATTGTGGAAGAAGTTATAGCTAGTAGAGACATATACAATAGTAAAACAAAATATCATTTTACTGATGTAAAAATGCTTGATCAACATTTGACATTATAATAACTTATATGTGTGAAAAGAAAAAATATCTAAGGAGGTTGAGGGATTTTCCGATGATATCGATTGTATCTGTATCTTCTCAATGAACAAAATATAAATGCAACGGAAAACAGCTACCAAATCATTCAGATGCTACGGGGAGAAAATCAATAAAAACTGGTCAGAACAGACACGAACTTACGATCTTCCCCATCCATGTGTGCAGGTTGTTTGTTCACACATCATCTTGTGACTGACTGTCACATCACCTCGATACTTTTCAGATGACAAAACATCACCTCGATATTTTCAGATGACAAAAATGTAACTTAAACCCTAACAAAGAACTTTTTTATCTTCATTTGAAAAATTTTCAAGTGAAAAAAAATTATTTGGATTTTTTTCATTTGAGATTCTGTGAAGAGACGAAAATATTAAAATTTGATTATTTTTTTCTCCGTGTAGAAAGTTTTGTAGTGACGAAATTATTGTTTGTTTGTTTTAATATTTTTCTTCACTTGAAAGGTTTCCAAAAGACGAAAATAATATGTAAACAGTTAAATTTCTTCTTCAGAAATTTCGAAAGTTGAAGAAAACAACAATGGCACTAATTTGTATTCCGTAAAAATCCATGACATTTTTAAGATTTTCCCGTAAAGGGAGAAATCTTATTTATTTAAGCTTTCTTTCTATCGACTAAGAGTTGCGCTGCAACCGTTTTTCTGCCCATTCCGAATCGGTTATCAGTTTTTAAATGGCGAAAGTCCGTGTCGAGAAGCGTATTTTTCCAATAATGTTTTTTTATATCCATGGTTTCGATGATGATGTGTAAAATTACGTTAAATTTTAAAATCAGAAAACATTTGGTCCTCTTCCAACAGCTTTAGAATTGTTTATCTTTTATATATTTTTAAAATACAATGTAAGCAATGTAAGCATAGACGGCCGAGTGGCCTAAAGCATTGCGTTCCTTTTCGAAGAACATAGTGGTTCAAATCCGATGACAATATTACCCACTCACTTCTTCAGGAGTTGATAATTAATCTTCTCTCTGTGTTTGATTAAAGAATGACTTTAATAAAATATTTTATTTCATTATTGAATTAATTAGTTAACGTATTTATAAAGATGAAAAGAAAACTAATTCTACAAAGATTTCAAAAGAATCACGGAAGTGTTCTGAAACATAAAGAAACCGGGGAGGAGATCAAAGTGTTATTTGCGTATTATGATCTATAATTGATCTATGTCAATTATGAAACCCTAAACTTAACTCTAACAGGAGATGAAAGTTTTGTTTCAGTATAATGATTGACAATCTTTTCATGTTGATAATATACTTTGTTTTATTCTATTTTAAATCTCCCGCAGATTTCAACAATCTATCAACCTCTATCATATCGTGATAATTTATCGCCAAGGTGGAGTCACTAAACAGGAAAATGTTTATTTGTACTTTTAAGTACTTAAAGTTCGAAACGTTTGTTTTTTCATAACTATTTCCGATGACCCATTAAGAAATCGGTGATTATAGTTGTCAACATCCGCTTTGTAAACTTATAAAACATTTTGCAATAAAATTTTGACCTAACGAGGCCACTTACGACCTAACAACCACAATTGTATCCAGTTTTACCCGTCGCCATTTTTATTGGTATTCTGTTAGCCCTGCTGATACAACATTCTGTGAACCCGTATAAGCTGCCTTGCAGTCAAAAGCTTGATTATTTGTCCTGTGACCGAGGTTGCCACATCTACGAATATTCATTGACATCATTAAAAATGCTTTCTCGTGTATCGACTGCGTTAACTTATTTACTCATTAGTTAAATACCGGCTTTCCAAACCCATACTCTCACACATCACAACATACAGCAGAAAAACAACATCAAATAAAAAATTGAACAACAGTGTTCGTTAAGAAAACATACAATCTAACAAACAATAACATACAATGCCCTCAGAGCTATGTTTTAGTTGCATGGGCACATTTCTTTCAAGTCAAAATTATTAAAGTGATGTGATAAAACATCTTCGAATAAAACCAATAACAGTCATCAAAACTGTAACATATGCGTTTAGAGTTAAACTAAACAAGGGCGTGGCCAGTAAACATGGTAAGATTTTCATGCTTTTATGTGTGCGAAGTATGTGAAAACTAAAATGCGGTAAGAAAAGACAAACAAAAATCTGGATGCGGTGGCAGCTAATGAAAGTATCTTGGTTGGTTTCAGTAAAACCTTCTGGTTGTAGGTGGTTTTAGGTGATTGTTCCGTAGTTGATAGACGGTTTTAAGGCGGTTGTTATGCGGTTGTAGGTGGTTGTTAAGCGGTTGTGGGTGGTTGTTAAGTGGTTGTGGGTGGTTGTTAAGTGGTTGTAAGGTGTTTGGATATTCAACTGCAATTTCTCAATTTTATTCTGGACGATGCGGGGATGATGAATCGTACTGACTAAACAACGGAACCACCTGAGATGATGGCATCCAGCAGCCGAAAGGACGGGGTTGATTTTTTTTCTCCGTTGTGGATTCAACTCGTCTCAGCTCGTCTCAGCTCATCTCTTGGTGGTTTCAGTTCGTCTCAGATCGTATCAGATCGTCTCAGCTCGGTTCAGATCGTCTCAGGTGTTTCCGTTGTTCAGTCAGTACGTCAATGAATACCTCGATGGTAAAAGTATAACTTTTTCGTCGCTATGAACATTAGTGATGAAAAAAACGAGCTTTAATATTAAATTTTAGGGACATTCATGGTAGTATCGTTTTTTTGGTTTTTGTTGTTTTTGGTCACTGCGGAAACCATATATTCCTATCTTTGTGCAAGTTACAACAACGGACACTTTTTTGACGCTGTGAGGAAGTTGTGAAAAGTTATATACATTTTTTCATTCAAATCTCAAATAATCAGATTTTAACAACAATAATCACTCTAAATCTTGATCGAAACTCGGGCAGGAGTGAATTGGACCCTTGTAGAGATCAAATTTAAAGGCGAAAAGAAGAAAACTGGTTTTATAACCGATTGACAACGTTCTCTTTTCCGAAGATAAACAGTTGAAGATGTTTAAAAGTAGCATTTTTATAGTGGTGATAATTTCGATCCTAATCGTAAAAAGCAAATGTGACTGTAAACTAAAGCAGCCTAACGTTAAAAGCTTTCAAACCATTGGAAATAGAAAGAAATGGAGTGCACCGATAAGCTATTATTCAAACCACGATTGCTGGTTCAGACTTCTAATCGCTGGAGATATAGAAACAAATCCCGGGCCAAGTCCTTAATGTTCGACATGCAACAACACCATTCGCAGTAACAGTAAAAAGGTACCTTGTTCTGTTTGTAAAGAAATCTACCATCAAAAATGTATAGGGATATCAAACCGCAAACCTCTCGCCAGTTTTACTAACTTTATCTGCCCTTCCTGTATCCACACGATTCTACCATTTTCTAAAGAAATGACATTACCATCGCTTGATCTTTCTTTGCAACGTGCCACCGATAAGGAAAATGAAATAGAACTTACTGACCATTCCGTCATACTGAACGAACATAAGAATAAACTCTCTCTTGCACACATCAACACTCGATCTCTTCTTTCGTCATTCGATGAATTTTCGCTAATGCTGAGTAAGCATCAGTTTGACATCATCACTGTCAGTGAAACTTGAATGAAAGAAAACCACCATCAACAAAATTATTTTCAAACACCCAACCACCAATCCTTCTTCAAGCATCGAAAACGAAAAAAAAAGGCGGAGTTGTTATCTACATTAAAGACCATCACGCTGTAACTGAACGAAAAGACCTTAATATCATAGAATGTACTATCGAAAACCTTTGTATTGAAGTTAAAGGAAAAAACAAGAATTCATCTTACTTAGTCGGCGCTGTCTACCAACTGATCTCCGTTGAAACCGAGAAACTCGCATGGATTGATAAGTTTGAATCCCTACTAAATAAAATAATGATAAAATGGTACGGAACAATCTTGCTTACAGGGGATTTCAATATAGACTTGATGCGTGAAACCAAATCTTCACGTCGTTACAAAGCTATCCTCGAATCTTGCTCATTGATACAGCATATTGATCAGCCAACAAGGAATGGTAAAACAGTTATCGATCACATATGTACTAACAACCAGAAAGGTATTCTCCACTCCGCTGATATTCCTATGGGGGAAATATGCGCCCATGACACATCTTATGTTATCCTGAACGTAAAGAAACAATGCTACGACTCGAGGTACAAATGGATACGCAACGAAAAACACCTGGATCTCGAAAGCTACATATCTGACTTCCAACGCCTACTGCTGAGTGTAGTCTATAGCTTTGATGATCCCAACGATCAAATAAGCACACTCGACTCTCTCATCACTGACTGCATTATTGAACATGCGCCGATGCGCCGAGTAAAATTAACAAGACCTCCTGCTCCATGGATGAACGATCCGAAAATATCCAGACATCAAAACGTCAAAGAGTCCCTCCGTTTGCAGCTGAAGGAGAACCGTCAACAGTCAGTACATAATGACTACATTGCAGCTAAACGTCAACTGAAACGAACCATCAAGGAAGTGAAAGGGAGCTTTATACGAAAAGCGCTCTCAAACATCCAACCAAAAGTTGTCTGGGAAACTGTTCGTAATCTCTTCAAAAACACTCTCCAGAAAATCAAACATAAACCCGCTGCCTTAAACGAACATTTCTGTACCTTGGCATCTAGACTTACTGAAAAAGCAAACGAACAAACGATCGACTCAGTATTTGTTGATAACCTTCCAATTAACAACGGAGATGAGTCTTTTAAATTAGAACATACCACCTACCTTAGCGGCCCTTATTTGGCCGGCCCTAAATGGCCAAAATTTTCGTCGCTGGCCAAATAAGGGCCGGCCAATTTAGGGCCGGCCAATTTGGGGCCGGCCAATTAAGGGCCGCAGCAAAATGACCCTACGAGTGAAAATTGGCCACTTTTTAAAATGAAGCAGAAACTTCGAATTTTCATCGGCGATGTCAACTTTGACAGACTGGCATGTTAAGTGAGCGTTAGAGTAAACATAGTCAACATATATTTTAAGGTATCACGTACTCGTATTCAGGAAATGCTAAACTTTCGTCAAAGGTATTCGGTAAAAAACTCATTAAAAAGTCTTATGTTTTCAACCTGAAAATGTTTGAGAAATGTTCTCCTTACTTCATTTTTCATGAAAACTTATTAAATTTTCCGAACACCTTTTTTACCAAACAGCTCTGACGAACTACTTCTGTTAGCGTAATAAGGATATATAGGATATATAAAAGCATCAGATAACAACGACTACACTTCTATTTTTTTTAAGAAACATAATAGAACATATAAGGTTGGATCCATAGACGAAACAAGAAAGTGCATATGGAGGATGGCCAAAGTCTTAGAATTCGATGTTTAAATTCTCTCATGTGTTGTCTACTTAACCTAACCCTAAAAACTAAACAAAAAACTTCTATGTCGACCGTTTACTCTTGGTCTTTTCATTTTGATAAACATAAAAGTAACCCTGGTTGATTATTTTCTTTCAAAATTCATAAAACATCTGGAACTAGAAGAACGTAATTTACAAGCAAAATACAATCTTTTTTTATATGCAACTAAATTTTTCGGTCGAAGTTGGTGCTTGGGTAGTAAATATTTCCGCAAACATGTCAAAAATGCTTATAAAACTCTGAAATATAAAAATAAATCCACTTAGCCAAAATTAAAAAGAAATTAACCGGATACACAGATTTAGTTACGAAGTAACTATGTCTATTTCGTTGAAAGGGTTCTCTGCTATCGCAATCAATGATCCTGCTTGATTATATGCTTCCACTATACCGGCTTTACGAAATCCATTAATAATCGTATTCTTCGAGTTTTGCATTGTTCTGTAGTAAGCAATAACCCAGTTTGCGTGAAGTGGTTTCACTGTGCTTAGCTTAACATCAACATACACATCGTGTGGTAATACTCCATTTTGCAGCTGCGCTGTTACTTGATTTGCGTACCACTCCTGATATTTGTTTCCCAGAAAACTTTTGGCTCCTTTATTTACTGATATATCTAGAGGTTGAAACAAATCAGTATGTGTGTTTGGAACGAAAACATTAATGCAGTTGTTGTCTTTCAAAAATTTGATAACGGTTGGGGTGGTCTGTCCTTTAAACACATCAAAAATCAACAGGCTCTTTGCATTAGTTGGTAGCCCTAATTCTTTTTTCTTATTTTTAAGGTAAGGTAAGACGATGTTCTTCAAATGAGACATGACCAAGTCCTCGTTGGACCAATGGTTAACCGAGTGTGTAATGTCAAATCCTGTAGGAAATGACACAACAGGGTGACATCTGTTGGTGGTTCCAGCATATATCAACTGTATCGGCAAGAAGGATCCGTCAAGGGTTACTGTAAATGTTCCTGTAATCTGACGTTTGTCATCTAAATTTGAAATCGGCACTGTTTTAGAGTTTTGTTCACAAAAGGTTACCTTAGATGCTGATGTATATCCAAGAGGGGTTTGATCAAAATTAATTATCAGGCTCTTATCAATTTGGTGCTCAAAAACTATTTCTGCAATTTTACGCTTCCAAGTAAAACACAATTCTTCATACAACGATGGATTCATAGCTCGTTTAGCAGTTGTTCCTCTCCTGCGCACATAGTTCATAGATTTTAGAAGATTTCTTGCCCATTTTATTGATAATGCGATTGATCCACCATTCTTCGCCATTTTTTCTGGACATTTGCTTTCTAGTACCCCAATTCCAACAGCAATACAAACTTTGCGTGAAATTGCACATCCACCTAATCTCAAATTTTCAAGAATTAATTTAACTTCACATGTCAACATTTCATTAAGCATAGGTGGTCTTCCTGATCGAAAAAAAGGTACGTTTAAACTATTGTTATTTTGTTGATACGTAGCCTTCCAATTACGGACAGTTTCTCTCTTGAATTCACAATCGGGATAAATCTTTTTTGCATAAACTAACGCAGCCTTTACACCATGCTGAAAAGCGTAAAATCCTACATCCTTTTTTACTTTTTCTGAATGTTTTCGATAGGTTTTAGGAATGTCTAAGTTTTCACATAATTTATTTAACTCTCTAGCGGCGTTTATTTGGGTACTCGAACTTTCACCGGATTGATTCAATGCCTTTCCATGCAAATTTTCTCCCTTACCAGTTCCAAAATATTTTCGAATGTCCATCTTCTTTGAAAAGAATAATAAAAAGAAAGTTTTATTCATTAGTTTAAATTTTTGCTTGTGTGCGATCGAATGCATGTTTTGCGTTTCCATTAAAGGCTCTGTTTACACCAGCTTTGCTATTCATTCAGCGTTGCAGTCCATGAGACTGCGACAAAATTGGGATCATGTGCCGTTAGGGTGGTACATGACTCATAAACGGTCTTTTTAAGAACGAAACAATAGTAATTAGGCCTAATTACTATTGTTTCGTTCTTAAAAAGACCGTTTATGAGTCACCACCCTAACGGCACATGATCCCAAAATTGATGTTATGTGATACGTGCCTTATTCTAGACATTGCTATGTGCTGTATTCCAGACATCACTAAACAAGTGCATTTTTATCCAAAATTTCTTTTTTATTAAACTGGTGTAGACTACGTACACGACACAAGAATGGAACAATTCAACGTAGAAGTGGGAAGTCGTGGATACCATGTTTTCCGTGGCTTCACATGGAATAACATTGAAGTAAATCAACCAGTCGAAGTATACCAAGAAAATAACCCTGCATCAAAGGCTGAGGACCCGTACGCTTGTAGAGTAACAATAAAAAGAATGGATAGAATTGGACCAGTTACAGTAGGGCATATTCCCCGAGAGATATCTCGCTATGTGTACTATTTCCTACACGAAGGAGGTGTTGTCAAAGGCTTTGTAGTTAGTACCCAACCGTCGATTTCGCCGATCCCAGCTGGGGGATTGGAAGTTCCCCTAAAATTAACATTCCAGCATAAAAACGGTAAAATTATTGAAAAAATGAAAACATTTGTACTAAAACAGTTGTCTCGCCTGCAAGACACTTTTACAATAGATAATATCACTGATGATGGAGAAAGCGAGAGTGAAGATGAAGAAATCATACTCGAAGATGATGAAAGAGCGACTGACTTTGAAGTAGAGAAAACTGCGTACCATAGCGAAGTTAGTACAAAAACTGAACCAGAAGAAAAAGCTGTTACGAACACTATTATTATTGATTAAAGCTGAGAATAACAAACGATTAAAGCGTGTAAATTTTACTATTTTTATGCAACGAGAAAAACTTATGTTTGCTTGAATTTGAAACGCATTGTTGCTTCCAGTCTAAAACGATTCTTGAATATAAAATTAAATTTTATCAAAAGTGGCCAATTTCTTATCCTTGTGGCCAAATTTCGGCCCTAATTGGCCAAATCCAAACTTTGGTCGTGGCCAATTAAGGGCCGGCCAATAATTAGGGCCGGCCAAATAAGGGCCGCTAAGGTATAATGAAGTCAAAAAGATAATATCCGGAATAAAGAGGGACTGTTCAACTGGACATGAAAACACTTCATAGAATCTAAAGGGCTTTCGTAAAGGCCATTCAACAATCCTGACGAAACTACGTGATGACATAAGGAAAGCAATGAACAAAAGTGAAGTTACCACCACGCTAATGATAGACTATTCAAAAGCGTTCGACACGGTTGATCATCGCATACTGTTAAACAAGCTGTGTCAGCTGAACTTCTCCAAAAGCTCTCTAAGAACGATCTTGAGTTACTTAACCGGGAGAAAACAATTCATGCAAGTAGACGATGAAGCATCAGATTCGCTGCCAATAGTATTTGGTGTACCACAGAGAGGTATACTAGGTCCTGTACTTTTTAATCTTTATGTGCAGGATCTGCACATCAAGTCACCTTCCATTCAATACGTAGACGATACAACTTTGTATACGAACTCCAAAGTAACAAGCTGTAACAAGCTGTAACAAGAATCAGCTGGGAAGTCAATACGGAATGACGCCAATGTTTGGTTGTCTATGGTAACAGCTGATCTTGTTACAGCTAGTTCCATCTAGTTACATGTTGTTATATTTTGTTACAAGTTTCTAAGGAAGAAAGTACCTAATTACGTCAATTGTATCTGCGTCATGAGTCAGGCGTTTTCAGACTCAGCTCATGTCTCTTGTCGTGTGATGTAATGTTGACTGACGTAAGCCAAGCAACTTATTCCTAGTAAACTTGTGACTAGGTGTAACAACATGTAACTAGTTGTAACTAGATGTAACTAGATGTAACAAGAATCAGCTGAGAAAGAAACTCGATGCGGCTAGAAACCATTATTTGGCATAGATATAACATGTATTGGAACCTTGTGAATGTTTAGAGGGAAGTGCAACACATACTGTATTTTGTCAGGTTTTTTCATTGAAATTTATTCTACTTCTTTTATTACCCGTGTTAACTATTACAATATATGTCGAGTTTTTGTCCAGCAACCTTTTTTGATTTTTAACTCTCTTAATAGCAACAGTTTCGCCATAATACCTTCATAGTTCGTAATTTTGACAAATTTAAATGATACACCTGGCTTTATCTTGTGATTCAATAGAATAGTTGTTAAGCATTCCTTTTCATCTCCTTTTCATCTCCATTTTTAGCGAAAGTACACATTCTGAATTTCAACATGTTAACGTGAAGTCTTCGAAAGCACAAAGAGGGTCTTTTCCGTTTACTGCTTAGTTTTAAACTAAAATTTTTATTCATTATTAGGACAAACATTTAATCAATAAATAAATACAAAAGTGTTTAATTTTCAATCAAATCAAGTTGATTTTCTTTGCTCTGATCATCAATGTACTTAGTTTCCGTGAAGGATGAAAGCTATATTCCGGATCTCGTAAAATCGTTGTCCATTTTCCTTTGCCATATTTCTTGACACCATATGACAAAAAAGAATCTTCATTAGTCGAAAACGAAACCTTGCCCTGTCGTTAGGTAGCTTTATCCTTAGTTATTTCCGAAACAGATAATTTCTTGTTTAACGCCACGTCAGGGAGAGCGTTCACTCGTTCACCCTCTCGGTCGACACCACTTTTGTTAAATTCGTTAGACGCTGATATCGTAAAATGATCGTTAAAATGATCGTTTTCCTTTTCCATTGTTACTAGCTTTTGCATACACTGTTGTCCTTGACGTGCTACTTCGGCTGACTGAAGCTTTTGATAATGTATTCTAGCTACGTGTGACGTATGCTTTTGATCACGTGATAAAGCAGCTAGGTCATTAAGTTTAGCCATGCTCTCCGTTTCGATAATCTGCCGTATCGTGTCGGGTATATGTACTTTCCAATAGCCTGGTAAACAATTCTTCCAAAAATCTCACTTAATTGTTTCAACTGGGTCCCATTCTTTGTTATTAAAAGATAGTCACAAATGGGATTAAGTCTAGTCCGAATACAAGCTATATATCCATTCAAAATATCAACAACTCTTTTTGAAATAATGAGAGTGTCAAATCCATATTTATAATTTGTCTTGAATTTAGTTTGATCGATAATTCCAACCCCACGTACCATCGCGACGGTTAAATACTGGTATGTCATTGGTCTACTTGGTTTCACCATTAGGAACAATACAGCTACGACAAACGAAGTGCAAAACGACAAATCATGAGCTGGAATGACTGCAGTCGCATTACTGGCGTTAATCAATATCTGTGGAAATTTGTCCGCATGAAAAGGAATAACACTTTGTAGATGTTCAAGACTAGCCCAACAATTAATAGTCGTAAGGTATTCTGTGCTCAGTACTGTGCTCCATTCAATCTTCATTTGTTTTGCTAAGCACTTTTTTACCCTGTCTAAGTAAATTTCAGCTGCAATGAAAACAGGGATATTCTCACTTTTAATGGCATTACTCCTTCTATAGTCAAGTGTATGAGAAATAGCGTTCATATAACCAATAATTTCAGAACGAGCAAGTTTCCAAGTGTTTTTCAAGTAATCCACAAAGTCGGAAAGCATTGTAACAGATCCAATACAATAGTCGATAACACACTCTGGTACATCCCAGAGAATAGATACGTCATTGTATACGTCAACAGACTTTGGCATATTTTAATAGTTTGGATGTAATTTGTTCTGCTTGGCATAAAACTTTTACCTCCTCCCCCTGAACTTTGTAGCCATTTTGAAAATAATCTGCCAACCGTGCATGTTTTTACAAACATCGGCATTAAAGTAGTGTAGGTTCGTTTTCGTTTTTCTTGAGTGGATAGACGAGTTGCCAATTCAGGAAATACAATATTAAAGTCAGGCTCATCGTCAAAAAAATATAACATAGGTGATGTTTCGTAAAAACGTGCTTCCTGCATCCCCTTTGTGTCTTAAAACATTCACTTTCACATGTCACAACTGGACATACGTAAACACCATCGCTATTGGGTTTCAAACTTAACCTTTCGGTTTCCTGTCATTTCCAACAGCATTTTGCCACTTCTTTTTTGATAAAATACGTTTTTTCAACATCTCTCTCGAACACATATTTAAATGATTAATGCGATCCTCTTTATGCCCGATTTTAATGATAAAACACGACACTTTTACCTAATCCAAATTTTTATTGCAAGCGTGCGGGCATTGAAAGACCGAAATAAATAGGTCTGTAAAAATTGTTTTAGGGTTTTCCACTAAAATTCGTCATTATACACACATGTGTTGTTTTAATAACAAATGTATTAAAGGGATCATATTGACTAACAAACTACGGAACAAAGATGTCTTTTATAATTTGTTGAATTTCAGTGGAAAACAGAACAGTAAAGACCGTTAACGACATAAAATATCGGTCTTACAAAGAATCTTTTCTCTTTTAATAGATGATTATCAATTCATTAACCTTAAATGTCCCGAGTGTCCCTCAAAATCTGTTCCTTTTTCTTCAAAAGGAACTATTGTAAAAAGGAACGCGTGCAAATAACATAAATTTACACTCCAATGCTTTTAAATTTTATTTTTACAAAGGAACAAAAAGTTTATGATACGTTATATAACCGTTTGTGCTTTTCAAATGCTTGTCTACATGAAATTATTCTTTAATTAAAACCGAATCACCGTCCAACATTTTTTTTGAATATAATACAGATTATGTTTTGTTACGAATCACTTTAAGTAAATGTATGTAAACAGTTTTTTCTCAGACCAAAGCATATTGGGCCATGCATTTTAAACTGCTGTGACAGTATGAATGAATTAACACACTCAGTAATGTTATATTTACAATTTACAACGCAATTTAAGCCTTGAGATTTCAACTTCTCTGGTTACCGAAATAAAGATAAAGCATGGGCGTAAAATAACGTCTATTCAAATAAAGCGCGTCTCAATTTATTGAATTTTTGAAAGTTTTAAAACACATGTTTCTATTAGCTTCTGAGATTTTAACAACCAACAAAAAATATGTTTTTCAAGATTATTCCGTTTATTTTGTAGCCACTTTTTTAAACTCTGATTCCTTCGGAACTCCTACAGCCTCAGCCTTAAAACTTTCAGAATTGAAGGGCAAGATATTCTTCTTCCTGTATGTTTCCCGGCGTTTTACCGGGCGTTTTTTCTAAGTTTTCTTACTTTCTAAGCAAATTTTTCTTAAAAGATGTATATCAACTAAATACTACATTATCCGTTGTAATGTAAACGTCCATCATTACCCGTTGTAATGAAAACGCCCATCAGACATCTTGAAAACATTAAGTAGTAATTTTGAAGTATTAAGGAATGTTGCAGATTTGTATGCAATTCACATTTCTTCTAATTCACATACACATTCGTATAAATTCGCCCATTATTTATATATTCCCTGATGATTTTCGTGTGCTAACGTGTGCTAACGATTTTGTAGTCCATATAGAATAACAATTCGATTTCCGCGCAGTAAAATGGAGTCTTGTGTAACTGTTAAAACCGTGACTACGTTACGTAATAGTTTAAGATGATTACGTAATTTCTCTTTATCGATCGTGTACTAATGATCAATTTTATTACTGTGGTAAGGATAGGGTCTGCTAATACTGTAAATGTGGAACTCGATAAATACGGTGGTGGAGAGTTGGTATGGTCTGGAATACGCTTATGTTGCAAAAGGATGACACTGTTCGACCTGCGTCAGTCACCAAGGTAGTGTGTTTGTTTGTATAAAGCGAGGTTTTGTTTGAAAACTTTCCTCGTGTTTAGAGTCCAAGGTCCATGGTACGTTTTTGGTCAGCACGGAAAGCAGCTGATCTTTCATTAGCGTTTGTACGTCCTTCCGTACGTCCGTACGTCCGTAATTCCAAGATTTTTTGTCCACAGTTGCAGGCTGATTCCGCAAAAAATTGGAATAGAGGCTGTCCATAAACAGTGGTTAACGTATGAATGGTACACTACAACTTATATTCTTTTTATGTTTTCATTGTAAAAAAGGATGCTTCAAATGAACTGTGCACGGTCGCAACGAAATCAATGCATAATAAGATATATCTTTGATGTATGCCGAATCTCCTAACCATCTCAATTCTTTTAACTATGTTTTAACATAGAAATCAACAATGCACACGCCACATGTTGTACATGTACAAAAATCTCAAAACATTTCAAACGTCTTGAAAAATCTTTATCTTTCGTTTTCTTGTGCTCTAAAACACCATCCTTTATTTTTTTTGTATAATTTCTTCCTGCTTGCCTTGGAGGCCTTGGAGCTACGAAAACTTCATCTTCAGCACGAGCATCAAAACAAGCCACTTCTTCTTCTTCACGATCATTGAGCATGAGTAAAATTTGCAGACCAGGACAAAAATTAGCAGACACGATATTTAGCCAGCTATAACTTGGATAATCATAGCTAATATTATTCAAATCGGGTATACGCGAGGTGTTTGAAATGCAAAGCATTCGTAGTCATCGTGTCACCAAAAAATAGCCTGCAAGCTCATAGATCTGCAAATTACAGTCTAAATCGTTTAGCCTTGGCTTTATGTATGCATGATATAAGGGGATTGATATTGAGTTTTAGAGTCGAGGCTAGACATTCACCGAAAGAAAAAAAAAGATTGCAAAGGGAAGCCAGCCACATGAATGGAATGGAAATGGAATGTTCTTTTCTTTTTTAAAGCTTGTCTTCATGAAATGCAAGACTTTCATGTATCATAACACACAATTAAATCTAGTTGTATTAACAGTAGCTTGCATTAAAATTATTGACATGATACAACGCTTTCATTGTAGTAGATGTAAGTTCAAGTAGACTGCTCCCCTTACCGAAAACTTTAATTTTAATGCTGCAAAATTCTTCGTTGCGAACGAGAAAACACAACCAATTGGATTTAGCAGAACAATTGGTCATTTCAGATTTCAAATCAACAGGAATAAACAAACAGAATAAGATTGGTAATAAATACTGCTATCGCAAACATCATCATCATTCCTTATTCCGCTAACTTGTTCCTCTTTCCGCTCTTTCCTCTTTTGCGTTCATCAAAAGTGACGTTAATAACGAAATTTTATAGAATATGATGTTCATATTAAAAGTTTAATCCCTTTTCTCTCAATGTAACTGCTTTTCCCCTTTGATTCTGCAGATAAACGAAAACCACAAGCTTATAAAAATACATGCCTTTATTAATTACAAATCGAAGGCAGCCATATTTTTATCTGCATAGTTTTTTTATAAAACAATAGTGCAGTCTCGATAAGTCAACTTTTAATCGAAAAAAAGAGACACGTGATGGGAATAGCGCTAATTATGAGCATGCGCATGGGACTAATTCTATGAACCTAATTTCATGTTTTCTTGGATGACGAGTCTATGAGTGATTACCACCTGGGGATTTGACGCTAATTGAACGCCTGTGAGAAAGATTTAACTGTATGAATAATCAAGCTGAAATCAATGCTAACAAGAACAATTTTTGTTGAATTACCTTACTGTATACTTTTGGTGATTTACTCGCGTACAGGATAAATACAGGAAAACTGTTTGTGGTGATAAAATCTCATATGTTGGTAGTATTCAAAACAGCAGGTGAATATCTATGAATCTATGTGTTCCGTTATTTATGACACTGTATTGTCAAGCATTTATTTTTCGGAGTCGCCATTTTTATGTATTTTTTCACGATGATCGCGACCCGATGTTAAAGTTTTTGCTAGAAATCAGTAGGTATTTGTTGATTCACTCTGACACTTTCCATAATGATAGCTGAATGTCTATACTTTCAGATAACATTAAGTTTTGTTAGATTTGTTATCTTTAAATGAACGAAAGGAACGATCAAAGTTGCAGTTAGCGGCAAGTGGCACATAGCGGTAAGGGGAAGCAGGCACTCTATTACACATAGCCCTATTATGAAATCGTCTCGATCGAAGGACAGAAATAGAAAGTTTTGTGATATTTGTTGGCCAACAAAATAATAAAAAATTCATTAATTTTGGAGGAATATATTGTTCATTATTTGTCAAACGAAGAAGTTAATTAAAGGCTAATAGGCTTTTAAGTAGGGACAACCAATATGATGGGAAATATTATTTATTATTAAAATATCATTTATAAAATCAATGTAAAATTGTTATACCATCTATACCTTTACCTGGATCAACTGTTGGCATGGATTACATAATAGTTTTCTACGAATCCCTGTGAGCTAAAAAGGGAACATCATAGACAATTCTTCGCCTATTATAATTCGTTCTTTGGGAAGTAAGGAAAACACTTAGAAGATGTTACAGAAGTTCGACGGTAGTCACTACCTTCATAAGTGTCAATTCACAGGGTTGTCGCAACAAAATCATAAAATAATATTGAATAAGACAATCCCACAGACACCAAAAGGATAAATTGAATATTTGTCACATTCGTTATGAACGATTTCATAAACCAATAAAAAGACACAATAAAGACAAATTTGTTTACCTATTTTTTATAGAATTTTTGCAAGATCTGCAAAAATTGCAAGATCTTTCCAACCTCACTATTTTGTTACTTATTTTGACATACAGTTGACTTCTGGAAACTCAAACACTGGATTACTCGAACTTTAATTATATATAATCTCTTGAACTAATTTCTTGTGAACCTTCCATCACATTTCTTTTTAGAAATCACCACCTCGAACCTCCAATAAATCAAACAATTGTTTTCTCAAACCGTTTTTCCCTTATAGTGTCCCCCTTCAGCTACTTTGTTCAGATAACTTCAAACATTTTACTTGGGAAAAGGAATAAAAGAACTTGATTTATTACAAAATTTAAATTTCTTACAGGTTATATTCAGTGATATTTGAAAGTATATACATTTGTCAAATATTATTATTGGTGACACTATGGGGCTGAGCTGACCTGGTTAGGTGGGCTGGCTCACTTTACTGAGACATATTTCAACTCACGTTCGTATAAAGAAAGCTGGCCCACTTCTAACCGGCTCGCTTTTACACATGTACACTAAAGAATGGTAATACTTTTAATACTCATTGTTTAAAATTTAATAATTATTTAAAAATCCATCCCTGGGTTGACGTGTCCATGTAGAAACAAGTGAGGTCTCCCTTAGGTTGGTTGGCCCTGATTTATTTTTATGAGGACTTCTTAATGATAGTGAGCTATTTCGGATGACCGGGCTAGCTTGCCTCCATATGAACATATACGAAACTTCTTTTAGTGAATATGCAGGTATAGCACAGTCACATAGATATTTAATAATACCATATGAATATAAACCATTCATTGTAATTTAAGAAGAAATTGTCTTGAATAAAATTTCTCATTTTTGCCAAAATTCGCTTTGCTTCAGCTGAACTATTTCCCCTAATCCCTTCGAGATTTCAGTAACCAGCATAATTAAGTTTCAGCATAATTTTATTTAATCCCTACAGGTGTCGAATCTCCTTCACGTGATTTGTATATATGCAAAGCATTTCTTGTTTGTTTGATGTTCACTGATTACGTATTTAATTCCATAGGGTGATCTAAAGATGGAAACTTTATGATGTTCACTGATGACGTAATTAATTTGCTGATGCAACACTCACACCTTTTATCTTTTAATTTTTCAAGTTGCTTTCGCGGAGTATGGTTGTAACAGAATGCTTGTAAAGGCTGATTTCCATTCTTCGCCAAAAGTTGAACGATCGACTTTTTGCGATTTCTATCTAAGAGCTAAAAATCGAGCCATGAGATTGAACGCTGGCAATCTTGTCGATTACCAAAACAATAGAAAAAGTCGATCGCTCAACTTTTGGCGATGAATGGAAATTTACCTTAAAGGTATACCGAACTACCCAGGGTATTTTTGAATTTAGTGGATCCCACATATTTTTAACTTCGGAACAGTTGCAGGATGGTCAATCAGTTCTCGGGATCAATAGTTTTAAAGTCCCGCTTATTTGCCCATTATTTCTGAAAGGCTAACCATTATTAAGACGACAGCAAACTCTTATCACTTGTTTTGGGGTCGATCATTTGCTGGTGGAACTCGTAGAACGAATTGCAATATAAATAACAACTTTGTTCATTGGGCGCGTATTTTATGAATACTATTATTTAGGTATTTTCATAGGTTGGTTGAGATAATAAAAATTTCACTTATAGATACAAATATTCAATAAACAGATTTTGCAAAAACCAACCACCTTGGGTTCTTGAGGCTTTCTTTATCTCTAACGGCAGTTAACAAAGTTGATAAAGCAACAAGGAACGGCACAGGTCCGTTGTTCGGTTTTATTTAAACTGCAGAGGCGCCTTTCTGCAGTTTCAAAATAGCAAAAACAGCTCTGGGTACGAGGTTTGAAACTAGGTTAAATACAAGTTTTAAACGGAAAATCTGTCATTACGCATGTAACAAATCGACATAACCTGAGAGTGCTCCTTCTGGATCTCTAGGGACTTCCAGCTGATTAATATGCACATTTTTTTTCATTTTCTTTTTATCATCGAGTCCATAAATTACAAGTATGGTTCTTCTCCCTAGAAATGAAATAATCAAAATGAAAACAGTAGAATATAAAAGAAATAACAAATGGGTTTATAAAATATAAATAAATAATAAAATATTTAATAGCAAATTTTGTTAATTTTTTGACGTCATTAAAATCTTTGATCAAGGATAACTCTATACCGGTTCGTCGTCATAGAGACATGATCCTATACCTTTTCTTGATTAAGCTGGTAGCACTTTCAAATAGCTTTTTTTTTCCTTTCTGGGAGAACGCACACTGAAACTTTTCTTGGGCGGCGAGCGCTTTGATACAAGTTCGTACTGTTCAAAACAATAACGGAGTATTTTCGTGATCATTGACCCTGAGATTTATAGGTTTCATAATACGAAGGTTTATTCGTTTTAAGATGAGTTTTCGTTAGTTGTTTCATTTTTTGAACTCGTTTATTTTTTAATCCTAATTTTTGTGGGTATAAAAGCAGGTGATTCACTCAGTGAAATGTAGTCCCGTTTCATCCTCTCCTACTCCCTCAAGACTTTTGATATTTGGCTTGCCAACTTAGCAACCAGCTCTTGCTTACACAAATCTAATATAGTGATTTTCTTCACTACAAATTGAATGATCAAGCAAGACAAGAAAATGAATAGTATATGCTCCTATAAACTTATTGAAAGAGCGCATGCGTCTGTCAGTCTTCGTGTCTACGGTGTGAACCAGGCATAAACATATATAGGATCTCAGTTTCTTTAGTTGATTCTGTTTGCGGCTGTTTTGTTGACATCACCTACGTTCCTGAAATCATATTTTGAGATTAAAAGCAAGATTGTTCCTTACAAAATTTTCATTCTTCGTTTGCAAACTTGAAATTCTTTGTTTTATCAAATATCTAAATCTTAGCTACTTTGCTTTGCTTTCTCTTTGACTAACAATTCTGTTAGTTTTAAAGATCAAAATATTCAACTATAGAACGTCGCGATATGTTTATTTACAAATTATAATAGAATGAATAGTACAAAATAAAATTTGGGAAAGTGAGTCGACATAATCTGATATCCATAAACAAAACAGTTGTCGATGTTCATGCGTTGAGGACATGAGCCTTCAGGAAATCTGAGATCATAGAATATGCGTAATAGAAGCTAAATCTTAAAAGTAAGTAATTATTTATTTAGTTCCATAACTCTGATACCTACAATTACAAAAAAAGAATAACTATGAGACCACTCCATACTATTCAAAGGGAGTGTCCACCTAAAAAAGAAAAAAAAATGAACCAAAATCATAATAACATATGTAATAAGGTTTCGTCAATTAGTCAATATATTGAAAAATATGATTTGATTTAGTAAAGACCTTTAATTTAATGTGAGCACAGCTTAATCAAGTTGAAGATGGTTTTGAATGAGATTCAATTGGCAGATCGACTGATATTGGATGGAGAATTTATCAAATGAAAAAGGTTTTGAACGGGTCTTGAACTAAATGACCTACGGCCCTTCCGTCTTAAAAAGGTACAGTTACCTCATGCAGCTAATTGATGGGAGGTATTTAATGGCTAATTAATCTCTGTCAAAAGTGAAGCGAACACACAAGCACATACAAACATATTATTCGTTTGAAAGGTAGCAGTAGCAAAGAAGTCTTCACTCGGTTCGTAACAGCATTGAGTAGCAAAACAAATTCCATGCTCTCTTTTTTCACCAATAAAAACAAGCGCCATGATTTTATAGTCTCTTTCACCATCCAATCGCATTTTCAACGAACTTTCAATAAAGCTGCTAAGTTGACGGCAACGATCATTTGATAGTTTATGATTGTATTCCAGATGTTTCATTTTATCATCAAGAATTTTGCTCAACAATTTTTCTAATTGTTGGTTATCCAACTGTTTCTCCCGTTCAATTCCATCATTATTTCCGAGAGATATCCTCCGTTTATGACTTCGCAAAGGATTAAGTATTCCCTTCTTCTTCTTTAACGATCGAGACCCGATATCATCGATGGTGGAGACAGTATTTTCAAGTGGTTCTCGACTTGCTTTTAATATCATTGGACTGGCTGATACTTGGCTCATATAATTCGAACGGTCGTCCTGTAAACTGTGCTGTCGCCCAATGATGACTGTTCCAACCACGGTACTTGATATAACGTTAGCTACCTTTACATTATCAAAAACGTTACCAGCGGACATGCTCCTATTAACACACGGAGGAGAGTATCCTGGTGCATTCTCCATCTTCTTGCTCATATTTTTTCTATCGATTTTACGCTGCAAGCTGTTGCTACGGGATACATTCCTTTTGTGACCTTCTTGTTTGGTGGTCTCGCTTCTTATTACGGACTTTGGACTTGCGTTCGATGAAGAGGCGTTGCTTCCTAGACTTACATTATCAAGCAATGCTTCGTCAGAATTATGTAAGGAATTTGAGCCTATTGATGACGAGTATGCATCAACGTCAGAGTTTGCGTTGTCGTCATCACAATTTGACATGTCACCATCTTCAGTATCAGATTCTCGTCTGTTTTTCTGTTTTGATAATCGGCGCATAATATTTGGCACTCGCCTCTTGCTGTTTTTTTCTTTTCCAGATGGAGAGCGTTTCACAGTGATGTTTTGTTTTATATTTCTTGTTTGCTCTCCTTCTCTCTCAATAACAGTTCTTTCTTTGAGAGACGAGGCACGCTGAACTGTTGCTATGATACGTTTCGTAAATGAAGAGTGGAGATAGTAGAGTTCTCCTTCACTCCCTGTCCGATTCCGTCTTTTCAAATTCTCCTTCGTGTTCCCTGTAGAATCTTTGAATGAGGAAGACCGACCTAATACATATTTAATTCGCTCTTTAAGGGATCTTTCCAATTTCGAAGTGTTCTCGCTATCTTGTTTGAACACCGCGTCTCTTGATTCCTTCAGCGAAGAAGATCGTCCCAAAGCATAACGTATTTTTTCCTTAATTGTCAAGTCAAATTTCACCTCTGGTGTCGCTGTTTGACTTGTGTCACTTGCTGAGCGAGTGCGATGAAGGGCCTTCTTTTTACTTTTGTACAATAAATTTGTTGTATCCTGTAGCAACGGATTGTCCAATAGTGGCAAAGCTCTGTTGAATTTGGAATTTGTCATAAATTGAGCCTCGCTTTCACTTTTTGTTCGAGTATGTTGAAGTCTGCGTTTTACCATAACTGTGACGTCATTATTTCCATTAATTTCGTCGAAAGGTTTTTTTTCTGTTCCTTTCGATTTGAACGATGATGATTTAGTTACAATTTTTCTCTTCCCTGTTTCATTTATTTCGGCAGTTGTTTCAGAAATAAGTTTTTCTTGATCGTGTTTATTCGGTTTGTTATTTTTTTCAGAGTTTGTGAAAGAGTTGGAGTCAACGCAAGATTTATTTTTCTCATTTCGGTACCGTGAAATCATAATATCTGTTACACTTTTCTTTCGGCGATTGCTGTTTATCTCATCCGACCGACCCCTGGTCACATCGTCTGTACTTGAATGTTCTTTCTTATGTTGAACTTGTGTGGAGCCGGTGCGTGCCAAAAATGCATTTTTTAAACGTGCTTGGATTACTGGATCTTCCAACCCTTTCTTTAAACTTTCGAGGTCATTATTTGGACGACACCGACTTTTATTGAATTGGCTATCTGATTCTTCGTCTCCTTGCTGGCGTCTGGTCGACGTACGAGCTATTCCCATTAAAGATTTAATTGGATTCAATAAGGTTTCATCTAAACTTTTACGTCGTTTCTTCGTCTTGGAGATTTCCATTTCTGAATTAATCCTTTTTCCTGTTACGAGTGTAAAAAATAAATTAGAATAGACTTTCAACTACAATGTGTGAACGTTTTTACCAGTAAACAAAATGTCTCTTCCTTTTAATCAATCAAATTCTTTTCTCTATTTGTTTAACATATCATGTCATACGAAATATTCTGAACTGAAATGTTTCATTGCTTTTTTTGTTGTAGTTGGAAGACAAATCATGCTGTGAATGTCAATAGAGAAAACAAATAAGTAAACAGAGCAATTGTAATTTGAATCAGAAGAAACTGGTTTGTTTTCAATTGGAATGTTAAACGAGTATACACTTCTCTCTTCAAATTCTTAAATTTGTCATAAAGAGGGGACATTGCGTCAACGAATTCCTTTTTGCGATTCTGAGAGAAAAACATAAAAACTGGTTCATTAACGTCATTCTAAAATTAAAAAGTCGAGTCAGCAAAAATACCAATACTCGTATATATTGTGTTTGACCATAAAAATGTCACCATTCTCATTAATTGATTTTTAAGCAGTTTGGATTAGCATTTATGGATCACATCAATCTGTATCTTATGTTATGCGGCGTTTACATATTCCATTGATTGAAGCGATTAATTGAAGCGATTAATCGAATAGTGGAAACAAAGAAAAATTCATCTTATTCTCTGTTTACACTATTAAATTTGTAACAGAACAATTCTTGGTTCAACCAAGAAAAATATCAAGCCTCGTGTAATCCATATACGGAAAAAAGACAACACTGTGATAGAACGAATTCGTGGAGTCCTTAATGGCTTGGAATATCTTACTTGTGATCTAAGTAAGTGAGAATTGTGGAACACGTTAACAAGACATTCATGCATCCTTATGACTTTCCGAGTTGGAAAATATATTTCTGTGCATGACCTATGTTTTCCGCTACGTTGATTTGATTTGTTTTTGTTATTCAATCTTCTTTTTTTACAATAAATTGTAAATGAGAGGCGTGTGGTTGGAGTGTAGAGTATACGTGTCTACAACATCCTGTCACAATAGAAGAACGCACCAAGATGATTTAAACTTTACTGAAATAAACGAAGGAATGAGATTGGAGGTCTGAGATTTTCATAATTCTTCCATGAACATTCATTCGGCATATTTTTCTTTTAAACGTTATTATTTCACTTATTTCGTTCAGAATGACGAGTGTTCACCCTCCCTCAAGATTTGTGATGTTATATGTAGATTTTGAAGTATTTTAGGATATTAGCCAAAAATGGAAGTATACCAATAATTAACGAAACCACTACTTAAGGAAGGAATCTCATAATGTTGATTTAGTTATCAACATGCGTCAAATATTTTTTAGAAACTTTTTCTTTTTCTAGAGCCATCAGCTGTTTGATCCAGACATGCCCATGGCCAATTGTATTTCTGATGAAAACCACAATGTGATGTTTCATATCAAATGGTGTTTGGGAGGAAAGGGGGGGGGGGGGGGGCTAGTAGACCCACTCCCCTATAAAATCTATTCCACTCACGCTAGGCCAATGGAACTTGGTAGTAATATTTATGATATGACTTAAATTTTACAGATTATTATGTTTTAAACTTAGTTTTCTTATTATTATTATTGTTTATGTAAGTAACATATTCATACTTTTTTGACAAAAGTAGTTGGAAATATGCTGATGTCAGCACTTTATTAACAATGGAAATTTCTATCAAATTTGAACGATTTTCACATCAACAGAGGAACAAAATAATGCCTACGTAAGCATAAAAAACCGTTTGAAAACAAAATACATCTAATAATATAGAACCTAAATACAAATTAGAGTCGTTTCACAGAAGTTTTCATATCATAAATTGCGCCAAAAAATCTTTGAAATTTGGAAAAATAAGAGATATTTTAGAATATTGTGACATCACGCGTTCTATTGATGACGTCATAGTTAAAAAAAATATTCCTTGACATGTCTCGAATATCTCCTGGAGAGTTATGATGCATGTAAGGGTTGTAATCAGTACAATGTGCCTCTTTCCAAGTAGTACGGTTCCGAAGATATCGAATTTGATAAAACGCCGCGGGCCTACTAAACACCCCCGCGAACGGATTATAACAAATTAGGGCACAAAAATAGGTTTCAATATCCAATAACGAAAAGCACTCCTACGGTCATGACAAGGAGGATTTCATGGCGTGAATAAATCGTATTAATTGTTATATTTGTAGTTAATTATTAGTTGCTTCGTAGAACATTTTAATGAAGTCTTGACACACAACTTCGGACACACAACAGTAATCAGTTCTCTTTCTCTGCTTCGTTAAAAATATCTCCTCTTACCTTCCTTCAATCTTTTCTAATCTTTGAATTCGATATGACTTACAAATTTGTATAATAATAATATGAAATCTACATAAGAAACAGATCCTTTCGATCAAAGAAACGAAGATAAAGTAAGAATTAACAGGCGCCGATTTAAGAAGCAATCGAAAATCCACACTTCCGTTTTTACATTTTTCTTCATTAGTCGATAATCATGCTTTGTCGGGTGCTCTTTTGTCTTGTTTTCATAAAATATGATATTAGTAGTAGTTAGGGTTGGGGTTAGGGTTAGGGTTAGGGTTAGGGTTGGGGTTAGGGTTAGGGTTAGGGTTGGGGTTAGGGTTAGGGTTGGGGTTAGGGTTAGGGTTAGGGTTGGTTAGGGTAGTAGTAGTATAGTTATTTTGATCACTTACTTGCGAACCTTTTGAAGATAAGTATTAGTTCTTGTATCGTAAGTCCTTCATGTATTTTCTTATTTGTCATAGCAGAACAATTGAAAAACCAATGGGAATTCGAAATGACTTCCGTCACTTTCATACCTCGTTAATTTTGTCGTTCATTGTTACGTCATTTCGTAATCATGATATCATCCGGCTGGTTATATGCAACTCATTTTTTGTGAAGACGACGTCACGAGAAGGCCCAGACATCGCAGTCGGAAATGCGACTCAGATATTGTTGGACACAGTAGCTTCATAAGATGATTGTACGTCAAGGTCAGTGTCGTCAGAAAATTGGACAAGTCGTTAACTGACGAAAAACTCATTATGTGTTGTGGAACGATCAGTGTAGTAGTTACAGCTCATCATCGGCAGGAACAATGAAATTAGTGGTAACAAAGAGTTCTAATTGTACTCTTTTTTATCTTACCATGTGAAGTCTAAATTACGGGTAAGAAAAGTTCGGATAAAAAATACTAATACAGTATAACCCCGTTAAGTCGGACTCTCAGGGGACCGAAATAATCGGTCTGACTTATCGGGAGTCCGACCTATCCGAACTTCGTCTTAAGTCAGACTCTACTTATTCCAAATCCAAGGGGGACAAGGTTTTAGTCCGACTTAAAGAAAAGTCTGACTTAAACCGTGTCCGACTTAACGGGGTTATACTGTAATGTTGCAACAGTTTTGAGGCATTGCACAATTGTCTTTATGTTTTCCGATATTTTGCCTCAGGTTTCGGGTTACTTAGATCAGGTTTCGGGTTACTTAGATTCTACGGATTTGTTACGATTGCACTACTGAGCTGATCTCGTTGCCTTAGTTCACAGTTAAGCAAGGACAGATTTGTAATCATTATAAATAGGAATAGGTACACGTGAACCAGTTCAATGTCATACAAATATATACACCTTATTGAGCCTTTTTACAACGGACCTTGGTGGTGTTACTTTTATGACCTGACCGGCTTTAGATGTTTGTCTGTGAATCCATGAGTTTTTTCAAATTGTTTCCATTTAAATGCTTACGAAATTTTGCCATGATTCTTCCAAGAATTATCAGCATAGATGACTTAATCCAACCCGTAATCTGGGTTTTTGAAACTTTGAAAGGCTTTAAATTTTTGAACATCGTGCTATCTCCGTCCCTTCAGAAAACGGTCTGACGCCTTACAAATGGTTCCGCTTTCTTGAACCACCTTTCATCTCTAACTTTTTCAGAAAATTCAGTTTATAGAAACCATCCGAAATTACGGGAGTTTTTTGTTCCTAAGCAACACCTGTTTTTTCGAATATTTTTGAGTTATGGAATGTTTTTGCTGTGTGATCAATCACGTTTGGAAAGCTGCTAGTTAGGGTTGAGCAGTAAAAAAGTCTTTCTGCGCAGTAGGTCCCGATCAATATCCCGAACAATATGCCGATCAATATCCCGATTTCCCTAGTTTACTATGCAGTAGAAAATTCACTACTGCGCAGTATAAGTAGTAGTTTAGGGCTATTGCTCTTACAAAAAACATTTTTTCAATCGATAAGGGCTGACTTGTTGAAAGAGGAAAGTAATGCGTTTTATTACACTTATTTTCAGTAGAAATCCTTATTCTACTGCTCAAAATAAATGGCAGATTAATTACGAGCCACCGTAAGCTGAGAAGATGATGAAAGACACTGATCGTCAACACTTGAATTTATTCCCGAACTGCTTGTTATTTCTAACTTTCTTTCTCGGTCCCTTGAGTGTTCAAGATAGCGAAAGTCGACTGTAGATTATTTCACTGTTGAATACAGATATATACTTACTAAAGATACAGATGAAAATAAATCACAAACGAAGTAAATAACTATACATCTCTACGATATTAGAAATACATGAAACGTAATAGGTAATTGTCCATAATTAATTCTACGGTTTTATTGATGAATGGATTGATTGATTGATTGATTGATTGATTGATTGATATCGTGGTTGTCAAATAAAACAAAAACATAAGCGATATAGCGTTAAGAGCGTATAAGTGGAAACAAATACATGTAGTTTTTTCGTTTTGATCTTTTTTATCTAATTCAAATGCATAACGATGGAAAATGGATAATGGAGGATTTATATGTGTGAGGATTTGTTGTCTTTTTGTTTTGTTGTTGTTGTATTTGATGTGTGTGACGTTTTAACTTTAGACGATAAAAAAATCAGTAAAATTGGGAGCGAAATATTTACATCTGCATGCCAACAAACATGTTAGACGAACCAAAGTTCATAATTTTAATAAACATTTTCTGAAGTTATTATTATTACTTTTGATAGTTGATTTTTCAAAAGCTATTCTATCAACAAAAGAAAGTCAATAGTTTAAATATGAATTGTTAAAAGTGGATGCTTTGAAATGTAAAACTGTAAATAAAGATGTTAACTTACTGTGGAAGACGTATCTGCCACTAAATCACATACTAAAATTCCTTCACTATGACTGATGACACAGAAATGAAAGTAGGGAGTCAATAGGGTAGCGTTACCTGTTTGACACGCTTGTTTCACAAACACTAATTCACGGAATAGTTTTATGCTTGCTGTAGCAACATTTTCTTTATCACATGATAAATTCGTTTCGCGTTCAGATTGAGGAAGTAAATTTAATTGGTGATGAAATTTTATATGAGCTGACTTTCTGAAGAAAACGTTGGAAAATGTTTTAATAAGGTTAATTCATGATTCAGTAAAACACAACATTGAAGAGTATTTTTGAAACACAACAATCAAATACATATGCAGTATCAGGATGAGATCAACCACCAATGTTTGTTCCAGATTGAAAGATATTTTCAAAAAGTCACTGTGTTTTAAATTCTTAACTTGATTGATTGATTCATTGTTGGACATGTCAAATTCGTCCACCTTGTTTTTCTTTTCGTTTTTGGATTTTCTACAAACTTGCACGATTTTGATTTCACAATTCGTATTCTTGTTTTCATTATTAATTTTTAAAGTTAGATCTTTTGTATAAAAATGCTAATCAACCGAATTCTTTAGCTTTTCTAATCTTCAAGTCTTTTTTTATTTCAGTGAACCAGAAATTCCTTTAAGTAAAACAATTCCACCAAATTTTCTTTCATCTTTATTTAAACGATTATTGCAAAATCATTTGGTCTTTAAAAAACAAAAACACCAGAAAAATTTAAAATACACAAAATATGATCAGGTGGAAATGAAAAGTGAAAATTCATTTATTTATTTATTTATTTATTTATTTATTTATTTATTTATTTATTTATTTATTTATTTATTTATTTATTTATTTATTTATTTATTTATTTATTTATTTATTTATTTATTATATCTATGGAGTAATCATTTTTTTGAAAGTTTCTTTGAGGCACGAAGACATAATGTAAAACGTAATGTAAAACGGAGAAGCATTCCATTCTCGAGATGATGCTTTATGAATGGACTGCTTTCTTCAACTTCACAGTTGCAGATGTTCTTGCATATACGAAGAAGTTTTAAAGAACAGACGAGGGCTTTCCTTCCTACGCATTGATAATATCTTTTTCTTTTATTCATTTTTGTTTTGTTTTCGGGTTTTTTCACATTATTGTTATTATTATCATTATTACAATTTTTCTTCTTCATTTTTTTCTTCCTCAGTAACATTATTACTTTAGACAGTAAGCAAACTTAAAAAGTTAAATGTGGACTGCTTATCAAGTTGTTAAACTATTTTTGGTTATGCAGGGATGTGCAGGTGGTGAGGGTTGGTGGTTTTAAGGTTGCGTTTTTTTGTATCATTTATAGCTAAAACCTTTCATTTTAAAACTTGCATAACAATTGCACTTTCAGAAGTTCAAAAGCGCTCCCTTAAGTACTTCAAATACTCATTCATCAATTTATTTAGATAAATGTTGACAAAAGAAGGACACATTATTTCGCTGTGTGTCAACGTCACCATTATGGATGCAGATCTATCTTCTCTCGTAAAGATACCAGATATTGTCATCCAAACGCCACTGGAGGTTGATGCAATACTGAAGAACGAAATGAATAACCGAGACACGCCTCCATGTGAAATCGAGACTAAAAATAGACTGAAGGAAATTTTGATGACAAGGATGACATTGAAAAAATCTGGAATAAAAAGAAATCTGGAAACAATAAATGAAATGGAGGAAACATATAATAAGCACAAAATAACCGGCACCGATCTAAACATGAATATCACGAATGAAGAACTCGAAGAAGAAACAAAATTCGAAACTGATCAAAGAAAGAAAAAAGTATCGCTAGTACGAAAACAAAAGAAAGGAAATTTATTGCAAGTGCCTAAATGTTATATATCAAAACCACTATCACCAATAGGAGATGAACAAATTCATAACGGTACAGTAACTACATATAACTTACCATATCACGTGATGTCTGCGGGAAAATCCCTCGACAATGTTTTAAAAATAAATACAAATGATAAACAAAGGCTGAGACAAGACAACACAAACTTGACATGTTCAAACTTGACATGTTCGTACAATGTGGATCAAGATAAAAATACAATATCAACCAATCAGATTCGATTTATAGGCTTCAAAAGAAAGACTTTACCCGCTATGCAATGCGGTAAACGAATCACACACATTACGTCAACATTTGATGACAACTTATCCGCCATGAAAAAAATGAAAATTCAGGATAATGTATCTTGAAATATTTTGTAATTTATTTTGTAAAACAGAAAGGATCATTAAATTCCTACCCCTGGTCCATTTGAGTATAATAAATTCCTACTCCCTGGTCCGTTTGAATATATTTATCATCATCGTAAAATCCCAAAATATTACGAGTCTGAAATTTGCCGATGTTCTCATATAACACAGAAAAACAAAATGAGTCAAAAACTTGCGTAACAACGTAACGGCCACTGCCAATCAAAACCTTCAACATCGTTGCCATGACAAAACTTCTACTTTTATTTGCAGGTATTTACCCAGGGTAGCCTCTCAATTTTCTTGACATCCTTTTATCAATGTTGCTTCTGCGTGGTCTGACTGCGTGGTCTGACTGAAACGTAAAGTACTAGACTTTTCCCGAATTTCTGTTTAAACACCGTATTATGACCGTCTTATCAAGCTCCGCCTCGTTTCTATGCATGTTATTGTCTTACTTCATAACTTCGTTAATGGTCACTTATTCCTGCTAACCAACGGAGTAGTTAAAAACGATTATAATAATGAAAACGAGGCACCTTAATGACTCGGCCATAAAACAGCGTTTAAACAGTTTCGGGAAAGTTCTATTGTACACGCACGTTAGAGTACCATATCTGAATATTTATATCGGATCTTTTTTTCGAAATATGCTTCAAGCTATCTCACTTTGCTGTCTAGTTTGCTGTTATTCTATTTTATGGTATTTTAATAGATCACATGGAAAGCAGCATTTCAATGTTGATATGTTATATGTAAGAGGTTATATATCCTGTATAAATATTAGTATACAAAAAATATAAAAAAAAATATTATAAGAGTATTATATCTGAATTGCTGACTCTTCCTTCGCAAGAAAATAATTCCCGACCTTATCTAGTCCGACCTTATCTATCTAGTCCGGCTTGAATGTAGCTATTTTCTTCTTACACCTATGTCTAACACAAATAAAAAGGAACAACCATAGGGATGTCATAATGTTATTTTTAGTAAACCGAAAATGCCATCTATATCATATATATAATAGGAATGATCATCCACGCAGATTGCGTAATTGCATGTAGCGACTGGCTAAATTAGTTGGGGAAAAGTGACTAAAACGAAACATTTTATCGGGGAAAAGTGACTAAAACGAAATATTTTGTCGGGGAAATGTGACTAAAACGAAATATTTTGTCGGGGAAATGTGACTAAAACGAAAAATTTTGTCGGGGAAATGTGACTATTTTAAAAAATGACTAAACTTTTCCCCGACTAAATCTAAACCCGACTTTATATTTTTATATTTTTCATAAATGTCGTATAAATATGATTCGAACATATATATTCGAATTCCCCTTATTTGCGTATCAGGATAACGATTGTGGAGGTTTTTTTAGCAGGAAAAAACTTTCGCGAATTGAAAATTATTTGTATTTTTGCGGTAAAATCTTTCGCGATTTCATGTTTTTAAATCTTCCAGAGGACCAACTTTCTCGAAAATGGCCAAAAATCCCCAAAGTTTCTGTTTGCGAAAGTTTCTGCTCTAAGGTGAAAACCCCGTGAGGTATTCGAAAATTTTCAAATATTTCCAAATCGCTGTTTGGCGCTAAAAAATGTATGTAGATTTCGATTTTGGACATAAAAACGCATAGATGATGAAGACAACTATGTAAATAACTTGGAAAATATAGATGCAGATAGTGTAAATAATGCAAATATTACTGCAACAACAATAGCAAACAAACACTCCATCCACGTCACCGGCAGCGCCGACAACCGTTTCCCATAAGACAGTTCAATAAATAGTTTCAGCCACACCTAAGTCAGAGGATCCCATTTCGGGATACAGACTTATTGATATGCATATGCTGAGGATAATCTTGTAAGATGTCCACAATGCAGTCGATTAATTGTAACATTACAGGAAAAACTTGAATGCAAGAAAGGTGTCATTACTTGTAATCAGCAGTTGCGACTTAGTAAAGAATTTTTACTCTTCGCCAACTATTGGAGAATGTTCAAAAGGGCGAACTTGTAAAAACAAGAGTTTTATATGCAATGAGCCTGTGGTCTAGGGTATTCAGGTATCGAAACATTCACGACCTTGATGGATATGCTGAAACCGATGACACAAAACAATTATGACAAGATCGTTCAAAAGTTCGCACTTGGGTCATAACCGAGTAAGTTGGAAATGACACGATGTCTGATGCTATTGAAGAAATACGCTCGGCATCTTCTGCCCAACCAGATAGTACTTTGGATATTTCCATCTCGCAAGATGGGACTTGGCAGCGTCGAGGCTATTCGTCCTTGAATGGATGTGTTACCGCTATTTCAATGGATACCGGAAAGGGGTAGTCGACATCGAACCTGTGAGTGGATAACCCTAACAGGTTGCAATAACATGGAAGAAGTAAGACTAAATTAAACCTATATTTGAGGAACTTAGCTCAGAGAAATTATTGAAGATGGAAAAACTCAGAATCAAAACGAGGCTTTCAATGGAACGGTCTGGAACGTAACTTTGACGCAATTGAAATTTGGTGTGTACGATGCTGTTGCAAACTTTAAGATTGGGCGAAAAGCAAGTGTTCTGCTCTGGTATATGAAAAAGGTATATGATACTGGTAAATACATTGTAGAAATATATTGTAGAAATCAAAACAAAAGAAGATTATTCAATTCTTAATAAGTTAATAAGTTCAATGTTAATAAGTGTTAAGGTTAGGGTTTATTCTAATCCCCCGGCCGGAATATCTCAAAAACCGATTAAGCCAATTCCATGAAATTTTCAGGGAAGTTTTAATTTAATAAGCACTACGAGATGGGCGAAGTACATTTTTTATTTGAGAATTTGATTTTTCATAATGGCCGACGGAAAAGTGGGAAAACGCACCTTTTTTACCTTTACTTCTAGTACCAAATTTGAAAAGTGTTATGAAAAATCTGCTCCGCTCATCCCATAGCATAACGTTCCAAGATTTAATATGCAAAATTTCAGAATAGTCTTAAGCGATCCGTTCTAAATCTTGGCAAGTGTAAACTTTCAATTTTTTTAGACATTTTGCTAATTCATCATATATTTTGTTGAGACCGATGCCAGGAATGCTCATGATGTCACAAGGCTCGATTAAACTTTCATGAGGTACTGACTAAACAACGGAACCACCTGAGACGATCTGAACCGAGCTGAGGCGAGCTGAGACGAACTGAAACCACCAAGAGACGAGCTGAGACGAGTTAAATCCACCACGGAGAAAAAAACTAACCCCGTCCTTTCGTCTGCCGGATGTTTCGAGTGTCGGTGGGAATCGTCCTAGCTATCGTTCTAGATATTTATTTAAAAATTTTTTTAAAAAGCTATGTTATTCGAGATGTATAATACCGAATATAAAAAAAAAAACATTTTAAGGATCTTTTTGTCACGTAATCTGTTGAGGATTCCCATGTACTCCGAAAATCCCCAAATCGGCCGACGTGGTTTAGGAAATATGGTGCGTATATTTTTACAGATGGTCTCAGCTCCTCTCAGCTCATCTCTTGGTGGTTTCAGTTCGTCTCAAATCGTCTCAGGTGGTTCCGTTGTTTATTCAGTACCCTTTCATGAACGATGGTAAAATTACATCAAAAACTTACATCTGTGTACATCACAGCAACTTAACAAAATCCGTCCTCATTCCGGGACAATCGGTCCACATTCCGGGAAATACTTTAAAATATTTTTCTTTATCATATATTTGATTTTGCCATATTAGCTCCAGATGCAAAGCAGCTCGCTACTTTTTGCTTACGGAATTACGTTGAACCCAAAACCAACGGTAGCTTTCAATGATAGCTTCCAGATTTTCAATTTTCTGAGAACAGTATAAAAGGTTGGTGTGAACACTATTGCTTTCTATTACTTTACATTTAAAAAAAATGAGCAATTTTGATGGTGTTAACGAAAGTATAAAACTTATTTTATTTCAGTACTATCCTAAGCATTGTTTCAAAAACAGATGTTATAGAATGTGGATATTCAAGTTAAAGGAATGGACAATCTGAGTGAAGCAGTTAAAATACCGAATATGACCATGTTTTTAAACGAGTCAAAGTAATTGTTGAGTTGTGAATTGAGCATGATTTTGTTTAGCCGGCTACCGAGAGAATCGGGAAACCATGCCATCATACCATGCTGCAACAGATGAAGACAGACCGACAACTCGATGGATTGAAAAAGCATTCAACACAGCGCTTGTCATAGGAATCACTTATTTCATTATCGTTCTTATTACAATTATTTTCATATCCGCCATGGCAGTTTTTCATTTTTTTCTTACCAGCGTAATCTTTCAAGATCTTTAACGTTCATTACTTTATAATTACGCTGAAGGTACATTCTTCATTTCAAATTGTTGTAAAATAAAGTTTTCGTCCTGAATTCGATCTTTATTTCATTAAAATCTGCTTTCTTTATGTTTGCTCAATGCATATAACAAATTCAAACACTGATTTCATTTGTGGAAATGCTACGATCATGAATTTTATTAAAGCTGTTTTTCCATTCAGAAAATATTGGCCAAATGTAAAATGTAATTTGATAAACTTAAAAGAAACAACGTTGCATTGTTAAGCACATTTAATAGTCTGTTTTGAATCCAATGAAAATCAAAGTTTATAAACATGATTTTTCATTGGCAGCAAAATGGTTGCTACGGTCTTTCCTTGTTTATCTCCGATAACCCATGCCCTTCGTGGTGATTTTGTGTAAATTTATTCCAGTGATCATAACAGTTTCACGACATCACTAGTAAAATTACTAATCGTAGTTGATTCACTATGAAAATTTTTGAATCCGATTTAAAACGATTTACCGATGATGCATAAAATCGAAAGTTCGTCGCCGGTAAATTGTACAACTCACCGATTATCCACACTCTTTTTAAATGAAATAGGACGTTTGAAAATGTCGTTATGTTTTTTGAAAGACACGACCCAATTTTATTTATAAATCATACTTGGCATATAAAAAGTAAAGGCGAATTTCCACTGGTATATTTTTTTTGCTCGGAACGGATTATTTTTGTAATCACTAGAAGAAACATTCCACAAATATTCTTCCTGCTCGTAAGCTTCGATAAAAGCTTCAGTTCATTTTACAGACATGACATTAACTGTACTTCACATAAGGAAAGAAATACTTTCATGAAAATTTATTGATTTTTTCCAACGCATTTGCCGCATTCAAATAACGAATTTTGATTGGCTAAAAACTTAAATAAAATGGTAGAAAGTTTAACATGTTCGATTTCTTTATTTAAGGCATGCGATTTTTCTGTATACACTATCTGATTAACGGATCAATATAAATTTCAATCGCGTTTTACATTAATAATAATAATAATAATAATAATAATAATAATAATAATAATAATAATAATAATAATAATAATAATAATAATAATAATAATAATAATAATAATAATAATAATAATAATAATAATAATAATAATAATAATAATAATAATAATAATAATAATAATAATGTCCGATTATAAGAAAGTTGGGAAAACATACAGGATGAAATGTTTATTCAAAAGGTAACCACATCGGCGAAAAGCAATTTTGAAGCTATAGCTGGTGATTTGTTTGTATTAGGATAAAAAAATATTGGTCGAAGAATATCCCATGATGACTTGCAATATTTAAATCAACAGTTTTCCACTTTTTGGAGACAATAAATTAATTTAGATTTTGATACAAAAAACTGCTAAAATAAATGATAAAAAAGATGAGTAAGCATACTTTATGTTCTTCACATATGCTTGCAAACATGACAATGCGTCATTCGATTGCTATGTTCAACGTGACGATCTCGTTGCAAAGAGAAATATTTACGTAGGAGGACTTTCTATTTTCTTTTTACCCAGCAGCCTCTAATCATGTTATCCTTCTTTCTAGATCCTAATTGGGTTTTTTGAAGAACTTGTTAAAAGGAACCGTCGCGAAAATCTTTTCTTGGAATTCTTCATTTTCTTCATTTTTCCTCACCACGGTCAAATTCAACAAGCCGGCGGTTAGGTGAACTATTTTCTACTTCTGAAGATTACTGTTTTTGCTTCCGATCATACCACCAAGAAACACAAGCATGCATTAAGCGGTCTCCAATGTCGTCACCGTATAGATGAATGCATTACAGAATGAATGTCGTAAAGAGAGGTCAATTCGTCGTTTCCGATTTACGTTTCCGATTTACGTTTCGGATTTTCGTTCATTAATATTCAAGAGGTAAGTTCGATAGGAACGACTTAATGACGTCATCCAATGTTTTAGTAAAATCTCGTCTTCCGGTTTAGCTTGCAATACTTTTAAAAGTCTAAAAAAAATATACTTAGATATGTGTAATGACTTGAGGTTAGGACTTGATCATATAAATCAAAATTAATTTGCCTGGAAAACAGATTTCTTACTTATCTTTCTCTTCAGAAGAACGAACGCCAGTTTTTGAGAATTTGAACATAACTTTAACTTTACTAAAAACAAAACGATTAATAAATTTCATAGATTAGAAACGAGGCTGTATGCGACCTCTGTTCTCTCCGTTTTTCCCATAAAATTTCTTCTTCCGCCAGGTGCAAAACGTTTGTTCAGGAACGGCTTTCTTATATATTCTTTAATTTAGTATAATTCATGGACTCGTTTACGCTATATGAACCTGCTCTTAACATTTCATCCAACATCTACATTAAACCTTTCACCATCGAAAGTTGTGTTTGGTTAATAGAATGATGTTTTGTAACAGACTGTGTGGATGCCATGTTGAAAATGGTAAAACAAAACAATTTCGAATGTTTTAAGTATAATGCTGGATGATAACGAATTGATGTATGATTCGTTTGCTTTAGACAACATTGCAACAAAAAAGCATTAAAAGTCAAATTTTTACCCCATCCAGTGATCTTTCATAGTGATAAGCATTAAGTCAAACATTTGGTTAGATACGTTATCATTTCTTAAAGCCTGCATTATTTCCTTCAAATAGGTTGGCTCTAAAAAAAAGTGAAATTAAATAGCGAATGTAATTTCTTTCTAACCAGGGCTTCCCACCACTTTAAACTTTCATTTCGTTGTTGAGTGTTGTAGCAGCAGCAGTCGATTATACAGATTCATTATTTACACACCTGAAAAGATATGGCCACACACAACTTGCACAAAGTTTATTTACTTTCTCTCAGACATTCGTGGCTTATGCTGCAACACCCTCAACAAAGAAATGAAAATGAATCTAGTAAAATAATATCAAAACCAGACAGAAATATCGACCTTTGTCTACAGGGCTTCCCATCACTTCAAAATGATGGCCATCAAACGAATTTTCACAAAAACTAAAACTAAAAATAAAGAATGTGAAGGATTTGATATGTACAGACATGATACATGTACACACATGATACATGTACACACATGATACATGTATACACATGATACATGTATACACATGATACATGTACACACATGATACATGTACACACATGATACATGTACACACATGATACTTGTACACACATGATATATGTACAAACATGATACATGTACAAACATGAAGGGAAACAAAGAATGTGAAGTCAGGTGATACACATTTTCGACAAACATTTTGTACTACAACTCTATGTTGTTGCGCAAAAAGGTCTATCCCTATTGGTTCGATAAACATATATTGAAACTTTTACCACATGATCGCCTCACCATAATGACAGAAACATTTTGTAGCACGTCTTTGAAATGTTATCAATACAATTTGTCACAAAAATCGCAGAAAAATAACTTACTGGGACTTTTCAGCTCCTCTACTCCTACCCTCCTATAAAAAAAAAAACCAGCTTGAAGTCTCCACCTACGTATGCAGGTTTCCACCTACGTAACTGGTGATGACTAAAATGTTCTCCTTACCTCTGATTTCGTAATTTTTATCAAAACAAATAATTGTGATTCCAAAATATGCATGGGAAGTTCAGCATTAATAGATAATCCAAGAAAGTTGCAACGCCAAGAATTCTACAAAGGAGATAAAATCAGGTAAGGTCTGGAAAAGTTATTAAGACTGTCATAAACAGGTAAAATAAGAAGGGGAGAAGGTTCGGAAAACAACTTCCAAATGTTGTTAGGATATCCAGTAATAATATATGATGGGAAGATATACCTGGAATTCTTCTTCGAAATACATTGCTCGGAAACAACCAGCTGGTATCAATTCCTAAAATATGACAAGTAAACGAATATGTAATATGATAAGTAAATGAAAAGGCCCTGGGTAACTTCCACTCTAAACTTTTAGCAGACCAAACCTTCAGCATCCTTAATGTAGATTTAATCGTAGCTTTGTTTTCTGCTTGTACGATGACTTGATCACCTCGAACAACATGGAAACCTGCTAAGTGAAACTTCGAATCACCTAAAATCTAAAAAGTTTGGTTCATCAAGTAAAACCTGAAACGTTTGGTTCATCAAGTAAGTAAGTATAAGTAAGGAACTTCCTTCCATCGTTCCAGGGTTAGGGTTAGGGTTAGGGTTCTTGATACGTTGTTTGAATGCAGAAAAGCAAAATTTTAGTTAATAAAGTATTTTTGCTCACCACTATTTAATGCAAGTATTGGAATCATATAAAATTATCAAAATTAATTTAATTTTAAATCTGTTTCTGCTTTGAAGTTTGATGTCAACAGCATACCTTGTACATATGATGAGTGGATTCAAAAACAGGACCTTCACTAGCTACATCAAGAAAATGAAAGAAAGAAAAACAATTATTTAATCTGTAGATTTGTATAGAATGATGATGAGTTAAAATGTTTCATCAAGGCCTTTATCATTATTTTATCAACATCCACAGTACTATTATGTACATCTTTATTATTTAAGAAAGAACTTACAATCAGGATACGGTGATAAAACCATAGCTAAACGGAAAAGTGACATTTATATTAAAGGAAACATTGTTGTAAGAGAATATTTCCTTCAATACAAATAGCCTGTTCTTAGTTTTTCTTCCCTTTCTTCTTGAGTGTGGAAGTGCTAAGTTGATTGGATCAATTCGCACCATTATAGTCGCATAAAGTCAGCCAGGTATGAACCCTGACCACCTCCCAACTATGAAATATATGACACTTCTACTTTTTCTTTGTATTCAGATATCGGATACAGGATTTCTCATGTTTATTACGCGATATATATACAGGATTTCTAACAAAACTTTCTTTTAAATTTAGCTATTAATTAGTTCTCCTGTTATGAAGAAGCGTTTCTTTTTGTGAATACCTTAACTGCACTTAAATTTGCGCATACTAATGTTCACGCGCACTTAGATTTGTGAAACTAAGGGTGCGCGAAAATAAATACTGCGCAAATTTAAAGGCACATAATCTGTAATAATCGTTTTCTTCGGTTTTCCAAGAAGTTGCTAAATTGTTTTGGTACACTTTTTCAGGCATTTCGCCATTTGCCTACTGAAATTTCCCCGTAGAACAATTTATGGCGATTTTGAGTGGGCCATCTTTTATATTTCGGCCATAAAGGGGCAATTAGGGCAAAATCCAGACCAAATTCAATTTGGGTGATTGATGGTGATTTTTATTCACCTAGTATAACTAATCCATCTTGGCATCATCAATTTTTATTTTTTTTAATTTTTCTACCTTTCAGTTTTTCATTAACATTGGTTTGTTCATCTTCATCAAAAAGATAATCTTCCTGAAAATAAAGATCATCGTGATTATGAAGAAAGTTCATCAAAAAGAACTTTACATGGTGAAAAAAGATAGCATTATACCAATGGCGGTCCTTCCAACAGCTTCTCTGAATATCGTTGGCTAGATGATCTTAGAATCCATGTAAATTGTTTATGAAGAAAATGGAAAACAGTCTATAAAATGAATATAAAATAAATGAAAGGGCACCAAAAAATTGAATGGGAGTTTTGTTTAGCAATAAAATTATTATCTTCCAAGACAAAATTTCTAGAAAATAAAATTTATAATTATTCATACGCTGCACCTTATTTCTGGTAATTTGGACCAGTGATCGATATATCTGTCCACCACGTCCGCGATGAAATTGTTCTAAAGAAATGCTTTCATAACATTCCAACTTCTGTTTCAAAAAGGAGCATTATGTTGCAAACATTTTACCTGGCGTAATGAAAGGTTTTCTTGGTTGCAGTAAAGCATCTCGTTGAGGTTTCTCACTTTGTTCTGCTTTGTAAACATGATCAGCCTGTATTGAATAAAACTTTTATAAATCCATACACTCTTTAATGTAATATAGTTACACGAAGCAACACGTGTCATATAATATAACATGAAAACAAACCTTCGACTGAAGATCATCGATAATGTTTTTGAAATTGCTGAAAGGAAATGGCAAACACAGGTTACAATGGACTAAACCATTATATCATCTTAAACTAAATAGAAGGAAATACCTTATCAAAAACTGCCATGAATTGACCAGATAAATTTTATCCATCATGACACAAATCAAACTATACCTTAAATGAAATCACTTCATCATTAAAATTCCAATGAAAATAAAAATGAAAATAAAAATGAAAACAAAAAAGAACAAGCTATAAAAACATTCATTAGTACTTAACCTACCACCGATGAAAACCTCTGGACTCCAGATCTTTTATAAAGAATGTATAGCTGAAAACATAACCGCTTGTTTCATCACCAAACATTATTGGCCCTTCTCGACCAGGACAGACTTCACAACTAAGACTAAATAAGCAGTGAAATAGATTTTCTGACACACAAAGAAATGAAATAATTTCGTGTAGATACACCATAATAATTTCCTGTTAAGTAATGCAAAAAAAAAATGTGTTACCTTCTGACACAAGCATGACGCAGAATCCTATACAGTTCTCGTTCTTCTGGGTACTGCATGCTGATGAAGGTGATATGTGATTCACTGTCAATGCTTACAAAGCCAGGTTCACCTGTCTCCAATGATCGACAGGCCTGTAACAAATATTACATACCTTAAGGAGAGACATTTTCATGCGAGTTTACTCTCACTAGTCATTTCATCACCAGATTTATTTTATAAATCTTTCATATATTTTGATTTTTGCCATTTAACCCATTTCTGACTTTTTAGACAGGTTCACGAGTAATGTAATTATATCTTGAAAGACACAATTTTTTTATATATATATTTCGCGTGGATTTACTTTTGTGAATCAATTCTATGGGGATTTCTTTTTTTTACAAGGATTAAATTTTGAGAATTTGACTAAAATTCATGAACATCTGTCCAGCAAATAAGTTCTCTCCAATTTTGACAATTCCATGTTGATAGAATTCAAATTCAAATTGATGTTTTTAGGATATTAGTGGGTGATTCATCTGCATATCTGGCATTACATTTTTCAGTTGAACCACATTTTTAGCATTGATTACAATATATTAAAGATTGATAATAAAGGATTAACATAGACATCCTCTTATACTGATACAACAAGTTCACAGCCTGGTTGCATGTCTGTTATTTCACTTAAGAACAAAAATGGTTATTTTTTATTTCAGTAAGCATGGTCACCGAGCTTTTTTGCTGAGTAATTTTTTCTTTCCGTATTAGGTACTGATCTAAATAACATAATCAAACATCCTATTGTTTTGGAGCTCGATTATTTTCAAAGATCCATTGCTGCCATTATTATTACTCACAGTGAACCAAAATTACAAAAACATACAAGTTCTAGTGGAAGAAGATCCAGATTTAGATAGTAAAATCATAAGCTTATCTGTATTTTTACTTCAGATTTGCAGATAGGTACCCTTCTTCCTTTGCCACTCATAAAACAAAGAAATTTTATTTCATTTTTTATTGGAACATGCTAGAAGATACATACTCTGATTTTTCTTTGCTGTCAGGCATCATGCAGACTCTGCTGATCTTTTATATTATATATCTACCTATATATTCTATATATTCTCTGTGTCATGTTTTTCCATTTAGAATATATTTTGATCTTGGGAAATGGAAGATCAGAACTTTTACTGCTTGGTTGGCTTAGATGGCTTAAACAAGTATTTTGCTGCTAACAATGTTTTTGCCTTATTTTCGTGATGGGTTTCCTTATTGTCTGAATAAATCTATTCTTGGGGAAAAGGAGATGGAAATCAAGAGGGCTTTTCAAGGAAATCTGATCAAATTTGAGGCCTTGATCTAACACAATGAATCATGGATATTTCTGCAGTTTAGTTCTAGGTATATAAATCCTGTTTATACAGAAATTATCAAACAGCCAAAATTGTTAGATAAGGTGGATTTTAGTCTCATTGAAAGAGTTGGTTATGCAAAAAAAGGTATCCTTGACACATTTAGAAAACAATATTGTGTTAGGCCTTATTTTATCCTCTATATTTGTTATTATTTTGAATTATTTGAAACATTTCGAAACATATATTTGCTTGAAATATTTGTCCACAGTAAACTGCACAACATCTGAGATAATTAAGGAGCACACTTAACAATAGGAGTTGAACGATTAGTCAATTATTTCTAAAACCATATTATTGTGTGAAACATTATGTAGTTTTTGCTTATACATAGATGTACAGGGTGTAAAAACATTTTATGGAGCAAAAAATTTTTATACGCTATACTAGTAATAATTTAAAACCTCGCATGTTGTCTGCTTTGATCCAGATGATGTCTGAAATGAACAGAGTTGAATATAAGAAACAGTCATCAGCCATTGGTTACCATTTTCCAAACACAAAATGCATTTGGTTAAAGACAATTTCTTAGTGATTTCATAATTGGAGTAATAACGGAAATGTGCTTAAAAAAATCAAGGATCGATACCCGTTGTACTTGTGATTTTTCTCCATCTTTATTTGATGGCTCCTCAAAAAAGGATTCAGAACGTAGCCTAATGAAAAGATGATAAAATATTAAGCAACATTTTATTGAAGTTATCCATTCAAATACAAGGATGTAGTGATATATATATTATATACCTATTCTGGTTAATACCGCAAGCAGATGGAGTAGCAACAACACCTTTTAATATTTCTTGATGTGTATGATTTAAACAATGAAAAGGCTGAAAAAACAGTATAAAAAAATGTATATATAACTGACAACTGTAATATAAAACAGGACGTTAAAATAAACAATAAAGTGTTGTTTGATTGATTAGAGTATAATTAATATGTCAACACTTAATACATTAACTCCTGAAAGACAGGAAATAACAAACTACTACAGATATTTGTAAGGCTAGATTCCCACCTGAGTACAAAACAAAATGGATGGTCCATGGAGTTCACAAAAATGGCATAATGATATAATAGCATTCATTTCAATTCTATTTGTATTAACATTACTTCATTATGAAACTGAAAATATACACAATTAGTCAGCACGACACACTAATGCAATTGGTCAATGTTACAAGTTCGGGGTGATGTTCTGACTTAATATTTCCAGACACTTTGTAATATTCAATAATATTCAATGACAAATAGTAGTTTCATCATAGTTGAGCTCTACTAAAGAATGATTTTGTCAGGTGAAGACCTACATAAAACAAGTTTTTTTCTTCTTAAACTTTTTCGACTTGAGTAAATTAAGTGAAATTGTTATATAAATATTAGTATTCTCTCATATAAACAGAGCTTTATAGACAGGGAATTTTTGGGGAAAAACTGGTGAATGGCAAAACCTTTTTCGATGGAAATGTGCTTCTGACGTGTAGATGATTTAAAATCACTGGTGGCCCTCTCATGATATTGTCCCAATGTCACATGATTAATGACGTCGTGGTTTTAGGGTCAGAAAAAAATCAGTCAAAATTCAAAAATCAAAATTTCTTGGAATATACCAATCTTATACAAAATGTAACCAAAAGTTGGTAAACACTTTGGGGTTTACTTCCGTTGGTAAGTTATTTAAATGCTGATGTCAGCAATTTCTTCAAATATTTTCGTCTAAACTTGACATTCCATACCTCTAATATACTTAATTTTTTATGCTCTTTCCATTCATCGCATTGGAAAATGTCTAAATTGATAGTCCTCAATAAATAAATAAGAAACATCACTGTAAACATATATTACATATATATATTACATATATTACAAAAGCAAAGGCAAAATATATCTAACTGTCAACAATCTGTACTTATTCAAATTATCTGTCATCTGCCATCTTCGTTAAAAATGGTGTTCCACAAAGTTCTATACTAATTGTTTTTAATTTACATTAATGACATGTATAGATCAATTATATTTTCACAGATTTTCCATTTTGCAGATGACACCCATCTTTTATATCCCGTTCCTAGTCTTAAACATAGATCTGAAACTTCTTTTAACATGGCTTAATGCTAACAAAATTTCTTTGAATGTCACTAAAGCAGATGCAATTATTTTTAATGCTAACAAAATTTCTTTGAATGTCACTAAAGCAGATGCAATTATTTTTAGGCATAAGAGTAAACAAATTGATTATGATGCTAGACTGAGAATTAATGGGAAGATTTGGTTCGTTATTTGGGTGTCCTCCTTGATGCTCATCTCATCAACTGGTCCGCTCATGTCAACTCCTTAAGAACTGAATCAAGTAATGGTGTTCTCTATAAACCACTTGCTTCTCATTCCTCTTATGCCTGTCAAGTTTGAGGTTTAGTCATTTCCTAGTTTCAATCGCATCGCTAAGCTTCTAAAGGTATCTCTTCGTGTTTTCACTATCTCCGACTTCTGTGCACCTTCACAACCACTTTACCAACACTACAGCATTTTGAATTTTTCTGACTTTGTGTGTTTATCTTATACCATTTTTGTATCTAAGATCTTGAATTTAGATGCTCCTAAAGACATTTGTGATCTCTTCAGTCTTCAATTCTAACATTTAGTTCATGCTACCCGAAATTCATCAAATAAACTCCTCCGCAGAACTATGGTCCAAACTACCTCCCTACCTCAGCATGACCTCATTAAGCAATGGAATGCTAAAATCATACTGCAAATCTTTTCTTCTGTCTAAGTACAATGAATTCTAATTGGCTAGCACTTTATATTGCTCTTCCTTTATTCATTTGTTTGTCTTGTCTTTTTACTATTCTACTGTTAAATTTGATTAAAAAATCACTTGATTAGCAATCATGCTTTTTGATGGTCTCCAGTTACCTTAAGGGTAGGAAATAACAAATGTACAAATTTCGCAGATTTTGGCCGAATTTGCGAAATTAAATACCAGCGAAAAAATATGGACAGTCAACGATCTGCAAAGTTTTACCCAAAGAAAGAGAACAATGACATTTTAATCAGAAGTAAAACACGTAAGAGGTTAACTCATCAGGAAGGGTTCTGAATAAGTTTTCATCACTCATTGCACACTCCAGACTATGCTTCATTGACTTCAGAAATGGTGTCCTTCAAACAAAACCTCTCTTCTAGAAATTTAGCAACACAAGTATAACTTTTTGGTAAATTTGCCAGTTTAGGATTGCATGTTTTCTTCATAGCAAATTTCCAACTACTTTATTCCAGAGGTATCTCTTAATTAATCTCTTATTCAATCATGTCCAGAAAGAAAGTTGATAATATACTCTTAGAATGTGCCGCTTCATTGCATCAGCAGGATTAGATGGTGATTCTTTGTAGCATCTTTGTCTTCATTTGAAATGAACATCTAAATTAGGGTTTTGGTTGTTGCTATAACTTGGTAGAGAGGGTATTTAATTGCTTCATGAAGGTTGACATCTTTTCTCAGCAATAGACCAAATTGACGATTTTCCTTTATCACAACATTATTTGATATAATTAGAGATGCCTTCTTTTTCTTTAACCCAGTATCAACGTTGATCAATCTTTCTTGCACAAATTCTTTATACTTAACACTTCCTACTTTGCCAGCTTCTAGCAACCCATTGATTATTTATTTCAATTTTAAAAAAGTAAAAATGACAAGTTAATTGAATGTGTTCCCGACAAAAACAAAACACAGAAATGAAGTATAGTAATCTATTCATTGTTGAAACACAATACAGAAGTTTGGGAATTTTTTTGGGTGAGGATGCTGAGCAATTAAAAAGGATGAAACCCCCACCCTGCAAATGACATGATGTTACCAATAAACAAGAAGAGGTAACAAGCCAAAAATAATAACATTGGAAACGTACATGTTCAATCCCTATAACAGAAGGCTGACAAAGGAAGCTCAGCACCCCGACCAAAAGTTGCTTCCATCCCTGGATTAAAAACCTCGTGGATATGAGCCAAATATATCCCACAAGGAAAAACCGTGGAACGAAACCAACTTGAAAGTCCATAAAAACCGGGTATAGGAATGGAGTAGTATAGGGTGAAGTTTATCCATCATTTGTTGAATTCCAATGAAGTGACATCAATCTCAATTCATAGATTTAATGAGTACTTAAAAGAAAACAACAACAAAAATTAAATTAATAATATATCAGACTACCAATAGGGTGGGCGGGAAGGGGAAGCTATATTGTTGTCCAAACAGTGTAAAATCAGAATGAGGAAACCTGTGTCCTTGCAAGGTTTTTTAAATAGAAAGATAATCAAGGCCAAATAAGTAATGGTTCAAAGCATTTGATACAAAAGGAGGAACTGAACAAATGAGGCAACCAGCCTGGCCAAAGCAGACATCAATAACTCAGTGACCATAATGGACAAAAAGTAAAATGGTAGAAGAAATTAAAAATGGTCACCTCAATTAACCTGAGCCAAACTTGCAGTTTGGCACCATTTTATTTTATATTAAAACATAAGCATAAGTTTTTCGATTTTAAAAAATCATTGTCAGTGCTATATATACAATAAAAGTAAATTTTCAGGAGAAGATTATTATGATTATTATTTGTTTATTTCTTTTTCAGTTGTTAAAATCTTCTATTTTTCCCTGGTCAAATAGGTTGATATTGTATGGTTTGAAGGGTTTTTCAGTGCTTGAATGTGACTTTGATTTTGCACCATTTGTTGTATGAAATGTAGCTAGTTTGATTATATAAAGGTTTGTCATAAGATTTGTCATATTTCTCATAATTTAACATAGATATAATATGGATATGAGCTTTACTTGTACTAAGTCCTGATCTTGTAAAGACCAGCCAGTCATTAAATTTTAGATACACATTTCTTTATAGTTAATGCACTTCTACTGAAAATTCGAAATAAAATCTTAAAATCTGTGGTTAAAAATAAATATATACTATACATAACATAATACATATAGCTAAAGCAGATACATTTTCTTCAAAATACCGCAAAATTCCAGATATCAGCATCCTGGATAACAAGTCCCTTATTATTTATAAACCCCTCCGTCAAACTGACATGAAGATTTGATTGACTCCCCATCATATAGAAATTTCACTCTGTGTTATGTATCCACAGATGTGGCACTTTTGAACCAAAAGACATATATATGTATATATATATATACCAAATTAACTTGAGTTCCAATTTTAGCTTAAAAATAAGATTAAGCAGCTCTTAAGTTGCTTATAGCTATAAAAAATCAGTTATAAATTTTTTTGTGTATCGCGTTCCGTGCACCATGTTTAAATTATGATCATTCCCTGGAGAAACAAGTTGATCAGTGAATGACTTTTAGCGCCCTCTTCCGTTTTAAGCGCCCTAGCTTCAACCACACTCTCACGACACGGGCGCTCGTGTACGGGCTCAGCGCGAAAAAATAATATAAAGAGTCTGTTGGACCCTTTTTCTTTTTTTTCCCTTTGAACTACCATATATTTCTATTGTTTTTATATTAGGCTATTTTACAAGATTATTCTTAGTGTTAAACACTTTTTGCGTAAAAGAAAAAAAAGAAAAGAATTGGGAACACTCGAAGTAACTTTGTGAGAACAAGCGAGCCCTGAAGTTTCGACTAGAATACAACAATGATAAAAATCCATCACTATCACACAATCGTCACATCAACCAGAATGTGATATTTGTGGTCGAATATTGGGCTCAAAAAGCGAATCATCAAAATATTCGGTTGAAGAATCACGAGAAAAAAGAAGAAACTAATCCATTGACGTCAGCGGTTTTTTAGCGCCGATCACCAAAACTTTGCCTTCATATATAACAGTGCAACAATACAACTTTCTCCTCCTGAACCGTCAGATCCCCTACCTCCTTAAGCTTTTTGACGTTGTAAATTTTTTAAATATATCTTTTATACACAAGGTTCTTAATGATAAACTCCCCCAAGTCATTCGCAACAATTTGATTTTTAAACGCTCTGATTTGAATTATAATACTCGCGGAAGGAACGTAGGTTCTTTAGTTCAACACCCGTTTAAGACTTTCTCATTTGGTAAATTCTCCATCCAATATCAGTCGATCTGCCAATGGAATCTCATTCAAAAGCATCTTCAACTTGACGACTTATCTGTGCTTACATTTCCAAAATTAAAAGTCTTAACTAAGTCGTATCTTATTTCTCAATATATTGACTAATTGACGAAAACTTATTACATATGTTATTATCATTTTTATCACTTTTGTTTTTTTTAGGTGGCCACTCCCTTTGACTAGAATTTTTCTATATGGAGTGGTCTCCTAGTTATTCTTTCTTTCATTGTAATTGTAAGTATGAGAGTCATAAACTAAATAAATGATTACTTACTTACTTACTTACTCACTTACTTACTTACATTCTTCCAACATATAGTTGGGGATATTAAGAAAAACGTAAATTTACGACAGTAAGGTAAGGTACGTGATCATTTAAAAGCTCTCGAAAGAAGACGAATCCTTTGGGGAAAAGGAGAAATCAATCAACTTCTAACCCAAGGGAAACCCATCCAAAATTTATTCTCCATAAATTCTCATTCAAAATCAATCAAAAATATCAAAAAAAATCGTTAAAGAAATGAAGAAAGAAAATGTCAACGGTGCGATGAAATTATTAACGATGAAATTATTAACATGAAAATTGGATATTGAAAATTGAAATATATGGATTAGTCTAAACTTGTGTCGCCTTTTTTTTTCTTTTACCATCGTTATCATGAAAATTGGAGTTGTTATTTGGGATTTATGATGTCGTTTGAAAGCAGGTATCTTTCTTAAACTTTTCTTGAAGTTATTACTTTGATCTTATGAGCAGCTACTACTTCGGGTATTTCGCTGAAAACATTTTCCTTATTCATTTCAGCTGCACTCTTTAATGTCATTCGAACTAAGCTCCATGCAGTTGAGACCATTTATCCATGTTGAGCTAGAATCATGTTCCAATGTCCGCAATCATCTTCATGAATACATCCCTACACATCGACGTCGCTATTCGTCAGAGAATAAATAATAAAATTTGATAGCTCATTAAATAATAAACAAGAGGCCCTTAGGCCTGAAGGTCAGCGCGGTTGGGCATACCAGAAAAGTAGTACACTATAACACTTATAACACAGATAACATTCCGCGTGTAAACTGAAGAATATATGAAGACAGCTGAAGAATATATACTTCTCATGTGACGAAGATGGCTATACAAAATTGAGCAATGGAAATCATGTTTTTGGAAATATCTTAAAGTAAAAAGTCTGGTCAAGTTCAAATAAAACTTCGGACAAGTCCAGGTAATTCTGACAAGGTCAAGTTTTGAGGAGGAGTTCTGGCAGCAGATACGAGATAATACCATAGATGATGCCACCAACAAAGGACCTAAAAAATAAATTATATAACTGTTATACAATCTCAAATCCACTAATGATGAATTTCTAACTAATTCTCACAAATATTTTTAGAAATTTCATTAATTTAAAAAGAATTTCTGCAATATCCCATATTTTGATAATCTCCCAAAAGTTAATGGGCAAAAATTCACAAATTTGAGGTCAAAAGGGAGTGTCATAGGAATATTCGGCTTAGTTCCAGTTCCATAATAATAATAATAATAATAATAATAATAATAATAATAATAATAATAATAATAATAATAATGGATTCATTTCAACAGATCCAAATTTACATTGGCTCTTCGCTTGAAATGTTTGTAAGATGGATGTATGCCTGAACGTGTACAAAAACTAAACAAGAGGCCCTGGGGCCTGAAGGTCAACGCGGTTACGAAGGACAACTAGAACACTTCAGATAACATTCCGCGTGTATTTACTAAATTTCACAGCCTTTCTCCTGTGGCGGCAAGAGCTACCTTTTAGAAAGAAAATTAGGGCCAAACAAAGAATTCTATTCCGATTCTGACATCCTTTATAACTGTAGATTTTCAACCTGAAGTCCTTATACTGGAGTATAGAATACAATTATTCATGTATTGTGAACTCAATCTATTATAAAAAAATGTTTAGTACAATGTAACAAAATATGTGCCAAAGTAAAAAATTGAAGAATACTTCTCACGTGACAAAGATAGCTATGCAAAATTGAGCAATGGAAATCATTTTTTGGAAATATCTGAAAGTAAAAAATCTGGTCAAGTTCAGATAAGACCGACAAGTTCAAAGACTTCGGACAAGTCCAGGTAATTCTGACAAGGTCAAGTTTTGAGGAGGAGTTCTGGCAACAGATACAAGATAATACCAGAGATGATGCCACCAATAAAGGACCTAAAAAATAAATTATATAACTGTTATGCAATCTCAGATCCACTAGTGATGAATTTCTAACTAATTTTCAAAAGTATTTTTAGAAATTTTAGTGGGAAGAATTAATGTGATTTTGTTTTCATTTTAACCTGAAAAACAACGAAAATTGACTAATTTAAAAAGAAATTCTGCAATATCCCATATTTTGATAATCTCCCAAAAGTTAATGGGCAAAAAGTCACAAATTTGAGGTCAAAAGGAAGTGTTGTAGGAATATTCGGCTTAGTTGCAGTTCACTCCTGGAACGATTATCTTGCCCTGCAAAAATGAGTCATAATGAATCATTCTTTGGAACCATTACAGGTCGATAGTCTGATCCATAGTAGCAGTTTTCGTGCAAATTTAATTTCGCGAATTGAGACAGAATAACCTATTCCCAGGAATTTCATTTCGTTAATTTGGCAAATAATTAGTCTTCCTATTTTTTTAAAATTAAATATTACCATGCATACGTTGACAGAAATTGAGGCGAAAATTATTCTTTCCTTTCACAAGAATTTAATTTTAAGAATACGTGAAATCCATTTTTTTCCAGTGAAATTTTCTTTCCACCTTGAAGTATATATTTGGTATATATACAGTAAAGCCTGAAAGAAATTGACGCACCTGTGAAGGAATGCAAAAGATTTGTAAAGTCTGTTACATGAAGTCATTGTCTTCAACACGATTTGATAGGGAAAGCTAACAATCTTAAGTGGAAATGTTAAGTTTCTTTCTTTCTTTTGGATCATTTTTATCAAAATAAAATGATAAAAAGTCTTTAATTCTCGGATTTGCTCTGACAAGTTCAATAGAAACTCTGTCACAGTGTCATATTTTTGGTGAAATTTATAAGAGCGTATAAGGAAAAAATAGAATTTTTAGTGCATAAACGAACGGTTAATACACCGATATAGTCAAAACAACAAGAACCATCAAAGAAAAAAAAAAGAAAAGATTGGCAGCTTACGCTCCTTCACGGGAAAGAGATTACCCAATATCAAGTTTCATATCAATATCAATTATTTTCTTTGATTTATTTGACTGTAAATATTAGTCCAAATAGAGTATAAAGGGTGCTGCTATTTAAGTTTAATTTTTGTCATCCCCCAACAACCATCATTATCCACTATGTTAAATTTCATTCATGTTTTTTTTTTGTTTTAAAAATAAAATTAGGAGAGTAAACAAGTCTTAAGTTAACACAAGACAGGACACCACCCAACAATTTCTAAAACTACAGAAACTGCCACCACAACCAGGGTTTCTCTCTACTCCATATTATGTGTGGTGTGGGTGTGAAGTGAATTTATATAGCTAAGAGAACGCTATATAGCTACCTGTTAAACACCCAGGAAATATTTTGTGTATTTGTATTTTCATCAACAGGGAATTTGTGAAATTTTTGTGAAATGAAAAGTGTGTTTGATTGTTTGCAATTGGTAAATGGCATTTTCTTGAACAAGATTTTTAATCTGACTTCACTACTCATTTGATACTTTCTGTTTTAAGATACATCGATCTTGAAGCAACTCCTCACTTTAATCATATTTGTGTTCATCTCGCACACAAAAACATGTTTCTTGAATGGATATCTTGAGTGATTGAAATGTTACAGGTGAAATTCCTTTGACATTTACCATCATTGTGTTTGCTATCACATGCTGGCGCCCCAGGAAGAAGACATTGGAAGCACAAATTCTTTCGTCTTTACTCCAGAAATAATGATGAGATTTCAATCTCGACGTTGTCTTCCCGATGTTTTCGTCGATGATATGGAAGTTTTGATAACTTTCTTCAACATCCAACTCAGATATTTCAAATAGAAATTTACTCTGTGGCGTTTACTTGAGGGCGCCGTTTATTTGAGGAAATACGCTATTTTTTCCAGAAAAGTTTAAAAATAAAAAATTTATAATACCCAGACTTCCCTGCTATACTTTATCATTTGTTCCGCAAGCATACGAAAGCAGCTTTACCCGAAAATGGCGAAATACTATCACAAAGAAAAAAAAACAAGTGGAGCTTTCCCTTCAATTTATTCTTGGAAATTAGTTTTGTTCGTATGTTTTATTTAACAAATGATACTGAATAATATTAACGGAGCTTAGCTTAGTAGAACTCGGATGTTACGAACACTGCATAACGAATTCGATCGATATGTAACTAGAGTTCCTTCTACCCCTCTTACAGCTATGTGTCACTTGCCGCTAACTGCAACTTTGATCGTTCCTTTCGTTTATTTAAAGATAACAAATCAAACAAAACTTAATGTTATCTGAAAGTATAGATATTCAGCTATAATTATGGAAAGTGTCAGAGTGAATCAACAAATACCTACTGATTTCTAGCAAAAAAACTAACATCGGGTCGCTAATCGTGAAAAAATAATAAAAATGGCGACTCCGAAAAATAAATGCTTGAAAATACAGTGTCATAAATAACGGAACAAATAGATTCATAGATATGCATCTGCTGTTTTGAATACTACCTATATATGAGATTTTATCCACACAAACAGTTTTCCTCCTGTATTTATATCGTGTACGAGAGTAAATCACCAAAACTATAATACAGTAAGGTAATTCCGTAACCACGTGCCTTTCTCCGCTATAGCAACAAAAATTGTTCTTGTTAGCAGTGATTTCAGCTTGATTATTCATACAGTTAAATCTTTCTCACAGACGTTCAATTAGCATCAAATCCTGAGGTGATAAAATCACTCATAGGCTGGTCATCCAAGAAAACATGAAATTAGGTTCATAAAATTAGTCCCATGTATGTGCATGCTCATAATTAGCGCTATTCCCATCACGTGTCTGGGGTTTTTTTTCGATTAGCAGTTGACTTGTCGAAACTGCACTATTGTTTTATAAAAAAACTATGCTGATAAAAATATGGCTGCCTTCGATTTGTAAACAATAAAGGCATGTATTATTATAAGCTTTTGGTTGTCGTTTATCTGCAGATCAAAGGAGAAAAGCAGTTACATTAAGAGAAAAGGGATTAAACTTTTTGTATGAACATCATATTCTATAAAATTTCGTTTTTAACATCACTTTTGATGAACGCAAAATTAGTTAGCGGAAAGAGGAACAAGTTAGCGGAATAAGGAACATCACCCCAATGATGTTTGTGATAGCAGTATTTATTACCAATCTTATTTTGTTTGTTTATTCCTGTTCATTTGAAATCTAAAATGATCAATTGTTCTGCTAAATCCAATTAGTTGTATTTTCTCGTTCGCAACAAAGAATTTTGTAGCATTAAAATTAAAGTTAGCAGTAAGGGGAGCAGGCACTCTACTTATTTATTTGGCCCCTTCTTGAAAAAATAATTCTTTTTTTATCATGTTTTTTTAATGGATATCTTGAGTGATTGAAATGTTACAGGTGAAATTCCTTTGACATTTACCATCATTGTGTTTGCTATCACATGCTGGCACCCCAGGAAGAAGACATTGGAAGCACAAATTCTTTCGTCTTTACTCCAGAAATAATGATGAGATTTAAATCTCGACGTTGTCTTCCCGATGTTTTCGTCGATGATATGGAAGTTTTGATAACTTTCTTCAACATCCGACTCAGATATTTCAAATAGAAATTTACTCTGTGGCGTTTACTTGAGGGCTGCGTTTATTTGAGGAAATATGCTATTTTTTCCAGAAAAGTTTAAAAATAATATAATGTATAATACCCAGACTTCCCTGCTATACTTTATCATTTGTTCCGCAAGCATACGAAAAGCAACTTTATCTGAAAATGGCGGAATACTATCACAAAGAAAAAAAAACAAGTGGAGTTTTCGCTTTAATTTTATTCTTGGAAGTTAGTTTTGTTCGTATGTTTATTTAACAAATGATACTGAATAATATTAATGGAGCTTAGCTTAGTAGAACTCGGATGTTACAAACACTGCATAACGAATTCGATCGATATCTAACTATTTATTTATTTGACCCCTTCTTGAAAAAATAATTCATAAAAAACCCTTATTTAATTATTCGCATATTTAATTCATAAAAGATTGATTCATAAAACTGATTATTGAGCTAGGTTTTTTTTTCCAAACCACTTTCAAATATGAATTCAAAAATTCAAGTGTTTTTTTTCAGTTTTCTTTTGTGTTTTCTTAAACATATATTAGGTGTGTCCGGTCCGGCAATTGACTTGTTTGCTCTTTTACTTTTCTTTTAAAGAGTGACAAAAACATGGATGGTACATTGCCGGACACGAAAAACACTTAGTTATAAATTTGTTCAAAACTCAGGAATTCCCCATAAACTGAGTTTTTTGCACATTCTATATATATATAAAAAATATAGTACTCTGTGTGGTCAAACCAATAGTCATGATTGTCAGGATGCCGGCAATACTGAAAGGATGGCAGTGTGAAATTCAAACATTACTGTCATTCTAAACAGCCAGCACAATCTTCTAAAACAGCAATATTTTCCTCATAATGGAAACAATTTCCTTTATCTGGAAATTACTATTACTGCATTTAGTAAATGTTTCTTGATATGGAATGGTGTAAATTAATTTTCTTATGTTATATATCTATAAGGGGAAGGACATCTATTCTTGACCCATTAACTTCTCAGTATCCAATAAATAAGTGAAAAAGGAAACCTAAATTCACATTAAAAAATGATATAAGATATGAATTACAATATCAAAACAACATTATTAATGAATATAAAAACATTTCTTTCCTTTGAAGATTAGATAAAGGCGAAAAAGAACGACCAGAGATGACTATTCTTGGCATGCGAAATTTTCAAAACAATTTTGAGATAAAACACGGAACAGTAGAATAACAAAGTAGATACAGTAAAAACACATGCCGTAATAGTCCCAAAGGAAACACTAGAGATGATATTTCTTATTACCCTAACATTTTCATAACTACATCATGATGCAAACAAACTCTGATAATTAGCTGGTTATTAAACATATTGAGAATATATAACGGAAAATTTGCCCTATATGGTAATCTGCTTTCATCTGTTTTTGGATTTATTTAAAGGGGTTTGAGACTCCTCTTGAATCTACCCCCAATTATTAAGTGATATTTCAAATTTAAACTACTGGGTCAACATTACTTACTGTAAGCTTCAATTTTAATGTGTGACAAGAATAGATGCCTGTCAGTATACATGCCCTTACCTAATATGTTTCCTCTGTAAACAAGTCTCCTATTTTTATATGTTTTTCTTTATCTGGAAATCCAGGAATTTATTTTGATTGTAATTTCATAAAAGCTTCAGTGATTTTTTAACCTGAAAAAAAATAAGAGAGAATATCTATTTAATTGAAAATCAAAAACCCCAAGATCTGTTTCCTTAATATGGAAATTATTCCCCAATTAGGTCTCAAATTGTATTTCCAGATAAGGAAATTATTTCCATGTGGGTTTTAGAAGAATGTGTTGGAATGTTAAAAGTAAAGTAAAGGAGTAATCAAGCAAGTCAACTGCCATGCATTTGAGGAAAAGAAAACAATAGAAACTGTCAGACACAGGAAATTTATCCTTTACTAATTCGATATTCGATAGTCAGACTAAAATTACTTGATGAGCTGTCAGCACATCCAAACTCCAAATCCTGCTGTTTCCGGTTCCTTCAGAGTTCGTTATATCTCGATTCTGCTACAATTTTGAAGAGAAAGGAGAATGAAATATGAATTAAAATCTTCTTGAATTGAAAACATCATCATAGAGTTTAAAGAAATAGTTTTATTTTTGAATTCAAATGGCAAATGGCACAATGAATTACAGGGGATGAGGTTTTCTGAACTGGACAGGGGGTTCTTGAAGATAATGTGATTGAGACTGAAAGACTCAAAAATATTTGATGAGATAAAATTGTTTTTAAAGCATAGATAAAATTCATCTCATGGTTTATTTATATACAGTACTGCCCAAAAGAAACTTAAATATTATCGATTGAATATATTTAAGAATACTCAATACACCATCTTACCCTAACCCATAAATAGTCACACACACCACTGTTTATTTGTGGTAATGTATGCAATTTTTTAAACTCAGGCTGTTTCAGGCTGTTGTTCATCTTAGATGGGTAAAAGAAATAATCGTGATGCAGTGGTTGGACGAAGACGACCAATGATACAGCTTGGTAGCCAGAAATCAGGTATGTTACTTGAAAATTATATATTTGATAGAAAATCTATTTGTTGAAATTACAAGACCTAAATCTAACTTTAAGTGTTTAGGCATTTCAGTTCTTTATGTGATGAACTAACACGGTCTGTGTAAACATACCTCTGAAACATTTGGCCAACAAGATTTTTGTTTTTCAGTTTTGTATCAGAGTGTTAGCAGAATTTGCAATGTAATTGTTGTGCCAGACAAATATCCACATACTACGAGACACAGGCACCAACCGTGGTTCATTTAAAAACAAACAGAACTACAATTTTAATGTCATTCGTGAGGGGGCTTTAAAAACTATCCATTTCTTTTAATCTCCTCATGTAAATGCTGTCACATGGTGTTGACTGTTTTCATAAACTTCAATTAACATCTTAATAAACCAACTAGAAACCTTTGTTTTATGATTCCACTTCCCCGTTTCTGATGGTTGTATTAGAATTTGTATGGTAACCATGGTAACATATAAACTTTTAGGAATTGGTGCAGTGTCTCGTACTAATTTCAAAGATGAAGAGAATGGTAAGTAATCATGTTTCATTATGCATTTTATCTTTGAGAAAGATACCAATTCAATTTGTGTTTTGTTGGAAAACCATGTTTTTCTAAAAGTAGTATATTAACAATCAATTTTTAATTTTTAGTAAAGGAAGAACCTTCCACAGATAAAATAGATGTAGAGCTAGCTGGTTTTTTGGCGGTGAGTTTATCAGAGAAAGATCTTTTACATCTGCATCTCAGCAACATGTAAATTTTATCCTTCAAAATAACTTTTAGGAAATTAATTCACTTGAAGGTTCTTCTTCATATGATGCATCTGCTACTAAGCAAACAAATGGTGATCCAGCTAATTTGATATATGATCCCACAACTTTTGATCCTGCAACGCAAGGTAATTCTTTTATTTTAATGTTACTTCTAATGAATGGATAATTCACTTAATTCACTTATTTATTTATTTTAAAAAGCTTCTGAATTGCATTATATATATCAACAAAATTATATTTAGCACATCTTCTCCCTGAGCCATGGCAAGCTTGTTATGATGAAAGCACGTCATACTATTATTACTGGAATACTAGTACAAATGAAGTGCAATGGTATCCACCTGTTAGTACTGTCCCTCCCCCACCACCGCCACCTGATGATGATGTTCAAAACCCGGTAAATTTACCAAAAGAACCTGACACTATTCCTAGTGAACCTAAGGAAGAAAATATGAATGAGCTATTGTCTCAAAATGAAGAAGAGAATGAGAAAACAGATGACAACACAGAAAAGCAAATAGATGATGTGGAGGGGGGTGAGTGTGGTAACAAAATGAAAGATAGAGAACTGATGAGTCAAATCAAGGAAAAAATTCAAAGAAAGAAAGAAGAGAAAGAAAGGGAACAAAAAGAAAAAGAAGAGCAGCTCCGTGAAAAATTAATTCAGAAAAAAATTGAGCGTGAAAAAGTGGAAGATGGTGAGAATGAAGAAGGTGTTAGCCAAATTGACAAAAAAGAAGAACCCTCTCGTAAAAGAATAAATGAAGATGAGTCTTTTTCACTTGACATATTTGCCAATGAAGATGTTTCCAAACTCAAACTTCATCCTAAGGTGGAGAGTGAAAGTGAAGAGGTGAATGCTGAAGATAGAACTAACACTAACACAACAGAAACAACTGATGATAGTGAAGAGAAACTGGCCTCTAATCCAAAACCTGAAAATACAGACTGTGAAATGGATGAATCAAACAAGAAAATTGAAACAAGTCAAAAAGATTTAAAGGGAAGTTGGCGAATAATTGATGCTGTGTACGATGATGACGGCGAAGATAATAGCGATGTCAACAATGTGGAAAGTGAAGAAGAATCAAGTGTAAAGTCTGCAGTTGAAATGGATGATTATGCAGATATGCTGTTAGAAGGTAAGTTGTATCTTAGAAAATGCAAAGTTTTTGTTTTCACAAGGTTGTCATTAAAGGGGCTGACCTGGGTTTTTTTGGCTTATTTGACGTGTTGACAAAAGTCTTTCTGGATTCTCTGCACTTTTTTCGTAAGCCGAGAATGATAGAATGGTCGTTGCCAAATGAAATCAACAGCAGCCATTTTCCATCATAGATTTATGTCCATTGTATATACACAACAAACAAATGTATAAACACAACAAACAAAATGTTGTTTACAGACATATCTAAACAACATTTTATTTTGAAATTATACTGGTTGACGTGAAAGATCATTATTGTTGTAGCAATGTTTTTGTTTGCATTTTTTGATTGACACATTTACATAAAAATGAGATCAATGAATTAAGATGCATGAATTAATTTAATTTTTTTAAATTATTGCACGTCCATTTTTAGCAAATCACGTTTTCCAGAAAAACATTCAACTAGTTGATTTTACATATAGATTTTATTCGGCAAGTAAATAATGATCTGGTCAGCCTCTTTTATTCCTGCTTGAGTTAAACCTTACACAGTACAGTTTTAATACCATTTTTCTGAAATCAAGATGGGATTGGTGAAAAAGAAGACGAAAAAACCAAGATTAATTCCACTGCAAAAGAAATAGTACAACCAATATTGCCTCCAGAAATGCCACCACCGCCGCCACAAGATGACATCAAGCCCCCTTTACCACCTGAAGGTAAAAGTTTGTTTAAATAGTTTTGATTTATCTTTGAAAGTAATACCTGATTCAATGTTTTCGTAAGTCTTTAATATTTACCACATCATATTTCTTAGATGAGCCTTTGCCTGAACCACCAAAGATATCATCTGAACAAGAAGAAAAGGCCAGGGTAAGTAAATATCCTGTCAAAAGTTTCATTCTGCCTCATTCTGGTGCATTTTGGTTCACCAAACAAGGTAATTTGATTTTGATCAAAGCATCATTGCTTTAAGTGCCTTCTCATATAATGATCCTCTTATTCAACTGAAAGACCTGGGATTTAATTGTTAAGAAAAACTAACTACAAAAAGTTAAAAAAATATAAGATATTTGATGATTTCAATTGAACACTCAACAGCAACATTTCTTTTCCATTTCAGAAGGAAGTTAGTGAAAAATCGACACAGCTATTTGAGAAGTTGGACTTTCTTGGGATTACATCCAACGAATTAAGAAACCTGCAGATTCGTTTCATTGAACTCGAGGTAAGCAAGACATTTCCTTGTTTACCTCTCTTTAGGACTGTACAAACATGATCCAAAATATAACTTTTCTCAGTAGTTGCAACAAAACATTCAAATTTTGCTGAATAAGCAAAATCATCAGTTGTTATGGTTGTGCTTGTAAAAAATGTATTTATCGTGCAGATTAAAGGTTCATGTAAATAGAGCATGTAATTTTCATACATAAATTAAATATTTATTCCATCTTTGAGGAACATATTTTATTTGTATATTTTTCAGAAAGTATGTTTTTTTTACTGTATTTTTTATAAATATTTGAAGAGATGTAAATACAGTTTAGTCAAAAAGCCCAGAAATTGTTTTAAGAAAAGGTTTATCTTTCTCGATGTGTTTAACACTGGGAAGAAACTTCATCGAAGATGTGAACAAACGCTAATACCGGAGCTCAACCAAGTGCTCAACCACACTAAATAAAAACAAATTGTGAGTATAATAAGCTACAGTAAAACATTCCTTAACGTAAGTATAACCACAGGTTTGTAGTTTGACCATGGAAAGTTATTTCCACTTCCTTTCTTCTAAATCTCTTTTCTGGATTTTACGACGCATCCCAGTTGATGGATGATGAAAGGTTTTGCACAATTTCATCATTCTATGGGAAACGTAAAGTTTATAAAAGCAAGGCAGTTTTTTCTCTTTTTAGGAGAATTAGAATGTATATTCCAAGTACCCTGTCTTATTTTATGGCCTTCATTTCTTTTAGACCCGAATAAAAGATTGGCAGGCGGGTGCTTTAGATAGCCAATATTTTCTTAAATCACTTTCTGATCTTGATTCTCAAATCGTAAAATATGAAGAAACTGCTGCACCAACAGGCTGGTTATGTCATTGGAGCAGGTCAGAAAACACAGGTTAAAGTTATTGTTTTATCATTTTAGAATCCTCTCTCACAAATTATTTTCCTTTCTACTTCAGTGAATTTAAAAGGTACTATTACCACAATACTCTCACTGGGGAATCACAGTGGGAATATCCTGAAGTGGTTCAGCATACGGGAATCGCCATGAATCCAACAGATTACCATACAGCCCAAATGCTGACAATGCAAGCTGCAGCTATGATGAATCCGATGATGAGTTACATGGCTGCTGCTATGCCCGTCGTATCAACTACAACGGAAAAACCTGCCACCATTTCAGAGACAGCTGCATCATTAGTGTCACCGGCTCATGGTTTTACTCGTGATCCGATACCTACAGAAACAAAGAAAAGACCTGGTAATAAAGTTGTGTGATCCTTTAAAATATTAGCTTTCCTTGATTGGAATCAATCAAAGAGTTTGTTGGTTGTGTCTCCATATCAACAAAAAAAATGTTAATTCTGACCTCTCACATTTTTGGAAAAACTATGTTTTTTATATTGTGGTATATCTTCTTTGTTTTACAGCTCAGGATGAAAGTATGACAGGTAAACAAATTTATCTTCCTTGTAATATTCTTGCTTGAATATTCATTCTTGTACTAGTCATGCTTGTAATCGGACGTTAATTTGGAATGCTTTCATAAAAAATACTGTGACGTCATGAATTTTACTTCTGGTTTTAGGGAAAGTAGTTTGAATTAAAAATTGTCTTTAAGGATTGTGGTGTTAGTTAGGGTTAGGGTTAGTTGTTAGTAAGGATTGTGGTGTCTGGCTGTTACTTTATCATGTTGTTGTTGTTGTTGTTATTGTTTTATCGTGTTGTTTTTATAGATCCCTATGGTGATCCTTACCGCAAAAAGAAAAAAGGTAAATTTTATTTTATTATTATTATTATTATTATTATTTATTTATTTATTTATTTATTTATTTATTTATTTATTTATTTATTTATTTATTTATTTATTTATTTATTTATTTATTTATTTATTTATAGTTCTTTTATTCTTATTTCACGTATTTCGTAGAGATGAACTCCAATGAAAATGCACTTGTAAGTGGAAACGAACAAGGATCATCTAGGTGGGTTACCTGCTGAAATATTCATTAAACAATCACTTTGATGTGTCATCAGATATGCTGCCAACATCAATCAAATGAATTTTTTATAGATGAATTTTTTCATTTTTTTAGCCCACTTGCCAAATCTGTAATTGCAGCAGCTCCGGTTATACGAAACACTTCCCGTGAAGCCAGTCCAGCGATTAACACTTTCACATCTGATGACGTCAGCGAAGGAAGTGCTTCGCCATTACCACTTCCCACAGCAAAAATGGTGAGAATAAATCAGTTGTCAACAATTAGTTTCCAATATAGTCTTGGTAGTATCACACGATTGTACATTTACCCTTAACATTTATGCTGACTTTCAGTTAGTCCAGTTAGTAATTTTAACGAAAAGTACATCTACATCTTTCTTTAGACTGTAGCCAATGCAAAAGCCAAAATGAAAAAGGTAAGTCCCTCTTTGTTTACATTGCAACTTGTTTGTAGTTGTTTTTGTTTACCTATTTTTTTGTTTGGTTTAGAAAAAGAAAATGGAAACTAGTGGTTTACCTTCAAAAAAATTAAAACAAGTTTCATCATTAGTGCAGAAGTGGCAGACCGTGAAACAAAAAGTCGAAGAAGAAGAAAATATTGAAGAAGAATCAGAAGATGAAGATTATGAAGCTCAATCAGAAAGAAGAATAAGCGAATGGAAAAGAGATCTGGAACTTAGGTTGGTCATACCATTATGTCCAATGAAATGTCGGTGCTTCACGTAAGAACCAATGAGACCAATGAAATGCTGTAGAGTCAGCATTTTTTAGGGCTCGTTAGGTTTATTGATATTGTGATGGTCAGTGTGAAGTTAGTTTGAAAAACTTTCTGAAACAATAATCCTGTAGCGTAATGAACTTTTTGGTAGTAGAAAAATTATTGTTTGACACCTTTCTTCACTTTTTTGACAACATTCCTTGCACTTTTCAGTGGCAGAAAAGATCTAAATCCGAACTTCACAGAAATAAAAGGAAATTGGAGAGAAAGATTAAAGCGAAAAACTACATCTTAATGACGTTCTAGTTGTTGTGTGAATAGCAAGATGACAGCTGTGGTGTGAATAGCAAGATGACAGCTGTTGTGTGAATAGCAAGATGACAGCTGTTGGTTGTACAATGTACTGAAGAGAATGGGAACAACATATCTTCGTCATTCGAGACCGTTCCACATGAAAACATTGTAGAAAGTGTTGGTAATGCTCCTGTGAAGCGAAACAAATATGATGCTCGTGTGAAGCAATCATCATCTTATGGCAAGACTGAATTTCGAACATCAATCGTTTTATTTATGTAAAATTTCATTTTGAGCTGTTTTTATACTTTCAGAAGAGAATTTTTATGAAAAGTATTAACATCAATATCACTTGACTTGAATCTCACAAATGACAAAAAAAAAACTGTTAGTATCGAAATATTACGAGATAAAAAGTCCATTAACACTTGATGTCACTTTGTGTGTCTGAATACTTTTATCTTTCATGCTTCATACAAGAACTTTATTCGGACAGTTGACAACACAAGTTTCAAGGAGACACCCAAAAGAATTACGAAAATCTCCAAAATCATAGTGTGTATCGAAAATCACCTCGTAAGGAAATCAAGAGCATGACCCTAACCTCACTGACCTCACTATTTTACAAGGTTTAAACCACGAACTTTGGTGATCTGAAAATGATAATGAAATGAACACCCGTTTCCGTTTATGAATAAATTTCCTGTCATGTTTCCCGATAATTTTTCGTGAAGTGAAACGCGCCTTTTAACTCGCTGAAATATTATTTCTTCACCATATCCGACAAGCATTGTTTTGTTCGGTGGCTTCTTGCAACATTTGTGGTTTTTTTGAGCAACGACACATTCTTGAATTTATTTTTCAAACAATACTTAAAATATATTTAACAATTAATGCTGAGAAGATGTTTGTTTTTTAACGTTTCTAAGTGAAAACTCTTGCTAAGATCAACACAGTTCACAAATGTACCGATATTAAATTGTTTTCAAAAGGTTTTATTGCAGTTTTTAATATTTATAATAATAAAACAGATTAAAAGATCAATTGAGAGAATTTTGAAACAGTTGCTTTTTGCTTCCCTTACAATCAACATGGCTGATTCTATTGTATATCATATCCTTTCATATTGAGTGGAAATCGTTTCTAAAGACACGTCAAAAAGATACTCTTATGTGAATCAATCGAGTTGTTAGTTTGGATTGCATCTAAAATGGTGACACCATTATATCAAATACACGATTCGGTTCGAAACGGAAGATTTACACACGTGCGCCATCTGCTTCTTAGAAAATTAGAGAATGTTAACTGCACAAATTCGAATCTCCAAACACCGCTCATGGTTGTTGTCATGACGACATATAAATCAAGAAAAACAAAACTAGCGCTGTTGCATTTGCTTCTCTCCTTTCATCCGAACATCAATTTAAGAGATAAGACTGGTCGCAATGCATTCATGAATGCTTCTCAAACGGATGACTTCCAAGTAACCAAAATAATTTTAGAAGAAACATTTAGCGACTTAGATTTAACGGCACAAGATAACAATGGCGCCACAGCATTAATGATAGCCGTACAAAATGAAAGACTTTCCACAGTGAAGTTAATCGCTAAATATATGAAGAAATTTCGCTTAAACTTCAACTTGGAAAATAACAAGAGAGAAACAGCATTCAGTATAGCTCTATATAGATATTCTTATAAAATTGTTCGTGTTTTACAATATGCCGGTTGCCGACCTAGAGATACTAGTGAAGCAACCATCCTTGATAATTTACTGGAATATACGCCAAACAAAGAACTGGAAAATAGCCAATCATATCGCTTGGATTATAATGGGAAGAAAAGGGAATGTCATTCTGCAGTTTACATCAATGATCGAAACAGCAGATCCTCTAACTCAAAACTAATTGTGCATGATTTATTCGACATCTATACCGCACAACTGTGTCCTTCTTATAAAGAGAGTGCCAAAATCCCGCAAGTAGATTCTGTTAGCGATGGAGACTCGGACTCGTTAGTCTCGGTGCAAAGTTTCCACAGTGCATGCAGTGGATACAGATCTTTATCACGAACTCAGCCGTCTCAATTATCTGAGTCTAGTGGTTCCAGAAGAAAGGGCGGAATCGGTTTAACGCCTACTTTAGCAACAAACGTACGACGCAAAATTTCCGCCCCTGTTATACCTAATCGAAGCATGTTAAGAATATCAAAAAGGCAAGAGAATTTTTCTACTCTGAAAAATATTTCAGAATCCAGAACTTAAAATGCGTTAGTTTTGCCCCGAGATATTGTTGATGACGTCATTCACGATGAAACTGGTGAAATATTAGAGTTTTCAGAATTCTTCACCTGCGTTATGTAAGAAATATGAAATAGGAACAAAAACATGATGTTCTTCTGATTTTAAGGCTGGACTTTGGAGATTTTTTGAAATTTTAAGAATTCTTTCCTCTGCATATCTCACTTCTACAAGTCTTTGTGTTTTGTGGGTGGTAGCACGACTCCAGAACAATATCACTCCTTATTTTAAGAGTTTGATAAAATCAAATATCTGACTGTTGTATTTTGGTTTTGCTTATTTATTTATTTATTTTTTTTAATAATTTTAGTACAATTTTGAAATAATCTGTTTTGACACAATGTAATATTGTTCCTCTTTTGCCTTCTCCCTATCTTCTTTTGCATCTTCTTTTGAAAGAATCTTTCAACAATCTCTAGTTTTCAACATCCTGATGTGGTGGATGTAGAATTATGTGGAAATCTGTAAGTCTGGAAATGATGAGAAAAATGTGCTGGTCACCATTTTAAGCCTAAAGGAAATCACATGGCTCTCCCTCTCTACATTCATTCATTCATTCATTCATTCATTCATTCATTCATTCATTCATTCATTCATTCATTCATTCATAATTTATTTTCAGTAGGTTAAAAATTACAGTGAAAAACTGATATGGACCTACAACATAAAAATTTAAACTAAAAAAAATTTGTAATAAGTTAAAATGGTAGGAGACGCACTTAAAACCACAGGTATGAAAGTCAAATCCTGCTAGTGAAAGAATATGAATGCATCTAAGAAATTGCGATAGGTGTTAGAAATTTGGGATTTTGAAGAATCATTATTCACCTTTGAAAGAAAAGGGTGAAGGTTGGTAGGATATGTTTATCATTACAATATTATTATCTCCACTATATAAAAATTGCTACAATGTAAATATTATTAACACCGTATAAAATACTATAAAATATAAAAAACTATAAAATCTATATACAAAGGGCGCTAAATTAAAACCAAAGATCAACAATCAACAATCAGTGGAGAGGGCGCAATTTATTTATTTATTTATTTATTTGACAATGAGTTTTGAAACTGGAGAAAATGACTGAAAACCTTCAAAAACCAATATTAATTTCTAGTAACATTGGCGTGATAATATATTATTCAACTCGATAGAAAATAACCCCCTGACATTTAAAATCACAGGCCTAAATTTCTTAATATGCCAAAATAATAAAATGAAAATAATAAAATGAAAATAATAAAATGAAAATACTACCAAAGTGAAATATCTGACCAAAAAATAGAAATCAGAAAATCAGAAATCAGAAATCCATTTCGGAGAATTTCTACACAATCCAAGTAACCTAAACATGTTTCTTTCACCGGCAGATTCTCTAACTCTAACCCGCAGATTCTCAGGAAAAAACTAGACGATGCTAAATCTACTGATACATATGGAACTTCTATCAAACTTTTCAAGATGTCAGGTGAATGTTTACCGAAAGTAATCAGTGATATCATAAACCACTCCGTTGTCACAGGAACCGATCGCGATTAATAAAGTAAATTATAGCTTCAAAAAGGAATAGTGCATAATAGAAATGCAAAATTAACCTCCTTCAAATTAATGATCTGCAAACCTTCCAGATAGAAATATTAATTATAAGTATATAGAAATATTAATTATAAGTATATATTAAAGTGGCCAATATTAATCTCTACTCTCACTCTCTATACTATTCTTGTAATAGTTGGTGTGAGTTTTTTCTCTTCTCGATAGGTCACGGAAGTAAACAGTAAACAGTGATTAACTTCATGAAATCATTCAAAACAGTTTAGAATTTTACATATCAGATTTCTGTAACCAATAGAAGATAAAATTTCTAGCATAAAAATAGATTTTTAGTGGATGATGTTATATATTGGTAAACATAATGAAAAATATATTTTGTTTTATATAAGTCCATACCAAGATGGCCTTTTCATGATTATTCTGATTTGAAACGAGGCCAGGACGAAAGTGACATAATCAATGAAAAGGTCTATGACAGTCGTTTGATAATCACCATGGTTACATATTTGAAAAAAACGTCGTTAAGTTGAGGTTCAAATTGAGAATCTTTTTGGTATCGATTTTCATGGGAAACACGTCATACATTTTGTCAATCAGTTGTCAGCTCCTTTTCAGCAGATATCTGAATTTACTGTCGTGATCAGTTGAAAAACATTAGATTTGTAGAGCTTGCATAACAGGAGTTTCTCGTCAATTTAAAATTATGAAATCTTGCATAGGTTTAAAACTTCGAAAGACCATTGATAGCGAAGAAGCATATGGTAATGATAAAAAATGTGTTCGAGTCTCTTTAATTGGTGCACTTAAAGTTGGTAAAACTAGCATCGTTCGAAAACTAGCGGGGAAATCCCTCATGTCACAGTACAAACCAACAGCACTGGAGTATTATTCTTGTGACGTTTGTGTGGATCGGAACAAATTTTTGTTACAAATTACTGACACATCAGGAGAATGTAGCTTCTTAACCGTGGACAAACTAGCTACAGTAAATACAGATGTTTTGGTGTTGGTGTTCAGTTTGAGCGATCTAAAGTCATATGACCATATTTTGCAAGTATTTAACTCGCTTAACCCCAAGCAGAAAAGTATGCCAATAATATTTGTTGGGAATAAGTGTGATATCTTCCTAAGAAAATGCGCAAGTTATTCAGAAATTGAAGATTTTCTTACTTGTACATTAAGTAAAACATACATTGAAATGACTGCAAAATATGGAGATATAGATAAACTATTACGGAGAATATATGAAGAGAATGAGATAGCCAATGGGCCTTATAACACCAGACGGAAAACCACCAGCTTACAATCAATGAAAGGACGTATCAAACAAAAACTATCCATCTAGACTAGTTGGTGACAGAGTGAAATAGTGACGTAATAAATGTGAAAAATTGCAGATTAAATTTTATCAAGTACAACTTCGTTACCAGGGTTAACATTACAAATTGATTCAATGTGATCAAAAATAATTGGGCAGGAAATTGTTACACAGCAATAAACAATTCTAATGTGAACACAATAATATCGATTTGATGAAAATCGAGGTCTCTGTAACACAAACTAATTTATACTGAAATAAAATTTTAGAACTTTATTGAATTCTTCCACCCTTTGTTAAAAGTAAGCAACAAGGACAACCGTTCAGGCGTTTCAACGTTTTATGAGATGGAGAAGTTTAAAAAATTATGCATCTAAAATAACAGCTCATTGGTGGTCACTATCACTCGAAGCTGGTCATTATCACTTGTAAGAATCCGTTTCAGCACAACTGCTAACTGATAAATATGTTTTTAAGCTACCCATCAATCAATCAATCAATCAATCAATCAATCAGACAAACGGTATCAGTATTGTTATTTATTACAACCATAACCATACGAGTTACTCCTGAAGAAATTTTATAGTCCATAAAAGCATTCCAACAATTTTTGACGTTTGATAAAAGTACTGCTATGTTTTAGCATTAAAAAATGTGAGGCTGTTTAAACCAAGCAACAGGTCACCCCAAGGACCAGGTTACTAGAAAAAAGTCAAAATTAATCAAATTAAGATCGCATCCCAATTTTAGTGAGTGAGACCAACTAACAATTCACATTCAATCAAATTTCTATAAATATATTCAAGACAAGATTACGTTTCTTTAACAAAACCAAATTAATAAAAGACTTTCCAACCCAAAAACGCAGCCTTCTACCTATAGACTGTGGTGCTTCAAATGGAGCATAAGATTTTTTATTTTTCGCCATGTTCGTGTTCAAACACTGTTGAACAATTTATTTGCTACTATCATTAAGATCAAGAGTAAAAGGAGAAATGTTTAATAATAAGTGAACACCATGGAAGGAAAATTACTATGTATCAGCTAAAAACTATATTAAATCGTTACAAGTTGGAAAGGAAGAGGAACATTTCAGATACACTATTAAAAGATGTAATTAAAAATCAGCTTGAAACATTCCTTTCAAAAGTAGGTTATCGTCAAATGACCGAGAATATTAGCTCAGTCTGATATAGGCGGAAGATAGTGGGTGGCCACGACTTTTGCCGCCAATATTGCCGCCAGTAATAAACTAGAATTCAGTTCGACCAAATCAGCCACGGTATATTCAGTAAAAACATTCTCCACCCATCTTATATAACTAAGTTCATTTTCTTACGCAATATTTCGTGTAAACTATCATGAAATTATCATCAAAAGAAGGAATTCATCATTATGAAATTTGAAACGAGGCTAGTGTTACATTCTTAATTATTTGTTTTTCCCTTATACAATATCATAAAGCATTTTCATCACTATGGCAACCTGATCGATCACAGTTTAGTGTCTGATTGATTCATGTTTTCCAAGCATTCAGTGTTTTTCAATTTTTTCAAATCTTCGATTCTTTCAGGTAATCGAGTCCCTCTTGTTTCTGGTATGAAGTAAATGGCAATCGAGGCAAGTAATGATAAAATTCCAAATATCACATACGGCAATTCATCGACGGAATAATTTTTCTAAAATGAAATGAACATCAAAGGACATCCACTAACATTGGAAAAACTTGACGAAGGATAAAGATAAAAACATACCAATAATAGTATCTGTGGAGCTACCATCCCACCAACACGAGCCCAAAAAACACACGAGCCCATGCCGAGAGTTCTAAAAATGAAAAAATGAAAACGTTAACAAAAGTTTGATCGAAGACTTGTAAAAAATGATAAAATTACTGACCGAACTGGAGTTGGAAACAGTTCAACAGTGAAAAGAAAAATGGTGGAAAAAGCTGCGGCGATAAAAAATTTTCCCATGATTGCAAACGATTTCGCGATATTTTCAGCATTTTCTAGAAAAACATTAAAATTTTTTGCAATTTATCAAGGCAAGCCCTCAAAAATATTTCAATATTTCAATATTTCCAAACATACCTATATTCGTCCTTTGACGTATAGTGCCGGCAATGATGCATGTCATTCCACCCATTATGTAATAGATCATAAGCGGACGACGGCGACTGCAGCTGTTTGTTAAAGAAATTCAAAGAGGTAAAAATGTTCATGGCAGAACAAACGTAAGGAGAAATGAAACTTACTGGAGGGGAATGATACTTATTTTCCAATTGCTTATTGGAGGGGAATGATACTTATTGTGGATGAAGGGAAGAGGGACAATAAAACTTCATCAATAAATATACGTAACTACATGACTACTTACTATTTCAGTATAAACAAAACAGAAATGAAAGCCAGTAGTTCAACGAAAGCGCTAATAAACAGATTCAAAAATCGGTTGCCGGCTAAACCTCCAGCACTGAGCGATAATCCATAATATCCAATAGATGATACGAGCCTGATGTGAAATATACAAATCTATAATTATTCTCAAACATACATACAAACACATCAATAAATAAATAAATCAAGTCAACTGACCATATGAAACCCATAAGGGCGGTCCGTTTGCTAATTTCGAACGTCCGAAATAAATCGAGAAACGAATAGTTTTTCCCGTCAAATTTCTTTGAACTTTCGCCAACATATATGTCTAAATTTTCTGGTAAGGATGTTTTATTGAACGATGCAATTCTTTGAATGTAACGTCGTGCTTCTTCGATTCTGTTATGGTAAACAAGCCAGCGGATTGATTCTGGAACCAAACTGCAAACAAAAATAGTACTTTGTACATTTATTCGTTCAATAAAATAAGTACTGGTTTGAGAGGACATCAGTAATTCTTGAAAATAACTGAGTTGTATATATCCTCTTAAAGATTTGATAATAATAATAACAATAATAATACATAGAACATTTAGGTAACCAGAATGAGAGATAAGGAGAGCTCCACTTCATTGCCATTTCAACGCCCACAACGCCCACAACGCCCTCACAACTTTACACACATACATTTTATTTTTCACATTTATTTTATTCAAAAGAAATATCATACATAATATAAAACAGTGTCACTAGACTTGGTAAACACAATGCCAATTGTATTTTTCTCCAATCTTGTATAATCCAAGCAAGCGTGGCCATCCAAAGGTTGCCAACAGCCCAAAATACTTCAAACATCCCCGCACACAATGGTCTATATTTTAGTACAGTCATTTCAACTAATAGAACATATGAACTAGTTTGTATCCCCTAAAACATAAAATATTGATTCCATTTTCATATCAAATTCGAGTTATTTTTCTCGAGTTATTTAAAGTTCGAGCTAGAATTCATAATTAGATAAATAACTCGAGAAGTACCTGCCTCCAGATTTTCAAGAAATTTTCAGAAAGGATTTGATGAATTCAGCAAATAGAAGGATACATAACGGGAAGAACAACATTTTAATCAACACAAAGGAGGAGAGATCACGGGAAAATAGTTAAGACGAATTCGAATTCGAATTTATCATTTCAAATTTTCGGATGGCCACATCAAAACGAGCGTGACATATGGATTGCTGAAACTCATTTCTTGAACGAGATCAATATTATGACGTCATACCTGAATAACGAACCCACTGAAGAATCTTGACGTCACAAATCCCTCGAATGACGTCACAAAGTAAATAATAACTCCAAGGATGATGTGCGAATACAAACAAAACAACAAAATTGGCTTGCGTCCAAATTTGTCGGCCAACTGTCCAAATATGGCGCCACCAACCATAACTCCAGCAAAATATATAGTAGTAGACGTCCCGACAAGATATTTGTCGTCACAAACTAACGACCACTAAATTAATCAGAAAAAGATAATACATTAAATCTTAAGGTTTTTCTCTCCCTAATGAAAACGTCTTTGAAAGCTGATATTCCTAAATACCCCTGAATGAAAATATTCCATATTTTTGATAAAAATATATTGAAATATAAGCAATAGCAGATAATAGCAGATGAGCTAACCTCATTAACGATACTTGATTCTTTTCTTGTCAAGTCAAACACCCAGCCGTTTGAGCAATCAATTCGACTACTATTCTTTGTGAAGTTGGAGTAAACTTGACACTTGCTGAAAACATTTTTCCCATCCTTTTCTTCCATTGGGATTGTGATGTTTTTCCACATACCTTCAGGTATTTTACAGCTATGGAATAAATTTATAATTCTTATATATCATCCGTGGTACCATCATGTTTGTCCTCGCTATAAAGCTCCGCTTAAAATTCTTGTTTGAAAGAAGGAGGCTGACCCTAACCTCGCTAACCAAAACGGAAAAGTTTTCACCATCAACTTTAGAAGAAGTTACTGGATGATTTATTATATGATACCGTAAGATAAGCAGAATCATTCAGGTCATATCGATCATATCTCTACAAAACTAACCTGTGCGGAGGAGTATAACCATATACAGCCATAATCAAGTGATTCATGCAAACGGTGGAGTTACATAACCATAAGGCAACGTAAAGGATGACTTGATATAAACCAGGATCACCAAGTTTATGGAGCAACTGTGTAACCTCCATCTTGCTAAAATAAATTTGATTTGCAAAAATTATCAAGTACAATTTGTTTTTTAATTTTTTTCAATCAGTTTTACAGCTTCAATTTTCATTCATACTGATGATAAACATCGAAGTTATTTTTTGTGAAGTATATAGGCGGAATTCTAAAGTTATTCTTTTTAACTATTTAAACAAATAATTCAAGATTTTCTGATGTTGTTTTTGCTCAGCAAAACTTGGATTAGCATGCCATTGAAAATGGTATAGCTATTTTTTAACTGTAAAATGTTCAAAAATTTATATATTTTTGAAATTGTCAACTTGAAATAAATGATTTGCAGTTGTAGTAGTAGTAAGCAATAATCGTCAGTGCAAGCAGGCTGTGTGCTAAACTAATTGCTAATAATAATTTCACATGATATGCTTCTTGACGCATTAGCCAGAAGTAGAAGAAGACAAAACTAGTAAACATATCTGAGATGGTGAGATGAACCCCGTTGAAGAAAAAGTTAGGGTTCAAAAAGATGAGTGTGAGGTTCCTAAACATTTAGAATTTATTATCACAATCTGTTTTCTTGCATTGATGTTATAATTCTTTCAATCGTCATGCTGCCATCTTTCTTTATAATATCCTTACCCAATGAAACCATTCCCACTTTACGGACGCTATTGAACGTAATCTATCTCATATGCAGAGTTATCTGATGATTGAAGTTGTTGTGAAATCCAATAAAGTTGATGCAACAGTTTCAATATCCACGATCGATTGTTGACATTTTCCACCTTGTTACTGACAGTGAAAGTAAAAATATTTCTGTCACGTTTAAAATAAATTTATTTCTGTTTAAAATGAAAGGTGATCTGGCAAATTTTGAAGAGCGTCAGAGGCGGATCTAGAACCTAGTCGAAATTTACGGAGGAGAGTACGGTTATTAAGCGTATAAAAGAAGAACGTGCAAATAACCTAATCAACTCTTTGACTAACCCTAGACCGCCGCTGATCAAAAGCAAAATTTGTTTTAAAAAGTAGGCATTATTTGGCTAATTGGGTAAATTAGCGATACTGGATCCAGTCAGGTATTTTACCAGGAGTATGAAACCCTCACATTAGCAGGATTTAGTAAAACAAAACAATATAATATAATATAACAATATGAAATAAACAATATAATGTGGACTTACACAATTCCAAAAATAAAAAAATGGACAAGTTTTATTCATGGTGTAATGATCCTTCAATTAAATATATCAGAAATAAAAGTTGTCTTAAGATGTCTTGCCTGGGTCTACAAATAAGGTCGCTGTTAGTTATTCGAGGTATTATATTTGCAGGTGCGAGAGAAGATTTCAAAGAGAGGTTGATGACGAAAGATATTCTAAGTTCACCATTATCTTTCACAGTACTTCTTTTGTCCTTTATCTTAAAGTATTTTTATGGACATCATTGAAGCTCTCTTCTCTGGTTTCACCTATTCAATATTTCCAGCAATCAAGAACACTTTTGTGAAGTTCTATAGCCATCTTTGTTTTGTAAAGCTTTGGTTTTCAATAACTGAAATTTCTCTTGCGACTATCGCACAACAGTGTTACGACACATTCGAAACATATCGCACGACAGTCATACTACACATTCGAAACATATTGTTGAGCGACTAGTCAGCAATAGCGCGACAAAGTGAGTGTTGCACGACAAGAATCGTAGAGATAGAAAAAAGTATATTTCTGTGACTGTCGTGCGACAATCGTTTTTCAAATTATACAACAAACTAGCCACCCAAAACGAAATTATGGCGGCTGTATCAGGTATATGACTGATTTCCAAAGAAACTTTTATGCTTGAAGTGAGCGAGCAACTATATTTTCACAGTTAAAATACGAACTAGATGCCATTACAGGCAAATGGATTTCTGCAATATTTGCTGATCATGTGAGAAGAACAGAAAGAGCAGCGAATTAACAAAACAAAATAAAATCTTCAAACCAGCTTTTATCATGAAAAAAAAAAAAGTCGCATTTTACAAAATATAAACAGTTCGAAAGGCATTGAATACTCCAAATCAAATGTATACACTTAAACAATACATAAAAACAGATTTTATAAGTGTTTTCTTTGAATTTTAATTTGCAAAATGAAATTGAGAGATAAAATAAATCATATTTGATGAAAATAAATATAATAAACCGACTGGTGGGCTTGTGGTAGAGTGCTCGCCTTCAGTGCGGGAGGTGAAGGTTTAAATCCTGGCCGAGTCATGCCAGCGACTATAACAGTGTGAATCGATCCACTTAGCTTGAGAGCGGGATTAATATCTAAGGGGGTTGTCTAGTTGAGCGGTAGAAGCATACTTGCGGCTTCCATAGCCCAAATGGGGGCTTTAAATGCTCTGGGACCTCCTTCGCAGGACCCTCATTGATAACATTTCTATCAGAACTGAAGGGGCTATCCTGGGTAAACATTTATAATAATAATAATAATAATAATAATAATAATAATAATAATAATAATAATAATAATAATAATAATAATAATAATAATAATAATAATAATACGTTTTGCCATATCCGCCATTTTCTTTCACGGCAAAGATTATAACAATGAGGTGCCAAATTGTCCTAAATTGTCCTAAATTGTCTGCGTTTCGACAAGTAGTCGCAAGATAGTCGTGCAACACAGAAAACACGATAATCAAAAGACAAATTTCAGTTTTTGGAAAACAAGTTTTAGTTAACCTCTATGAGATCGTGCTTTTGAACTTCGGATATCTATCGTTTCTCCATTTAAGGATTTTAAATCATTTTTGACTGTCTCTTGGTCATAAATTTCATTTATTTAGCCAATCATTTTGTGAGACCTTTGTCATCAGAACATGTGAGTAATGATGTTTCCTCGACAGTTCGTTAAAATGACGTCATTCAAAAGAGTTATCGTTACTAAGTTTTTTTGAATCCTTTATTTATTAATTTATTTATTTAGTATTTATCAGTAAGGAAAGTATAATCATATTAATGGAACATTAAATAAATAAATAAATAAATAAATATTATTCTGTTTCAGCTTGTTCATTTGATTATTTATTTATTGATTGATTCATTTTTTGCTTAAATACCATATTCATAGTCTCACAACATATGAAGAATGAATGAATGAAAACACATGTTTTAAAATTGGGATTATTATTAATACCTCTGCAAATATGTTGAAAAATATGCCAAGTATGAAATTAAGAATATGCAGGTGAAGTTTCAACATCGCAATAGTTGGAGATTATACGCCTAAAATAGGATTTCAGTTTTTTTTTTATAGTAATGTCAAATTTGTAAATAGAATGGAAGATTCGTCATTGAGCCAATCAGATTGCAGAAAATATTTCCGCCGCGGCAATTTCTGAGGAGATCCGGCTTAAAAGGGGGATATTACCAGAAATATATCAACCACAACTAATTCTTGAGGAATCTTGGACCATGTAATCAATTTTGAACGATCCCCAAAATAATTGCAAATAATATGTGCAAATAATTCAGAATTATATTGTTTGAAAAGATGTTGTTATCCCAAAGTCAAATAAATTGTCACAAACAGATCGCTGTCATTATTTAAAAAGAGATTGTCAAGCAAACACGACAAGAACAAATAACAACAAATAATAACAAACATGTAAAGTAAAGTTGTAATTTCAGTTATATAATATATATATATATATATATATATACAAGGTGCATCCGACAAAAGCATAGAGCTCAACAAGGAAACAAGAAATCTTTTTACCTCTCAAACATATTGCTGATACTTTCTTCAACGAATTGAGCAAGCTTTTTGATTAAGCTTTATGTGGCTGCTAGTTTGAATCTCCCTTACAAGAAAATTTATTCAAAATTAGCACAATATATTTAAACTATTCAATATAACATTTTCTCAAAACAGATGTTTCAAGCTTCCACTGCGATTAAATGAAGAAGAAAAGAATTTGATGTATAGCATTTTGTACAGTACAACACCTTGATCAAAACAAGACTGAATCTTTCAACAAAAACAACCAAAGAAATTTCTTGAATAAGTATTGGGAATAAAGAAGTTAATTAACTTAAACCATTTGCAAGTCAATAATATCCAATTATGTATTTAGTCGACATTTTGTTTGCAAACAATTGTTCTATCTTTCGTGAAAGGGTGTTTCTTTCCATACAGAAGGTTGTAAGTGATGAGAGATAAAACCTTCCTGTACATATTGCCATCGTATTGGTTTCTTTTTTTGTAAAGTGTTGATATAGTTAATAATGTTATCTGTAAAGTAATCAGTGAAATTTGTTGCTCAAATTAAAGTATTTACTTCAGCAGTATTCAGAAGTTAATAACTTGCTAGAAGTTGTATATTTCTGCTTTTTCTAAGCGCTAGTAAAAATCGATCAGGCTGATTGATGCTAGTAAAAATAGAAATCTATTCCCTCCTTACTTCTAAAACTACCTACTATACCTTCAGTGAAGACTACCTGTCCCTTTGAGGCAGAGAAAGGTTTTTCTATCTTAGCATCTTCTATCTTTGGAAATGGTCTTCTAGTACCACTTTCATTTTCATTCATCAATAATAACAGTAGTCTCTGGTCTGGACACTTCCAGTTTAATTTGAACTCACTTTGATCACATGATAGTAAATAATAACTATGCATTGGTTGTAATAAGTCACGTGCTCTGATTGAAAAATAAAAGTATCCACACAGGGATATTCTAGGATATAACAAGAACCATATGGTGCAAAACAATACGAACAAAATAGATACAAACCCATTCATCTGAGTTGTAAACTTTGTGAGCCTAAGTTACACTGACGCCATTTTATTTCATGGGAGTAAGAACCATATTTTTTCGTGAATAACTGGTAAAATAATGAAAATTCCTAGACTGCGTTCATTCATACAATTTCCATAGTTTGGTAAATGGAATTTCGAGGAGTAGGAGTCCAAGGGTGTTTTAATACGGTTGCTACCGTAATAACCACTAGGATCTGACGTTGGGTTGGGATCAGGGGAAACATTTACTTGGAACTAATGTTTTACTCGTTTAGCCAGACCCTTAATCGATTTAACGTTTACCTCTGCTACATACAATACATACAAATACAATACATACAAATACACTGCCTTCCGAAATATTAAAGAAATTGTGACTTAAAAACTCATCCGTTTCTTGCAAGCTGGATCTTCTGGCCATATTTTCACAGCTCTAGAATTTGTCGTGCAACTGTCGTTAAAACTAACCCAGTGACACAATCCTAAGATTAATTGCAAATGTCACATACCTTTGATTCAAGTCAGTATGTTGATTAATTTAGTAGTGAGCTACCAGCTGCATTACTCTGAAATCTTGTGAGATTCTAAACGAATATTTGCTTACTGACAGCGGATAAATATTTTTTGTTATCGTTGACCAACTTGAAGAAAGGTAAAGCATGATTATAGATATAAAAATACAACATTTCTTAACAGAGAAAAATCTCTTTTTTTATAAAAGAAAAAGAATCCATAGAAACGTGAAATAACTTATGTCTGGATGTCACGTGTTAATATGCTAATCACGTGTTAATAAGCTAATCACGTCTCAATAAGTCACGTGTTAACAAGCGAGCAAAATGAAACCCATCAAAACAAATTGGAAACACGATTACTCATTGTTTAGGGGGTTGAAAAAATATTATTAACTGAAATTCCAGGTAATGTTGGATCATCAAGTTTGAAAAACAGGCAAGGGATGAGCCTCAGTATTAAAGACGTACTTATGTAAAGGTAAGATATTAACATCACTAAATAGTAAGTATAAGTATTTGAGAGTCTCGCCAAGGAAGAAACTTTCCATCTTATCACGATTTTCCCCTCTTCTCGGATTGCTCGCACTGCGTACGTCATTCAGACTGACGTAACCACCGTGAGGAACTTTCGTGTATTTCTCAAACGCTTGGAATATTTTCCAACCATATTCTCGATACTGGTTATCTTTTGTAATCTCGTACATTACATGCAATGATTCAACAGTTTCAGGTCGAAGTAAATTGTGAGCATCTAAAGGCTGAACAAACAAACAAAAAAAGAAAATTACAGAAAAATATATTTTTGGATTTGAGAAAATGACTTGAAGATACAGCCAATGAACTACAAGAAGGCATGTTACCTTGACAATAATGTCTTCGGACGGGCCATCTTGCATGTTAAAATATGCTATTTCAGGACTAAGTCCGGTTTCCATTCTGGCGTACATTTGATAACATGTTTCGATTAATTCTTTGGCCAGCTCCATATGCCAAGCTGGTAAGCCATGATAAGCCCCCAGTGCAAGTGTTCCCGGTAGAAAACACACGAGATGGTCCTGAAATACAAATACAGTCTACCATATCAACCTCAGGAGATGTCGAGGAGATGTTTAAAAAGATAGAACAAGCAGTTCGTAAACATTTCGAATAACACAACATAACATTCCTACGATGCAATAAAGCAATAATAAACTTTTGTTTACCATTTTAGGGCTGAAATTCCTTCCAGATAACAACTCGCCAACATATGTGAGTTTGTTTGGCTTGGATTTTCGAACAAGAAGTTTTTTAACTCCTTCCATTGCTAGCATATATTCCTTCTTTAACCTGAAACATTTGAAAGGAAGAACATTTTCTGGTAAAACGTTCGTTGAACTTAACAAAACAAAATCCCTTTAGTAACACTCCATGATCAATTTAAATTATCATAACATTGTCAAGTAAATCGAAAACAAACATTAAGTAAAAATGATTGCAATCGGAATACTTTTCTATAATTCTATTATTATTATTATTATTATTATTATTATTATAATTCTGAGTACAAAAAAATGTTTGATAATAAAAAGCGCAAAATATTTTCTAGAAAGGGAAGGCCAGTGGTCGCACGAAAACTGTTAACTGTCTCAAGAACGGACAAGAACAATTCAATGCTTTGCAGAAGTGTTTAGTATGTATCATCATACGTACTGGTCATCCGTTTTGCCACCTTGTATCCACTGCTTCAACAGATATTCATAGTAACTGTCACCACGCGCCCCTAATGTGATGTGAGCTCCAGGGCGAAATTGCCCTGAGTCAGCATTTATATATATTGGAGCAAGACCACTTGTTCTTTGCAAGGAAAATATTTGCAGCATGATGTTTTCAGCAGCAGACTGAAAAAAACAAAACAAAACAAAAAAACAGTAGTCACGTGTTTACTTTGCTAGTTGGAAACGATTGTAATTATAATCGTGTATCTCACCTTATACGTAGGATTATTTAATGTGTATGAAAGATCTTTGAATTCCAACTGAATGGTGGTCACTTCCGATAAAGAGCTATCTGGACCCCAACCCGGAGGTCTTCCAGCCTTATCTCGCAGTTGCACATCAGCATATGGGATTTTGGAGCGCGATTTGAACGCACCCATCAATCGATCGCCGAGATCAGCCTGAACAAGAGAACAAAAGAATTAATCGAAATGTACGACACCACAAACAAGATACCACAACCAAATAGAAATTATTATTATTATTATTATTATTATTATTATTATTATTATTATTATTATTATTATTATTATTATTATTATTATTATTATTATTATTATTATTATTATTATTATTATTATTATTATTATTATTATTATTATTATTATTATTATTATTATTATTATTATTATTATTATTATTATTATTATTATTATTATTATTATTATTATTATTATTATTATTATTATTATTATTATTATTATTATGATCATCATCATCATCATCATTGACAGAAAATCTTGCAAAAACTGTTGCGTAACGGGATTAAATATGAGATTATGCTTTACGTGCCTCTTATTATATTATCTTATTATATTTACACATGTACAAACAAACCATGGTCGAATCCTAACTTAATCCTAACTTAACGAGTTCTTCTAATAATGCTTTCATGCCACTTGTATGATGGCTTTAATATTTAAAGCGAACATCAGCAAGTTTTTTATTTTTAATTGTACTGTAATATTATATTGAACACAACAGTTTTAAAAAAAATTATTCTTATTGCTTACTGCTTTCTCCAGAAACATGTGATCAGCAGTCAAATGATAAATACTCAATAGGCCACCCAGAATGCGAATGGTTGTTTCAAAAAGATTAACAGTGACTGGTTTGTTAAATGTGAGATCATTCTCAACCCAATCTCTGGCTTCTTTATATTCAATTTGCATGTTCATTAACCACAATGTATCTAATGAATCCACAATTGTCAAACCAAGGGAAAACCACTCATGACCATGGCCTTTAATGGGCACAAGTTCATCTTGTCCCCAAGCAAACTTCTTATATCCAGACCAAGCATGTCTGCAGGCCTCAATAACAGCTTTTTGTCTGGCAGTGATGGGAATTTTTTCAGGTGCATGCGCATAGTCCTTATTTTCATTATTTTTAGCAACAGGTCCATTATTCACAATGTATTCTTTAAAATCTTTCTTTCTCTCTCCATTATTTGGTGGCAAGATACGACCTCCGGTCTCTTGCGATAACTTATGGAGATTTCTTTCGACACTATCAACATATCTATCTAGGTTGCTACGGTTCCCCTCCACGTGTTCGTCTTTAGTATCACCCTCTGGCTTTTCTGTGCTGGACTTGAGCTTAGGAGGACCACGTTTCAAAGGACGGATTTTCTTATCAAGCTCTTCGTGAATCTTCTGCATGTATTTTTCACGATCAATACGTTTCAAAGGGTTATTTAATGGATGCGCCTCATGACGAAAGTTTCTTTCTATTTCCTCTACAGATACACGAGTTTTGTGGACAAATATATATATTAACGAAACAAGTGATGCAAATAACAGAATCCATACCAACTTCTGAATAGTTGTCAGCTGTCGCCATGTCTGAAAAATATGGAAGAAATAAGAGAATTGATTAAAACATTCATAGAAACTAGTTTATTGCGAATAATTGTGAATAAACTAACATAACGTGTATACACGCTTTTTTATAAGCATTACTTCATAAACAACACGAGGTTCAAGTCAAAAAACCAAGCAACAGCCCAGAAACAAACGAACTGAGAACAAAACCTAACACTAAAATATAAAGAGCAAAAAGGGAAATATTGTTTTGCTTGCTGATTAGAAAGTGTAATTAATGTTCCATTGGTTTGATAAAAACCGCGCTAGTCTATGTGAATAAACAAACACGGAAACATGGTCATCTCGCGTAGATAGTCACTAAGCAACAAGTAAGCAACAAATCAGCCTGTAAAAGAGAGCAACTTAAGCAACATTGAACCACAGCCAAAAGTTTGTGTTGATTATAAAAAAACCGTTTAATATAAGAGCATAAAAGTACGAAGAAGGAATAACTGACTGACCCTATATAAAGATCTCTTCCGAAAGCTTTTATCATTATCATATTTCAATGGATCAATTCCCAATGTTATTGTAGAATGAGCAGCCAGGCCTTGTTGAAAATTCATATTGCAGTATTGAATATCTTTATCATTATTATGAACTGCAAATAAACCAAAAAAAGTTAGTGTCTGCTAAAATAGATGTGACAAAATAGATTTAATTCGTGCTTGTTGATGACGACATTTATACAAACTTGCGAGAAGAATTTTGAATAATGGAACTTTAAAGGATGAAATGTTGCTTTTGTACATTTCGGTTTTGGATAAATGACATTGGGGACAAGCAGTAATATAATATAACATCTGAAATTGAAAGTCAAAAAAGGTTTTACAGCTGATGAGAAAAGAGTTTTGAGATTTTGTTCTTGCTATTAAAAACACCGCCATTAAAACATTTTATCTTTAGCATTACGTCAAACGATGTAATGGTTTGGTTTGTAATATCGTTTGTTGATCTATTGACGATTGTCCATTTAAATTTTGTTCTGGTACTGAAAACACCAACCAAATTGTTGAACAAAATCACTGGTTCATACGATCTTCTTTGATTTAGCGTTTGGTCCCAACAAATCAATTTCATCTAAATTCAATAAAAGAACATTACAATCTACATTCATAAACTTAAGAACAATATTTTACCATTTTTATTGTTAGTAAAGATATTCCTAAAAATGTGTATCGTTTGAAATCGTATCGTATCGTTGGAATGATTCGAATACTTTTGGTCATTACAACTATATCGAAATCAAAAAATGTGATTGTATTAAAAAATAAAAAAAAGCAAAATATTTGAGAACCTCCCAGAGTCCTTTTCATAGTGGAATGACATGAACACTTGGCAGCATTTGTTTCAAACCAGAATAATTGAAAAGTCACACACATCATAACTTTATTTGGAGCAACTCTTCGGACAAAATGGGTTTCTGAATCAATTGATATATCTATACCAACAGCTTCGGAAATAATGGTCTCTGCATCAACAACAGGTGTTTTACTTTTAGAAAAACAATAGCAATGAATGAAAATATTGTTGCATTTATTCAACGGTAATGTAAAATCACGAAATATGTCTCTGAAAACACTCAAAAATTCTGGTGCGATGGCAGGCAAGTTCATGACAATATGATTGGTTTGATCATGAGGCAAGGAGCCTAATTTCGGCACAACAACATCACCAAGAAATTCTTTTCCATCAAGATTGAATGTCTTTATATTATCCGCCACATTATTGATTTCAGCATTATGTTGTAACGCTGTAACAGCTTCTTTATTCAAATCATTTGCAAAAACTTTACATTTCTTCTTAGCAGCAGGGATTGCAAATGGCCCAACACCAGCAAAAACATCAAAAACAACATCATTAGGTTTTAACTTTTTTACAATTCTTTGATGCTCTGTCTGCAGGCGAGAATTCCAGTAAACCTTTGAATAATCGAACTCAAAAATGGAACCATGCTCTTGAACTGTAGTAAACATGTTCTTTTCACCAGCTATTAACTCCATGTTGAAAAATCGAAAAGTTTCAGAAATACTGCTGGTTTTGTTGACAACTGTTTTGATGTTAGGGTTTTTATCCAGGAGTACTTGACCTGAAAAAAGATATAAATATCGAAAGTTGATTAAGTTGCTTTATAGAACTGGTGAAGAAATAGACAGAAATAACTGACACAGTCCAAAATTGCCCAGGAGATGAAGTCAACTAATTAGATAAAAAAATGCAGATCACAGACTTAATAATATTATACTAATTTTTAATTTTTTACTTTCAGACTATTAAAAAGGAATTAGATATATCTGTTGTCAAATGAGGATATTGAATAAAATGGAAACACAGTAGTGGTGATGCTCGCCCTGGTTTGTAAATGTCAAATGGGGCAAAGCGTTTTAAGCAGGTCAATGAGATTGAATGGGTTTTTAATAAATTATGCATTAATTTGATTTTAAATTTTGGTTTTCTCATTTGCCTGTCCAGGAAACAACGCAAGTAGATTGATATACATTTTTATAAACAATATCCTTTCACGAAAAAGGTCATTTGCAACATAAACTACATCCGTCATTTGCTCATAATACTGCGATTGCAATGTGCATCAGTTTTGTGAAATACTGTAAAAATGCAGAAAATGCAGACTCTTTTTTCAGGTTGTCCTGTTTACAAGCAGGTTAGAGTTTATCATGTGTTTCAAACTGGGATGGACTGTTTAAAATCTCTCTAATTTGGATCTCATGGGGCAGAAAAAAGGAAAAATGTTTGATCTTTGTTATACAATTTGTATCAATGAAAAGGATCATTAATCAGGGTTTCCACCCATTTTTTTAACAAAGTTCTCTGACTTTCTGACTTTTTGGGACTCAAGTTCCCTGACTTTCCTTGACTTTAGCCAAAATAAATTAGATCAAGAAAGAGGATAAAGCAATACTAACTGTTCCTTGTGCAACAAACTTACCCTAATAAATAAAATATGCAGCATGACAAAAACAAATACAAACGAGTTTAGGGTTTGAAAAAGAATTCTTCCCTGACTTCTCCCTGACTTTTTCCAAAAATTCTTACTTTCCCTGACCCTCTAACAAATTCCCTGAAATTCCTGACTTGGTGGAAACCCTGTTAATGGTTGACAACTTTGCTCATCTCACATCAACTACACAACAAATGTCTTTGACTGAGTGCAGATCATTATAATTCAAAATAAATTCTAGCATCACGGGAATATAGGAATCTTCTTAAAACTGGTTAGATCCATACACCTGCCTAAATTCATGTTTATATGTTGCAACTTGAACTAACTTCTCAATCCGAGTCAAAGAAGCACTCTCTCTATCATAGTAACATGCAATGATGATGTCCACACGTTGCGGATAGATCTTTCTGGAAAGATTTTCATATCAGACAGGCAATATATCGGATATTGGATAGATTTCATATCTGTCCATACGATCTGCGTATCTGATATATGAATTTATTTACGGCATACAAAGTATATTACATATATAATTAAGACTAATTATCACATGACAAAGCTGATAAAAGGGTGGATTTGTTAAAATAAGATTCATAAGTCAATAGTATTTTCCATCCAACCCCACCCATAATAATACTGCAGTTGTAGCGTTTTATATTTTTTACATTGTGGTTGTAAAGCTCTCTCGCAAACTTACTAGACAGACTCCACTTACAACAAAATAACTTATTGGCCCTTTTTATGCCAACTTTTGTTGGCATTATTTTTAAATTCCACAGTCAAAGGTGTAAAAATATTGTTTTTTTCTAGTTACAATTAAAATTTGAAAAAAGACTTTAATAAACTGTTTGTTTATGAATGTTTCACTTGAACCCAAGTTATTTGTGGAGAATGGAACGTTTAACATCTGAATACACCAATCCTTCATGAAAGTTAATTATCTTATGCAGACACATAAAGTTTCTTTCGAGCTGTAATGTATTTCACAAAATTTCAAGGTACCAAACTTGGGAAAATAAATCCATGCGGGAATTTCTCTCCTTTAAGGTATCTAAACTTTTAGGTACTTTAAGGTATCTTAACTTGAAAGATCTGGCCTTAAAATTATAAATTGCCTGTATGGAAAATGAAACTGATCATATATACGGAGACTGCAAATTTTTTTTGCTCTTGGTTCACAGCAGCTGCTTCTCCACTTCCATTGTTGTACACAATAGAAAGACAGAGAAGAGGAGTTGCTGTATTTTTCCTACTTTATCTACCTTCATTAACTTCATATAAAATTCCCAAAAGAATTATTAAAAATAAACATTGTTAATTATATGTGAAGAATAATTCCTAGTTCTTTGGAGCAATAATATACTCACCAATTAAATGTTTATATTCCAGTAAATGTTCTTTTAAATTCACATGAGCGATATGACCGACTGTCTCAAAGGAACTAACAATCTCCACAGTGTCTTCAGGCAATACTTTTTGAAGAATTTCATCTAACGTAAAGTTATCATAGGTAAGTGTAATAGTGTGAGTGAGAAATTGTGCTTTCTCAGCATGTAAAATATTCTTTTCTGCATCACTCAATTCTTCTTCAGACTTCACATTTGGAGCTAATAATATTAAACGATTGTCTTTACCATAAACTTCACAAGATATAACCCGGTTAAAGTTTTTCCTGTTAACGATACTGTGCTGGAAAGCAGCTTGAATTCTAGTACAAGAACGTTTCTCACATTTTATTACTGAAAAACATGCAGGAACATTGAACTTATTTGGATCAATTACTTTTATACCAATTATATCATCTGGCAAATAAGGTGAAAAATCAACATCTTTTTTTCTTTTTTGGTCATTCATGCTTTAAACTAAAATAAATAGTTGTTAACTTAATTAGATTACACATTATAGCTATACCTAAATTTCTTATGGCAATGGCAGCTCCGGCTGATATGTTTTGTAACCTACTTATCAAATAAATACTTACTTACTTAATTATTTGAGGTAAATGAGCTGAGTATTGTTGTAATTATTGTAATTATTTTATCACACTTTATCTTGTAAATATTGTCAATATCGCAATTATTGTATTTTTAATTATTCGAGGCATAAAGAAAGGTAAATTGACATTCATAATTTATAACTTTTGAAACATCAATCAGGACGCTATTTTTTCTTCATTTTTTATATCCACTGTTTTGTCAGTTATCAAACAGCATAAAAATAATAACTTAATGAAAGTAAGAGTATAATTAACAATATGTGCTGCATAAGTAGTGCATAATGTCTTTTTAAAAATGTCTTTTAAAAATGCCTTGAAAGCTTTGAATGCATTCGTGTCGTTTTCCTCAAAGCTACCGATGCCATTTTTTGATCGGTCTTTTGCTGACTTTGCACTGGAATTTTGAAAGGAGTCTGTGCTAAATTCCGTGGGTACTTAGTAGTAGGGGCCACTAGGTAGTAAAAAGTGGGTTCGTGTGCAACGTCTTCTTACAAGCAAAATTTTTTTTAGATTGGTTCCCTGGTTGGTATAGATGTAAAAAAATCATGGTGTCAATTTTTTTAGAAATGGGTGTGGCCTCTGCGCGACGTCATCAATTTCCCAGTCCAGTCGTGGGCCCACCACGTGTCGCGTGTGGTTCAAAACATTCTGCGTGGGTAAAAGTATTAGTACGTAAGTAGGGTATTTTGGACACCTGTTATTTAAGCATAAGCACTTACGAGGAGTGTTAAGACGTTACGAAGATGCCACACCAAGTACGTAGAATGCAAAGCCAATTTGTATTATATAAACCAGGACCAGAGGATTGCCTATTGATGTGATAAAAAATGAAACCAATCGAGCAAGATTTAAGCCAGGGTGATACTTATTTAATTAAGTGCTTACATGGAAAAACACAAAACCAAAACGAGGCACTTATTTGACACGCACTTATTTGACAGCGATTGCCAAAAGTAACTTATCATGCTTTCTATGCTTATGATTGTTTTCTAATGCTCAGATGAGTCGTGTGCATGACCTCCAAAAGGATATTTACACCGTTAAGTCACATAATATGGCGTTTTCCAAAACAACCGACCACCGACCAACCGACCATTAAAGGCGCGACGCGGTAAATTTTTTTTCTTTGAGAATTAAGAAATTTATAGAAATTAAAAGTGCGAATTGACCATGGTGCACCATAAATTTAATATGTAAATGTCGACATGCATGCGATACATTAAAGAATTCATAAAACATTTAATCTGGAAAGATTATTTCTGTTTAGGGAAATTCGGATTTTCATATTCAAATTGTGGGTGGTTCGGTGTGTCTTTAATGTCAAAATCACGAGGAGTATGTCTTAATTCTACGTACCTTATCCGACGTTCTTTATAAACCAAATCCAAATGAAGCATAAATCAATATCGTATGTTCCTATTCCGTTGTCCTCAATTCCGTTCCAGTGCAAATCTAAGTTAAGCAAAAGATGTAAAAAAAATTGATATAAAAAATTCGGACAAAAGTTATATAAGCACGTGTTGTTGATGATGATTCTGAATATGTCAGTTTTCTTCCTTTTTTAACATTATTTTCAATCAAGCGCCCTCCATCGCTTCTCTTTGTTTGACTGGTTAGTCAAATCAAAGAGGATAGCACATGTATTGCAAAACAATCAAGGTGCAAAGCAAAAGATTGAATGAAACATACAAGTGCGCATGTTTTTGAGCCAATGTTCTAATTCTTTAACAACTCCCACGCAAATCAAAAGTCAAACAAAAACTTTATTTCAAAGCTTCTTCTCAAACACAGTTCTGCAAAAATGAAACATGTAGAAATTACGTTTTAGCTGATTTTATGGTTTTCTTCAGCTGGTTCTGGATATTTCTAAATTTCATCCAATCAGAATCCAACTGCGTTTGGTGAGCTTTTTTCCTCATTTCATTACGTTGTTGAAGATCTGTAATCGAGAGGGTCTTCAGCCATGACCTTCAGCCAGCCACGGGGAGGGGCGAGTTATCTTCACGAATTTTAGTTGTTCCATGGAGTTCTAAGTTTTTTCCAGAAAACATGTTCTCGTAACAATGTCTATTATCTCAATTTGTAGCCCACTCGATTAGCTTGCCAATTAGTCTGATTCTTTCAGACATGTTCGACTGTAGATTGCTGATTTCTACTGAAATATTAATTATTTATATTTATGTAATTGATCATATTACCATTCTTCTATCTTTATCTAGCTTCGTCTTACCAATCCAATTTTCAATGTGCTACTTACACTAAATCAATTTACATCAAGTTTTTAGTCCACCTTGTTTGAAGTTTTTGCTTGTTTTCCAGTTAATTTTTATATTCAACACTTATGCATTCACTAAAACCAATTTGTATACAATCCCATTACTTTTGCCCCTACCCACAATAAAGACAATTTGGTTTTAGACATTCACTTTCATGCAAGAAGAATCTATGTTATTATTTATAGGAGTCATAAAATATTGGAAAAAAAGGAAAAAAAACACGAATGTATTTACAGTCAGGTTGGAATCTTGGTTTGCTTATTTTCGTTAAGACGTAGGGAGCATCATGGTCACAGATTTCGTCAATGTATGGTAAGACGGGAGTTTGTGGTTTGAGAAATGAAAGTTCGACGATATGTTTTGGAACGCCGTACTTGCTGAAATAATACTTTCATTTCATCTAATATTCTTTTCATCAAATATTACTATGTTTGCGCAAAATAATACTTTCTGCCGATAATACTATCTTTGTATAAAATAATACTTTCTCGAGATAAAATAATAATTCGGCAAAAATATAGTAATTCTATTTCTGTAAGACTAATGACAAGCCCAATCACGTGTGAAAATCGATTATTGGGCAATCAGTCTGAATTTCTGGAAGAATTATCGAATACTTTGGATAAATGGATTTGTATAGTAAGTTTTCTAACGACGACATTTTATTAGAGGGATACATCTATGTGAGGAAGTTCTTAAGGAAGCAGGAAGAACAAGAAAGGAAGAAATACACTTTATTCATATTTACTTCACGTAGTTACCGGAAGATGTGAGGGTGAGGCAGCAGCAATTTCCTATTCCAGCATTGACAAGATTTGCCAATGATTTTACTGAGTTACAATTTCTTTCTCCCCCAGCAGCGCGGTCTAATATCATGTTTAGATAATCGAGACCCAAACTGAAAAGTATTATTTTGTGTAGAAAGTATTATTTTGCGTAGATAGTATTAAAGTCCAAAACGACGTTCCATAATATGTTAAGGTACGCATCCACCGCCATGTGTTTTTTATCTAACTTGACTCCTCACCAGGGAACTTATACGGACTGAAGAAACAAAGAATGTCATTTGCAAGTCCAAGTTAGAAGTGTGGTTAGAAGTGTGTAGCTGTTTCTTGTTGTTGTACAGGGGCAAGGGATCGCTCTTTTTTGCTGGCTTTAATCCACTAAAAAACTTAGTCAAGAACAACCTTCTTGAAAATTAAATGTTGTAATGACATCATATTGACTTGATGAACCAATTTGTTTTCAATATATACAAGTTCCTTGGAACATTTGGAATGGATTTCAGTGAAAAAATCAGATAGGGTACGAAAAGGAAATGACGTCATACATAATACCTACCTGGATTTTGTGGAGTGGAGCTTGACCGACTGTTTTCAACACGGAAAAAGGTCGGCTGAATTCTGAAAACCACGCAAATCATCATGGATGTTGGATGACGATGATGACGAACAATATCAAAATTGGCTTTCGCTATCTCGTGAAACTACTATGCCTCCTCGCTCACTGCGGATTGTCAATTTTATTGCAGTGAAGATAGATTCGCTTATCGCAAACTTCTGTTTAATCGAATCAATTTGTCGGGTCCCTTTGTGGTTCGAGTTACCGGGATTTTCCTTTATATTACATATTTTGTTTTATCTTGTACACAGGAAGTGCTTTTGTTTTTATCATAGTCACAGTTCCAAGATAAAAAGATACATGACCGATTTCGGGTCGTTTAATAGCTTGAAGTTAAATTTTGAGCGACCCGTGTAATTATAGAAAATAAATAAGAGCTCTGAAAATGGCCGAATTGCTTGAAGATTTTCTTTCTTGGCGATAAAATAGAAATAGAAGATATTATGGCTTGATTGTTGAAGATATTTTATTGAAAGAACGGGAATTGGATCAAGAAAGTGAAGTATCAGTTGAAAATATACCGCAAACCACCACCACAGCAGTTTTAAGATGAGAAAATCCAAAATTCAAAGGATTATTGACGACCAAAGTAGTTCTCAAGCTGGTCTTGGAATAATCTCTCTGTCAAAACATGTCATGACTTTTGTATGATGTTATCCGTGAAATGAACAAGCTATTTCTGGGATTACAATGTGTAAAATTTCAAAGATGATTATGACATTCCTGGTGATGCGAGAGAAATGGAGCATTCAATATTGTTGCCTGTTTTATATCTTGTATCCATTATGCCATATTTAAGGATTTATCTTAAAACGAATAAAAACAATAATATTATGTTACTAAGCTTTTCGGATTTATTTTCGGATTTATTCCATCGTCAGGTAAAAAATGTAATGATGTTAAAACAAGGTTACACTATTTAAAAACTACAATTGGTAGACCAATTAAGTCAGTCGATTAGATCCTATCTGTAAGTCAGTCGATTTACAGTCTGTATTTACAAAAAACACTATGTTTAAGATTAAATGAAACTTTTAACCTGGGTAATTTTGGGTCATCATAATTGATTGAAATTGAAGAATTTCAACAAACACGAGTTGAACAAACTGTAGTCTCATACAAAATGATGTCATAAATAGCGAACATGACACGACAAAATGTGGCGTCAAAAGATTATGGTCGGAATATTGACGAGGAAAATCACGTGATGAAAAAATGATCAGAAAACAATAATAATAAAAAAAAATTTCTGAAAATTCGATTAGGAAAGAAGTTTCCACTTTTTATTGTTTTGAACCTTCTTGAAAATACAAGAAGTCACGTGATCATGCCTTCGGATTGATATCGATAATCTTCGGATAGATATCGATCTGTGTTCGTTGGAAACGATTGCTTCCGTCTACAACGTACTTATCGTTGTTGATATCCGATCGAGAAAAACTACTTGACATACGTCCTAGTGAAGATTCCGTTGATAACATATCCACGTGACCTTGTAGTTTATTTGGGTGTTGGTTAATCGCGCTGAACGCAGTCGCTGGTTGTTGAAAGTGAGATGTTAAAGATAATCTTTCCCCACCAGAATAGTGATTCGGAGCAAAGCTGAAATTTGATGGCGATGGAGGTTTTTTACCTAATGCTTTCTTGAAAAATCCTTTCCCGCCAAACTTTTGCGCTTTACTACTGACCGAATGATCTTCGTTCATCATCTCATCCAATTGATCAAACACGGGCGTTTCCAATTGATCAAACACGGGCGTTGTGGATGGCGTGACTGTGTCATCATTGATGCGATAGTCATATGCAGGAATGTCCATTGAAGTTCTCAAAGATTTAGTTGGAAGAATGTCCTTTGTCTTAGTATCTCGGTTTCCGTAAGAGCGAACTGGAATTTCCGGAAACCCGTTAGCTTGGGTGCTGGAATCGCCCATATCACTTACGGATATGAAATTGCTGAACTGGACTTTTTTCGGACTGCTCCGTTTCCCCTTTGTCAGTATTGACTTGAGCTTTGTATCATTATTTGCATTATAGGGTTCAGCAACAAGGTTAGTCTGATTCATTGTGGTCGGTGTGACTTGCCGTGGAGTCACATTAAAAGCTACCTGAGTCGTGTTCACCCGAGATGATATATACTTTTCTTCCTTGTCAAATGATGAGACTAAATCATCAAGTTGCACACCATTTTTACTGATATTTAAAACTTCTTCATGACTCAACGGCTCCAATGGAGTAATTTGCCTCGCTGTAACAGACTCAGAAGTAGTAGTTTGTTTCTTCAGATTTTCCAAATTAGAGTCAACAGACTTCTTAGAAATATCTTCTGCATTTTTTTTGTTGGTCATTTTGATGAGTTCTTGAACTGTAAACGTCTTTTCAACTGACGATGGCATCACGTTTTCAACTACTCTTATTATGTCTTTTGAAATGACATTTTTTGGAGAAAAGTTGATTTTGCCTGAGTTCGTTGACGTAACATTTTCATCAAATACAGTTTTAACTTGTTTAGCTTTTTGAGATTCGAAAAGAAGCGGCTTACTGGCTGTTTCGTAGGACGTCACTAAACCTCCCAGTCGTCCACGATTTAAAAGATCATCTGCTGATGAAGATCGGTTGGTCGGAGATATATCACTATGAGAGGTTGTTCTTTCTTGAAATTCAAAACTAAATCTTCTAGTCTTATCCTAAAATCCAAACCAGAAGTATCTATTAGTTACAAACCAGAGTATCCATTAGTTACAAGTAGAATCATAATAAACCTGTTACCAGTCCCCCAAGTGCTCACCCTCGAACCCAGGGCCGTTACTGTCGTCGTCTTGATACCAACTGCCCTGGTACTCACAAGTGGCCTGGGAATGAGCTTGATAGCAACCGTGTTGTCGTGAGATTTGAACAGATAAATGTTTGTTTGTTAGTTAGTTTGTGTTCGACTTGTAGTTTCATACAAACTGATAATATATTAAAAAAACGGTTAATATACTAAAAATTAAAAATAACAAACCTTTGCTGTTTTCTTTTTGTTTTTCTCCGAATCGCGAAATGGTGATTCCCGTGTTTCGGCGCGAAACGGTAATTCCCGTGTTTCGGCTGGACTTTTTTTATTTAAATCTGGCACGAAAAACATATCTGGCGAAAAGAGTTTGATGTGTTTGTCCACTTTTCTTGGAAACATATTTTCTGTTGTTTTCGACTTAATTGTTTCTGATTTTAAGGAAATTTTTGGCTCCTCCATACTTTTGGTAGTAGCATCCTTGTTAGAAGTGTACATAGGTTCCACCGTCCATTGTTCAACATCAAAACTCTTTACTGCAGTACTTCCATTTGTTACATTTTCTGACATTACCTTCGGAGAAGCTTCTTTGATATTATCAAAGACATCTTGGAACTGTCCGACATGATTTGAGCCGGCACTCATTTTCGTTGGATTGGTGGTTGGGTAGATTGGGGATGATATAACTGCTTCCTTTTTAAGATTGGGTGATGAGGCTCTTTTCATAGGGGAAGGCAAAATAGGCTTCGGTCTGATAACAGGAGGTTTTGCAGGCTTTGGAATATCGGTTTTCTGTGATTTCGGAGACAAAATTGACTTTGGCTTCGTAACTGGAGATAGACTTGATATTATTGGCTTCGTAACTGGAGTAAATGACGAAATTGTAATGTTTTTCGCTTTGGTTGCTGGAGGAGACAGATCATTTTTCATTGCAGATGTTGGCAATAAGATGGATTTCGTTTTTGGCAGAGGAGACATGATGGACTTGTGTTCTTGAAGTTTAGATTCCGATGGTGGTGTTACTATAATCTGATGGTTTAAAGGAGGATTAACAACAAGAGACACACCATCAAAGGATGAACTTCGAAACTTTGAAACATTAGGAGAATGCAAGTTGGTTTGCTTTCCAGTGGAAACAAGTTGTTTTGATTTCATCTACAGAAGAAAATTAAAATGAAATCCATTTCAAAGTGACATTAAAAACGTGGCAATTTTCTTTCTTTTTTTCTTTTATGTAAAACCTACTTTCTCCAGACTGCCTGTCCTTCTCAACAACCTTCTCGTCTTTTGGACGATCTCATGCTCATATTCAAATGTTTTCACAGCACCTCGTACTGCACCAACAGCTTCTTTTTGCTCCACCACAAATTCGGATGGAACGTTAAATATGTTATCTGTTGCAAGCTCGATCGACGTCCCTCTTTTGGGCAATCGAGGTGGAAGACGTCCAGAGGGGCATGCAACAATAACATCGAGATATTTCTGTAACAAAAACAAAATATAAAAAACACGAAGAAGCATCTCTCTTGCAAAATGGCTTCAGAATTCCAACAGAGATCATCTTACCGACCAGTACATTATTGCTTCTTCAATGCAAACGTTTGCTTCTTCTGCTGTTCTGTGAATTAGATCATCTCCTTCCACGTTCAACAACCAATCACCCTCACGAATAAAACCTTAATGAAATGAAATAAAAACTAAACTTGTGTAATTTTTTAATAAATTATCATTACTATTAAGAAAATATTTACCATGTCTTGCAATAGCACTGTTGTGAGGAATAGATTTGACAATTGCTACCCCATCACTATACTCACAGGATATCAGCATATCTTTCCCCTGCATAGTACAACACATCATTTAAAAATGCAATCAACTTCTATCATAGCAGATATTGATCTTACCTTTGGAATTGAAATAAAATGAACTTCGCGTCCTTTCAGCATGGAGGTTGGGAACTAGAAAATAAAATTAAAAAAAAAAAACCGTCACATGATGAAACTAAAGAACTTCCATCAAATACTTGGTACAAATGCGTTACATGAAAATTCAATTCAGCCGGCTTCATTCCATCATTCGCTTTTTGGTCGTCATCTTCATCTTCTGACGCGTCATAATTCCATATGTCGTCATCCCTGTAAAATAAACGTCGAAAATGATCATCGCATAGATGTTATCATAGACATGTATCATTCTGATTTGTATTCATCATACTGTGAACGCTCTCGAACGAGTCATATAAAAGGAGTGTTTACTGAACCAATGTTTTTCTTACCCGTTTCTGAAGCGAACTTGTTTTATGCTTTTTTCATCACTTTTCTTCACAATCTCTTCCACCATCTGTGATAAATTCATTCAAGATTATAGAAGATTTAAAAAAAACAACCAACTGATGAAATGGAGACAGCTTACTTTGTTATGCTTCACAACCATCGTAAAATCTTGCTTATCTTTTAGAAACAATACTGCCTAAAAGAAAAAAAGAAAAAAGGAACAAGTTGTCGTTAGTTGAGGTTCATTTCGGAAAAAGCAAATTTGTTTCTCTCGGAAAGATAAAAACATACATTCTCATGAGATATATTTATAAAACTCTTTCCATTGATATCAAGTATTTGATTGCCAACCTAAAACCAAGGGAAGAATCTTTCATCATTATAAAAGGCACTGCACTGACAAATAATATCTAGAATACAGAAAAGTTGGAAATGTCAGCCCTTAAAATTCCTTTAATGAGCTCTCTTACTTTGAGTCCAACTCTCTCAGCCAATGAATCTTTCCCAACTGCTGCAATATATATGCCAGGGTATTTCTTTATTCCACTTTTTATACTGAAACAAAGTAGATGGAATGCAGGACTGTCCTGTTTGAACTGACCTTTATAATAACGAATAGACTGGATACCTGCATCCTAATTTTTCGTTACCAAGTTGAAAAGAGAACATCCGGCTGTCATTGACAGCATTCTACAATCAAAATGAAACTTCAACATCATCCATCTCAGGGCTTCTCACTTATCAGGGGTTTCTATTTATCGGGAGCTTGACACTAGAAAACACTTTGAATGCTGAACTCCGATTAGCCCATCTCTTTTTTCCCGGCACCCTGACCCCATTATTTTTACAAAGAGGACGGATAAATTCAACAAATGAATAATTATTTAGATATACGAGGTAACGAAGTATTTCTCCTGTTTTTAACTTGAATTTACAAAACCTTCTCATAGCAATAAACATCTTTTAAAACAAGAATGGGACGATTAGCATGGCATGATGGAGAGATGCGACTAAAGAAGAACTTACTCCATTAACTCCATTAACTTTCATGTCAGTAACAACCTCCTGAAAAGTTAAAATATTTCTGAGCTGAACGGAATTCATAAACGAAAGATATGACAGCATAGATGTGATCAACAGAGAAAAAACAATTACGTCGTTGAGAGGGTCGTGAACTTCATGCCAAATAATTCGATTGTTTCTAAAAACCAGAACAAAAAGGTTTGAAAAGTAGGATAGACAATCGTTTCTGTCGAAGTTGTTTCAAGTTTTGACGAAAGACTAACAGTTGTCTTTATGTCAGATGTTTACTTATTTGTCCATTTAAAAGTTTGTTCGAAAAGTTTCATATGAACAATTTGTTGTTTTTCTACTAAGTTCAGATTCTTATAAAAAGAGATATTTCATAAAAATGAAACTAAAAAATGTCCTCCTTAATTCAATGTCAAGAAATTTGTGTTATTTTCGTCCAGGTAATAGCCCTTTCCATTTATTACGTCACAACATCCATCGTTTTCGTCCTGAATACTAGCGACGCTCGGGTCGTTTACAAAGAGAAACGACCTCAGGACAAAAGGTTTAAAATGTTCTTTTATTACGTTTAAGTGTGTAGTAATTATTAAGATTGGAAACGAGGCGATGGATGCTGTGACGTAATTTATGATAAGGTCTATTGGTAGATGTCTTGGGCACGGTGTGAAACTGCATATACCTGGCGGATTGCAACAAAATCACAAATTATATCTTCGTTTTTATAAAAAATGAAACGGAAGGTGTTGAATCTCGGTTTGCATAGTCAGCAGTTTTATGCAAATGAAAACTTACACTTTGCTTGGAATACGAAATGCATCTACGAAAGAAAGAAGAACATATAAATGATAGGGGCAATTATAGATGTTGATCCTGCGAAAATCCGTACATAATTTTTGTGCCGCTGAAAATGCTAACCTGTATTAATAATAACAATAACAATAATAATAACAACCATGTCTTCATTCCTGTCATTCTACAACGCCCATTTCCGCCCTACGTCAAATCCAAATCCACCAGACGGAAGTTTATGGAAAGAGTAAAGATGGCAGCACAAAAGTGAGGAGAAGAAAAACAAAAATAATCATTGGTTATGAGATGAAGAAAAAGACATACTTTTTACGAGAAATAGCATCTGTGTTTTATTTTTCAGGATTGCCAATAGTTCGTTGTGTATGGCTTCATGTAACGGTAGTCCGTTGATCTTTCGAATTTCATCACCAATCTGCAAATCAAGACAAAAACATCTACTTCGACCAACGATTTTAGTTTCAATCATATCTTTTATAATAATTGATTAAACAGATTTATATGCTTTTATACAAATCAAACAGAACACTCTTTAGGTTGTTGACAGATGGAATAAACACTGCACCAAAGATAAACTATTGAAACTGATAAATAATGGGAAAACGACGATCTTGCCTCGAGTCCTCCTACTTCTGCTGCCGATCCAGGAACAATTGTCGTCACATAAAATCCGACACCATGTTCGAAACCTACAAAAACAAAAGAGTCAGAAAAGAGTGGATATCATTGGAAATGTGCAGCAATAACATGAATTCATCTAAAGAATGGTCACCTCCTCTAAACGAGAATCCTAATGGTTCATCTTTAACCTTCATTATACGAACCAACCTTTCATTATTGCTAGAAGAAAATACATGCGGACGGAAACCTTGTACATATCAAATGTAGAATTTCCTTCCCAGTAAAGAAGGCGAAGATTTTCGTTAACAAGCAGCGAGTGAGGAGTGGAGTTCAACTCGAAACTTACCGGTCGAGTTCGACTAATTTATCATAAACAAGTAAATGTTGGTTTGGGATTAAAGATCTAAAAAAATATAAATCGATTTTGGTGATAATGAACCATGATGTTTATGTCATGAATAGTGTTTTTTTAGGAATCGTTTAATTTTATAGACTTATAAAGGACTTGTATTGATACCAGTTCTTAACTGAAACATTGTATCCTTGGTAAATATTTCAAATATTTCAAATAAAGAAAATAAAGAAATATTTTGCTGACTTCATGTGTTAAAGTGGTCAGCAAACATTTCACTCATATTGAATACGTTGCAACTTCTACTCATTTCACTCATATTGAATACGTTGCAACTTCTACTCAAAAATGTAGATTAAAGCACTCGGAAGGAGTGCAAAGATATAGATCAACATAAAAAAACAAAAAAGTCAGCAGCTTGGTTACCTGATCTCTTTAAATAACGGATATTTCTTTTCCGAATTCAAAACCACTTTTAAATCACGAACCAACTTGTTTATTTTACGTGTTCTGTGAAAAGGAAAGCATATCAGATGTAACATGAATAATCAAGTCACGCCAGCTTCAGTTCCTACAATCCAAAACAAATGTGAGAGTGCTTACTGCTGGAAACTTCGAAGTGCTTTAAATAATCCACTTCTATCTTCTTCGTTATCAAGAACGATGTTGACCTAAAATATTGAGAAACGCAGTGAAGGGAAGAGGCATGTATGGTTGGTGTTTTTTTTTAAGTCTACCTTGGTTAAAAGTTCTTCAGCAGGTATATTCAACTCAACAGAATTGCTTCCGACATTCGTCGTCAAACTGGTTGGCGATACATCTGACGTATTATTTGATGGCATGTCGTATTAATGAATTTTGAAACACGCTCCAAATTAACAAGAAAAAAAAGATTTCCCAACTTAAAAAAGATATAGTTGAAAGGAGGTTTTTCTTCGTTTTCTTCGATATTTTTACATTATTCATACAAGATTGAATCAGTTCGAATGGAATTGTAATCATTGTAAGCATAGTAATCTATTAATTCTGAAAACCAGCAAACATGAATAATTAAAAATCACCGGAAATTCCCTCTTGTGACAACCAAAGAAACATGGCGGATTTCTCAGTCCATCAAACACATCACAACTTCATTAGAAGAAAATTAATTTTAGCGTGGATCCTTCCAAATTATGAAAAGAAGACTACATTCACACTTTGAAACAGTTTGTATGTAGAAGAGACGGTCTCTTTTAGCAAAACAAACATTTCCGCAGTGTACACAAACCTTAAGCGCAAATAACCAGTTATAAGCAGTGCAAAATTCCACATGAACAGAAAATTGGTCATCCTACCTTGTGTCGAAATTCGTCAGCTCTCACTTGAAATTTATCATCCATTTTCTTTGTTCTAAATCCAAACAAACCTTCTGGCTTTTCCATAGATTCATGTTACCAATGTCTCGAAAAAACGATTTCTTCTCACGCATTCAATAATACTGAGAGTTTTCTATGAACCTCTTACAGACATAATCCTCTCAGATAACATAACGTTGAATATTATAGAGGATTGAAATCACTCTGCATAGAAATAAATAGATCAGTATTCATTTTTAAAAGTTTTATAAAAATACATTAAAAATAATAATAAGCAATGCCATTATTGTTCCTCTATTCACCAGCGGAGAATTTCAACAACGTTTATTTTGAACGATACAACACTGATGATGGGAAATCAGAGATAATCTTGAACGTTCTCTCTAATCCTTTTGCCCATTTTCTTTGAGGAGATCTTGAATTCGAGATAAAACGCAACTTATCAAATCCACACGTAAACATCCACTCTGTATAACCTAAAGAACGATGAAACTTCAAAGCTTCTATGGATGATAGTAAGCAGTAGCTTTCTGCTGAAAAGATTCACTGTTTCGAACAATGATAATTTTCGAAATAATGGATGTTTACCTTTAAGAATTCTAGTAGCCATGATAGTAAGGCAACTGACTCGTAAAATATCTTATCAAAATGCTGATTGTTTAAGAAGGAGTTAGAACAGCTTCAAAGAGCTTCTCCATACCTCTAGTTGTTTCTCATGTGGCATATCGTTCAGTGTTTTTCCACCAGGAAGAATGAATTGAATCAGATCTGCGGTTAATGAAAAATAAAAAAGAAAGGACTTGAGGTCTTGGGAACTTTATTGATTAGAATCTTAATATATCGATACGATACGATACGATACCTTCATCCTGAATTCTTCCAGAATTTTCTATAGTATTAACAGCTTTATGGAACTCGTTTGTTGACAGATCAATACATTGGTAAAGGATATGAAATTGATGGTCAAGTTCAGATAGTTTCTCCCAAATACCGGTCTACAAAAAACAAGAAAAGGAGCATTGAACACTTTTAAACATCAACGGAGGAGAGAGTTCATTTTCTTGGAAATTATCACCTGAAACGGTTGACTGATATTTCAACATGGAGAATGATTTCAAACTTTCTCTGAGTTTATATTTTAACACTACACCTTCTTCTTTTTTTCTTAATTTTTATACGAAATGTTTTTATTTTTGATTTGATTTGATTTATTCTTAGGGAGAAGAACCATTCTATTTATGGAACCCTTTTAAAACATTATTAATAATAATAATAATAATAATATTAATAATAATAATAATAATAATAATAATAATAATAATAATAATAATAATAATAATAATAATAATAATAATAATAATAATAATAATAATACTACTACCAGATTGTATTATGTGATAAATAAAAAGTTAACATTTAACTTAAAATCGTCATCAGTGCTAATACAAGTGTTAAAATATATACAAGTGTTAAAACATTGACAAGAAAAAAGTGTGTTTTAATGGTCCCGTTTTATTTAGGCGTTCATATTGAGTTATTTCCTTTCTAAATAGATGAAATATTTTGTCCTCAAACTTAATGTTTAAAGATGGTTTAAAGATCAGTTGCACGCTGGTTTCCAATCTCAGATGTTTAGAATGACCATACTCATACATTCCAAATCGCCCTACACCCATTTCAAAAACAGGCAGCATATTCGAGTAAATGTTACATAAACAGATTCAAAGTGGTATTTTATTGAAGTAAACCAGCCAGGCGATTCATTTGATGGGGGGAGATGATGACAAACCTTATTCGTTCGGTTTTTATCTTTGAGAAGCCAAAATCGCAAGAAATTTAATCCAGCCATTAACCTAAGCGGAAAACATGACATTTCACCATCACGACTTGACAGTTATATATTTTGATATTTTGATAGATTTCATTGAAAACACAGAAGAAACGTAACAGGGAATTCAATTTCAAAGTTCTGATTATTCAGATTATATGCTTTCAGATGAAGATTTAAAGATGAGTGGGTACAAAATAAAAGGTAATTATAAAAACTTCCTTCCGAACAAGAAAACTGAGTGTTAACTGCTTCCACTGAACAAATATTTTACATATAAGGCCCTGAACACACAGTGAAGCATCAATCAACAGAAGTAATGACCTATCTGAATCGTGTAAAATGTTATTTCTTCCAGGAATGAATTTAATAAACTCTAAAGATAGATCACCAACATTCACATCGATGTCACTTAATGAACAGTCGTCCTAAAATGGAAAGATTTTTTTGGATAAGGTTAAACATACTCATAGGAGAAAAAAAGATAGTCTGGAAACAGGGCCGTTTGTTTTTATCGTTGACCGTCACACTTCCGAAAAAGGGGGTGGTCCGAAATATGGTGCACAGAAAAACAAACATGGCTTCCATACAGGACCATTTCCTTAAAGGAGACGATCTTGATGTCGTGTTATCTTTAATTGAGGAAGATTTAATTGAGGAAGATTTACTGGATGAAAATCCAAAAATTGATGCTGTGGATGTTTCTGAAGAAAAAGCCGAAACATTCAAATGTAGTTTCTAAAATTTGCATTACAAAGAGAGGTTTAGCCAAACACACAAATGTAAAACATAGTGATGAAGTTGAAAGAAATAACAGTGTTACATCAGAAAAATCTCTTTCAAAAAAATCACCTGAAATTCTTTTACATCCCATCATGCAATTCAAACAATACATTATTAACAGTGTAGAAAAGTTAAAGAGTGTCAGGTTAGAATTTCAAATTTGTCATGAAAGAAGTTTTAGAAAGATATTCACTGGTTCGTGACCATATTAATTTGCCATGTCATGAAAGAAGTTTTAGAAAGATATTCACTGGTTCGTGACCATATTAATTTGCCATGCCATGAAAGAAGTTTTAGAAAGATATTCACTGCTTCGTGACCATATTAATTTGCCATGTCATGAAAGAAGTTTTAGAAAGATATTCACTGCTTCGTGACCATATTAGAGACTAATGAAATAATTTGCTACTTAGCAGGTTACGTTTTTGGCACTATCTACAAACGAATACGATTTTCAAAAACACAGAAAACAAAATATCATCAACAATGTCATTGCATTTAACTGGGAAATATGAGGAGGAAACAGTTTTAAAGGAACACCATCTTGTTGACATAGATAATCTTGGAGGACTTTGGAAAGGATGTTATCAACATTTTCTGCTGAAGAACATTTTATCAAGTAAATATTCTAACAAAATGGACTCAAAGGAAACGGTAGACCAACTTATTTTTCTTATGTGAAGGACAAGCAGCAGTTACATAAATTGAAATCAAGATCACTACACTTGGAATTGAATAAATCTTCAGTTTCATCCAAATAGTTTTTTCTCTGTCCTTTGCTAACCTCCCAATAAAAACAACTATTTTTATAAAAACAACATAACTATGGTTCCAGTTCTGTCTTCTATGTGAAAAACATAAATGCTCTTTATCTTGTTGATTGTCAGGTCCTAAGTGTGTTCTAAAATGAAAAAAATATTGTTAACAGAAAACATTGGTTTGAATTAAAATTGAAATAGCATAGTATATTTTGTATTACCTCTTAATTTTGTTTAGATCTTTTTCTGCATGACAACAGTTCATCAGTTGTTTCAACCATGGCACCACCACCAGAATTACCAGAGGCTATTGGCCTGAACACTTTCTGATTTTTTATACGATTATCGTTATAATCAAAACCACGAATCGTCGGGTTATCTTTTCTTGCACCAATGGATCGCTGACAAAATAATTCTCCGAAGGATCTTGGCAAACCTTCAGTTAAAATCTAAGGTATTTTTTGTGTTAACAAATATGTTATAAGTTCAATCAGTGCATTGGCAGACATTCATATGTTTGGTATGAGATAAACATCTTAGCTCTTGCATTATCTGTGAACTGCCCAGGGCATTCATTTATGGAACTGAGCCAAAAAAAATATTTCAGGAAAACCTCTTTGAGCCAGTTTAATCGATAATCGTTTACTGATGAAAATGGTGCAAGAAAAGTTTTTCTCTTGATCTGACTCTCTTCAGTGTTGCGAATATTGGCAATATAAAAAAACCATCCATAAGCGCGCAATATCTTGCTGTTTCGGCAGCTTCAGGTGGACCATATTCTGCTAAGACTTTAGATACAGTTGAACTTAAAATCTGAACTGCAATCCTGAGATTCATTTTGGAGAATGATGTTAATCTAGAATGGTCAGGTGTGAGCTTTGGAAGTAAGTTGTGTCCACACTTTCGGTCTTCATCATACAAGTCAGCTATGTGGTTCCAAATCAAAACCGTTCCATCTTTCCACATGTACCTAGTGCATGAGCCTGAACCAGAGATATACAAGCAATTTCTAGCAGTCTTAGCTAAATCTGAAAAAGGATTGATAATACTTCTGATCATAAAAACTAGAACAGGTGCTGCCACTTTATTGCTCTTCTACAGTGTAGCATAATTCACATCAGCATCACCAAGATTTACGTACCCTATCAATTCTCCGGTATGTTTGTCCCATACCAAGCTATCTTGGATTTTCATCTTATCAAACAGCCAAGCCACAAATTTTTCGATTTCATTAAATGACCAAATTCTGAACAATCTCTGCAATAATATCTGGATGTTGGGGACGAATGTAGTTCTTGTAGTCGGGTAAACGTCTGCGGCCAGGAAGTCAGTACCTGTTTTCTCATCATATTGAATGTCATCATCCATGAAAGAAGACTTACCTGCCAAGCTGAGACAGTATCGAATAATCATTGGATGATATTTTATGCCACTTCTGGACATTTTAATATACTTCTGCTGTTCTTCCCAGAAGAACTTCATAAAAGCAGGCATTTTGGTGTGGGCATTACTAACAATTGAGACGAGATCATCATCGAGGTCTTCGCTCTTCTCCAGTTCATTTTTCAACAATTTGTTCTTAAGGCGGTAGTTTTAGATTGTTAATATAAACAGTGTTGCAGATGTTGAAGCAATCAGACCATTTAGTTTGGCAGTAGTGACTTGCTGCAGTTCTCTGTGTTTCATGGCAGACTTAAAGAAGATAAACAAGACACCTCACTGCTTGAAACACCGTGACATTGATTATATGAAGATATGACCATTATTAAATTTGAAAGTGTAATGTTGCACATTTTTTTGTCAATTTTATGATCTTGAAGAAGACACCAGCCAAAAACTCTTACTTTGAATTTCAGGTCATTAAGAACATATATTTCATGAATAGGTAAAGAATGCTCTTGATCATTCTTGATTTTTTTTTATGCAATTGGTATTAAAGTAAATTGCCACTGTGGCAGTCAACTAAATTCTTCTAAACTTTTGTAGAACTGATAAGGGGCAACTGTTCCTTTTTCTCTTGTAACGGGAAGTTACTGGACACTGCAGATTCATGTGTTCTTGAAATGTTACTGAAAGTAATATTGAACCTCTAACTTAAAGAGGCATTAGCTTTAACAAGTAACGAAAATTATAAGGTGTAATAATTACCCTATTTTAAGCATGAAACATAAATCAGATCTAGTTATGATTAAATGTAACTGATAAAAATGTTGCTGATGGAATGCTGATGGAATGCTTTTCTGTGGCATATTTAATTTAGGTCCTGATAAGCCTATTCATGTTACTTTCAGCATTCTGTAATATAAACAATGAATAATATAATAAAGACAACATTATATTTTCATGTTTTTTGTATATAACAACTTATTAAAATCTGATAAACACATTAGTAGTAGAGAAATATAAGCATATTTGAGAGGCTGAACCCAAAATACAGTTTGCTTGTAAAAATGCTTATTATTCACGTTATTATCAACTTTCGAAAGATCATTGATTCTTCAGAGAAATGCTTTTCTTATATGTGCAAATTTTGCTTATCAATTTGATTTCGGAATTTACTTCATGATCCTTTGTGATAATGTTTATCAGTTTGCTCCTCCAGTTGGTGTTAAACTCATCTTTTCCTTGTGTAACTAAAAAAATACCTATTCCAGAGTTTCTTTGGAATGTATTACAACCAAAAATAGAACAATTGACTCCAGGCATCTTCAATTTTTATGTCGAAAACATTACACAGAAAATAATCGAAAAAAGATTTTTGCACTTACATTTGCTTAGATTACATTTGGGACTGGGTTCTATAAATACTTGGAACATGAGTTCGAAATAGAAATGGCCGTCTTTTTTTCCCCTATGACTATGGGTTTAAATATAGGATAAATGGTGCCATTACTGCTTTGCTTTGAATTTTCAAAGATGAATTGACACAAACCTGGAGAAGTTGTTGTAAACAGACATTTTTCTGAGTGATTAAGAAACCTAACAGTGCTGGATGTTCGGATTTCTGATAGATATCTCTACAAATAATTGTAAATAATTGTTTTGTTTACAAATTATTCATTGACACAATTCATTCTTTAATACATTCTACTTGGCAAGTTTACCTTAGTAGTGAAAACCGACTGCTAGGAGCAAGTTTTGTAAGATATAATAGGAATACATCATGTGACTGCTTCCTCTGAAAACAACAGAAGACATGCCAGTTAAAGAAATTCTTAAGAAATTCTTAAATTTGATTCAATATGAAGTGAGAAAATGTGCTTACCAGCGATTCATCTTGACACCAAATCATAACATTAGTCAATTCCTATAATATTAATGAGTAACGATGTGGAAAAATAACAGCCAAAACAAGATGCTCCACTATATAGTAATGTATTGCTTAAAATATCTCTTATACAAATTTTCAACAAAGGTTTCCACATGAGCCCTTTTGCAACATAGTGAATTTGATGACATTATCAGGTAACATGCTGGTCACCTGTAGATATTCTTGTTACATTTGCATGATAAAAAATTTTGTGGTTTGCAAAAAATTTTCTAATAATTTGTGGAAAAACTGATGCAGGGTTTTTGTAAATTTGATTTTGAATTTTTTTAGAAGATACAAAAGATGAGATAATTTAATCTAACTTTTGAGTCTACCATGCAGTGGAGGAGCTTCACAGATGAATCTACACTAACTCAAATATCAAAAAGATTGGTTTAGGTAGAATATTCTTGATACAATGCATAATGAAAAGAAAAGAAAAAAAAACCATTTATGTTTTACCAATGCTGTTTTCTGAAGATAATAATGAAAATCTTCATCCAAATTTACTTGATTCTTCATTAAATTTAAAATAAATTGCAACAACTCCTAGATACAACATGCAGGTATTATTATTCTTGCAGGCTAAGGAATTTCCACATAGCCTGAACATATTTTATCATTCATAAGGAAAATAGAGAAGCTTTCAGATCTAATGGTTTCTGAATTCTCTCAGTTTCACTTGAGTTCAGCGAAACAAATAAAAGAATTGAATGGATTTTATTTCGGATTTTTTTTTTTATTCGGTAATATAGAAGAGATTTTTATACTCTTTCCAAAAAGTATTTATGTAAATAATATTTTGGCCAAAATCAAAAAAAGCCCCACCTTAACTAATCTGAACTAATCTCAGTATGACTTTGACTACTAACAAGCAACACCAGACTAATCACACAGAGGATTTGATAAAGCAACAAAATAAACATCAATTGGGACATGTTTAAAAAGTATGGTAAGAAAATGTAAAAGCACGTGAAACAAAAGAAGTGAACCAGTGATTGATTGGTTAGGTCTGAAAATGTAAAATCTGACTGGAGGAATGTGAGCACAACAAATGTCTCTTTCTAACCTTCAATCAATAAAAGTCTTCTTAATTCTGATCTGGCTGTTACTATTACTATATATTGTCTGGACGACTCTAACCAACCATTCCTTAACACCTAACTTTTTCAGAGCCCACCATACTATATCTCTAGGTAATCAATGAAAAGCTTTCCCCTAATCTACAAAAGCAAAATACAAATTTATCTTTCTTTTCCCTATACTAACTGTTTATGAGGGCATTACTGATGTCAAAGTAAAGTAGTCAAAGGTAATTTCACTTATTTTGTCCCTACAATGTTTTTTCTATCTATCTATTTATCTATCTATGTTTTTTTTCTGCGTTTGTTTACATTTAAGCCTCTTATTTTATAAAAATATTGTTGCCAAGACACTTCAGCTGGCTGTACCGATGAGTATAGACCAGAGTGATGTCACATTTAAGCTTAATTGACCAATAGGATCGCGCAAATTTTCTCTATACAGCCCGGTTATGTAGGTAATAAAGCCAGATATTTCCCCTGCAACTGTATCAAAATAAATATTGCATTTGAAGTACTACAGCCTGGCATTAAACTAAACTGTATTTACCAGCTCAATCCTTCAACAACTCATTCTTTTACTTTTAAAACTTGTCAACTTCAGTATGTCCAGTTTAGTCCTCCATAATTACTTCTTTCCGATGCAGTGGCGGAACATAAGGCTTGCCCGATTGCCTGGGCAGGTAATTTTCTTGTTGGGCAAGTAAAAATCTTTTTAGCCATATGAACTACGTTTTTATTTCTTATAGAAATTTATAAATCATCAAATTGTAAATAATAATTGATACTTATTACTTGTGAACGAATCTGTGAATATATTGTCTACTATACTCTTATCTCAGTCACAAACGATATTGCGATATACACTCGAAGACTAGTACGTTCCCCATATTGAAAATAAAGTAAACAGTATAATGGCACTGGAAGACGGCATAGCATAAATATGTGATCGTGTAAACATAGAATTATTTTTTCGTCCGTGCAATATTCTTTTTATGGAACCAAAAAAAAAGAAAAGAAAACGTTCTATTGAAAAAGATTCTCTTGATCAAATTTTTTAGCAAAGTTTTTTCATTAAAAATGGCTACAAAAGTTTGTTTCATCTTGTCTGTTTTGGTAAAGAAAATCATAGGGACAAAAATCATTGTTTTTCTAAGGGTACCGAGTGGGTCTGCGGGAAGGATTAGTAACTTTTTTTGACAATCACTTTCCAAAAGTTAAATGGAACGCTGAAAAGATGTTTTTAAGAATATAGTAAGTAAAGTCAGTAGCAGTTGTTAAGACGAACTTTTATAGAGAGTGCTTAAATTTCGGCAAAGTGAAAATTCAATCGGGCAAGTAAAATTCGTAAGGACTGGCCAAGCCTCGAAATTCTTATGTTCCACCACTGTAAAGCATCACTTTTACTAAACTCCCAATCTGTAGGGACACCCTCTCTAATAATAAAGTTTATCAAGTCTGTTATCATGTCAACACTAATCTTTCTCTGCTCCTTTTACCATTTCTGACACAATACCTGAACGCGCTGCAGCTTTCCCATTCTTCATCTTCCTTACTGCCTTTTCAACCATATTTCAATCTATCAAAATAGCTGCACTACTCACTGGATCTAAATCATTGTGTAAGCAAAAAGTAGCGAGCTTAGCTAAAGCTGGAGCTTATTTGGCAAGATCAAATATATATACCATCATAGAAATTTCTACATACCAGGGGCTGTCTTTTTGGTATGGATCGTTTTTTGTGCTGACTTTGCTTCAATATCCCAAATATACAGCACTTTGATTGTCCCCGTTGCTTCGATTATTCCAAACCCTAATGTAATTCTGTCCTGTTTAAATCCTGTTTAAATCCTGTTTAAATCCTGTTTAAATCCTGTTTAAAAAGTTGTTTTAATAGTGTCTATGGCGATTCACATTGTAGTGAGAAAATGAAAACACTGTTCAAAAATATTTTCAACTCTTTTTTTTTAATAAGTTTGATACATTTTCGAATTTTCTTTTTTTAAAAATACAATTATTTTAAACATAAGACATTCGATTTGCTCATGAAATTGATTTAATACAAATTCAAGATTTAATACAAGAACTTGTATTAAATCAATTTCAAAACAATTTTCATCATCGTTAAATCATTGAACTAATTAAAATTTTAGTAGAGTAATATCTTGGTAACGGTTCATTGTAGACATGTGATTCTGTACATTATTTTAGTCAGTTTTTCAAGTTCTATCACTTATTGGTACTTCGTCTGTGTAAGTACAGGTTGCTTTTCAGGCTTTGAATTTTAATTTTTGGCATGCCAACTAGCTGTTGCTTGCGCAAACCTTAATGTAGTGATTTCGAACATTAGACAGTCGGTTTGTTCCTGGAATTGATCATAGTCATAATACAATTCGTACTGTTCAAAATAACAGAGTATTTTCATCATTGTTGACCCTGAATAATATTTGTGAGTTTTTCATAATACAAAGAAAGGAATTCCAGAGGAATAGTATTATCATTTTAAAATGAGTTGTTTTATTTTTTGAACAGCATTTCAAACTCCTTATTTTTTAAATTTTAATTTCCGTGGGTATAAATTCTTTCTCCTGCTTCCTCTAGGCTTTTGATATTTGGCTTGACAACTCAGCAACTAGCTCTTGCTTAATTATAATGATTTCTAACACACTATGCTATTTCTAATGCTATATCCTGATCAGTCTTGACCATCCTCTTCTGATCAAATTTCTGATCATTACTTTTCTCAACATCAGCAAATCTATTCTGCCCTTAGCTTCAAGAAAAAAATATTTTTCTATCTTGCCTTCTTTCCAATCAAACAGACAGAAAAGAGATTGTGCTAGGTTTAGACAATTAGAAAAAACGTTAAGGACGAAACTTAATGCTCATTACATTTCTCTACTTACAAAGAAAAAGGCATATAATCAGAGGCATATAATTAGAGGCATATAATCAGAGGAATAACAGAAGAACTTTCTGCATTTTGAACAATAACTTTAATGGATAGGATCTAGATGAATAACATACCAAATTCAGTAAGATACTTGCTTGACAGGAACTAAAAACAACAACAAATTTATTTCAACATACAGTCATGTTCTTCAAGTGAAAACAGGTGTGAGAAATACTGGTGCATCTATGTGAAAACAGGAATGAGAAATACTGGTGCATCTATGAACTTTGCATAATTTGAATGAACCATTTGTTTTATTATAAACTATTTAAGAGATTCTTATAACATGGTTAGCATCATCATGCTAACCCCTGGATTTTGGCAAAATCTTAAATATTCAATGGAAGTGGAACTAGGATGGATTCTTGAGGAACATCGGATAATATTTCCATCCAGGAACTATAAGCACCATCAATGCCAACCCTCTGACGTCTATCAATAAGATAGCTTCTTATGAATTTTAGAGCACTACGAGACATAGGCATGGAGTTTCGCAATCAACAAGTTGTGATTCACACAATCGAATGCCTTGCTCAAGTCTATTAATAGTAAACCTACAATGTTGCCATTGTCAAGAGCTTTCTGCCAAGAGCAAAACATTTGAAGTAGTATGTGTGAGCAAAACATTTGAAGTAGTATGTATCTCTAATCATCCTTACACATTTATTTCTTTGCTGACAATAACTATTCCAATTACAAAACGATTGGTTGTTATTATAGATGTTCTTCTGTCTTTTCTCAACATGATTTCTTTCCTAACAGCTTTTGTAAGAGTGTTGTAACAATGAACAGGTTTTTGTTTCATTGGGGCATGCACATCAGTGATTCTTTTTAGGTTTGTAGGCTTTTCACTAAAGTGTGCCTTTCTTCGAACTAACTAGTAACATCCTATTGAAATTTACTGGGAACAAAGTTCTTGTAGTTTCGATAGCGAATGATTTTAGGATACCTCTTTGGTATTTCTACGTTCAAAAGGTGATTACCATTTTGTGAAAGTCAGACAAACCAGATTCAAGTGTGCTAGTACTTTGAAATCGTTTGGAGCCCGACACCCAAATATGGTCGATACACGACGGGTTCTCTGATGATTTGTAACAAGTTGGTTCTTTCACAAGATTTTTGAGGTTACATTCCGTGCTAAATGGCAACATTTCATCAGCATTGAAATCACCACCATTTATAAAGCTATCGTCAAATTTCGTCAAATTTAGCAAATCAAGAGTATATCCAAATAACTTTTTATAAATGCATCCTTATGGAGTTTATGTTTAAATGACCAACCATTAACTTTGTGTGATGTTTCACTCTCAATGGTTTCAGTGATAAATTTGGTATTTCGTTCTCAGTGTCGTCTTTGTGTCTTGGGCATCAGAATTTATTCAGGTAATCAGTAAATGATTTTACTAACAGACTGGTACCTTTCTTATTGACCTGTAGCTTGCTGCTGTTAAGGTGACAAGTGGGGTTAATACAGTCAGTTAATACGAGATGTGAGATAAAACCAATATTTCTTTCAGAACAGAGTTTCTACAGTATTTTGTTTACATATATTGTTTTATTTGCAAACTGGTCGTTTCTTCTCCTGACACGGTGACAATTGTGTATTAGTCATCTGTTCCTGCATGTACAATTAAATGAGACCGTTTCTGAGCTACCGATAATTTTATGTGATGCATCATACATGTGGTAGTCGCCCCAGAAAAAGATTTCACTTATACTTTCTGCAAATCATTCAGTTTATGTTCAATGTTATGCCCAACAACGTGTTTTAGCATACTATCACCAACTATATAATAGTACTTGATTTATCAGCATTAATGTGAATATTATTTTCTCTAACGTCATTATCTACAGCCATATCTAGTAGTTGATCTTTGCAAGGTGGCTCTACAAAAGAAACATCAGATCTTTTGTTGTAGTCTATGTTCTCATTATATCCAGCAAGTTTCTCTAAACGTTTTTTCATGTCATTAGATGTATTAGTTTTATTGTGCTAATATTCTGAGTGTTTATTCATTCAACCTTTTCTAATTACTTGATTAGATTTGACTATCCTCTGTGATCTGCAGAACACTCAATTGTTTCTACTGTTTCCATCCCACTGGAGTCATTACTGGTTCATTTAGGAGACGGGGAGTGTTAGGGTTAGGGTTAAACTATTTCATAACAACACAATTGTAATAATAGCAAAGTGACCTTACATTTTGTGCTGCTTGAGATGCAAATTTCAAATAAAAAACGGTATTAAAAAAATGAAATCAACTAGTTTACGTGGAATGCAACCTCCACACAAAATAAACGAAACACCATTCGTATTGAATTGATTGAAAATGCTTTTCTGTGACTTTTTGTTTTATTGTTTGAAAATGCAAATTGCTAGCAAAAAATCTTGCTACTTTATAGCTAATAATAAGGATGGCTGCTTCTATTCTTGGAGCAAACAAGATATGCAAGAAATAACAGATATTATTCGCTTTGTTCCACACAATATTTGTTTTGAAGTTTCAATGTTTTTATCATAGGACAATAATATTTACATTTAAACAGGCAAATGACTCTTTAACAAGGTTGTCACCAACCTACAAATCTCATTAATACGTAGTCTTTGGAAGGTGTTTGAGGTAAAATCTTGTATCATAACCTTTTAAAAGAATGAGACAAAAGTTGTTTATAAACTTAATCACCTTACATCATGAATTTTACTGATACAAGATTTTACCTTGAACTATATGTTTTCTTAAAATAAACTAAAGAAATTCAAACCTTTCAAGTGAAGATGAAGAATGAAATATAACAACTTTGAAAAACAATCTGAAACTAAAATAAAAACAAGATCAACGTGGTTGATTAAAATGATTTCCCTTGACAGTGTGATCCAAAATACTTGTAAGTTTTATCAATACTTATGATAATATTAACTCCAGAGAAAATGGAATCTTTATATAGCCTGGATGTCTCAATAATGTTTGTTTTTTTAAAAACAACCTTTTTTAAAAAAGCCCTAAATGGCAAAATCATAATTTTTGGCTTGACATAATTAGGGCCGGCAAAAAGGGTATTGTAAAAACATGTCATTGCATCAATCATATTGGTTCATATCCAATGGTGAATCATTTCAAATTTTGCATTTTCAAATATATTTATCGCTTAGCTCTAAATATGTTTCTAATCATGTTTACAGTTACCTAGGAGGCTAGCTGTAACTTACAATTACTTATTGTAACTTATTCTAAAAAAATTTAAAAATGTTTGTCATTGGATTTTAATCACTATAATGTTCTCGAAAGGAAATGCAATGCTTTAGGCCACTCGGCCATCTATGCTTAAAGTATAATGTATATTTAAAATATATAAAAGATAAAAAAAAAAAAAATTGCTGTTGGAAGACGCCGCACCATATCCAATGTCAAATGTAAACACTTAAATAATACAAGAACATATTTCTTTAGATTTTCTAAAACCATTTTTAAAATTTAACCTAATTTTACAGATCACCATTGAATGATAAAGATAAAGAAAAATATATTGGAAAAGGATACGCTTCATAATGGGCAAAAAAAGGTTGCAGTGCAACTTTTAAACAATAGACAGAAAATAAATAAGATTTCTACCCTGCAGGGAAATCTTAAAAAAACTCTAACAAGTTTAAAAGGTAATGGGGGAACGCTTATAAAATTGGAAATGAATTGAATAAAGCATTGTCTTTTTGTGAAATTATATGGTGCCAATTAAAGGGTACTTTACAGAGATGTTTCCATTTTCTATGTTAAATAGAATAGAATTGAGTATGAAATACCTGAAAACAAAAGGAAAATCGAAATCAATCTTTTTAACAAGAATATTGTGAAGGAAAATAATGAATCCAGTCGAGTTGAAACACTGTTGAGTTTCTAAAAGAAATTTTGTTTTAAATTAAATAATGATAAAATAGCCATTTTTATACTAAGATGAAAGTTTTGTCTGGACATAAGTTAAGTCTTGATAATCATTAAAACAGTATAAAATCGGACAGACGGATGTTATTTTTCAGCCGACTAGATTCTTATTTGACGTCAGTGTAAAATTGAGGGAAGAAACGGATGACATAAGAGGACGTAGAAAGTCATGTCTAGACAGTTGTTAAGGAAGTCCTAAAATTCATCTCTATTGTCACTAAAGTGACAATGCCTAAGCAAACAAAATGGTCCTTTTTCTTTGTGTTAAAATACAAAAGAGAGAGTATGGAAGAACACGAAGTTGAAGAACATCAAAGTATGATCGCTACCACTTGTTGTTATAGCAATAGAAAATAACACATGAAAAGTTTGATGTGTATCGAAATTATATTAAAGATGAATAAAAGTCTAAAATGCATATGATAAATGCAACGTTCGGTCCTTCATACTTTTTATATCGAAATTACTCAGACCATCAACCAAGTTGAAACTTACCTGACTTTTCCTTACAGACAGTTTTTGGATAAACAATTACAAAACAACTACAGTTAATTTCCTTTGATTTGTCAAAAGTTACAGCAAGACGAAATTTGGAATTTTAATCACTTAATTTTTTTACGTTTCCACACTGTCAAAGATAAGAAATTTCCATTGATGTTTTCGTTTTTAATCGTCAGTATGAAATCGTAATTTCACCCAGTCGAAGCGATTTTTGACATCTCGGATTTACTTTGGACGAATATTTTTTCCAGACAGTAAATTTTTCATTCGTCTGCAAGACTTATTTAAGGTAAAATTTGTCTTGGATGGAGGAAAAGTAGCAGGATGAATTTTAGCTCAAAATTTTTGATATTAACAGTTTCACACTGACGGATAGATAATCTCGTCAGATGGAACTTACATCAACACAAATTTCAGATGTCAGTATAAAAACGGCTAATTACAATGAAAATAATATTGATTGAGATTCATACTTGTAGATACGCTGTAAACCAAATCTGCAAAGGAAATCAGCTTAATAATATTCACCTAAAAATACATATGTTTGAAAATTTAACTTAGTTTATCACTAGGGCACCAATCGGTGACTGACTTACACAGTAGAGAAGCTGTATGTCACTTACCAAAAGCCCTTGGATATGATCATCACTTAAATCACCAACTGTAACAGCCAAGAAATTGAAAACACTAAAGAGAGTATTACTATGCAATTTATTTACAATGAAAACATATACACTTAACTCTAGCCCCAATACTATGATGAATACAGTTTTCATTTATTTAATCCCACCATATTCAAGGTAAAAGAATAAAAGAAAATGAACCATCCATGTAGGGATGAACATGAAAACTTTAAATTGCAATTCGCAGATATAGTAACTCAACAAAAAAATTGATCATCACCCGAAACACCAAACTTTTGTATGTGCACAGCTTTCTCAGCTGCCTTATATTAGTCAGAAGTTCTTCACTAAACTAGTTTGGGAATGATTACTGGCAAAGCAATTCTCACAATTCAGTTAGGAATGAAGTTGAATAATCAAAATAATCAACTCTTCCATACATATAAGACATTACATGAGTAATCATCAAAGAATTTTGAGTATTTATTATCTGACAATTAAATGTCTTATTTATTTGATATGAATATTAAGAAAAGCAAAACTCACAATTTCAGTAAAAGGTTCCGACAATACAACACTTCCTCTTCCTGCCATCGATCACTTGAAACAAATGATTCTTCATATCGAAATTTATCCAGACTATCAAATTTTCTCCGGTTGATATCTTTAATCAGAACTGTCAGAAATTCATCAATGCTTGTAACAAAGGTACACAACATCTTGTGTTTATTTTCTTCTGGGTCCTTCAGATCACTCTCGGGACTTGTGTCCATTCGCTGAAGGTGATTTACTCGTTCAATGACATGTTCACAAATTTCTTGATAATACTTTGATTGTCGTCTTGATAACTTGAGTAAAGCTTCAAAAAGACAAATAGAAAATAGTTTCCAGGGACAGAAAGATAAAATTTACTTACAAAACAAAATCTTACAAAATTTACTATTTGTCTTATCATAATAATATTAGGTTTTACATCAAATTTTAGAATCAGACTGGTAGAGGTGGGTCACCCCTATCTGGACAGTGTTTTAAAAATCGGCAAATCTATACTAACATGGATTCTCTTCTTTTTCTTTAAATGCCAAAGTTAAACCTATCCATAAATGATCATAATTTCATAAAAAGAACCAAGTTTTCAATTGTTTTCCAAACTTTATCAAAGTATTTTTAAGTCATTTTTTGGAGCTCAAAATTTGATGTCGCCCTGATCTGGGACAGGCATTTTAATTGAATATTACGTCATATTTATTCCACATCCATTTAAACAAGACCGGCAATAGATGTCAAATCAGGAATTTACGTGGGGGAAGACCGACACATTAAAATGGTTGAAGAAATGAATTGCAAACTAGAATAAATTATAAACATCCAGAGTGAACTGATCAAGAAATACAACAAATACAACAATTTTTTTTGCATGCAAATTTTTCCAATTTGAAACTTTTTAACATTTAAATTTCAGCGACACAACTGGTAGCTCTAACTTTCGAGTAAATCTATAACAGACGTCACCTTTTCTTTTAGGTCGGTACACATGCAACCATTGCTCAAATTGGTCGCACTTAACCCATGCAGCACAAATATATATAACCCACCACAACGAGTGCATTCGTAGTTACCTTTTGTTTCTTATTTTCAGTTATCTTTTTCGGTTGTTTAGATTTGCTCCCTTTTGTAAAAATCCATTTTTTATCTTTTAGTGGTGTGGATGACTTAATTGTTTTTACTCTCACCACATTCCATCTGTATTATAGGTGCATTTTTTTGGTCCCGCTCTCCTGATGGTTCCTGTTGTTGACGATCATTTGTGGTGGCATTTTGCAATAATGTTTGAGGTGGTTTGAAAGCTAGATGATCAATTTCATCCCATTCACTGGCCAGATGCCACTACTCCTAAAACTAGCAACAATCGTAGCTACAGAACAACTTTCATAATAGGCATCCGTAACAAACCTTTCCAAAAGTTCTATTTGTCAAACCTAAGCCAGGGTTCTCCACACTGAACTTGACAGCAGCATTTGCAAAAAAAAAAAAGTTTCTTTTGAAGTAAGCAAAGAAATAATAATCTGTTGGTTGTAAAATATGTGAGGAATGTGGTGGAAACCTGAATAACCAGATCCCATTTTCCTTCCATTTCAAGCTAACCTAATCCGTCAAGGAGCAGGATTACTGGTTGATTTGGCAGTATTTTTGCGATAAAATGGTTGGCAATCCGGCCATAGAACATATCGGTGGTCATCCAACCATTGTGGATAAATCCAATAAATACGTCTATTCAAAGCGTATTCTGGATTCATGTTTTTGCACAGAAAAATTACTGTTGTTGGTAGCACGAATCTGTTGGCTGCAAAACAGTGTTGATATGCTTGTTTTGTTTTGTTGGAACTTGTATTACGGAAGTCCTGTCTTCTGTGTTTATCAATACAAACTTTTAAAGTTGTGCTGGATTTTGACAGCTTCTTTTATTCTATCAAGTGTCACTGGAAATGTGTTCCCATTTCTTTGATCCAAGAGACAAGAGACAAGTTTGGGAAAAAAAAAGAAAATGTGTGATTCAAAAAATATTTCTTATTATCATGAGCATCATTGATTAATTTTCATAAGTTTTAAAGATTCTTACTGGGTCTCGACTGATAATATTATGATAATATTGACTGATAATATTGATAATATTCCCTTTTTAACTATCCTGGGTAGTGACTATCCCTTCGTTTTTGCTCGAAGCATTGATTTTGGTAATGTAGCTTCCGCACCACGGAAGGACATTCCTTCACCAACTTACTTTCAAGTTAAATAATGTAGCAGAAGAAGAATAAAAAATCAACACTGGCACAATTTTCCTATAAGAAAAAATAATTTGCCATACAAAATTTTTTCTTTCAGGTGGACATGAATGTCCAAATCAGGATGACGTGTTTCACAAATACCAACCTCCAAAAAAATAGGAAAATTTCCATAAGCAACAGAGCACTAAGTCGAAATACAGAAAAGATGGTATTTATTTTAAAGAAAAGTTTACCTTTTAATTGGAAAAATGAAAGCAACAAACTGACATCGTTTACATATCACTTATTACAAAAAAGTCATAAAATCTTTACGAGCAGCGCTACAAACTTCTGATCTAGACAAAACTTGTTTGTAACTGAGAAAAGATCATTAAAATAACGTATGAAAAAAAGACATTGTAGTTTGAAAGGATTGAAACTATTTTCTAGTGTTTTAAACGAAGAGGCCATTACAGTGTCCAGATCAGAGTGATGTCCAGATAGTGGTGGCACCTCTCTATACGTTACATAACGTATTGTACATTGTAGCTTCCAGTTCAATACTCGTATCTCATTGTAAACAATGACAATGCAGATATTTCTACCTTTTGAAATAAGTTGAATAGCGCTTTGAAAGGTAGTTGATGATGAAACACTTGACAATGTTTCTGTTAAGCCAAGGATGATTTCTTTCGGATTGCACATCTAATAAACATGTAAAAAAGGATATAAACTTATGGTAACATGAAAGACGACTGCGTTGTGCACACTTTTTTTAATTTTTGAGGCATCTTGTAAGTATCTGACATGTTAACATTTGGCAATCAAGATCAGAATGAAATATTTATTTTATGACATTTTGGTTTTCACATTGGATGCACAAATCAAATGACAGAATCAGAAAACAGGAAGACATCAGGAAGACTACACACAATAGGAAAATCAAATTCTGAGAGTAAAAGTAAATATGGATGCTTACAATACCTCTATTAACTGATGTAAACATTTAGTGCAAGTTTTCCGAATTGATTCATCTTTATGACAAAGATATTTACAGAGCATGGTGACTAGATCCCAACCACATTCGACAACATACTCCTATGAATGAAACATAACACGACGTAAGTAACGACAACAACATGTAACTAATGACAACATGTAACTGCCGTAATAACATCAAAATACCTCTTATATTACCTCAATTAACATGGCACCTTAATATTATTAAAATAGTTACAATATCTCTTTTTTTCGAAAATGTTATGATATGTTTTCTTGTTTACATTCTTATTAAAAGGATTCTGGCTAGTCAGAAACATGAAAAGAAAGAAGAATGACAGAACATAGTGACGGTTCTTTAAATTGGCAAGAAGAATGTAATAGCAAAGGAGCTGTAAATATGAAAAATTGATCTAACTAGTCTAAAGAAAAAAACTTCAAATTGTAGTTTCATTATTACTGGAACAAAACTATAATAGATTGAGCTTCATTATGGGAGTTATGACTACTCTGTCATGTTTTGGACTGAAGTTTTTCTTGAACAAGGACCAGCATTGTTTACTATTTTGGAATATATTCTTCACGATCCTGCAGCAGCAGGAATGTGTTTATCATGTGTGCACGAAAAACACAGGAACTGATTGTCAAGAATGGTGCTAAAACAAACTTATGCAAAATGTTTTAAAAATATTGGAACTGCAATGTAAATGTAATGGTTAGTAGGCATTGCAGTACATTATTGTGTCTCTTCTATTTATGCCTTTTAAACAATGTATCAATGATGAAAACCAGATCGATTATCAATCGATGTTGAGCCAGTGAATATATTATATACATTATTATATAAAAGTCAGGAACAAAAAATAGCCATGTTGTGCAACACATTTTTACAGTATTGTTTTTCATCAGGATATTATTTTCTTAAAGGCTTTCTGATTGCCGACTTCATATGCATGTATATAGATTTTACAAGCTTCATATGACAAAATGGAAATGGACGTGTTTGAGAATTCACAAGCACCATAACACTACCAGGAAACATGGAACTGTCAGTACCAAATGTATTTGTGATCATGTTAAAAACAAATTTAAAATATAAAGATATATTTATATATTCATTTGCTTCAGTAGTAACCTGAAAGAATCTTTTTGTGTCTATGTAAAAGATTTCACGAAGAGTCTAAAAGTAGAGTTAGGTGGTAAGAAATTGGCAGATGAACTGTATGTAGAAGTTAACAGTCTTTTGTTGTTTTAAATTCATGTTTCTACCTTTTTTTACACAATAAGAATGGCCTGTGCCTTTTAATAGTGTTGAATAAAAGATTTTAATGACGTCATGTAATAGAAAAGGCTGTACCACAAAATTCTTCTGCGTAAAGTTTCTTTTGGACTTGACTGGAAGAATAAAAGGAACAGAAATGAAGAACCTCAAAAGCCGTTGTTGTGTTATTTCCATCACAAGAGTAAAATAACCAGGATATATAAAGCAGGTTTTACTGAGCTTGTCTATTGGTTACTTGTTTTTAAATAAAGTCCTCCAAAAGTGTCCACAGAATATCCCGCAAACCAATGAATTGACTCAATTGAATTAGTGATCACGTGGAGAAAACAATAGTCAATCTGTGCTCAATATTCCATCTAGTAGAAAACCAACCTAAAAATTGCAGAATTAAAGTTCACTAATCAGGAGGCATGAATTGCGAAATAAGCAGATTTCTATTTCTATTGAATTTTAATCATCATTTGGCACTTAATAAAGGAAATTCTGATAACTGAAATAATGGTATATTTTGTGAGCTGGTTACTACCGTTTCGTGCCATATGGCTCTTGTTATGGTAGCAGTGAAAGTGAATACCAAATTAAACACCCTTGGACTCCTCCTCATCATCATCCTAAGAATTTTCTTATGCCTATGTTTTATTCCGAAGAAGACGCATATTTTTTTTTTAATTTAAAAAAAATATTATGTAGCTATGGTTACAGCTCACGCATGTAGATTTCTTTTGTTTTAAACAATAAGTTGCAGGTATTTCTTGATTAAACCTTATTCACTCTTAAGAATCTTTTTTACCTGATATCTGAATGCTCAAGCAAAAAACAATAACAGGTTTGCTGATTTTTTACAGACTATGAATTGATGAGAATGGTGTAACTTACAGAATTCTGTTCATCTTTGAGCTCCAGAAGTAATGAATGCAGCTTCCCGTTCTTAATGATATCTTGACAATGGACGAGAAATTCAGCAGATTCCATGATCTTAACATTTGATCGTTGTATGCAACACAACTCATTTAAACTTCATTAGTTGAAAATAACTAGATAAACAAAAATTTTTTTTAAGATAAAAGATAACCATCAGTCATATTTCAATGATTTCTTGGAATAATCTAGTTTTAACTTAATGTTCTATACTTCTAATTTACTTAATTTTTCAGACTCTTTCCTTGTATTGTAATGAGAAATGTCAAAGCGAACTTGTGTAAGAAAATTGTAAAAAAGTATACTGTAAAGTAAAATACCGGTTATAACCCCCTATAAATTCAATCCCAGAACCTTTTATACCAATGCAATTTGGTAATTACTTAGGAGGTAGGGCTTATGTCGGGGGAGGTATATAACTAGAAGATATGTTTCTTTATTCATGGGTTATTTACTCAAAATCAAGCGTTTTAAGTAAATCATCCGAGGAGATGAGTTGCCGTCCCGGTAACATGTTTATGGGAGTGAAAGGTCATGAAAAAGACCATACCAAGTGATTCCCAAACACTTTCAGAGAGTCAGCACTTTTCTGCTGAAATGGTAGTACTCACTCCTCTACAGGAGGTCCAGGTTTTTTCAATTACACAGATTAGGTGCTACCATGCACAAAACAGTTTAGTTTTGGTCAAATAATATCTTCTACACATAGGAAATATTGTAAACCATCTGGACATCACTCTGATCTGGACACTGTAAAAGGCAAGGAATAAAAAACAAAATGCAGTCAGCTCAGTGGAGGCACGGTATCACTTAAGTGCAAAATAAAAATCTGTTTTAGTGTAACAATGGACACAAAAATTAAACAATTTGATAACAATGTTGCAACCTCTCATTGGACCGCTTAATAATCTAAAACAGTTAATCTTCCTAAGGGTCTCCAGTTACAATATGACAATTTCCTACAACAAATATTGGATACTACAAATCTGACACAAGAATAGCACAACCTGAAAGAAACTTTATGCAATCACAAAAGGAAAGAATCATTATAAACATGGAAACCTAAAAATGACTTCAATGCAATACTTCTATTACATAATGGAAACAATGTGATACTGTGTCAGAAATGCAGTCAATTTATTTTTCGTAACTGATATGTATAATTCAAAATAATGCTTCTCTTTTACTTGTGTGAATTTTCCCAATTTTTAGCTAAGTGCAAAATTAAATTCCTACGAAAACTCCAAAATTTGGTTGTCCGTGAAATTAAACCCCCATGAAAAATCTAAAATTTGGTCGTCCGTGAAATTTAATCTTCGTGAAAAATCGCGAAATAAAGTCTGTGTGAAACTTAATCCACTTATAAAGTAGTATCAGTAATAACAAATTTATTTTTTATTATCTCTACTTTTCCAATATCTCTCTGTGTAACCAAACAGCTAAGACTATTGAGATTGAGACATACAGTTAACAGGGGTCGGATTATCTCAATACTTTGTTTTGACTTTATTTACTGATGCTAGTTGCTCATGGAGCGTCGCAGTATTACACTGATGTGGACCTTCACCAGGACTGAATACTTCAGATTTTAAGGTGACAACCCTCACATACCAGACTGATACATTATTGATTTCAGGCACATTCCATCATGATTATCAATCATGCATCTTACTAAACCTTATCTCTAATGATTTTACAGTCCACATACATTATTCTACCAACATTCACACACATCTAAGTAGCTAAAATTTAATGCTTTCTATATATTTCAAAACGTTTTGTGTTAAGTTTGTTTTCTAAAGCCTGGTGTCCACTGGTGTGAACTTTAACCTTTTGCAAAATAATTATTTATAATATTTTACGTTTTTTATTTTACATTTTTTCTATATTCTTAAAAACTTTGTAAGAATGGATATTAAAAATCTTCACATATCAAATATGGAATAAAAAATAATTAGTTAACAAAATATCACCAGCATTCTGAAATCATCATCATTTTCTAGAACTCCCTAGGTTTTTTTATGATTTCAAAGTCTCATTTTATAACTTTTAGAAAAACTGGATCCTTACACTGCAAGATTCATATTAATCAACCAATTTGTCATGCTATCTCATGGACTAAGTGCTTATTTTGCAAAAAATGAATCATGTGGTTTCATATTAAAGACAACATGTTGTTATAAATACCACATGAGGTACCACCTCATGCTGACATCATCATTACCAATGCAGACCTTTCAGTTACTTCTAAGAAAGTCATCAATAAAAGTAACAAAAATAGTAGCTTGTATTGATGACCAACGATAATTCACATGCTACTTTTATGAAGATTAAACAATCCAACAATTCCTTTTCATGTCTCTCACCTGTTGTTATTGTTCATGCTCATATGCTGAGAATATCATGTCAGATTTTGCTATATTTATAACAACACATTGAGAATATCTTGAGAAGCAGGTGTCACATTTTTACTGAAGTCACACTTTCAGATGAATATTGGAGAAAGATTAATGCATCAAAAATTTGGCTGATAATAATAGTCCTTTGTGTTATCATTTTTAAAAGATAATAAATTGTTTTTCTGATAATAAAGAATCCATTCAATTCATGTTAAGCATTGGCTAGTTTTTTATTTGTAGTAGCACTGATGTTTTTGTTATCTTCTGTTAGTAGTCAGAAAGTCTGTATCTTTTCTATACAACAGGGTAAGGAATCTCCTTGAAGAAATAGTCCTTTACACAACCTCAGAATTTGAAAGTAATGTTTTTCTGTAATAGGTAGTGTCACATCATAGATCTGACCAAAATTCCATAAGTATTCCCTCTCCTACTAAAATTTATAAGTGATGTTTGTAGTGTGATAAACAGGATCCATTTAAGCCATCAGCCATCGATTTTGTTTTCATTGTTTCTCAAAATAAAAATCTCAATGGTCGTTATCACAGGTTTGACTGTAACTTTTCCCCCATCTTTTCTACCCAAATTTCTGAAACAATTTATATTGTAATTAACCAGCGCAATAAAGAGAATTGGCTAGCAAAGTCCATGATAATGGACAGAAAAAATAAGCAAATAAAGAAATTTGCAAGTTGAAATTAGAAATATTGGGTTTGGTCTGGTTCCTTAGAACTAAGGACACAGAGGGAGATGAGCCACCCACAAATGGAAAGGGTTATATAACAAGCTATCAAAACTCATAAATTCAATATTTAAAATTTTATCCATTGCTGCCTTTGGTAATGGCAGGTAAGGGAGGCTTGAGCAACGCCCAAAAACAACAAAGGATTTAATTGGTAGAATTTCTAGACATAGATAAAAAATTAAATACAGGTACCACCAGGCTTGATGGGTAGCATGGCCGATAAACAGTACATCATTATTAATAATGAACAATACCACGAGCACCATTACAATAGAAGACTGATAATAACCACCACGGACAAGAATAAGAAACAAAATCAATAATCTGTTATCAGATTCCCTAATGTGTTTCTCTTATTTTCAAGAGAGAAAATCATATCTTTTCAAATCATCTCTGTATCCTTTAATAATTGCACGCTTGCAGCACCTGCACCAGAACATTTTTGACTTTTTACTTGTTTCATACATGGCTGTATTGCTTTTTGAGAAAATTCTTCATGGCTTGCCCTACAAAATATGAGCCTTTTCAAGTATTTAAAAAGAAGAAAGCAGAAGCGTAATTGTGAAAAACTAACTTACCTTCTTCGTAGTATCCCAAGGCATTTTCCATTTCTTTCCAAGTATTTTGCGACAGCAGACTTATTATCATAATTTTCTGAGCGTGTATCAAAAGGCATGCATAGCTATATACTTCTTAACTTTTTTAGCTAAGTTTTTATTTTCTTGAAGATCCTTTTGTTCTTCCCATGTTTTTTTTAACATCAACATTTTCCTCAACAACACTTTCATGTGTATTTGATGGTTTTCTTTGATCTTTGAATTTTAATATTTTTTCCCAATAAAATAACGCCATGAATGAAAATAGCTTTCATACATTTCAGTGTGGATGCTTTCATAAAGTGTAAATATTTTAAAAATTTGAAATTCCATTGAACGTTTAGAGCACTTGTAGCTTTAGCTATCCCTTTTCCTAGGAAATCCCTTTCCTGAGGACCCTCGGGAAAACATCACATAATAGAGGTCACTTTCACAAAACTAAAGCACGACAGACAGACAAGAAGTATATAAAGTCCAATAATTTTGTGGCCACCAAACAGTCACATCATTATTTTGCGATTGTGAGGCTTAAAACTAGTCAGTGGACACCACGCCTAAGGGGCCATACTCTTTTAGGCAATTTAATTGGTGTATTGTTGGAAATTGTGTATTGGGGAAAACAAAAACTGCATGAACAAACGTTCCAAAACATTTTTCTATAATAAGTCATAGAGAAAACAAAATAAATTCCGGTGATTTCCCTGACGAAACGTGAATGTTCCCTGACTTGAAGAACAATTAAATAACATTTCTTTATTATCACTTTATCAGATAAGTCACCTATGGAAAGCCCACAGCACAGCGCCCTGTCAACTTGAAAATAAAATAAACTCCGCACGTGGTTTATCGCTTACTTCCAAATCCAACGCCCATCCTTTTAGTTTAACACCTACCACCCAAATTTATCAGTAGTCGCCCCGCTCTTTTCCATTATTTTTTTTCAAATTTGCGCGTTATGCTCTTCAATTCCTTTTGCGTCACAACACTATCAACAAAAATCAAAAGGGTAGCAAAATTATTGAGTGGAAATCACAGCTAGCTAAAGAAACTGTTAGAAAATGTAGGGGAAAAAATGTATCATCACCGTTTTGGTAGGTTTCATGTTGGTTCTGGGTTGGATGGTTTTGTACATTGTTAATAATTAAACAAGATTAACAAACTTTAATCTTTGATCCTATCTTTTCAAGAATTCCTCTAGCATGATAAAGTCTGCAGCGTTGTTCGCCAAACATCATTTATTATTTTACCCAATAAATGTATGAAGTTCGAGCTAAGCAAAATAGTCTTTTAATCAAAGGTGTATTTTGTGACGAGTGGGGAAACAATCTATACCTGGCATGATGACAAATTTTTTGAAAACACTTTTCTTTAAAAAGCTTCACTTCATCACACCCACCACCACCAGCAGTCTGTCTGGTGAATGATTCAAAATGCATTTTTAACAATTTTATATTTTTCATAAACTTTATTTTTATTATCCTATATAGTTGTTTTATGGCTCAATTCACTCTGGCAAGGAGTAAAGACTGAATTTTCAAAAATCAGAATTGTGTAGAATGTGTTTTTAATCATGGCTGGTAATTTTATATAGGCTTTTTCGATTTTTATTAATTTCTTTTTATTGAGGTGAAATAATAAATGATGTGCTTGCCCTTCTTGCAGTTTCTTTTGTTTTCTTATCCTTAATGACTGGTAGTTGACTTGCTTTCTCTTTTATTACAACTTTCAAGAACAGCAAATATTTGTTACACACTGCTAGCCACAAACACTGCTGGTTTTGAAGACTGTTCTAAAATTGAAATATTGAAAACATTTCATATGAAAAGTAAAGCTTTGTCCCAGTTTCACTCCCTGAATGATTATCCTGTCCTGCAAATAAAGAGTCAGAAACAATGCATTGTTCTTTGAAACCATTATATACAGGTTTATGGACGGAAACTGGCCAAAGTTCCGGGAGTGAACTGCAACTAGGCCAAAAGTACACTACAGCCCAAAAGAAGCTTTACGTTCCCACGTAAGTTTTGGTGAAGAGTCCCGATCTTTAGAAGTTAACACTCTTTTGGTTATCTAACATGAGAATTCAAAAAAATCGTATTGAAGTAACGTTTGTTAGCATGCTTTTTCATGTTCAGTTCAATTGCGTATCTAAACAAACTGCATAGAATAAAAAGATTTTAATAATGACTTCATGTAACTATACGTGAAAATCTTTTGTGTAAAAATGTAAAAATTCATCCTTTGCGAATATGTAAAGTTTCTTTCAGGCAGTTCTGTAGCATGGGTTGGACAGATTTCTTGTGACTCACTTTCAAGCTACTTGCCCTTAACAAACTTTCTTGTCTCTCAAGTCCTTTCTAGCTTATTCTTTTCAAGACATCATGGCTGACCCCTTCAAGATCAGAGAAAACTAGATGCCCATAGATGCCCTATAGTGATCCAAAGGGTTTCTACAAAACTTAATATATTGGCATTCAAATTTGAATTCTGGAACCATGATCACTGTACTGACGAAAAAATTTTCAGATATAGAATTGTCAAAATAAAATTTAGAGAACTTGCTTCACCTCCAATTAAACTTTCCATGAATTGGACATTGAAATGGATATAATAGAAGAAATTCCCCTTCAATGATCCTTTGAGTCAGCTGATTACTTATATGATATATGATTGTTATGCCATGTATCATGGAACCAAAGTAAAAAAAAGTAAAGTTTATTCTTGTTATATCTTCGAAATTGTTATGCAAATATTATAAAAAGTTGATAAATTAAAACTGCTAGATGATTTAGTAACAATTAATTGTTATGTGTAAAGAATCCAACAAGTATTATGTAGTCCACAGCCCCCAAATATATTTTGAAATAGGTCATACATGAGTTTTGGGCATAGAGTATGGGTTTTAATAGAACTTGTAGGATTGCTTATAAAGTTGCATAATGTTTGTTTAGGACTAAAGTTTCGTCCTAAACTAACTAAAGTTCAGCAGTGTTATTATTATAGTAAGATGAAAAAAAATACTAGCAATTCTCTTTAGATGTAATAAATACAACTTATAACCTTTTTTTATATGATACCAACTCAGACTTCTTGTTTAAAAAGTGTCTGGTTTGAGTTTTTCATGGTTCTTGTTTTTGTGCATTGTAGGTCATTGAGCAATATTTTGGTTAAGTTGTAAAAATATTCATTAACTTGGAGTGTTTTTAAATTCCCATGATAAAATATGAACACTAGATAAGCACTTAATCTGTGGATAGTTACAAAAACTTCACAACATTAATGATCTTTTCACATAACAGTTGACTTTCCAATGTAAATGGTAAAAATATCAACTCATGATATTTCAAAAAAGGGTGTTGTGTGAAAATTCTAAACTCTTGATCAAGTCTGATGGCTTGACCACTATGCTAAGAGCTTTCTATTTTCAACCTCTGACAATATTACTGTTATTATTTTTAATAATTATCATATTTCTTAACGTTTTCTCTGCATGCTCTCTTTTTATTTTTATACTTTGTATCTGTATCTCTTTAAAGTTTTTTAAAATTATTTTAGTAATTCTCTCTAAGTAGTTATAGTTTCAGTTTTGTGCATCAAAGTAAATTAACCTAGTCCTTCAGATTGAAAACAGAAATCAAAAAGTATTTGTTTGGACTGGTGAAAACTTAAATATAAATATCCGCTTGTCTTTGCATTCCAGTTTTTTTCTGTTAAAAGCAATGACTAGTATTTATTTATTTTGTAATGGTTGTTTACCGTTTCCATAGTAATTGTTATTTTTAGTTGCTTTTTAAATTAATTATCATCTAGATCAGCTATACAATGATATGTAATGGGTTCTGATGAAGAAGAAATTACCTTAATATCCAATGAAGAAGTTTCATCAAATGATGTTGGCAAGCTTAAAGAATTACTTCGACAAGAAAGTCATTATCGTAAGGAAACGGGAAATTGTTATGACACACTTCAAAAAGAATATGATGCACTGTTATGTAAATATGCAGAAGCTGAGAATACGATTGACAAACTTCGAATAGGTGCCAAGGTTGATTTATATTCAGATGGCCCTAAAATCCAACTGGCCTCTTCAGGTGTATATCATGAACGTTCAAAGTCTGTTCAACAAATAACTCTTCCTAGACCCCATCTTTCTGCATTTGGAAGGGCACATTCTTTACCAAGCATGTATGAAGGAAGCAATGGAGATGATTTGAATGTTCATGAAAATCTTGAAGCAACATACTTGAATTTGTACTTACGCCTTCAAGATTTGCAAGAAGATGTTTCAGCATTTCAAAATACGTTAATGGATCAAGAGTATGATGCACCTGAGAAAAAACAACTTTATGATGTTATGAAGAATGAATTTGATAATATTAAGGACGACTTTGAAAAGAATCAACTCGATAACAGTCAGACACATCAAAGGTATGTTTATTTAAATGGTTTTTTATTCTTATACAAAAATCTTAATTTTGCATTTCAATTGGAGTACATTTGTATGTTTTTTCCTAAGAGAAAGTTTTAAATAACTTTATGTTTATTTCTGATGATGAATGGATTAAAAAAAGGAAAGCATAACTCTGCATGAGTAAGTAGTTAATTCAGATGGTCTACTAAAGGCTTAGGCAGTGCATCTGTCTCAATGGCAGTCATCATCACTTGTTTTCCCAGCTTGCAAGGGTTGGACAGATTCTGATGACTGACTTCCATGCTACCCTATTTTTTGCTACATCCTTACTGATTTTCTTTTCTCTTCAATCTTTCCTAACTATTTTTATTTTAATGGTTTTCGAACTTCGGGTATAACAGCTTCATGAATTCTTGATATTGATGTTATTTTTTGAACCATAAATTATAACATTGAAAGGGAATGAATCTTAAACAATAGATTGTATAAAGATGCAGATAATCTTCACTTTAAAAAGTAAATCTTAAAACATCAAAGGTTACTTTCGATTTTTATTTTTTTTTTACATATCTCACCACTTATTATGATTATATCGAACGTTTTTAATAAAAACTTTCAGTGTGGTCAACACTTCATTAAAATATCATTTCAGGAAAGAAATATTTTAATTGGTGTGTAGCATGATTAATATGTTGGACTCAAATTTTTATTTTTATTTTTATTGTTACGTCGTAATCCTATGCATACAAACCAGATTCGACCATTGTCTATTTTGTGGCATTGCTTTATCTGAACAGATATTTTTAAATTTTAATTACCCCTGGAGGTTAGTAAATTAATTTCTAAACATTGTTAAGTCTTTAAATATCTTATCTTATCTTTTCCAATGAGGTTGAAACTTTAAAATCATTTAATAATATTTCATTTTAAGTTTTTGCCTACTTTTGTGGAGATTTCATGTTAATGATCTCTATTTCACTGACATGAAAACTTTTTGTGCAATGAACAAACGTTAAGTCTTTTTCTATTTCCATTTGGTTTTGTTTACTGACAAGCACAAGCATGATACAAACAGTGTTGTTTATTCAAATAATATTTATCATTCTTTTCTATGTTTATAGAACTATATGTCTTAAGATTTTGCATGTTCTCTGTTTTTATTTGTGGGTTTTTTTTATAAAAACATTCAAACATTCAACTAACATCATAAAGACTTTTTAATGACTGCATAATTAATACTTAATTAGGGATTTGAAATCTTTAAAAATAATATGTCGTAACAAGCAGGATGACTTAAAGAAAAGAGTATTTTTAGAAGGATCTGCTGTTTTGGATTTCTTTGAGAAATGACATTTTTATTGCTTTACAGTTATATATAATTTATGAGTGTGAAGGCATTGTTTTGTTAACGTTGTTGAACATTTTAAAAACTTTGTGAAAAACATAATTGTTGTGTTATGCTTAACAAAATTCACTTGAGTGAGTGACTGGCATTTTTACTGGCAAAACATTTTGGAAGATTACAATGTCCAATGAAAAGAAGCAAAACCAGCCTTGGGTTTTCATTATAGAAGATTCCAGTAGTGAGTTTTCGGGATATGTCTCTGAGTACGTTTTGTTGTTTATCATCAGCTGGTCAGTAAAAATATTAGTCTTTATGTTAATCTGGAATACCTTGTTATGTTATAGGTTTCCGAATGATGAAAATACAAATCATTTGGAGGAAGAGGTACGGTTTCACCCTTTTGATTTTTTACTACTTGATGTTTTCAACTATTTATTTTTATTTTACGAATCCCAGGATTATCTTTGCTTTTCAAAGATTTTAAAATTCTCTTTTAGTTTCATGACCTTGGATTGAGGCTGGAAGAAATCAATGAAGAAATAAGTGAACAAATTCGGAGCAAATGTCGCAAATCTCAAAAATTGAAGTAGAAAATAGCTTTCAACATAATCACACCTGTGAACCTCCTCTCCCATTTTTGGCAGTTTCATGTTTTTTCTGATTGTGAATTTCTTCTGATAATTCATACGAGTCTTCAATTTTTTGTCAATAAAACATGTAGAAACTTTGTAAGGTAACCCATTGTGAGTGCAAACTTGACAAATCCACTTATAGTTGTGTGTTTCTTGTGATTTCCTTAGAAATGATTCACTGGATGGAAATGTTGAAGGAAATGATGAAAAAGTGGATGGATGTATTATAGTAGGTCTTTGTTGTTGTTGTTGTTTAAGAAATATTCTTTTGTTTACATCTGTTGCATCTGTGTTTTTTGATAATGTATAATACCAAGGATTGTGTAAATGCAGGAAAATATTGAACTTGATAAAACTAACATTTTTTAATGAATTCAAAACATTTTATCTTGCAGTCTCCTGGTGGTGTAGAAACATTTTCAGATTTTGTTTTTTTTCTTTCCAGGGTGGAAATTTTTTGAAAGATGATGTATTTCTCTCAGGTTCGTTTTCAAATCTTTTCATGTTTAACATTACTCTTCTCACCCCAGGTGGGTTAATGGAGATGGTTTATTCTCACTTTAAAGTTTGTATTTCAGACTGTGCAAAAAAATAAAAACTTTAAAAATGATTTTACACGTTTTCTTTTCATGTCTTGTGAAGAAAGATGTAAATTTTGATTAGTTTATCAGATTTAGTTAGAAATTCTTTAGTAACAAAATGATTTGAAGAGAAATAACAAACAGTTTAATATAACATAACCTTCATACATATCTTATACTTTTTATCAACAATATCAGGATTGAATTCATTAGTCAGACTTTAGCTGCTTTTTATTATTATTTTGTGGACAGTTTAAATTTTTGAAATGATTTGTCTCGGTCCCTTCAACCTCACTTAAGAAACTCTCGTAGTTTACCCTGAATTATCCAAAGACGGGGTTATCCGAATTCCACGATTATTCGAAACAATTATTCAGTCCCATCCAAAAGTTTCATTTCTTTCAAACAGAAAAAGTATTGTTAAATGAATATTTTATGTTTATAAATATTTATAATTTCTTTATAACCTGTCACAGTCACTGTACAAGTCTGAAGTGTTCTGCCAGAAAGCAAACATTGTTTAACAGCTTGAAACTGCTATAACCAACTGTTATAAAAAGCTTATGGAGAACTCTTACTTTTCTTCAAAACCCCTGTTATTCGAACTAATTGACTCAGTCTCATGAGAGTTCGGATAACTGAGGTTCAACAGTACTTTGAAATAATTTATTCAATTTACTAAAGTTGACCTCGTGCTTATAAAAATAAGGGGTGGATAGGTGACTTGGTAATAACGGGTGGATAGGTGACTTGGTAATAACGGGTGGATAGGTCACTTGGTCACTTGGAACAAACTAATGTAAAATAATTACAAATAATTTTGATATGATATGATGGATAATTGATAACAATGATGAAATGAAATATGTGTATGATATCTTCAAAATTACACCACAATCACCTATCTGGTACATGAAGGTTATCACCTTAAAACCTGAGGTTATTATTCATTCCTGATGGAGGTCCTGCACATCAGCAGGGTGGCCACTCATGCTGGAATATACTGGGATTTTGGTGATACTGGAATATACTGGGATTGTTATATATAAAGAGCGCCACATTAATCTAATAATGAGCGCCACATTTATATAAGGAACGGCCTCAATCTGTTTTGTTGAGGTTTTAATTCATTTTTGTAGTTTATATTCATTTTACTCTGTTACTATTTGTTCTCCCAATTCTTATTTGTTGGGAGAATTCTGTATTTGTTGGGAGAATTCTTATTTGTTGGGAGAATTCTGTATTTGTTGGGAGAATTCTTATTTGTTGGGAGAATTATGTATTTGTTGGGAGAATTATGTATTTGTTGGGAGAATTATGTATTTGTTGGGAGAATTCTTATTTGTTGGGAGAATTATGTATTTGTTGGGAGAATTCTTATTTGTTGGGAGAATTATGTATTTGTTGGGAGAATTATGTATTTTATGGATCCCTAAGAAAACATTTATTTAATCTTATTTACTTATCTCTTTTAATATCCCATAGAACGTGAAGCTGATGTAGTCGATAGAAATGGGTTTGATGTTAAGGTAATGTTTTTACTGTTGCATACCTTCAATTTGTTCGTCTGGTTACTAATTTATATACTTACAATTTATATACTAGGTACTACTTAAAAGTTCTTATGCTTTCCATTTTTATGCTTTTCTATTTTAGCGTGGTCGTAGGCACACAGAGATGCCAACTAATTCTGATAACCAGACGTCGCCAAAAAAAGCCGATTATTTCGACGAAAAGTATCTTTCACGAAGTTTGGACATTCCAGAGAAATGGAGTTCTTGCAACGAACAGACTGAGCAATCTGTAAATTCATGGCTGCGTTATAATTTTCCTACTCAAAATATTAAAAAACCTTCGGAACATTTCCGTAAGAAGTAAGTGATTGATTGATTGATTGATTGATTGATTGATTGATTGATTGATTGATTGATTGATCGATTGATCGATTGATTTTTAGAATAAAAGATGAAAGGGATGCTGTTGTTTATGACCAAAAACGAAAAGAAACTACTGAAGGAGCCCCCAGACCTAACACAATGAATAGTACAGAAGATAGTGGATTCATCGATACTGACCAGCCTCGCTTCCGTGCGAGAAATAAATGGTCATTGAGTGATCATCCTGAGTTATCTCACGGCAATGAGCTAGCCTCGGAAATAAGTGCTGGTCAAATGTATCGGGAGAGGCTAGATTCTCTTCGTGACTTTATACAGAAAAAACGAAGTACCACTATCGCTTATTCACCTATATGTTATAAGATCGAAAAAAGTACAACCCCACAAAAATCTGCCACCAAAACACCAAGAAGCTGGGTACGAGGGGTTTCTCCTAAAACTCAGTTCGAGGATCGGCCATTGAAAACCCATCTCCAGGATCGCCCAATGAAAACCCTTCTCCAGGATCGCCCAAAGAAAAAATCAAGTTGGTATTTATTATTATTATTATTATTTCTAAACACTTCCTTGTTATGTTTGCTTAGTTACCATAACAACTATCTTTTTTACAATTACTCATATAAGTTTAGTATTATTAGTATCTTGAAATCTCAATTCTTTCATTTTTCAGATTCGACATACGGAGACTATTTAGTAAGAAATAATCACTCGCCAGTAACTTGTTATCACTCGCCAGTAACTTGTTTTACGTCGTCGCGTAGTCCTTCTTACTCGAAGTCAACTAAAAAAAAACAGCAAGAGCAGTTTGTTGATGAAGAAGATTCTTCTGCTTTCAACATGCCAGAACATTCTCTTCTACATAGGTACTGTGTTACGTCTCCTATTTTTCTGTGTACTTCGAGTATATCGGAGATAATGCACCTTGTTTTAATGCACCTTGTTTTAATGAAGTATATCGAAGATAATGCACCTTTGATATGACACATTTTTCATAGCTTGTTTTCTCATTTTATTTCGTAGGGATGTTGAAACGCTACACGAAGAAATTAAAAATGTTCGCGATTTAGTTTTCGATTTGCGTTCTTCTTTATTAAAACCGCATACTTATAGCTTACGTTCACCAATCTCATCAGTGGAAGATGAAATTTCACACACATCTGATGTTGGTGAGCAACGTAAACCACGTCCATATCTCCAAAATAAACATTCATCTCTTCAAAACATGAAAAATGGTCGGACCTTGATAACTGTTGATAGTCAGACCAATGGTTTGCATCAACGAAGTGGTTTAAACTTAGAAAAACTAACAGTTAAAATTGATCAGTTGTCCAGAAAACTAGAAGAAAAAACAGTTGTCTCGCCTTCTTTAAAATCCAACGACAGTGTGAAAGACGATGATCCACTGATACTGAAGATGTCGAAAGAGAATAATGAGGAACAAGACCAGATGTTGCAGAATCTCTCCATGAAAGTTGAACAATTATCAACAGATCTAAAGAAAAGAAACAAACCAAGTTCTATTGACATCCAGTCAAATCTGTTAGGAAAGGTTGATCGAAAACTGGCACTACAGCCTACAAGACCCTCGAATTCAGATTCGAAGACGTTTATGTGTCCCACCTGTCAGCATGACTCGATGTATCAGCATGACTCGATGTATCAGCATGATTTTGACTTGTTTACTCCTCATGAGAAGTCTGTTCAAAATATGTAAGTTGTTTTAGATTTCTTGACCACATCACTTTTATTCACGTTTTATCCGCATTCATTTTTATCTTGTTACATGGAATTCTCTGTTTATTTTTATTTGATTGATTGATTGATTTGTTGAGCATATTCTTCTATTATTCACAAACCAATAATTAATAATAATTCATTCGTGTGACAGGTACATGAAATCATCTTTGTACCGTCCTGCGAATAAAGAAAAACAAAATTTTGAAGTTACAAGAATAAATCCGTGCAATGTTTATCATCATTATCATACGTTTCATGACGTGCCAGTACAAGAGTCTCGGTTGACGGACAAAAGGTAACATGCTCATCTATCGGTTACAATCATCTTCTGTAAATGTAATTGATGACTTTTCCCTGCTTACTCTAGTGAATAGAAATATACAGTATCTTTCACATCTGATATTCTAATCACGCATCGATCAGTAAAACAGTTTAAATATTTACTGTTCGTTTGGCATGAAAAATGTTCCGAACTCTAGCCAGCATTTTCCATTAAAATATGTAGTATAACAAGGCGGTAATAACACTGTAGTTGATAAAAGTGAATCTTTCGAATGAATCATATATTTTTTTATTCTAAAAGTTGTTTCTGTTGAACATCGCTTTGGATTTATATTTTAGACTCGAAAATGAAAGTGTAGATGCTAGTTTCAAAAAACATCCGTGGGTGAGTTTTCATTCTATCATTTTCAAATGGTTAAGAACCGAAATGCCTGGAATCTAGGTTGCTTTTATGTTCGTTTTTAGGATGATAGTGATCGTCTTCAGGAGAGAATCATGGGAGCTTCAGTTGTTGCACAGAAAATGGAAAATGTCTCCAGAAGAATGTTGAGAAGCATAGCCGTGGACTTGTTTAACTCTGGCCCGTCGGAATTCTAAATATTCGGTTTATTCCATATTTAACCACCATTTAAACTACGTCTGAAATGACGTCATCATACGAGACTGTTTTGTATAAGCGTGAAGGTTGGTTACCGAGAAACCCAAAAACGTAACAAATTTCTTAAAAAGACTTCATCACAATAGATACGATTGTAAATATTTTTACGCATGCGCAGTTTTAGTATTTATAAAATTTTCTTCGTGTGAATATAAAAACCGTTACGCTGCTTTTAACCGATCTCTAGAGATTTTTAAATGTTTATAATGTTGATAGGGCTTTGTAACTTCGGATATTATTGTTCCCATGTACGAGAATTATATTATTCACAAGTTGTGCAATTTTAATAACTTAAAATTTAATGTTAAATGCTCCTCAATTATACCTTTTTTAGAACTGTTTGGGATTGTTCAAAAAGTGAACTCCAGTTTTACGTTGTTTTTTATTTTATAACACTGTATGTCTTAACACAACTGAACCTTCAGATAGCTGAAATTTCAGATAGCTATTCGAAGACTAATTTTGGCAAACGGGGAATTTGTAAAGGGAGGTATATAGAATTTGACGCCAGGATTGGTTTTTAGTTCATATTTTTGATACCGGTTTGTTCTTCTTATATGGGAAGTGAGAGAGTGTTTGTTTGCAGTAATTTTCGTTAAATCTTTAGTGAGTATTTCTGGTATGGATACGAAACGTTTGGATTGGAAAAGTCAGAAATGTTTGGATTTTAATGCAGTTTATAAGTTTTCTCACAACTGTAAAACTCTTTGAAAAGTGAACAACTTTTTGCGGAATCTTTATTCTGACACACTAATAGTTATCATTACAGAAACCCCCATCTTTGATGTGAAACTCGGCTACAGCATAAGATGTCGAACTTGAGGATTTCCAGTAGATCACATTTGATTTCTTTTGATTCGTTTCATTTTCGAAATTTCCAACCGTTTCTTCGAGACATCAATCATAAATAGAGTAAATTTTTAGAAGGGATGTTAAATGATAACCCTTGGTTGGAGGATATCAGTCAAAACAACCCCCCAAAATAGTCGACAATAGATGACGTTTACGTTCGTTTTTGTTCTCCAAAAACCTCAAAATCTCTGTGCTCAAATACTCATTATTGTGACGTGCCGTTATCACTGCTCTTTGATCGAATCCCTTCTCACGTTTTATCTGGTCTGTGTTTTATTAGTTTAGACTGCAGATAAGTTTGAACGATGGTTTCAGCCTGGTTTTCTACTGATTGAGAAGATGACATGACAAAATGTTTGAAAGCTTCTAGAACCTTCTGGTGAGTTTGCTGGAGATGGTCCAACATCGAATATAAACTTTTGGAACGGTTTACTAACAAGTTTTTCGAGTCGCTCACTTCGTTGAATTTCACTTTAACGAGCATTTCTTCATTTTCAAATTTTGTTACGAATTCTTTAACACGACGAGATATTTCGGAATTGTAACGACACCGTATATGATCCAAGTCTTTTTGTACTTGCTTCAAGTTCTCTTTCTCTTCCTCTTCAAGAGCGATTTTTAAAAGCTGAAAATAATAAAATAATAATAAAATCTTAGATTTTTCTTATTTTGGATAATTCAGTGGATGGATGATTAAGGTAGAAATCTCCTCCAAAATGTCAAAAAAATGAGATGTGAGCTTTTACGTTTAAAAGACGCTACAAAGTTTTGAGAAAGATTTCCAGATGATTTTTATGTCTTGCTAGCCCTCTGTTCGCCACAAGCGTTCAAGAAGTAAATGAGCATAAATACAAGCAGGCTTTTTATGTGCCTTAATCGGCGCCCTTTGCATCTTTGGTGAGATGGCGTAAGGGCGTCTTTGAGTGCAATACGTTGCACTAAATCAGTTTTGTCGTTTCAAAAGTCGTGGATGGAAATCTCAGGGTTTTTTTCTTCTAAACGTCAATTTCTCAGAAGTATTATTTCTGAATCCCTGGGAAAAATATCTCAAGAAATATTGATGGAATTGAGTTGCTACTTTGCAGAAATGTTCTTAGCAGTCGCGGCTATGCAACGAGCGGAACGATTTTGATAGGCTCGATTATCCAGCCCAACGGTGGGTCGTCAAATCTGCCCAAAATTGACCAATTTCATCAGTGTTCTAAATTTAATTCTTCCTAATTTTCTTAAAATTAATTTTTGGGCAAATTTTCGTTGCTCATTTCACGCTCTGACCTCTGACTTATGCTTCATTTAAGTGCAACACAACGCCCTTCAAACAATGCCTCTCTTTTCCAGAAGAATCCCAGAGCGAGAGCGAGAACTTTTTGGTAAGAAAGGCACAGTTTGGAGTACATTAATTATTCATGAGATGCCGAAAACAATTTTTTTCATTAAGTGTGGTCAATTTTTTACGTCGTACCAATGAAATAAGAAATTGCATTTGTGGCCATTTTAAAGTTTCTAGGGGGTTACCACTTTAACCGGAAATTTTAGAAAGGAAACTGAGTTATGGACTGCTCTGCCCAAGGTTTATTTCATTACTCACTTGAAAATCTTTCACAAGTTCTTCATTGATTTTATTCTTCTCTTTGACGTTATTCACGATCTGACAAGATAATTTCTCTTTGCGAATATTTTCTTGATCTTCTATCACTCCTTGCAATTCTTTCTTTTTCTTTTCACAAAACATCTCGTATGCTTCTCTCAAACTTAAAGCCAGCAGTCTGACCTTATGTAAACATCCTGTTTCATTGGTATGAAGCCATCGCCTCGATTCGATGTACTTTGCCGTTCTGGATAATTCTTTATTCTAAAATTTATTCTAAAAGCACTTAAGCGATACGTTAACAGGCTTCGTGAAAAATTGAAGAAAATTAACAAGGTTTACTGTGCGCTTTTTTTAATAAGTTTTGTTGTTTTTCTTCTCTATTCCTGGGGTGGGGTGAAAAAAGATTAGCCACACACACCCGATTTCATGGCGGCGCTTCTTCAAAAGATCATGGATGAAAGGGATACGGAACAGTAAATAAAAGATTTTTAAAATTTGAATGACAGCTTACAACTTTCCATTTCATCTCCTCAAATTCTCTTTTCCAATCTTTCTTTAAATCATCCTTCAACGTTTTGATTGTGGCGTGGAAATGCTGATGGTATTTTTCTTTCAGTATTTGTTCTTGCTTTTTAATTTCACTCACCACTTTTTCATTAAACAAAGCTTGCTCTTTGTCCAACAACTTATAACTTGTCTCTGAAGATAAAGTTATTCAATAACTGGGCTTACTCAATTATTAAGCACTGTGAAATGTTCTATGTTAACAATAAAATGTTCTACAAATAACATAACATTTCCTCACCTAAGATATGCTGATGAGATGGAACGCATTTTTTGTCGGCCATCGTTTCATCACACACACGACCAACACGACAGCTCACATACTTTCAACCAAACTTTTTTTTGCGTGAAATTGAATCGATTCAAAAAACTTTTTTAAACAAATCAATTTCCACGCTCTCTCTGCTGGATGAGATTTTTTTTACTGTTCATTTTTTATGCGAAAGTATTTAATCATAAAAGAAATATTAATTACTCTTCATTGTTTTTTAATTTTCTATTATTTTAACAAAGTGAGAACTGATTTCCACAATTTAAAGTGTGTTGTATTAATCTTCATCATGAACGTAACGTTTTAATACTCTGTACTGTATAAAAACACTTTGACATCCCTTTTAAAAGCTAAACAGGCCAATTCATGGCCCGCTGAAATGAGGGGATTTTTTTACGCAAATAGAAATCATTCAGTGGGGCGCGCATTTTTTTTTTAATTATTTGAAAATGCGCATCGGGAAAAAATAGCTGAATGTGTGGATTCTGCAGAGGAAATATTGGATGAAAATTAGGCTCATACACCTATACGACGTGTTTTAGTAAAGTAAGCACATCCAGCCTCGTTTTAGAGATATCAAAATTGCCTTTAATCATTCTACTGGAAGTTTTGGCAAAAGGGACACATATTCAAAATTCGCACTGGTCTACCTGGAGTACACAAACGCACGGATTTGGTCTTCCCCGTGTAGAATAAGCCTAAAAAAGAGAGCAACTTAAACAACTTCGACCCCCTCAGCTTCTCAACCCAAATTTTATGTTACATATAAAAAACGTGTAATGTAAACGCCGCTTTAAGTAGAAACACCGAAAACGAGGCTACTTTACTGTTGGCAACTAAATGCAAAAATGGTAGCCTAAAATTCGACACGTGTTTTTACTTTCCATGGAATTTTCATCACGTTAAGAGGTATTGTATATAGCTACAGATTTGAAGAAATAACTCCAATTTACATTCAGATTGAAGTGAAGTGAAGGAAAGTCAGTGAGCATTAATAAGGGTAATATATATATTCATGCGGCGGATAAGTTTAGGTTTTAATGTAATCTTGAATATATAACTTGGGGAGAAGTCCAGGAATAGCTTGGAGGAGAGAGAAGTCAGTTTCAAATCCAATCTACGCAAAATGTTAAATGTCGATGGCATTGGGTTTTTTGAGAGCTGAATTGAAGGTATCAAATGATGGTTTCTCTCTCCCTGGATGTCACTCAGAATAATGTGCTGTTCCATACATATCATCATATTAACTGCTCTATACTGCTGGAACGAGCGCTTGTAGACAGTGTATCGGAAGGAAAGATGGTAATTCTAGTCTTTTCTTGTTTCGTGTAGAACAGTTAGAATATGATTTAGTGATAAGTTCACTCATGAGAGAGGATAAGGGGTGAGATTGTTGTATTATATCTTATGATGGGTTTTACATGCCAAGCTTGTTTCGTTAACACAAAAAAATACAGTCATATCTATTTACTGTAAAAATGACAGAAGCAAGAAGAAGACATATTTATTGTCTAATCACCAAGCCCCTTATGTTGAGCCTACGTACAGGTTAGAGTGACGTTTATAATAATATATAACTAGCTGTTCAGGTAAAACATTTTTACCAATTCATTTGTCAGTAAGTCCTTCCATTTGCAATTTCCTTCCATGTTGGATGTTCGTAAGATTTAATTGTTGTTTATATTAGGAACTTTCTTCTCTAAATTATTTCATATCTCTCTCATCTTCTTTGCACAGAGTAGACTTTGCATTTTCATAGCCTTCAAATGCCTTGTATATTTATATATATATATATATAGAAATTAGAGTGTCCAATGAAAGGCAAATGTTTAACTCCATCGCTTATATACCAAGCTGAAATTACAAATAACACTAATGATGATCGCAAGATCTATATTGGTTTAAGTGAACCTACGTTTAAAGAACGTTTTAGAAACCATGTCAAAGATATGAATCACCGAAAATACATGAAAAGCACAGAATTGTCAAAGTATGTGTGGTCATTAAAAGATGAAGGAAAAATTCCAACAATACGATGGAGAATACTTAAAACCATAAAAAGTAAAGCCAGATCTAGTTACTGTAAACTGTGTTTAAGTGAGAAACTTATTATCATCAATTCCCTGGAAGATCCAAATGTTATAAATAAAAAATCAGAGTTTATCAACAAATGTTGACACAACAACAAGTATGTTATAAAGAACGTTTGATAAAACTTGTAATGATGATATATAGTTGTAAGTGATATTTATATTTGTCTTCTATTTTTTTAGGTAGAAACAAAATGTATAATATACCTGAAGATTGCGTAAGCATGAAACTGCTACAGTAGTATATTTCAAGTGTTTTTCCTTCTGGCAATAAATATATATATATAGATATATAGATATAGATATAGATATAGATATAGTAATCGGCGCTCAAATGAAGGATTTAGAAGTTGTGGTTTGAAGTCCTTGGTCAATCTGTCCATTCCATTAGTAAAAAGGTTGTGGTGATAACAATATGTGTGTGAATATCTTCATTTTATTTTTGTTTTGTTTTTGGATTTGTTTAAAGGGGTTTAAGGACTCTTCTTGAATCTACCCCAAATTATTAAGTAATATTTCAAATTTAAACTATTGGGTCAACATTAGTTACTGTAAATTTTAAATGTTTTTCAATTTTTTTCATTAATTCATTGTTTCATTTTTAACATAGTGACGAGAATATATGCTGACGAGAATATAATGCTGATGAGAAAAAGCTATCCCTCTTCTTCAGAATTATTTTGTTTGACTTTATTTGCAGAAAATGAATTATTAAATTATTCATATAACCCCAATTCAGATGTTTGTTTTAGGTCTTTGGTGTATAATAATGAAGGTTTCCAGAGAATCATTTCTAAGCATGCTAACCATCATCCAGTCCATGACCCTCTTGATCTTGGATATTTACAATTGTTGTTTTTTTGTTGCTGTTTTGCTAAAATTTGCTTTATATTCATTTTTTTTCAGACCTCTTGAAACATGAACATAAATAATGGAAATACAGAATTGGAAGAGTATTATGAAATTCAACCAAGTATTGTGAAATCACAACAAGTTCAATTAACTACTCATTTGGAAATCCTTGGTGAGTATATTATTTCTAGGTGCTGGCTTTTTTACCGATTCATTTCCTGTAATCAATTTCACCTGTTCATACATATTAGAAAAAACATTCACATTGCATCTGCTACTACATGTGGATGTAGATGTGTGAAGGTAAACATCTAAAACCTAACATTAAAAATCGCTAAATAATTTGAAAGACTCTATAACTTGGTTATTTCATGTCTTTTATATACTTTTTCTCAAAAAAGCAATGACTATTTCGGCAATGGAGTCTTTAAATCACATGATTTACCTCCCCTAAATTTATCATGCCCCACCCCTCACCAGATTTGAGTCCGTAGCTACAGCACTGATTATATCATTATGCTCATTTGAACGATAACTTTAATTATTTTGGGGATAAAATACCTAAATAAAGAGATTAAAGCATATTTTCATGTATTGTGCTGTATTGGAATGTATTGTATTCATGTATTGGAATTGCTCTTTTCGACATTTAATGTCAAATGTCACTTTTGTTTTTGCTCTTTCTATAAATTCATTTGAAATTATTATTAATATTATTAGTAATTTACCACATTTTTATAGTCCATTTTTGTATGTTTCTCTTTGTGTGTTACCCATTATACTCACAAGTCTAGTTCTACTCTGACCTTTTTAAACAGTATTGTATGTGTCCTTCATGTGCTGGTAGTTCCAGCACTTCTGAGTAAAAATAAATATAAGCAATAGTCATGATCCAAATTACTATCTCATTACTTTACTATCTCATTACTTTACTATCTCATTACTTTACTATGTCCAAATGAATTAATAATAATAAAAAGTCACAGGTGAAGTCCTATGTAAGTCAAATTTAATAATGTATTGATTAAAAAATTGCTGTTAGCTACAGTGTTACTAGCCACATTTCTGGAAATGTTTCTCTCAATTGGTTGCTTTTGTCATATAGTTTAGCACTATCATTTTAAACATCTTACATCCGTTGCAAACACTGTAAAACAATCTACCATACACAACTATGCGCTTAAAGGACCGTTTTAACTCACAAGGGTATTCAAAGGGCATTTATTTCTCGGGTGCAGATGGGCTCAAAACACCCCTATGACTTGGATTTTCCAGAATTTGCACTAGTTGAAAAAAAATCCTAAATCCGATGCAATGAGTGGATAGACTGTTCTGTCTAATATTTTTCAAAATTTTTTTGAACCACAAAATATTTTCCATGCTATCTGTTTGGATAACTTGCAACCACAAAATTAAATCTTAATGAAATGAAAAACTTTGGAAAACTGCACAATTTAATTCACATGAATTCACATAAGTTCTGAGAGCTTACAAAAAGTGTTTTGTATCTATTACAGTTTGATTCAGCTTCTTTATTTATTTTCTACAGATGTTCTAATGTAGATGCAAAAATAACAACACTTAAACTGGATTTATTATCAATCCAACAACAGATCTAAATATTTATTCCTTTTTTTGTTAATTTTGTTTTTCATATCTTGGTATACATGACATTATAGTTTTGGCATCCTGCTTAACATCAAAGATATTTTGGTCTGTAGTTAGAAGTGTGGGGCTTAATGAAACAGTGGATATTATTTTCCAAGATTGCAGGTCATTATAATATGTATCAGTATTAAAGTATTTCCTGCTTTTTTTGTCAAGTTGGTGAAAAAATATTTAACAGCAACTTTTATATATTCAAAAAACTGTTTTTAACACAAAAGTAATTTTCTCATTAAAAGTATGTATACCTTGCATCATGGATATGTTAATTTGTATGTTTATTTATCACTTCTCCAATAATGTACAAGAACAAAATATTTCAATACACCATATTTATTAATAAAAACGTTTGCCAACTGACTAATTAAAACAGAGGATCTTTGCACTAGACTGGAAAGTAAAATCATTTTTCAATAAACAGTGTCAATCTAGTGACGAACATTTTGCCCGACGATGTTTTTTCTTGACCAAAACCCTTCTGTATTCAAATTTTCCGGGGAAAAGTGACGAATTCGATCTTGTCATCGAGTATTCTAAAGAGTCAGCGAAAGAGGTTGAAGAGCCTGTTGCTGACAATGTAGAGTTTCCAAACGAGCTCGTGGAGGAACTTGTGGAGGAGCTTGTGGAGGTCTCCTCTTATTTGTAAGAGAAAAACTTCCTTATCGAAAACTAGACTGTCCTGTAGTAAAAAATGACATCCAGTGTATAGTGTCTTAACTAAATTTGCGCAAGCAAAAATGGCTAGTGCTCTCAATCTATCGCAACCCTAAACAGAGGATTAAGTACGTTTTAGATGAGATTACAAATATTCTTGATTTTTATTATAAAGAATATAAAAACCTCATTATAATGGGCGATTTTAATGAAGAAGTCGTCCAAATTGATCTCTCCGATTTCATGTCTAATTTCAAATTATTTAATCTTATAAAACAACCAACATGCTATAAATCTAGTGATGGTAGATGCATTGATCTTATACTTACCAATAAAAATAGGAGCTTTCAGAAAAGTAACTCCTTCGAAACTGGAATTAGCGACCACCATCATCTGATTTACACTATGTTTAGGCTGACGTATGAAAAGTCACCTCCACAGATTGTGCATTATCGAACCTTCCGAAACTTCTCTCTTGACAGGTTTCGCAATGACCTTGTAAATGCTCTTACTAACAGTGCACCTGGGGATTTTGACTCTTTCAGCTTAATCTTTGAATCTGTCTTAGACGCTCATGCTCCAAAGAAGAAACGCACAGTCAGGGGAAACCATAAGCCTCATTTGACTAAATCCCTACGTAAGGCCATTATGTTGCGCTCTTCTTTGAAGAACAAAGCGAATAAGACTGGTGATGTTTATTTTTCTAATCTATATAAAAAACAACGTAATTATGTTGTACACTTGAACCGTCAAGCAAAAAAATCCAAATTTCTGAATCTTGGAACCTCTGAAGACTTTTGGAAATCGACTAAACTCCTCTTCACCAAAGGTTCTCATGTTCATGAAAGCATTCTTTTGCGTGACGACGGTGATATTATTAAAGATGAAGAGCATATCTCTAAAATCTTCAATTCTTTTTTTGTAAATATAGTGGACAGTCTGAATATAACTCCTTGGGAACCTTGTCCAGATAAAGTTCAAGACACCGATTCAAGCATTGATTCGATTGATTCGATTGTGAGAAAATATCGCCACCACCCGAGCATTAAATCCATCGTTAGCTCAAATAGAGGGAAATCTTTTTCTTTCTCAAATGTGACCTTAGATCAAGTCAATCGGGTAATTCGAGATCTTAATCCTAGGAAAAGTGTAAGTGGACCTTTTCCTTCAAAAGTCCTTCGTATGGTTGCTGATATCATCTCTGAACCAATTGCTCTATGTCTAAATGCCTCTCTAAATTTGGGTAAGTTTCCTCAAACCATGAAACTTGCTGATGTTACTCCAATTTTCAAAAAAGGGGACAGGTTTCTCAAGGAAAATTATAGACCTATTAGTATTTTGTCATCTTTTTCTAAAATATTTGAAAGAATTATTTTTAATCAGCTAGCTGAATACTTTGATGGCATCTTACATTCGCAGCTCTGCGGCTTCAGATCTAAGCATAACACTCAACACGCTTTACTCCAAATGATTGGTCAATGGCATAAATGTTTGGACAGGTCTGGTAAAGTTGGAGCAATCTTAATGGATTTGTCCAAAGCATTTGATTGTATTGACCATGAGCTTTTGATTGCTAAACTTGCTGCGTATGGACTTAATCACCAAAGTCTCAAACTTTCTAAATGCTACCTGAGTAATCGTTTTCAACGAACCAAAGTTGGTTCATCTTTCAGTTCTTGGCTGTTAATATTGAGAGGGGTACCTCAAGGATCCATACTCAGGCCCTTATTATTCAATATTTTTATTAATGATCTATTATCTTTTGTAACTAAGACTGGCATTTGTAATTTTGCGGATGATAATACCGTCTATTCTTGTGCCAACTCTCTAGCGGATGTTATATCAAATCTAAAATACGACCTCTCAGCTGTTCTGTCCTGTGTTATGTTTCTAGTCATATTTCCTCACTCTGTCATAAAGCTAGTTATAGAATCAAAACTCTCAACAGTATTAGATCTTTTCTTCAAGAGGACCAGTTAAAACTTTTATTTAACTCCTTTATTTTGTCTATATTTAATTATTCACCTATTATATGGATGTTTTGTAGCAGATCTTCATGCAGTAAACTTGACAGTATCCATAAACGCGCACTTAGAGCGGTTTATCAAGATTTCTCTAAAAGCTATGAAGAACTATTACAATTGTCTGGGTTTAAGCGTATACATGAGATCCATTTACGCTACCTTTTATGCGAGATATACAAAACCCTCCATGGGCTGAATCCCTCTTTTATGAAGACACTATTCATGGTCAAAAACATCTGTTACGGTCTGCGAAACTCAAATCTTCTCTCTCTTCCTCCATCAAGTTCAAGTCGCTTTGGCAATCGGTCTTTTTTATTTAGAGGAAGTCTTTCGTGGAACGCCTTACCAGATAGTGTCAAGTCTAAACCTTCATTAGATGCTTTTAAAGTCTTAAATCCATTAACTTAATCAAGCAATGCAATTGCAAACTTTGTAGGGTTTTGTGATAAATTTTAGCTTGACGAGTTGGTATTGATTAGTTCATTTTATATTTATCATATATCTTGTAAACTACGTAAAACCAACATTAAATAAATTGGGAAAAAATGAAAAAAAAATGTGGAGGAGGCGAACGTTGTAATTGTTGAAGATTGATTTTAATGGATTATCGTTTGACATAAAAACGGTTTTTCGTCAAAAACAAAAAATGTTTCAATAAGCCCCACAAGCCCTTACTGCTGACTTTATCTTCTTTGGAATTGTTATTTTAGCTGTTGGGAATAAAGTTTACAAAAAGGCTACTGATGAACAAAGAAAATATTTGGAAGAACAGTTGTCAAAACATGAAAATAAAATTCGCTTGCAAATGCAGAAAGAACACGAGAATAACATGAAAATATTGCATGATGAACACAATATGAATGTAGAACTATTAAAGCAAGAATTCAGCGATTTGCAGGTTATAATATTTTCATGTGTACTGTCTATTCTTGCAATTGTTACACAGTTCATTTCAAAATTTGTTATTAATGGAATATTTTTACACAGGATGGCAGTATTAATTTAATTAATTAAATAAATTTTGTGTTAGCTCTTATCATTCTTTTTATTTAGTTAATATTTTGAAATCAGGTTAATTTTGAATTTTAGAATATTGCACTGAGAGAAGAAGCCAGTCGTGTTAAAGCCGTGATGAATAAAGAAGCTGATCAGTTGATTGCTGAAACAGTTCTAGAGGGACAGAAGAAGCTCCACGCGGCGTTGGTAAATGCAAGAGAAAAATTTGAACTGGAGAAAAAAGAAGCTATTGATGAAACGATTAAAACTCAAGAACTGATTACTGCAGAAAGATTAAAAGAGCTGCAAGATTCCCATTTAAATGATGTCAAACTATTAAAGGATGAATGGAAGAGAATAAAGGAAGTATGTTCGTTAGTCTCCTGTTACATTGCAGGTTTTTATGAAAGAGGTTTTTATGAAAATGTGTGTAGGTATTGCATCTCGCATCTTCTACTTATCATTTTTTAATGAAGATAACATTTACTAGTAACAGTTTGTTTTTTTCGCACAGGATTTATCAAAAGAACATTTTCTGAAGTTAAAAAACATGCTTGCTAAGCAAAAGGAGGAACTCCACAGTGCGTTTAAAATGCAGCTTCAAGATGCTTTACAATCTGCACAAAATAAACACGAGGAAGAAATGAACAATTTACACTCTTCTATCGAACAAGTTCATAAAGAAAAAGAAACATTACAGAATGAAATCAACACCTTGGAAAACAAGCTTGTTATTATGAATGAAAACGTCAATAAAATTCTACAATCATTTCAAGAATTTATCGAACTGTCGCCAGGATTTGCAGCAGGTCAATCGGATTTTCTTCTAGATAACTTAATACCTGCAGGATTGGAAGAGTTTATCAAAACTCATTGATATATATTCTGAAAAAAATGTATATTTATTTATTTACATTGTACTATTTTTGTAATCATGTTTTTCTTTCTTTTTTATCTCTAAAATATTTGTAGATTTTCTAACTTTTAAACAGTCTTTCATTTTTATATGATTGTGTCATCTTTGTCAAATCCTTGATTTTCGTAAGCTTTCGTAAGCTTTCCTTCTTTCAAGCGATAGGTCTCACCCTCTTTTCTTGTGTGATATGATATACAGGTGCATACATACAGGATACTTGCAACACCTGAAAAAAAAACAATATGGTCATGATTACAGATTCAATTTCATTAAAATAACCTGTTAATAACACAAAATTCACCTTGGGAATTATAATTTAGTCCATTCAATTTTTGCTTCAATCTTCAACTGAGCATGACGTGAAGAGGAGTGAAAGTCCACGTTACACGAACTCGAAGTACACGGTATTTCTGGTGTCATATATCAAAACAGATTATTTCTGGTGTCATATATCAAAAACAGATTATTGGATGTATAGTTTATTGGATGCATAGTTTATGAGAATATGATTTGTTTATGTTATTCATATTTGACATTTTGAAATGTTGGCTTTTAAAAATTAAAATTATACAGTTTTAAGTGCCCTTAAGTGGCTTGGTGGAGATCTGAAGAGGGGGAGGGTGTCATTTTATAAGAATACTTACCAGAACATATTGACAAGGCTGAAGTTAGATATGTTGACAATTTGTCTAAATCATATTCAGCACAGTTTAATTTTTTCCCGCATTCGCTATACTTCCATACCATGCACGATGAATCGATAATTTTCCCCGCAATCACTGGACCTGGTAAAAACGCTAACGATCTTAAAAGTAGAAACTGGAAACCCATGGCTATGCTTCGTTGATCGTCTGGAACAGATCTGAAGAAAAATACCTTTTTTTTAAAAAATACATCTTCAATCTTCTCTCCGAACAGGAATCTTCTCAACATATATGGAACAACACATAGAAAATACTCGAATGACATGAATGAGAGGCATGTCAAGTAAATACACCAAACGAATTGACACCGGGTAAGTAAAACGTCGGTTTCCCCCCATTAACACTCGGTAAACAGATTGAAATGACCGTCGTTTGGGCGTTTATTCGAGTAGATACGGCATATAAGTTTTCATATAAGGTGTAAGAAATTCTGGATTGACGGATCGAAGGGTTTCCTTAGGTTTACATGAGCTTTAACGCTCTCATAATATTTTTACGTATTCCAGTACCTTAAAACAATCATGTTTGTTGGTGTTCCGCTGGAGAATGAAATCACCAAAACACCAAAGATAACAGCAAGGTATAATGGTAAGTTTTTGCAGTTTTGATCGCATTTTCCTTGCGATAAAGGAAGTGATGGCATTGTGTTTTGTATCATCAGAGGACATGAGCAGTTAGCATACATCTGAAAATGTGTGGAGAAAGAAAATCAAATTTTTTTCTAGCAGCCTTTAAGTTTGGTTTCATATTTTTATTTTTTTATCGGAGGCACTTTCTTCTTTCTGCTTACCACACAAATGTTCAAACAGGTTCGAGAAACAGAAAGTACGAATAACACGAACAACAATCTTCCCTTACATTCGAGCTGGTCTTATTTGTGCATCCAGCATAACATGGAGAGAAATATGTGAACCCATTCAAACACATGGGTCGATAATATTCTTGCAAACATTGACATTGCTGATTACATCGGTGTATCAAGTTATTTTCAGCGTTGACCCTGTGTAAAAATAATAATAATTTCGGTGATGGATGAAAGAGGAGAGTTGGTTAAGTAAACATGAAATTCTAGAACTGCCATTCAAATGTTTTGTAAAAATTGAAATTACATTAGAGGTCCAAAAACAAAGAATGAATGTTCAAAACATATTGAAAACGGGATAATCATGGAAGATGTTCAACTAGAGTCACCTACCCGCCATTGTAGTTTATATTTACTCCGGCCACCTTTGCAGTTTCGCAACCAGGTATAAAGAACGCAAAAGCACCGGCCGCCCCTAACAATGACAGTCCTGCGCATAGCGCTGCTGCTGTTCGTACAGAACCCTTCACTTTTACCTTTCTCATGATAATTGAACCAACAGCTAAGCCGACTACAAAAAAGATTAAAACATTTATCAAAATAGAAACTCATTTAAACTATTGAAGAATTATTGAATTTACCAGATGTGCCACAAACAACCAAAATTCCCACTAGAAAATTTGCTTCGGATTGTTTCGCACCATACTTGACCATGGTTAATTTCGTAAAAAATGATGCAACCCCACTACTAGCCACCGCTTTACAAGCAATTGCAAGACACGCTAGCACAAGTGTCTTATTTCTGACCATTTGTACGGTCGCCGTGATTAGACCTTTCAAGCCCACATCTGTCTCGCCTTCACTTTTGTTCTCAATATCTCCTGCTTCGATTGCCTTTTTTCTTATGGCTTTTGCTCCTGGCATTGTTTTCGGGAATAAGAGTAGTAACAAGCCGATGATCATTTGTATCCAGCATAAGATGATGAACGGGTACCACCATCGTCCCACCCACAACGGGCTGTCTGCATGCAACCCATCTGGTACCTGTAACAGCAATAGTATACAACATATTTATCGTCATCCCAGAAATATCTTCCTTTGATATAATCAAAAACAAAAAACGTTTCATGTTTCATTTCATGTGATATGTTGTTAATATTTACTTCTATCCCAAACCTGAACTAATCCATAAGTAAATAAATAAATAAATAAATCGAAAGTAAACTGAAATAGAGATAGAACATTTTGTATTTAAAAACAGATATATCTGAACCATATTACATAACAATATCTCAACGTACATTCCCAAGGTCGACATATTTATTAAGTACAAATCCCCCAACTACATATCCAAGTGATGGACCAAAAAATGTGCTGCCATACCAAACTCCAATATAAATAGGGCTGTTTTTTGGTGAAACATTTTCATCCAAATAAGCGGCACCAAGTGTAAACAAAGGAGTTGCTCCAAGCCCCATAATCAGCTCCGCTACACAAAATATGGCAAGATAAGAGCTAGATGATCTTTCACTTAGGCAACTGTATATATCTCCATTTATACTTTGATTTGACTGACATAATTCAAAATCTTGGAAATGATTTGATACCGATCCTGCACCGTATGTTCCTTTCAAAAGTTTGGGCAAAGTAAACAAAAGTGCTCCTATCCCTAAAAAGAAATATTGAAAATTCAAAAAACGTGGAAAGAAAATTTACGAAAAGAATCAGGTGGTGAGTCATCCTCCTCCCCAGGGCTTCTTGCCTTTTGGATATACTGGATGGCGGTGAAGTATATATCGAAAAGGCAAGAAGCCCTGGGGAAACGAGGTTGGTAAGGAGTTCGTAAAGAAATTTTTAAGACATCTCGTGACTTTTTTTTACCTATGATAATTGCTCCGCCGCCAATCCATTTGGGTTTGTGTCCTTTTCCTCCGAAATAACTGATGAATAAGACAAACAGTAATCCACTGATGTCATTCGAAGCGCTGATGAAACCAGTCTGAGTGCTTGTTAAACCAAATTCTCGTTCCAAATGAGGAATGGATGCACTAACTAAACCATTAACGAGCATTCCTGAAAATTTAGGTAGTGTAAACAACAACAACAAATCTATATAAACAATATGTCTCGTTTTAGTAAAAACAATGTACCTTGGGTTACTGATATTAATGATAGCAGTAGTAGAAACCAGTTTATGTTGGCGAATTTCTGTGCACATTTTGGACTGTAACATTTTAATCCACATCTCAATTCACTTTCTTTCTCCCCCATCTTAAATATGAAATAATGCATAGTTAGTATGCAAGAAAATACTCATCAAATTTTCTACCTAATAACACAATAGAATATCTCGAATTTCATAGAAACATAACGAGCCAGTGTTGATGAATTACAAGTAGGTTTCAAACGTAACATAACCACTGTCAATCTGAAATGTGCGGCTGGCAGTATGAAACATTACAGATTTATCTCTTTATTACAGATATTTATGGGAGTGAAGAAGAAGAAGAAGAAGAAGAAGAAGAAGAAGAAGAAGAATTTACATGAGCATAATTTTTTTCTTTTTCTTTTTCTTTTTCTTAAAAAAGATGACGCTATTAAAAATTTATGTGACACGGAGTTTTCTTTGTCCAACAGATATTTATATACGTTCGATTTATTTTCTGTATGTCATCCAGCAGCCTGATGTTCTCCGGCTGATCGATGATTATCGTAGACTTTTGTTCCGTTAAGGAGTTTTTGAATTAACTTAAAAATGGATTCATCATGGGTATTCAGTATAACATAACCCACAACTAGCGTAAGATCTGCCAACTTCGTGATTCACCTAATTTCGTGATTTCTAACTATCAAATGCTAAATCCTCAAGCTCTTGGTAGGCGATCAGCCATCTGAAAATTGTCAACAGGTGTCCCGTAGTGCCGTGCTATTGTCAGAAACTCGGCTTTATCGAATCTTCTCAACCTCATAACGGAATTTGTTAGTATCAGGACCATCTATTATGATTTTACCATAATATGATAAGTGTTATCAGATTTTTAAGATGTTCGAATGATTTCCATTTTGTTGAATTTCTCCTCTATCGGAACTTTTTACGGATTTTTACGGATTGCCAGAGCTCAGCTGAGACTGCGATCAGTTTCTTGAAATATATTAAATAAAAATGTTGAGCTCCGTTGACATATTGAAACTAATCCCCGACCGGTAATTCTTAATAAAATTACTCAAGGTTCACCATGGAAACATGATAAAAAATTACTCAAGGTTCACCATGGAAACACGATAAAAAATTCACGAAAAGGTCACGAAATTGCAAAAATTAATCATGCATACGAGGCTCTTATATTAACTTTCAGGAGTGAGCGAGTAGATCACTATTTTCTTCTATTCTTCTTTTTCATCTGTTTCTCCTGTTCATGGTAAATATTCTATGTTCACTATATGTCAAAATACGTTGACCTTCAGTCCACAGGGCTCTTGTTTTGTTATTATTCAATATCCGCGCGCACAAGCGGAGGAAATTGTTTGATTTGCACATTCTGTCTATCTATGTAACAATTTTTTTCTGTTTTCGTGCTGTATCTCATGCTAAATTCCGGATTTGGACCGTTTGTTTATAACGCATTGATAAACACCAGACTCAAAAAAACTATGGGCTCCATAGTTTCATCTGTGCTCCATAGTTGGATAGTATTTGCGAAAACTGGTTTTTAAAGTATATTTAATCAAAAAATAAAAATATTTTGTTGTGGCATGGGATAGGACGTGGTGTGGTGTGATGGGGTGTGGTGTGATGGTGTGGATGATCGTCAACTACCTTTCATTTACTTATAACCTTTACAGAAACTTTCTTTCACATCATTTCCAGATCTTCATATTTCTTAGTTTTATCTTTTGTGTTGGACAGGGTAACATGATAGCAGTATTTTAATATCTTAACCTCTATAAATATTTGTGTTTCATCATTATTTCTTTCTAATACTTTTATCTCCACATACGAGCGGTTTTATTTAATTTGGATACAAGTTTTCATAATTAGGAAAAGTTTAGGTTGCCATTAGATTACACAAGATGCAATTCAATCCAAAGTCATGAAATATCACATCCAATCTTTGACAAACAAAATTAACAAACATTTGCCAGCAGGGGTAAATTCGGAGATTTTGTCCGGAGGCTGAGAAAGAAAAGGAAACGAATGACTTTATGACTTCGTACCCCCTTCCCCTGACAACGATATGTGATTTTAATCAAAATATGATAAGTTTACATTTCACAATCAAATGCAAAACACTACGTAAAGAATTCTTTGTGGAAGTAATGACATATCTTTTTCGTTAAACACATTTCGTGTATTCAGAGAAAATTCAAAATCGCTTTTATGAGATCCAAGATGATGACAATGTCCGCTTCGCTTTTCATTTGATTTCACCAAAAAAGAAACTAATGTGGTGAGCATGGAAACTGCATGAATTAAAACTGAAGAAAACTGAATGAAGCGCCTTTCATGAAGCAATGCAGCGCCCTTTCATGAATAAGTGACTGAGAAAGGAAATAATGTTAAGATCGAAAATGCTTTCAATAAAAATGTGTTTCAAAGTAGTCTGAAGATGTGACGTCATCGTTTAAGAAAGGAGAGAAAACAAATAAACTTCAATAAATTTCTGTCAGGTTTTTGAACGTTTAATGTGCAATGATATTAGTGTTTATGTGTCAAAGAAATTGCCTACTTTTTCTTGCCTAGATTTAGACCTGGTTATAGCATCCAACATGCCCTTTTATCGATGATAGAGCTAGACAGTGGACCAAGGCCTTTGATTGCATAAATCATGCGGTTGCTTTGACAGCAAAATAAGATGCATATGGCTTTTCGAAGTCTACACTGCTTTTCTTATCTATAGTTGTCTGCAATGTAGGTCACACATGGTTTGCAAAAATGAGCTCGAAAAAATCTTACTATTGGAGTTCTTCAAGGGTCAATCCTTGGCCCTCTCCTGTTTAATATTTATGTGATCGACCACTGATTCTTTCTAAGTCACTGTTGCGTATGTGCAACCATGGACGTATAACAAGAGAAGAACTTTTATTGATCTATTCAAATAAAGCGCGTCTCAGTTTATTTAAATTTTTACAAAGTCAGTTTTAAAACTCCCTCAAGCACAGTTAAAAATATATGCTTTTATTGACTTTTGAGATTTTAACAACCAACCAGAAATGTTTTTCAAGATATTCCGTTTATTTTGTAGCCAGTTTTAAAACTCAGATTCCTTAGAAGCTCTTAAGCAGGATTTCCACTTCACTATTTTGATACGCGTATCAGTACAAAATACGGTACGGTAAGTTCGATGCAATACGCGTATTAATATCATTCAAAAAATGTATTTTTTTACAAAATATTCATGCAAAACTGCAGACGTTGCAAAATTTAAGTAGTTTGATTGGTTCAATGATACAAGTATTGCAAAAAAAAGTTGAATCCAATTCAACTTTATTTTTTGGTACTTGAAGAGAATTATTGATACGCGTATTTCCAAATTACAATCAATGCGCATGCTCAATGATACAGTACGTGCTGATACGTGTATTACTTGCTGAAGTGGAATAAATTTAGTAATACATGAATTACGCCAACATTTCGTCCAAAAAGAAGAGTCGTTTATTAGACGCAATATCGAAATGAAATTTCCTCAATTGGCCCATTTTACGCCGACCCAAATTTAACGGCGGTCTTTAATAGCGGGCCCATGGCCAAACCTTCGCACAACCTCTAATCTTCAGGCTACGAAGTTGCATGTCGTAGCCCCTTTAAAGAAAAATCACCAATATTATTTCCATGTCCAAGCACAAATCTCCATAACAAAAATCAAGTCATGCATCTTTTTTGTTTGAACAGAAAAAAGATCACTTTCTTGGAGAAGTCCCATTTGATGAATCCTTTTGGACCACTCACCTGGAAAAATGCAACAAATTCTTTTATTCAGTTATTCTGGTGAAACGTGTCGGCAAGTATTATAGCGAAGCATCTCAAAAGATTCCACCTGATCATGACAGCGCCCTTCCTACCTTTTCTGAAGAATAAGTGTGCCAACCTGTATTAAATTGGCCACAAATAAAAAGACACATTATTCTAAGCTTACTGATGCCACTTTTACACATACTTGGTCGTCTAACTGGTAAGACCCTTGATTGAGTGTATCTTAATTAATCCAGGTTTGATCCCTGGTTCGGGCATTCTGTACATACCACATAGAAATATGTGTTAGAAAATGTATTGCCAAAATAATGTTTTTAACATATAAAAATATAAAAATAGCCGTTTTTTTCTTTAGAAGACTTCAGTCTGGTGCGACAACGAAAGGACATATGTGGGTTAAAGCACAAACCACCATTACAATCTTGTCAAGTGCAGGAACATCTTCAGCTTTTGTGGTAAGTTAAGTGATTGGTATAATACTTTGTCGGATACTTTACTTCTGTCTAACAACACCAATAACACGTTCTACATGAATTCTTACATAAGCATACCTTATCGGACAAAACAAAGTCGGACAAAAGTGATTAAATGTCCGACTAATAATTTGGTCCAAAATCTAAATTTCAAAAAAAATGTTTTGTTGCTTCTTTGAGGGCATTCAATTCTTAGCATTATTTTAAATCGGTACAAAAATTTAGAGAATGGCAGGACTTTGAGTAGCTTTTTCAAATATTCACCAAATATTTTCAGTCAGAATTTTGCTGCAAGTAAAAAGAAAATTTATACTGTTCATTTATTTTTCTCACTATGTTAATGACACATATATCAACAACAACAAAAAATAACAATGACATATTTTAAAACATTTTGAAACAATGAAACGATAAAATATAAACATTAGAAAACTTTTAACAACGAGTTTTTATGCTCTAAACGGATTTTCCACTCTTTCAAAAATTTATTGTGCATCATTGATAGCCTCGTAGATACCGGCCTCTTTAAATCCCTTCAGAATTAGTTCATCTTCTCCTTGCATATGCTTATACAAATCAACTATCCAACTGGCGTGGAATGGCTTCAAATCTGACAACTTTGACGATACTTTATGTCGGTTGGGTCTTTAATGCTTTTGAATTGCCGAACAACTTGATCTGAAAACCAGTCGTTGTGGTGGATTTTCGCTGCTTTATTAACACTTAGATCTAATGGCTGAAATTTAATGGTGAGGTTGTGAGGGACGATCGCAATCTCACATCTGTTTTTAGAGCAAAACTCTTTTAGAATGTCATTGTTCTGTCCTTTGAAGGTGTCCATAATAACAAGCGAGTGTTGCTCTTGTAATAATCCCTTTTCCTCCTTCACCTGCTTTAGATAAGGAAATATGGTTTCATAAAAAAACTCGATAGATTGATCTGTATTTGACCACTGACTGATTCTTAGTAAATCCAACAGAAAATGAGGCTGGGAATTCATATTCAAGTAAACTGCGTGGAGTTTTGCCAGTGTCAATCAACTGAATAGGAAGAAATTTTCCCGTTGAACTTACAGCAAAGGTTGCGGTTATTTATCACTTATCGTCAACATCTTTTATTGGGACATTATTCGATCCCTTAAAGCTGAAAGTGTACTTTCCTGGGGATACCTAAGACAAAGATGTTTGATCAATGTGTAAAACAAGAAAGTTTGGAATATCATAACTTGATATTGCAGTTGATATTGCCCGCTGAAAAGTAAACTTTTCCACGGCAAGAAATTGAGGTGAAGGTTCTATCTTGCCGGTAGTTCCCTTTCGCTTCTCGCCCATCGATTTGTCAGTTCTACAGTCCCACCAAACTCAGTCAAAATGTCGGGATTATTTGCCCTAACAACACCTTTCGCTATGTTTACAATTTGTCTTCTATTGATCACGCCACCAGCTTGACGTGTTCCTACTGCAATGTCCTTAACTTTTCTGATCAGGTTGTTATCCAAAAGATTCTTTACTTTTTTAAAGACAAAAATATCACCTCCGGTTTTACATTTGTTCTTCTGAATATTCACTGAAGTTCGAATAAACCTAAAGTTTGGATACTTTACCGAACATTTTTTGATGGCTGACGATGTTCCAAATGTCAATGCATGATTCCAACTTCCCTTCCAACTTTTTCGGGAATGCCTTTCTGATACTTCTTTGGTCTACTATGTGATTTACCGATTTCCTTTGTAGAAAACCTCAACTCAGCATGCATCTTCATTAAGGTGATGGTAAATTTCTAACACTCAGATCATCATCATCATCATCATCACCATCATTATCATCATCGATGATGATGAAAACTAGCCTTCACTACTATTAGCAGCATAACTCAACTCAAACGTGGGAACCCAATCAGGATTCCTTTCATCAAAAACTGGGGCAGGTCAACCTTGAATAAAATGTCTACTACAAACTCTCTAATTGTCTATCTTCTATTCATTTTGTCTGTTTATTGCTTTTAACCACAGACGCCTCCTTCTTTCACTCCTTTCCACTTTCTCCTTGGTTTTCAACTATTTTCGGAATGCGAAAAACCCCGTAAAACAACACAGCAAAAAGTAGCCATGTTTGTTGACGTTCTGCAAAAGTTTATTTAAGGGGGATTCACCATAATCATTTTGAGTTTTTAGCAAAAAATTTTAAAAAAATCGAATTTTCAGTACTAGGTAAGTGATACACCTATCTTCCTCTAAATTTATCCTAGTTTTCGAATCTGAAAACCATTTTCCATCAAAATTTGTCTATTTGGAAATATTTCCCTTTAACTGCATACCTATTGAAAGAAAGATTTCAAAAAAATTGAGAAAAATTTCCCCAAAATCTTTCCCTTTACATCTTTTTCTAACCGGTTTTTTATAGGCCGTTTTCCGGTATCATTAGCCTAGATACTTAGCTTGGTGTGGTGTGAGGCTTTTTCTCGGGTTTTTTGGCTATACATTTAAATAACAAGCAAGATCTCAGTCTGTTTAAATGGTTGTCTGTTGAACCTTGTATTGCTGCTTGATAACTTTGAAATGGGAAAAAACGATAACAGAATGAGAGAAAAGGGAGATGCAGGGCGTTGTACAAAACAAAGGAGTAAGAAGTTGTATGGTAAAAAGAGGAGAAATCCAAACAAAGGCATAAAGCTAGTTAGAAAGGTTGTAAATCCTTCACCACCTGATGAGGTTGTCGATACCACCAATGATGATGTTGATATCACAGTTAAACAGACATCTGATCCAAAAACAGCTTCTTCCAGTAAATTAGCTGATATAGAGACTAATTATAATATAAATATGACAAGTGGATTTAGACTTTTAGATATGTCAATATTATCCACTGTACTTGACATTCTCGCGTGTCCGAACTGCTTCGTTACCAGAACCCTGCTTTTGAGTGAAATTTCTAGTAAAAAGAAAGGACTTTCATCTTATCTTAATATTAGTTGCAACAGTTGTCCTTTTAAACATGGTTTTTACACATCACCAGAGATTATCACCACCAAAGATGAGAAGGGAAGAGGTATGCATGCAATGGAAGTGAACGCTAGAGCTGTATATAGTTTTCGTAGTATTGGTGTTGGTTTCTCCCAATTATCAAAGCTATGTGGTTATCTAAACATGCCTCCACCAATGACTCAATCAAGCTATGATAATATGGCAAATATTATAAAGTCATCTTGCAAAGTTGTTGCTGAAAAAAGCATGTCAGAGGCTGCAGCTTCTTTACGTAAAGGGAAAGCAACTGCTGATGTTGGTGTGTCTGTTGATGGTACATGGCAACGCAAAGGTTATTCTTCACTCCTTGGTGTTACAACTGCAATCTCCATTGACCTTGGAAAGGTCATGGATGTTGCTATTCTTTCCAAAAGCTGCAAAGGATGCACAAGTATGGAGAAAGTTGCCAAATCTGACCCCAAGCAATATGAATTATGGAAAGCTTCACACAAATGCAACATTAATTATGTTGGTTCGTCATCTGGTATGGAGTCTACCGGTGCTGTGAAAATGTTTAAAAGATCTGTCAAAAAACATGGACTTTACTATACTGAATTCTATGGAGATGGAGATAGTAAGGCCTACCAAGCAGTCGAAAACATTTACGGCAAAAATAAGAAAATAGTGAAGCAAGAGTGCATTGGACATTATCAAAAGAGAGTTGGGTGTCGCTTACGTAAACTAAAAAGGAAAAACAAAGGACTTGGTGGTAGAGGGAAATTGACTGATTCAAAAATTGACACTCTGCAAAATTATTTTGGGATTGCTCTGCGCCAAAATGTTAACAAGCTTGATGAAATGAGAAAAGCTTGTATAGCATCAATGTACCATGTTGCCGGATACCATGAATCTTGTCCAAAGTCTCAAGAATCATGGTGTCAATACCAAGTAGATAAAATAAACAACACAAATCATTACAAGTCGAAAGGAGACCTTCCAATTGAGGTCAGAAAGGCTATTCTTCCCATTTATAGAGATCTTTGTAAGGAAGAAATGCTAAAGAAATGTCTCCATGGGAAGACTCAAAACGCCAATGAGTCCTTTAACGCTACCATTTGGAACCGAGTTCCCAAAACCAACCATGTCGGTCTGAGAACACTATGTTTTGGTGTTTATGATGCCATAAGTCATTTTAATTATGGTCAAAAAGCTGCAGTAGATATATTCGAAACTTTGAACATCAATCCTGGTTTTTACATGATCAAAAACTGTGGTTTATTAAACGGTAAGCGAAAACGCTTGTCTGCTTACAAAGTGACTGAGCCCCAAAAGAAACGTCGAATGATTCTGAGGCACTCTAAAAAAAAAGTTAATGATGCAATTATTGAAAAGGAAGGTAACACATATGAAGCTGGTGGTTTTTGAATGAATTTTATGGACTTAATGGACTGTTAGCCTTACGATATTGCTAAAATTTTATGTTATACTTTTTTAGCGAATTTTACTAATTTTTACATGTTTGTTTCACTGGTCGGGCTGTAATTTTAGAACGGCTTATCTGTTTTTATTGAAATTTTCAGAGTTTCTTCCTTCAGGTCTATGCTATGATCTAACACTATAATTTGAGATATGTTTAATAGAGAACATAGGTTATCAAGGGTTTTTTATGAAGATTTTTTGAATAAAATAAGTACTATTTAGTTGCTTACAAATTTGTACCATATCTTACCTGAAAAGTTATAAAAATAGTGTCAGTTCACAATTTAGAGTATGTTGAAAAACACTGTTAAATTTTAAATCATTCAGACTTGTGGTTCTTGAGATATTATCCGACCGCTTTTGCCTGTAAAACTAATTATTCATGCCACTGCTAGGCTACCATTATGGATTTTTTCATTTTTTCATTTTTTTTTTCCTTTTTTGTATTGATATACATCCTTCAAGAAAAAAAAATTGTGAAAAAGTCATCAATTTTTAAAAAAGTACTTAATTGTCAGGAATCCCCCTAAGAAGATATCAAACCAGCGCTGACAATACTGAAAGGTTGTTTAAGGTGGTCATTTTTTCCATTTTAAGTCTACATGTTAGTAACCATGCTAGTAATCATGATGATGTCATGATGACGTCTTTGATTTATTATTTATTATTATATTATTTTATATTATATATACCATATTTATATTTATATTGGATGGTTAAACATATTTAAAATCTGAAGTGAATGTCTATAATATAACCAGAAATTGGGAAATGCAGCTATAAAAATAATAATGACTCCATAACATCTGATGACACCAATGATGAAGTGTTCAAGTAAATGAACCACTTCTGACTCAATCTTCTAATATGTAATATGTAATTCGAATTCAGTGAATAATTGTAAAAAAGCGCTATTTGCTGATTGGGTTTTTTTCCATCCAGCAATATGTTTAAAAGGAAATATCCAAAATTATCCAAAATTCGTTCGATAATTACGTTTGTTTTCATTTTATCCTGAAAAAGTTGGATTGTACGAAAAGAAACTCAATGCAAACTTCCTTTGTTCAACTACACGTTTTTTTAGAAGCAACAAGCAACGTAGCTCAAATCAGTCAAAAAACGAAGCAGTTGCTAAGCAACAACCAATGCTCAACTGGATTGTCCAACAAGGAAAAAAACAAATACCGTATTTCCTCTAATAAACGCCGCCCTCTGATAAACGCCTCCCTCTATTAAACGCCGCACTTATAGCCAAGCATTTGTAATAAACGCCGCCCTCTAATAAACGCCGCCTTCTAATAAACGCCGCATCTTGAAAAGCGGCGTTTATTAGAAAACAGACTAAACAAGCAACAAAAAATAGTTTACACGAGTTGGACTTGTTTTCTATCAACAAATTCTTCCACAACTAAAGATAAAAACGAATATTGTTTTTCTCGTACTTCTTTTTTACCATTTACGATTGCGTGCACGTGATTACCGTCAATTTCAATGTAAAATGCTATTAGCTTAGACAGTTTTTTAGGAAGAGAAAACATTGTTGTTTAAAGTCTGTTTTTATTTGATTTTTCATTTTGTAATAAACGCCGCCCTCTGATAAACGCCGCCCTCTATCAAACGCCGCATCCAAACTCTGCAATTTGTAATAAACGCCGCGGCGTTTATTAGAGGAAATACGGTAAACTAATAACAAAATCTAACACTAAAATATGCTGATTAGAAAGAGTAATTAGAAAGAGTAATAAAATTTCCATTGGTTTAATAAAATGCCGAGCTGGTCACGTAAACATGGTCATCTCGAGTAGATAGTCACTAAGCAACAAGTAAGCAACAAATCAGCCTGTAAAAGAGAGCAACTTAAGAAGCAACATTGAACCTCAACCAAAATTTTGTGTTGCTTATAAAAAAAGCCTGTATATAGTTGAGACCATGAGAAACATATTCTTAAATTCACTGTTTTTTCTCTCAAAATCTAAATTGTGATTCTTAAAATAAGAAATTCGTTAAGAAACTTTTAAAAATTCACTACACAAATTAAGAAAGATCGTTCGTTGGGTTTCTTATAAAATAAAAACCTGTTCATGCAATCATTTTCATGCATCAATACATTATTATAAATTATTTCACTTGTAAACCCTGCTTTACATTTTCCAGTTTCCATCAACATGCGACTAGGACTTTAATATGTTTCTAAATATTGTGCTCGATATATGATTCATACCTTAACGACATAAATTTTCACGAACATAAATTTTCGCGGAACAATTTTTTTTACCAGTGTCAAGCTATAGGTTAATGTAACAAGATGCGGTCATCGCTATGGTAACAAGATGCGGTCATTGCTAGTTTTCGGTGAAAACCATGTTATTTTTGTTTGGGTTAAACGATGTAATGGTGATGTAATGCCTCGTTCTTTCAAACGAAAAAGAGAGACTTTCAACCAAAAAGTTTTATGATCGCATCTTGTTAGATAAACACACTCTAAAGGTTCATAAATTTGCCTAAAGAGTAGCACTTCAAAACTGAGAAAAAATTGTAGAATTAATTTTGCAAAATTTTGCGACCATAAATGATGCCAAATCGCGAAACTTTCTTACCTAAAGTATACGAGATTCAAAAAGTGGTCAAAAAACTTCAAAATACTTCAATGATACTGCAACGTCGTTTGACCATAAATTTGCAACTCGCACTTTAAAAGCAACTCGTGAAATCTGTAAAGCAACTCGTGGATTTGTGATACCAACTCGTAAAATTATTAGAGCAACTCGTAAATTTAATGTACCAACTCGTAAATAGCAACTCGTAACTTGTGATTTTATTGTAGCAACGGGCAACTCGTGGATTACTAAACCACCTTCTGTGGTGTAACGTCGTTCTCGAAAAAACAAGTCCAATTTTTTTGGTGTTTTGATACCTTGGTATCTTGTTAAAAAGGCTGTGGGACGCAAATTAATTCCCTGGAAAGAAACAATGTTGATGTAAATTATTATGCGCTCGAATAAAAGAAGCGGGAGTGTTCAATTTCGATTCGAACGATTTTCCAATTGCGAGTGAAAACAAAGATGTGTTGGAAATTTAAACATAGTGTTAAATTGAAAGATATGTGTGTATTAGTCATGGGTAGATGTTGTTTAATGTATTTCGAAAGCACAGAGACAGGTTGACTGGAAGTCCACAACCAATTACCCAAAAAGTATTTTGGAATCGAAATGCTCTATACAGACGTCATGGTTTAGCATTTAGTGATATCAACTAAATATTAAAAGTCAAATCATAATTGGTAACGATACATTGCCCTTAAGTAATTGCATATGACTCCTAACTCTTTTTTTCATCGTTTGATTGTTGATAAGTAGAGAGAAGTGTAGTAAACAAGGTCTCCAAAATACCCTACTAATACTTAATTATCATTAGTATTATTATACTATTATTATATATTATTATTAATATTATATACAGACTGGTGGGCTTGTGGTAGAGTGCTTGCCTTCAGTGCGGGAGGTCAGGGTTCAAATCCTGGCCAAGTCATGCCAGCTACTATAACAGTGTGAATCGATCTACTCAGCTTGAGAGCGGGATTGATATCTTGAAGCATACTTGCGGCTTCCGTAGCACAAATGGGCGCTTTAAATGCTCGGGACCTCCTTCGCAGGACCCTCATTGATAACAGTTCTGTCAAAATTGAAGAGGCAATCCTGGGTAATAATAATTTTGCCCACACAAAAATATTTTAACCCACGCCACAATATTTGAGACCCACGAATAACGCAAATTTCTTAACCACGCGACCCACAATAACCAATTTCTGGATAAAGGAATGGCTCGATTGCTGCTTTAGTTATGATTCATCAGTATATATTTATACTTTATTAAAAAAAATTATTTATAATGACGTTAAGCATAAAAATACTCCTGTGCATTTCTATAGTAGAAAAGCCGATTGTATATTTGGAAACTAGAAATAAAATCGCCAACAACGGGCAAAATTTTCTCGGGAGATCATGTAAACGTAAAAATAGGATATCAAGAATTTGAGAAGCTGAGGTTGTTATTCGACAATAGATTTTCAAGGTTTACATTATTCGATTAATTGAACCAATTTTTTGATATTTTTTTGTAAAGGATTTCAATAGTTGTTCACAAATTCGTGCTTTCCTTTTCAGAATTAATAACATAAATATCTTGGCTGAAATCGAGGTTGATTTGAAAGGAAACTATAATATTATTTCACGTGATAGGTTCCCCTCCCACCCCCTTCCAACTTATTACCCAGATCCCTTCCTAAACAAGATATGTGAAAGTAGACGATAGAAAGTCAATGAAGAGTTATATCCCATAATCCCAATCTTCTTTACAAACGACGATTAAATAAGAACAAAAATCTCACGAAAAACATTTTCAAAGACAAGTGTGACTGAGGCTATCATAAAACAGTTGACGTAGAGGTACAACATAACAATTTCATTCTTTACATGGAAACTCTATTAATTTTGTTTGGTTAAAAAAGGCAAATTTGGAGGAACTTTATTTATAGAGTTTTGACCGTGAATGGTAAACTGCTTTCTAACTGTCACATCCCTCACAATAAAGGCTGGTTCAATATTAAACATTTTCATGTAGCAATGTCACGTGTTATCTGGGAACATAATGAATTTCTTGATGATGGTGTTTAACGAGAGTGATTCACAACAAACACAGATTTACAGACACACAAAGCGAAGAACAAAAAATAACAACATGAACAACAACAAAACATGACGAAACAATAAACATTATATTTCCAGATTTTTATATTTTATGAAATAAACGAATAAAGTTATGATCAATACTAAAATCTTTCATCTCATATTCCGGTGTAGCGGGGAATAAGGACTTCAGTGAATTAAGACTAGACATTCCTAATACCCAGGTGAATTAAGACTATAGTAGCCATAAATTACAAAGATAGCGTAAAATACTGGGCTTATATTTTTTCAAAGCTTCTTTTTTTTGGATGGCTTATAATATCTTCTATATATTTCACTGCTTTCATTATCAGAAGAGTTTTCTGCACTACGATCATAATCCAATTCGTAATCACCAATTTATGGACTTTTGTCTTTTTTTGTCGAAACTGCTTCAAGTTGCCACAAAATCCCACATCGTCATAAAAAAAGAAGAATCACATCCATTTAGAAAATTCTTCTTCTGAGAATGAAAGGAACGAAACCATTGTTTTGCTCTTCAAACTTTCGATATTTCAAAATTTACGATTCATAGCCTTTTTTCCCCGATTCCTAATTTTCTGTGACACCGGGTTAAAATGTCAGACTGCATGAAAAAATGATTAACGAACAGAAATGATTTTTCAACGTAACAGACTCATCTACGACATATCATCGTCATCGTCATCATCTTCTGATTGGCTTGTTTCGCTAGGATTATTTAGAAAAGCAACCACTGGACCACCACCATATTGGGAATGTAGAAATCTCCAAGTACTTTCAGTTAGCACGCCATATAGATCATCATCTAAAACATATGAGAGTAGAGATAGAAACACATCTCAATAAAAGAAACTGAAAAAAACATTGCACCAACCTTTATCACAGGAAGGTCGATTGTTTATCAAATCAGAATTATCGATGGCACCAGGATTTTCTAGGAATATTTCGATATTTCAATAACTCCATCTTCTCATTCTCATTGAAAAATTTATAACACAAACAAGATCATCTTTTTTTACCTTCTGATTTTCTGGCAACATATGAATACCATGAATTATACCATTTCATACTGATGTGATAAACTGTGGTAGATGAATCATCTTTTTGAAGCTGAACACACACAAGTAAAAAACAATGCAGTTTTGAATATAGCGCGCCAAACTTAACTAAATTGTAGCAAATAACTAGCAGTTACCATAGAAACTTACTTTTACAAAAGTTTCCAATTCATATGTTTTCCTGTCTTCTATTTCCTAACAAATAAATAAATAAATAAATAAATAAATAAATAAATAAAAGATTGTGAACGAACTGAGATGAAGATGAAGATGAGGGTATGTCAATCGTTTACCTTACAAATTTGACATAACTGAAGGCACGTGAGTTCAGGTCCACCTCCAAATCTAAATTTCATTTAAAAATGCAGTTGATAAAATGTTAGAAATGAAAAGGCAACTTATACGAAGAACAAGATGCATACCTTTGAAATAAATTTTTCGCAACTGACTTTGGAACTGAAGTAACAGACTTTTGAATGTGATTGTAGGAACGAAGGTTTATACCTAAATCATATAATGTGAACAACAGATCATATAATGTGAACAACAGTAGAATTCTGATGAATAACATAAAAACAAATTTGAGAAAATATTTTGCCGATGTCCGGAAGAAATAATGAAACCTTTCGAAATTTATGTATCTAGGTTTACCTCCATGTTGGCAGGTCAAATCAAAGTTCGAAACAGGTCCTAGACAAATATTAACATGAAATAAGGAAACTGAGTTTCAATATTTTGATGTCGAATCGTACAAGCAATTAAAAGTACAGAAGAGCTCTTTTTGGGGGGGAAGTGGTGCAACTTTCGCCAAGAAAATAGAATGGAGTATCTTTCCCCCTGATTTAAGGAAATTTCAAACTGTCATTAGCAGTTAATTTTTTTCAACATGGGTTTTGTTATAACCTTTTGCTCCTTGTTCATGTTCTTTCAAACGGTAACATTATTTAACTTATGCAAAACAAATTCGGATTTCGACTGGATCCACTGAACTGTCAAGGTCTTGAAAATCTTGAGAATTACAAATAACTTCAACCTCTTTGATTTATCAAACTTTATCTAATTTTTGTGCTTTATAGAATGATATTGTTGTGCCATGGTCAGGTTGTCATAAAGACTAAACAAGGATGTTAACCAAAGTTTTTTGGGGGGTGGTGGGTGACACTATTGATATGAAAAAATGATAGCTACCTGGTTTTACACACGAGTTAAATCTATTTAACCATTCTTTAGAAATATAGTGATCACACAATGATTCCTAATAAAAACATGCATGCTTGGTAACATTTCAATATTTGGCTCATTTATTTTCTTAGAACAAGTGACCACAACAGAATACTCACATTACTGTTTTTCAGTCTATGGTTGATTTCATTGCGAAATAAATCAGAACCTTCATCTTTCAAGCTAAATGACATTCAAAAAAAAACCCTGGACATATAGTCTGTGAAAATACTCATGTTATATTCAAGGCTACAAGTTACAAATAATGGAGCAAGCAATATCTTTTGATGTCCATGTTACATAACTGCGAAAGTACCTGATATCTTAAAAATATTACCTGTAGAAAAGCACATAAGCTTCAGCATTACCAACAGTAGTTTCTGAAACTAAAAAAACAAACAACAGGATACAAAAGTGAGTACTAAGCATGACTACTGCGATAAATGACATAATATAATGTTTTCACCTTCGGTAACATAAGAGTCGTTGAATTCATACCATTTGTTAGTTATACAGTTTCGTGCATACGCTATGTAATGACCACCTACCAGGATTGAACAAAACGATGAAAAAAATTATGCACTAATATGAAGGTAATTCCGAAATTCATTATCTTGTTTACAGAAATTAAAGTTGAAGAAAGCCTGAAAAATTAGGAGTAAAATGAGGAAACTTACCACCCACTGAACCAAAATGACAAATAATTGCAGTAAGATCATATTTTGAAGATGTTGGACTTTTAGAACAATCTATCAAAGAAGGTGTTACTTTTGTACGTCTTCATGATTTTAGAAGAGAAATGAGTTTTGAATCAGTCACTTGCAATATACTTGCAATATACCAAAATGAAAAACAAGATAGTTTGGTAACTTCAGATATGTATTTTCTAATAGAAAATAATTACCTTTAGATAAAAAAGGTTGCAAGTCGAGGTCATACAAAGGAAATGATATATATGTATTTATTTTTGAAGAATGATACAACTCATGTCGAAAACGTTTTAAATGAATACACAGCGTCTGTAAAATAATGGGAGGAAAAATAATAATTACAAGGATGGAAAAAAATACAGAGAAATAAACGAATCAACAAAAAAATATTTAAAAAAATAAATGTGCAAATCACTATTGTGCTGTTCAAGAAATCAGTTTTCGAAATGGAGCGATCAATAACGACATTTGGAAAATGATAAGTATCAAACAAAGTACCTCTGGTAGAGAATGAACACGTGAATATTTGATGCCATTCCGCAATCTAAAGAACAACAACAAACAAACAAATAAACAAACAAACACAACACAATTTTGAATATAACACGCTAAACTCAACTAAAGAATGAGCAGTTTTACCATTTTACATTACCATAGAAACCTACTTTTGCAAATGTTTCCAATTCACACAAAACAACAACAAATGTTTTTTCATAAAACAAAATGGTACCACTTACTTCTTGCATTTCTCACAGTTATACATATTGTCTCCTAAAAAAAGAAAAAATACTTTCGAAATCCTTCCACTTGAAGGGTATTATATATTGGCATACAAATGAAACAACACCTTTTAGTTCGTCATTAGTGAAGAAAGCTGCTAAACAATCTTGTAATTTTATTTCTGGTCCAACTATCATACTAAAACCAACATAAGGAGTTAAACGTAACAAATTCACACAGGAATTATGTTGATCAGTGTAAAACCTAAGCCAGGTTTCAATTGCCACAGTTCAAAAGCAAATGGAAAGTACGTTCAATTACTTGCTTTAATCCAATTACCTTTTCACCCAACTCCATAAATACAAAAACCATCCAGTGTCATAATTCATATTAGGTGAACAGGATATAACAGCCTGTGAATGCATGTGGTTTAGATCATCTTTAGCTACAAGTGATATGAACCATGGAATAATAAACTGTTACCAATACATATTATTGTTTCAAGTGTAGACAAAAATCACAACTACCCAACTAGCCAAAATATCATAGATCTATTGTCGTTCTTACTTGGTATAGGTAAGGAAAGATCTTGAAACGTTTCCACAGTATTAGAAATCTAAACTCAATTTGTATCACAGGTGAGTTTCCATATATTAACATATCCTATATAATAATACCAAATTCTCTGTTTTTCACGCAAAATGGTAGATACGGTAGTATGGTGGCGTGCTTTGCTTAAACATACAAAGTAGCGAGCAAGAATATGTTCCAAGGTAAGTTAGACATAAATAATAGAGAGTGGGAAGAGCTGAAGGAATATATACAAAGCCATAAATTGCAAGGGAAACTTGCAATACATTTCGAGAATTAGATAAGTGTTTGAAAAATAAAGAAAATTTCATATTTCATGTTAATAATATTATTTATTTATTTATTTATTTATTTTATAATCTTTTATAATCTTTATACAGTTTTAAATACATGTATACATAATAAAAACTGTTCTACCATCGAGTCCTGTTCCGGATTAAAAACATTGGCCGTGAAAGTAAAGAACTTGAAATAATAAAAAACTAATAATAGTGAATTAGAAAAAGTAATGAGTTAGCTCTGAGTGTTAAAGTATAAAAGAAATGCAGGCTAAATCACAATTGCCTCTCAATTGTGTGCACTCACAACAACAAAAAAATATAAACTATAAATAAAAACTAAAATAAAAGCTATAAAGATTTAAAAGCATTTAATTTTCTAATAAAAACATTAAAATCAGTCTCAGACCTAAGTTCAATCGGAAGCTTATTGTAAATAGATGCACCATAAAAATGAAAAGATTTTTTGGTAGACTCAAGTTTAATAGTTGGTAATCGTATAGAGCAATTATTGTTTCTAGTTTTCTTGTTATGACGGACCGACTCGAAGTGTTTGATGAAGTTGTCTTCTTGACCATCTAAACATTTACGTACGAACTTGCATACTTTTCTCCTCTGCATCTGCTCAATGGATGGAAAATCACCGCCAGTGTTCACAATGACCTTTGCACGACGTTCAAGCGAAGATAACATATTCCGATGGTAGTTCTGATGAAAATAGTTGGTAAAGGAGCAGTACATGATTTTTGACACGATGAATGCTTGGTATATACGAAGAGCAGCTACATTTGTTAGGTATGGTCGGATTCTTCGCAGTAGTCTCAGTCTGGAAGAGGCTGTTTTATAAACAGATTGAAAATGTTGATTTAAGTTGAGAGAAGGGTTGACTTTGACCCCCAGATAATTGTAAGAAGATTAAAATCGGGTTGCTAGAAAAAGGTTGTTATACTGGTAAAGTGTTATTTGTCCGCCTTGTTTCTTTCCTTTATTGTTGTTGAATAGCAATCTTTTTGTTATGATGGTGTCTGGTTTGCGAATAGCGTGCACCACGAAGTTCCGTTGTTGTCTTTTTATGTGTTGATCGATACTTTCCAACCTGCATTTTTGTAAAATATCTTTATTTGAATGATCGTAACTGAACAATCCTTCTTTACTGTGGTATTCATCCATTAACCATTTTTCGTATCATGGATGTATTATGTTGCGCAGATGTGGTTGATGAGCAGTTTCACATAAGTACTCAACATTATCTTATGATGGAAAAGTTTTTTTCAAGTTTTCAAGTTTTTCAACTTGTTTACTTTCAAAGTTCAATCTTGGTATTGCCGATCGATGGTTCTTGTATCCTATTAGTCAGCCAATATATTTGAAAACTGTCACAATATCTATTGAGATGCCATTTATAAAAACGATTGAAGATGGGTAGTCAGAATTCAGATATTGATGATATTGATTTGGTTTTTGGTACAGTTCAAGGTGAAATCTGCTAAGTGTGTCTGATAGAATGTTAAGACCATGTTGCATGTTTTTAAGATCTTGGTAAACTAAAGCTTTATCCTCTGCATAGCCAATCCAGTTGGCGATGTGTATACCAGATGAAATACGTTTATGTATTGTTGCTGTTAGTGGGATATACAGTTGTTTCATTTCTTTTTCATATTCTTCTTCAAATATACACATGACATAATCCATATAAAGATTGTATAGTATAGGGGATTTGGGTCCACCTTGTCTCACTGTCGTTTGGTGATTGTGTCAGAGCGATGGTTGTGTATGAATGAAGTTGTATGTTGTTTGATGTATGCACTTTGCTATAAATATTCCATCAGATGAACCTCTTCCTGTTCTAAAGCCTTGTTGTTGGTCTAGTTGTTGTTTTTCCTTCCAACTTTTTAAACGATTTATTATGATTGTAACAGAGAGATGATCCTATTTGTATGGCTCTGTATGCTTTAGGGTCTGTACAGCTGCCTTTGGAAGCACCTTTCCATATTGTTGCTAAATTCAAGTGTCCCCATTTCTTAGGTATCCTGTTGGTTTCCTATATTGTTTCATATAGACTGGCCATCTCTAACTGAAATTCTCAACAATTCACAGCACTTTTTACGTACTCCATTGGGATGGGTGTGAAAAGAGAGGTTTTCAGAAGGCAGTGATCAAAATCAAGATCTGGTCTAGCAACGCAGTCAGTCACGTATACCTGTACATATCGTTCGTTTAAGACGTAGTCATTTATCCTCTTGTCTGAACTATACCATGTATATTGATTCTCTTTTGGATAGTCAAATTTGTGCAATCTCCAGCGATGATTCATTTCTGATGTTTCTCTTTCTTCTGGCAGGCATTTTTTAGTACTCTATACAACATATTCTTTTGATTCTCACTGCTGTCTGAATTTGTTAATTACTCTCATGTTGAATCCATATACCTGTAAGTTAACGACCATTACTCATGGGTCTTGAGTGTCAGGGTCCTTTATAGTGATATTCGGGTCTGACTTGATAAGAAAAGCAACACCAGCTTCTCTTCTCTTTTTTTTACCACACCAATAACAAGTCGTAGAAGGTATTTCACTTGTAGGCAACAAAATGTTAGTACAGCTTTCGCTACATATTTATTTATTTATGAATATTTATACAGGATGGGAACTTCAGTGATATATACAAATATTATGTACAATAAAACTGCTATTAATGTTTGTCCTGTCAAAAATAAAAAGATTAAAAGATAATTTAAATATATATGCTTAAATTAGTTACAACGTAGAAAGATGGACATTGTTGGGAAGATATGAAGTGGTGCAAAGACTAGGATCACTACTCAATCACTTCCTTTGCTACCATATATATTTTTGCACCTTTTCGAACATGCAGTTTTATTTAACTTATATTATTAAAATAAAAGTGAATAATTATTAAACCTATATCCAAAATCAAATGCAACTTCCTTTCCTGTTACAAGATTATCATTCAATTCAGTTAGGATTTCAATTGGAGACTTTCTGTAATTGCTTAAAAAACGAAAAATAGAACTGAATGCAAAACTGAATATGATAGAAACCAACCATCATTTTGTTATAAAACACATTTTGCTGAGGTTTCAAAATATTGATTAACACTTAGTGAATCAAGTGGGCAAATAGAATATCAAAACAGATGGTAACAGAGCGATAAAAAACATAGAAATTATACAGACCCTGTTGCAAGTTAAACATTGAACAGAGCTGAGTAATTTTCCATCAAACACATTCGTAATTATACTTCGATATTTAACATCTAAAAACAAACAATAGAAAGTATAATAAGCAATTGGTTTGAAAGAGCAGCCGAAAATAAGGTAAAATAATTTTTAAAACATGATTATTAGCCATGATTTTTTTTAAAGGATAATAAGCTTTCAGATTATTATACAAACTAAATTTTTTGTTACGTTAAAACAGTATCCTTTTCTGTTATTCTTATTTTATTAATTAATTCTAACTGTTTGTTTTTGTTTGTTTTCCATAATAATATAATTTTGAAGTACCTTTTTTTGATTGTTTACTGTCAGATGTTGATTTGGCATGACCTCTGTTATCCTTATCATCAGAACTTTTGTGCAATAAACAAGTAATGGATTGTTTATTCCGGTTTTTAAAAAGATTACCAGATTGTTTGTTGTCAACTTCCATTTCCACAGTTGAATCTAGAAATTGAGAAAACTTCATGAAGCAGCCAGTTATAGTTAACAAATGTACTTCATGAAAAAAACTTACCATCCGAACTTCCATTACCTCCCAAAAGTTTTTTATTTTTGATCAGTGGTGTACCATCTTCATCTTCATTCTCACCAAAACCAACAAACTTGAGTTCGGAGTAATCATTTGCTTCATATTTCATTTCTTCATGCAGACGATCCATAATACAACGAAGAAATTCCTGTGTATCCTGTAAGACATTATTCATGTTAAACATAGATACAACCGGAAATCTGATATGAAATAGAACAACAAGATAAACTTGGAAACTGAAAAATAATGAAACAAACATACTTGTTGAGCATACCCTCGAAACGTTGGGTTATAATATCGTATTGCTTTCATAAGTGATTGAGGAGTCAAAGATTTGGGTCTAAAAATAGCAGTCAAAGAATATGTCAAGTTTGGGTAAATTATAATATGGAAACATGATAAAATTAACTTATTTTACCTTTTTTTGTCCCACATTTCTGTTATCAATTCTTTGAAGCATTTCGAAACAGATACTTTGCCATTGCTTGTTGATAGCCATTCAAAATCATCACATTTCAAAAAATAGTTGGTTAATGGTGGACTGCAAAGAAAATTTACTTGGAAATTCTTTAAATTCTTCCGAAATAGAATTTGATTGGTTCAAATTATTGAAAACAATATTATATTCATTATGTTAAAAGAACTGAACAACAACAGAGAGAAACATCAGTTTAAAATCATTTTTTAAAGAATCGTTAATATTATCAAATTTTACAACAGCTACCCATTATAAAAAAATTATTAAGGCAAAAGTTTAGATACCATATTTCCTCTCCCCACTCCTAATTTAGTGGTTGCAATAACACATGTTCCTCAGCATTCCAACTAATTTTTAAAGAATAAGACTCTCTAATAACACACATACACGGAATTGCAAAAAAAATTATTAGTACGTGGACGGAGGAATAAAGTATATTTTATCCATCTCTGCGACTCAGATTATAACAAGTATCACAAAATGCATTGTTTATCATGAGAGAACATAAAGAGTTTTATAAAATATTATATAGATACCAATTTGATAATGATTGTAAGGCAGAATTCATATAACAACTGTTCCCAATGTTGGTCAACCCAACCAAGCCTAGAATGTGAAAACTTTTTATTACATAACAATAGTCTTGCAACAACCAAATGTAGAATGTAAGACCATATTCTTGCTGAATTAGTCATAACACTTTCCTATCTCAGAAAACAAAACAAATTGATTGGCAATTAAAACCACAACCTCTGACTTATTGGATAATCGGGTTAAGATATGGTGGCATTGGTTCCAGAACATTTTGGGTCATTTTTTGCTTCTGTCCAGTTAAGATTCAGTTTACTTTTGGGGATTAAAGGTTGTAATAAATATTGTTTACCTTTGAAAAGGTGTTGGAAAAAACTTTTGCTTTTATATTGAAAAGAATGGCACAAAAAAGGATAAAAAGAATGTACAGATACCTCTTGGCTTCAATCCTTGCTCTTCTAAATCATCAGTTTCCATAATTGAAATGTTTTTCTAAAAATATTAGTGTATCTTTAATTTCAATTTTAGCTCACCGACATAAATAAGCAAATTTTTGGAAAAGATGGAAACTTGTAGAGGTCTAACAAATAGACACATATTTTTTTCGCAATCAAGTTTCTTGAAAGAGTTTTATTAATTGATAAAATTTGAATTAATTTATCCATCCCATTTTTTTTATAAATCTGTATAATGAAAAAGTGTAAAAAAAATGTTGAAACAATTGTCTGTATGACACATTCACATTCTATGCAAAACAGTCATTTCAAAACTAAATGTCGTTTTAAAATGTCTACAAATAGCATTTGTTCATTTCATATTTATCTGCAAACGGCAAAGGTCTAAGACAGAAAATCATTTCGGTCAATTAGCCAAAAAGCATCTGCATATTTTAACTGCTGCTGTTTTTAATTTTTGTTTTTAATGTTTTACATATGGCAAATGTTAATAATAAAAAGCAGTCCCTTGAACTAAACGTTTTACATTGATTGGGAAGTGCATTGTATAAAACGCTGCTTCTGTTATACACATTTACATTTAACATTACAGTACGGTCTGAATGAAACTTTACACATTTGTGAAGAAATGAATTATTCTTCCATGAAAAAACAAACTTTTTGTGTACTATATACAGTTTTATCTGTAACAAGATCATTTATATAAAAAACTTTTGTGTTCACATATTTAGACATGTGATTGAACTGAACATGAAAGTGAAGTTAAATATATAATTTAAAAAGATGAAAGCCTCATGAAAGCTTATTTCTCTTATGTGAATTATGGAGCTTTCTCGCTCTCCCGGATTCTAGAGAAACCTCTCGGAATTTTGCAATCAGATGTCAAAAAGAAATAAAATGAAATGACAAACAAATTGTCCTTGTCTTTTCAGCGTGCTCCATGATTCCCATCATGACACTACCACCATGTTGTCCAATACAAAGCCAATAACTAGCTTCTCCCCGTCCCACTCAAGGCTTCAGCAAACACAGTGTGTGCTTCTCTTTCAAGGTTTGTTGCTGAGAAAACACAGTTTATTGGTTCTGTAGCAATGAAACACGGCAATGGTGCTTAGAAAGAGTGAGTTCAGATGGTAAAATATTGAAAGGTCGTCCATAAATCTTAGCCAGGGAATTCATTTTCTGGGCGTTTTGGGGGTACTGAAATTTAAAATTTTCTGGCCAACCATGATGGTGTGTTTGTAGCCACTCATAGCAAGTCTCACAATTTTTAGATATCTAGGCTTGGATATAGGGTAAGACATTAATTAGCTAAAACATTTAAATTTTTTGACAGTTTTTCAGGAGAAATTTGTCATATTCATGATTGAGTGTTCAATATATATATAGGAAATTCAGAGTCCCATCGTCACACGACGACGAGCTCCACATGTATGATGATGAGCATGAGATGTGAGTTTAGTTAGGTTAAATAGGTCAGCTCAGGGTCTAATGTCAGGCCAGCATTGTAATGGAGTGATTTTTGCCCCATCTAATTCTAATATTTGCTAAATAAAAATTCAGGTGAGTGGTGTTCTGTTTTCCCCCGAAAAATGACCTTGACTTGAAGAAGAATGTGAAACCTTTTTCAGCTTTGGTTGATAAAAACATTTTTGGTGAAAACTTGCGTTACGATATGATGGATCAACAGGACCATAGTCAATAGAAGAGAGGGCTTCTATTGATTATGACAGGACTGGGTTGGGAGAAGCTGAAACTCATACCAACAACAACAACAGTACAGCGCAGCATAGCAGGAGGAGCGCAGGCAGCTTCACCATCATCTAAAATTGTGGCGATATGTACAAAAGGAAATATTCGCATTTCATGTTTGGAATCTACTTTGGGTTGCAAGTTCTTAATTAGGATATCTACGATGTCTAATATTTAAATAACCAAACTTTCAAACCGCAAGCAAAACTACCATGCGTTTCATACTAAACAACGCGATTGAACCATCATGAATTGAAGTACATGAAACAAACAACAACAATGTTACTTTAAACACACAGACCTACATGTCCCCAACAAATTTGTTTCTCAACATTCAACAACACCTTCTCAAATCACTAAAAGAAAATATGTGCCCTATACAACTTAAAACAATTGTAATAGCTTGTTTTGAAGGCGCTTCAACATGGCTATCAGCGCTTCCCCTGAAAAGCGAGAATTTTTCACTAACGAAACGTGAATTCTTTGACGGTATCTTCTTGCGATATCGCGATATGGATGGCTATTACCACACGACTACCAACAGATTGTGTTTGCGCGAACAAATTCACAATAGAACATGCATTGTCTTGCAAAATTTGTGGATTCATAACTCTTCGTCACAATAAACTGGTAGACATCCACGTCAGATTAAGTGTCGAAAGAGCCAGCCCTGCTGACGAACGAAAACAATGAGGAAGAACTGAGAGCTGACATTAGTAGGTGAGGCAACAATGACCTATTGTGGACGTTAGAGTATTCAACCTGTTAGGGTTAGTTAGCTGGAAGTTACGAAAGCCAGTCCCGTCAATAATAAAATCAATGGAAGTTCAAAAAAAAAGAAGAAAAAACACAACAAAAGAATCCTAAACGAGGAGTATGGGACATTCACACTCCTAATTTTCTCAGCAAATGGTGGAATGAGTACGGAAACGAAACGATTCTATATCAGACTTACAGAATTGACATCTGAAAAAAATGTTTTAGGATTCAGTGAAACATCTGCCTGGATCAAGAGAAAGATTGGTTTCAGCCTATTATACTAAGATCGGCAGTGTTATGTATCACGCTCTAGAAACAACTATAATCTGGGTTGACAACAATAATTTACTGTCAACTATCGAAAAATAAATGAAATCGATTTTTCACTTCTACATGCTGAACGTAGCTTATGTTGAATTTTTGTTAAAATAAATAAGTAAATTACTTATTATGTAGATTGTAAGATGGAGATCATAATTTATCATAATAGTGAATCGAGTAGCTCCTAACCATAAAAAGTTATTGCCACGTTTTCACTTTGTGGTGCGGACTGACGTCAGATTTTCAACATGATATTTGTATCCATTGCGATTGCCCAAATGTCTCAACTTACTTGGTAAATCCAGTGAAAAATTAAAAAAACAGGCACAAGGTGTTCTCAATATGGTAGACATCAATATGGTAGCCACATATTTAACCCTAGGGTATAGAAATATTTCGTATATCTGCCAAATGGGCTCCATCCACGCTCCCTCCTCTACGGGACTGCGCATCGCCATATTGAGGTTTGGGTAAGCAAAGGAGGCAGAGGGAGCAATAAGGCCGAAAAGGAACAAAATAATTCCCCCATGCTTATATTCATGAAAATCGAAGAATAATTATCTGAAAGTAGTACCATGTTTTAGGGCTTGAAAAGCTGATCAAAAGAATGTATGGGATCACATGCCTGCGGCGAATGTTTTTCTGAGAGAATTTTGCCGAGAACCTTTGATCAAAGAATTTCCTGACGTCAGTCCCAAAAGTCCCCAAAATTTTGCCATACTTCGTGGCCATTTCAGGTCCCAGATTACGTCAGTTATTCACCCCTTAATTACCGAGATATTTGCCCCTAAACGTCGCGTTCTTTTTGGGTGCGCAATGCAATGTTCTCATTTTGTTGCGATTTTGATGTAAGGATTTCCCATGACGTCACAAGGCTCGATAAGCATGTCAAAATGATACATAGAAATTACATCAACAAATATGTAAGTGTTTGTGTAATCGAAGCCATTAATATTTCAACTAGAAAGACTTCCGTCTTGAAATCTGCGCGCATTAAGTTGCAAAATCCACAGCTTTCACATTAACGAACTTAAGGAAATGTTTTAAACCTATAAAAAGATCTAAGTACGAAAAGCGGCTGGTGGTTCACAACTGCATCACATTTTGTTTCCTGCGCCGAGAATATATATGGGAGAATATATACGGGACAGTCCACGGAATGTTCTTCGGCATCTTTACAGTGACGTCAGCGAAAACAGAAAGATCCCCGGTGCATGCAAATTTTCATGAAAATTGAAGCACTTTCGAAAGTTGGTCCAAATTTTGCCTAAATCATCCTTTTTTCCCTAAAATATCGAAAATGTTTCTCAACTTCGAAATCAGCATCATTGAATTGTTCTAATGCAAATTCTTATAAAAATTGAAGAACTTTCGAAAGTTGGTCCACATTTTGCCCGAATTGCCTTTTTGATTGACGATGGCAACAATAACATTAAACCACACGAAAAAAATGTTCGGGTTCTTCTAGATCGAGCTGCAAGACGACTTAGTGTGAAATGCCACGATTTTTGCTGTGACGTCATTTTTGTAAAGTTTCTGGGATCCCAGGACGATCGACGAAACCAATATCTGCGTTCGCTTCGCGTGCGCAGATAATAATAGAGCAGTAGCTATTTGTGAAAACCACAAACACTTAGGGCTTTTACTTGATAAAAAGCTAGTCTTTGATCGCTATATCGGAGAGAAGATACAGAAAGCTAATAGTTGCATTGGTCTTATAACTAGACTTCGTAGATTTTTGCCTCGGGACTCCCTCTTAAATATCTACAAAGCATTTGTTAGACCCCTTTTAGATTATGGAAATATCATATACGACAATCCAGGTAATACTTTCTTTACTAACAAACTTGAAACTGTCCAATATAATGCCTGTTTGGCAATAACTGGTTGTTTTCGTGAAAGTTCTAAGGAGAAATTATACTCAGAACTTGAACTCGAACGTTTAGCCAAAAGATACGGAAACCGATATAAAATCGGAATTTCAAAGTTCCAAATCGGAATTTCAAAGTTAAAATCGGAATTTCAAAGTTAAATCGGTGTTTCAAAGTTTTTGACGCTTCTACGCTAATTGAATTCAAAATGGCGCATGTATTTGGATCTGAAAGCGATGAAAACGATAAGTGCGGCCGAAAATTGGTAAAACAACCTGGATATAGCTCTCCCAAAAAAGAGACCAAAGACTTGAAAAACTTCTTGGTTCCAAACGGAAGAGAAAGAGGTTTCTTTTCTAAAAAAAAAAGAAAAACAAAAGAACAAGAAGAAGGATGGGGTGGTGGTCTTTGTCATGAAGACGACTATGCTCAAGAAAAGTAAAAATTTCAAGACAATAAAAAAATCAAAATTCCTTCTTTTAATAACGATGTTATAGTTAATGTTGGTTTGATGAAACCTAGTGACAGCAAAGGACTATCCATTATCAGAGGGAGCAAACTTCCAGGAAGAGTAAAAAAATCTTCTAATAGTGGCCAAGTTTATAGAATTTATTTTACGGTATAGTTCTCAAAGTCAGTGCTAAATGTTAAGACTTTGCTCTTAATGTCCTTTGAAATATCAATTGTGACGAAAAGGAAGTTGATTTTGCGTCTTAAGTATTACTCAACAAACGAATTTCATAGAAATAAACACGAGTATATTATTAATTTTTATTTAGTGTGTTTATTTACATTCAATTTCATAGTATATACGTATTTTGTTATTTTATTGGAATAATGGTGAGTTAGTCTAACAAACGTATGGATATTTTACCTGCTTATTGAAGTTTAAGGGGGTAAAAGTACCAGCTCAATTGTTTGATTGCTTGAGGTATCGTCGGCAGGAATTCAAAAACATCACTTTTGAGAAAACTAACTTTAAAAAAAATGTATCGAAGGGTACCCCCTTAAGAAAATAATACCAAATTTTTACTTATATGTCGGGGATTTTTAGGGTTCCGTGTCTTAATCCGCATCTGGTGAAGGATCCCATTGATATTTATTTTATTGACAGAGTTACCTTGGTACACTTTTCTTTTTGAGGAGGGAAAGGGGGGCCTAAATAATTAATGTATACTAGTAAGAATTGAAACGCCTATCATTGTACTGAACAAGAATACATTATTATCAATCGTAACCAATACTAACAATTAATCTTTCAATGATGGTTTCAAACACCTTTTTTGCGTCAATCATTTGGTGAATAGGTAAATCCGTCAACACGAACAATATAGTTCAAATAACTAAGCAAATATTCGTGGTCCACATTAAGTGCATTCGTGGTCCACATTAAGTGCATTCGTGGTCCACATTAAGTGTATTTTCAGCTTCACTGTGCACATCCATTTCGTTGATTATTGTAGTAATATCACTTTCAGACTGTGCGATGCCTTGATCAGAGAATCCTTTAGTTTCGGGTAAAGTGAAAAGTTCCTCTGGTCCACCTGAGACAGTTCCAAATTTCGATTGTCGGATGTAATGGTAATGGTGTTTCCACTCTCCTTTAACCATATTTAATTCCTGCTGTAAATATTTCGCAAAAACAAACCACACCCATTCCATGTGTACATGATGCCCACTTATTAACTTGCCAGTATCAACAAGTTCTTTGAAAAAAATTTTGATCCACCCAGAATAACCTTTTCTGTAGTGGGACCACCAGTTTTCAAAACGTTGATTAGAATGAGAACTTCCGTACTTATGACCCTGCATGTCATCAACAAATGGACATTGAATAGCAGCAACAATTCCATTTTCTAAACCACAATCGGTTCGCATTAAAGCAGGGCAAAGGCCTAAATGTTGGACAGTCTTGAGGTAGAAACTAGCAGGAACAACTAGATTGTTATTTCTTCTTACCACTTGAAGCCATAACACTTTTCGCAAAAATCCATGCATTGCATCCATGTATCGGCAAATCAAAAGGTTTCAGTTTGTCATACCCATCTGTATGCCAATTTTCATTTGGTCCGGAGGAAAAATACCCATCTGCATTTCTTTTCACATACCCATACCCATTCTTATTAGTTCTCTTCCCTTTCTTTTAGCAGTGCCGATGGGGTCTATTTCTCGCAACATATTCATAACAGCATTTCTTGGAATGTTAATCCCATAAGTAGTTCGAAGCTTGTTCCACATACTGCGATAACCACACTGTGATGACAGGCCTGCAATTTCTCCACAAATAATTTGTCTCACCTGGGCATGATTATCTGTTGATTTTTTTAAACCGTTATCTTTAAGGCGCCTTTTGAAAGTTCTGAGACTCATGCATATATCGTGTTTCTTTTCCAGAAAACGCAAAATACTTTCGTATCGAAAACCACGTCTAAAATAAAATGTTATCACTTCTTCCTCTGTCTGTACTGATTTGATATTGCAATTAATTCCTCTTCTTTTTCCACAATTAACACAGAAAACAGCATCATCTCATACAAGGGCTGCGCCACAGCTAGTGCAATACATGGTTGTGAGTGAACACACGTGCGCGAGTTTTCTTTGCTTACTTGAAAACCTTTGAGGTTTTTATTTTTTTATTTATATATTTTTCCCTTTTCCGGGTCTGTGCTCCTGGCGATATCACTTTTGATGCCTTGCGGGGGCATAGACACTAGTTTATTGTATATATTTTGTTTGTTTGTTGTTTGTCTTAAAAAATAATATATATATATAAATAAAAAAATTAAGCGCCTCACTTTTTCACACAAAAAACGATCCGTCTAAAAAAAACAGCCCTTGGGGTATATAGACATTTCTATAACTTAACCGTAGCTTTATACTTTTTACTCGTTAAGTTATTTACGGTGAATTTCATGCTCGGTTCCCCCTGAGAATAGATTTGCAGTGAACACTGAATGAACGCAGCTTTAAACGCTTAATTGTTCTTTAATGATCTAATGTGTTCTTTATAAATAATCGTTGTACATTTCGTGCACTCTTGTTCCTTTGGGATTGACAGATTTGTTCCGTTCAGAGGAGAGCAAAAAGGAGTGCTTGAAAACGACCTATTTGTTCCTGACAGTGCGCTTAAGTGTTGACAAAATGTTCCGCTTTGCCATTCTCGTATTGTTCTCACATATAGGGCCCAAACTATTCTGTTTTAAAGAGAACAAATGATTCTTTTCTTCAAAAAGAATTGATCATTCTTTCGTGGAAAGAACAAACAAATTACTCTCTTGTGATACGTTAAACACTATAAAAAATGTTGACTGATGTTTAAAGAACAGAAATGACAAGGAGAAGAGACGAATTAATCGATTACAAAATTAAAAGATGTCAAAAAGAACACTTTTCGTCAACTGGGTTGGAATCAATGGAGCAGCCTGACACAAAAGGAAGTTGGTATTGCGACCTAGTGATACGAACATCTACATTTGTCCAGTAAAGAACTGTTTGCACGTTGGCTTCAAAAGCAGTCGAGGATTACGGAAGCATATCGATAGGAAGCACGGTTGGTATTATTATTTTGACGAAGCACCAGACGTGAAGAGGGAAGAAGTAGTCGCCTATCAGCCGACGAAAAAGAAGATTTGCACAGCCAACAAACCTGCCTTTTCCGTAAACGAAGGCATTGGAAAGGACTTCTTGGAGTGGCTTTGTACGCCCTGTGGTGGAGGAAAATCCGAAAAAGAAGCGAAACAATGTGCACAAAGATGTATGAAGTTTCTCATGGCCAGCATTGACGATGTCGAATCCGAATCTGTTTTAACGGAAGAATTTGTCGACTGTTGCTTGGGTACGCCCTCCATCATCATGGATTTCCTGAAAACGCTGGAAGAAGATTGGAAAATTACCAGTTCGGCGTCCTTGAATTACTTAAAGTCGATATCAGACATATTGGATTTCCGAAAAGCCCACGGTGTGTCCGACAGTACTTTGCGTTGTTTCGCCGTGACCGAAGTATACATACGACGTGGTAAAGAAAATCTCGGTAAGAAAAAGAGACTGGAATATTCTCGCAACCTCGATTTGGAAACGCTGATTTCAAGAAATAGTTGGGCGACTATGGAAGAAATGGAAAACGTTATCCCTTATCACATTTGTCGTTTTCGGGACGTATTGCGGGAGTGTAAAGACGCCCAAAGAAGTCCGTCCGTATCACAATTGGCATTTGCAACGAGATTTGTCGCTACGTATCTATTCGTGCGTGTCAAATGCTCCAGACCGATGACTTATCAGTACTTGACCATTGAAATGATACAAAAGGCAAAGACAAATGGAGGTTTCGTCGATCAGAAAGAATTCAAAACTGCCGATAGGTATTTGTTTGATACTGTTATTTTAGACTCTGAGACTTTGGAAATTCTTGATTTTTATATTGACTTAGTACGACCGAAACTGAACCCGAGTTGCGATTACTTGTTGGTCACAAACAAAGGAAAACAATACACTGCATTCTCGACTGCGATGAGCATTCTCGTTCACGAAGCCATCGGAAAATACATCAATCCAACTCGTTATCGCCAGATCGTGGAGACAGAGAGCGCGGAAAGATTGAATCCGTCCGAACGAGAAGTTGTTTCACGAGACCAAAAGCACAGTTCTCACGTGGCGAAGGTGTCGTATCAAAAGAATCTGTCCAGGGACGTTGCATCACGTAGCAAACAATGCATGGAAAAGCTGGTCGGGAATAAACGAAAAGAAGTGAGTGCAGACATGATGGACGTCTTAAGGACGATAAACGACACAGCTCGTACATTCGATCAACGTGTACTCAATCAAGCCGAAACGATTTTATCACAACAACCGTGCACTAGCTCATCATCGCAAGTGATCGTCGATTCTAACGACAACGATGACGACATAACGATAACGGACACTATCCCGTCTACAGCCGGAAAAGACGTTACAACGAATTTACAACAACGAAATCAATCGTTGGTGTCTTTGATCAGTTCGGACGTGCAGTTAAAACGAGAAGTCGTCAACGAACAAACCAAACAAACTCGGGTGAAATTTACGAAAGAAGAAGACTTATATTTGTGCAGAGGCATCTCAAAATACGGCAAAGGTTGCTGGTCTCGCATACTAAAGGACTCGGAATACTCGTTTCATCCTTGCAGAAACAAAGACTCGCTTAGGGTGCGTTCGGAATCTTTGGCCTTCAAACGCAATACCAGCCCCTCGGGAAATTAGATAATGATAATTCTTTTGTATTATATTTCTTGATCTTGTATTAAAAAGAAAACACCGTTTAATTTCAAAGTTACTTTTCTTTGTTTTGTTCTTCGTCACATACAATATCGTTCGGCGGAGGAGGGACAACGCACTCCTCTTTTTCACTGTCGGAATCTATATAAAATGATTTTTCAAGTTAAATAACACGTAATGGTATAATGCTTGTATAACTTGTCAAGTTCTAACATGCATCTTTTACCTTTCACTTGGTTGTTTTGAAAGTCGATGATGTACTCTTCAAGTACTTTGTCATCTTTCATGGCAACAATATTGTAGAAGAACTCCGTTCCTGCATATCCTAGAAGGGAATGCAAAAGGAGCAAATGATAATACTTAAAATTAAATGTGTTCGTAGACTTTACATAAACTTGCTTACTTTGACTTTGTTCTTCTTCGTCTGAACTGATAACAAAATGCGATTGCGATTTAGGGGGAGACAACACGTCCGCAATAACCTGCGCCAACCTTTCCTCACTGCTGTAAACCTCAGCTGGGCTTTCAAATAACTTTGCCAGTACTTCCTCTGACATTTCAGACATCGTTAAAGAAAGAAATTCAGAGAGCTGAAATATTTTTATATATACTCACATCTGTTAAGGATGACTGATTCCAAAAAAAGGCTATGTTTGTCAAAGTTGATGCTTTCATGTATATAAGTCGGCTTTGCTACTCACAGCATTCAAAATGGTGGTAGCCCGTTTTTTTCGCGGTGGAGGGACGACGCACTCTCCTTCAAGCCAATCTAAGAAACCCTAACCCTAGTTTTAGTTGACCGCAGATGATCAAAGTTGATACTTCAAAGTGCAAATGTCAACTTTGCTACGCCAACATTTTCTAATAGTGTTAGACATTGTGAATTTATTGTGAGGTGTCCAATAAGGTTCCATGTCAATCCTGACACGAATGTTTGCTGACATATGTACTTTCAATCACCTTCTTGTAAAGGAGGCTAAAAATGAAATTGAGGCTGTGGTTGTCACTGGAGATTATCAAAGTTGATACCTCAAAGTAAAATGGCAAGCGTTTGGTGGTGGAGGGACGACGCACTCTCCTTCAAGCCAATCTAAGAAACCCTAACCCTAGTTTTAGTTGACCACAGATGACCAAAGTTGATGCTTCAAAGAGCAAAAGTCAACTTTGCTGCAATAAGGTTTCACGTCATTGCTGACACTAATCTTTGCTGACATACGTACTTTAAACATCCATCTTGAGAACGAGACTTGGCATGAAAACGAGGTCGTGGTTATCAATGGAGATAATCAAAGTTGATACTTGAAAGTGTAAATGTCAACTTTGCTACTCATGCTTTCCAAAATAGTGGCAGCCCGTCTTTTTCTGTGGTAGCTCGTGAGGAATAGTCTGCACTTTGATTTTGCGGAAATTGACGGGCCACGGGCCACTGGTGAAAGTCCTTATGTTCTCACGGGCCACATGACGGGCCACGGGCCACATGACGGGCCACGTCTCCAGTCCTCTTTAAAGGTCAAAGATGGGAAATGGGCACTAACTTGGATGCAACTTTGAAATTAGTCCCCAGTCCCCTTACATGCTCACACATAGGAAGTCTGCGAACGTGGCCCGTGGTGTGGCCCGTGGCCCGTCATGTGGCCCGTCATGTTAAGAAGGTTTTCACTGGTGGCCCGTGGCCCGTACAGTTTCACAGATAACACGACATGAATGGGTACCGTGGGTTGTCAATGTTCTACCTTAGAAAATAATTTGCACTTTGATTTTGCGGAAATTGACGGGCCACGGGCCACTGGTGAAAGTCCTTATGTTCTCACGGGCCACATGACGGGCCACGGGCCACATGACGGGCCACGTCTCCAGTCCTCTTTAAAGGTCAAAGATGGGAAATGGGCACTAACTTGGATGCAACTTTGAAATTAGTCCCCAGTCCCCTTACATGCTCACACATAGGAAGTCTGCGAACGTGGCCCGTGGTGTGGCCCGTGGCCCGTCATGTGGCCCGTCATGTTAAGAAGGTTTTCACTGGTGGCCCGTGGCCCGTACAGTTTCACAGATAACACGACATGAATGGGTACCGTGGGTTGTCAATGTTCTACCTTAGAAAATAATTTGCACTTTGATTTTGCGGAAATTGACGGGCCACGGGCCACTGGTGAAAGTCCTTATGTTCTCACGGGCCACATGACGGGCCACGGGCCACATGACGGGCCACGTCTCCAGTCCTCTTTAAAGGTCAAAGATGGGAAATGGGCACTAACTTGGATGCAACTTTGAAATTAGTCCCCAGTCCCCTTACATGCTCACACATAGGAAGTCTGCGAACGTGGCCCGTGGTGTGGCCCGTGGCCCGTCATGTGGCCCGTCATGTTAAGAAGGTTTTCACTGGTGGCCCGTGGCCCGTACAGTTTCACAGATAACACGACATGAATGGGTACCGTGGGTTGTCAATGTTCTACCTTAGAAAATAATTTGCACTTTGAATTTGCAGAAATGGACGGGCCACGGGCCACTGGTTCAAGTCTTCATGTTATCACGGGCCACATGACGGGCCACGGGCCACATGACGGGCCACGTCTCCAGTCCTCCTTAAAGGTCAAAGATGGGAAATGGGCACTAACTTGGATGCAACTTTGAAATTAGTCCCCAGTCCCCTTACATGCTCACACATAGGAAGTCTGCGAACGTGGCCCGTGGTGTGGCCCGTGGCCCGTCATGTGGCCCGTCATGTTAAGAAGGTTTTCACTGGTGGCCCGTGGCCCGTGGCCCGTACAGTTTCACAGATAACATGACATGAATGGGTACCGTGGGTTGTCAATGTTCTACCTTAGAAAATAATTTGCACTTTGAATTTGCAGAAATGGACGGGCCACGGGCCACTGGTTCAAGTCTTCATGTTATCACGGGCCACATGACGGGCCACGGGCCACATGACGGGCCACGTCTCCAGTCCTCCTTAAAGGTCAAACCAGAGAAATGGGCACTAACTTGGATGCAACTTTTAAATTAGTACCCAGTCCGCCTACATGCTCACACATAAGAGGTCTGGGTGCGTGGCCCGTGGTGTGGCCCGTGGTTTTCACTGGTGCTTAAAGAATCCAGTAGGAATTATTGTTCTGTATTCAAGGTGCTTATGGCAGTTACGTGAGTGTGCTTTTAACTCGTAAATGTATTCTTATTTAAGATTTTGTGCTCGTTATTCTTGCAAATTGTTCTTCCACTCTCAACCGACAATGTTGCCGCATCCGTTGAAGGCGAATTCTTGTGGAAGGGTATCGCTTGAAAAAGGTATGTGCGTCAAACACTAACCGATTTTCGCCTTTCATCAGCATCCATGCGTCATAGGACGGGTCACCTCCTCGATAACTTTTACCACGGCATCTGTCGTATCGCTGACAAAACGAAAGAAAATGGACTCCTTCTAAATCTCCCTTTTTGTCCATGTTGTTCATCAATATTCGACGGACCTCGCTGTGGTACTCGCGACTATTCACGTCATTTACTGAAAAGCGTTTCTTCGATTTCCAGTCTAGTGAGTTAGGCGACAAAGGTGTTTCTGGTCGCTTTTCGCAACTTTCCTTGTCGTCATCTTCACTTGAAGGCCCTAGTAATCGTCTTTCCGTTTCTGAATCGACGTCGCTCGACGAAGATGATGTCACTAAAAAGTAACAGTACCACTAATTTTCTTACACAGTGGGCACTGTATACACGCTGGTTACCATAAAAAAGTGTTATTCCCTGACGTACCCGAGTTTTGCTGGATACAAGCATTATCCGCACCTGCACTGACGGTATTTTCATTCGTACACTGTTCGTCATGGGTGTCGATAACTTAAGTAAAGGAAAGTGAACCAGTCTCAAGCAGTGTTAGAAATCGGGAAAAAAATTATTTTCAAGGTTCAAACCTGTTCTTTCACTTGTAAAACCGGCATTCAAGACATTTTCGTCGATAACCGGAGCTTTCTCCACGTGGACGGGTGCAAGACTGCCAACAGATAGCAAACGCAGCTTATTTTCTTGTGCTGTTGGTATTTTACCAAATAACCGAGCTTCCACAAACTCATCGCATCTTCTATATACAAAAAGGAGATAAAGTTATAAACAGTTTTAACATAGAAATAGGTAGGTAAATATGCGGACGTACTTTTCGTAAAACCGCTCAGAAGGATCGACCATATCAATGTTGCGGTTGATTTCCTTGATCATCCATACCAAGCATCGCATGGCGTTTGCTTTCATCCATGCCGGCGCCTCTACATTTTTCTCCACTAAAGAGGACGTTTCAAAAATCGCCAGTCTTCTTTCTACGTTTGACTGTTCGTCTCCAAAGTCAGGCACGTTGTTGCAGGTAATGTAGACTCCTGCAGCATTGTTGAGCATTCGTGGGGTCCGATGTTTGACTGCCTGTGTGAACGTACCACCTAGAATTTAATGGTTAAGTTTAGAAGTAGTTATTTTCTCTGCACACTTCTAATCACAGTACAAACAATTGAATTTTCGAATCACCTTGAAGAAATATCTTTGCCTGATCACTTCCAAACGTGTCACTTGACCACTCGTCAATAAAAATCAATTGAGTATCTTCTTCAATCATTGAGAATCCAAAGCATTTTTCCTTGGAGATTGTAGCCACTTTATTTTCAGGAACAATTCCGAACAAAACTTCTGCCCATGACGACTTTCCTGAATCAGCAGGACCAACAACCAACAGCTTCCTTGTTTTCAAGGGTAGTTGACCAACCAGTAGACACTGGTAGAACTTATTGAGAAAGTTAACGCGCTGGAATACATCCGGAAAGGAATTTTTCACAGAAGATTCGAAATAACCACCATCCGATGTTGGCGAATAATCGTAGTCATGAAATCCTCGTGGAGAACGCAACCCCAGATCTTTTTCCTCCAGTGGCGTATCGATAAAGTACCGGCTGGATAGCTTAAGACATTTCCCTCCACGTATTTCTACCAAATCTTCAAGGAAAGTCATTTGCGGCAATACCTGTTCAAAGAAATTCAAGAGCGTAAAACTCGATGCTAAAAAGTGTAATTGAAAAACTGAAATGAATATGTTATACCTTGCAATAAGGAGATGAAATCATCCGAATAAGCATGGGCCAATTTTTCAGAATGATATTCTGAATATCAGGTATCGTCAGAAGTGTATTTAGGTACTCTTCTACGCCACACATGTGTTTGTATGCATATTCAGCTGGAATGCGATAGAAAAATTGGTTATTAAGGATAGTTAAATACATGAATAGGATCAAAAAATTGATTAACTTACCACCATTGTATTTGCAGTATATGTTGCCTCTATACAAACTATGACCGGCGTTCTTCATTGCTCTACCGACGACATTCAACGCGTTCGATGAAGCACCGTTTGTTTCCGACGACTGAAACGTTGCTGGAACTGACAATGTGTCTATGTTGTTACAACATTCGGCCGAGGTAAGATTTATTTTCATACCGTCGTTGTTCAAGTTAAAGACAGCGTTTTTTAATGCATGAACAAGTGCACCATCGCAAACAACCAGCCTGCACGGATTTTTGTCAAAGTTTTTAAACTGGTCACTTGAAATAACATCCTCCTTCCTCATATTCTGCGCTATCGTTAAACAGTGTAAAACGCTCTTTTTCATCAAGCTGATAGCGTAAGCACTGTTGTGATCCTTTAAAAAAAGCAAGAGGATGTTGCAATACTTGAAAGTTAGAATTCGATAACCACAAGTAAATAGTAATTGATACCTTTACCACAATAGAAAGCTCTCCCAATGTCGCTTCAATTTTGTTGTCTTTTTTTGTCTTGATGACCGACAATTCCACATCCATGTTTGCGTCATGCAGGGTGGAGAACACAGCTGATCCCTCCACCCCACATCCGCAAATAAAGTAAGATACTCCGATGTTTGTGTCATTGGAGTTGCCTCGGTTATTTTTGGTTCCTGTGATACAGGACAGGAAGAACTGGACACCTCTGAGTCTAGCCAATGACTCATCCGTTGATAACCTTTTATTGGCAATCAACAGTTCTGCGTCTTTGTGTCCTTTATGCCACAAGGCCCTCACGCAGTGGACATTAGAGACACTTGGTATCTGTGTTTAAAGAAAAAAATGATACAATAGAAAGGAATGGAAAGGGAACATTTTGAGTAAAGTGTGAAGATTTCAATGACAAAATTCAATCTAATTATTCTTACCGATGAAATAACATTTCTTCGAAGAGAATTCATTAAAAGTTTCGAATTAAACTGCTTTGCCGGATACTGAGACATCGTCAATGTAAAGAAAATCCACTTTTCAACGCGCAAAGAACAAGACATTATAAACTAACTTATTCTATGAAATTAACGCGCTATGAAATTAGCGCGAAGGAAATAAACCCGGTTGACGAACTTTGCCTTTAGTTTTTTTGAATGAAATTAACGCGATTACAACAAAAAGAGTTCAAAATGTATGAAATTAACGCGGTTACAACAAAAAGAGTTCAAAATGTATGAAATTAACGCGAATTTGACGCATTGGTGAATTTTGGCAAAAAAACCCCAAAAAAACTCAAGAATATTGGCTTTTAAACGCAACAAGTATTTTTTTGAATATATAAGTATTTACGATCTTTTACAGAAAGAAGGTATTGCTAGAAAACTGCTCCTTTAAGACATTTCATAAATTCTTTCGATTACCTGGCTCTTTTACTCACTGTAAAGTCACTGAGAAAATCGTGGAATTGTTGTGGAACTGCTCAACCAGACAACCCTCTTAGATATCAATCCCGCTCTCAAGCTGAGCTGAGTGCTTAGCTGAGCTTAGCTGAGTGGATCGATTCACACTGTTATAGTCGCTGGCATGACTCGGCCAGGATTTGAACCCAGACCACACTGGATGCGAACACTCTACCACAAGGCCACCAGTCGGTAAATATGATGACATGATGGCATATTTTAACGTTTTCGGTTTTTACGTGTTCTGAGATGATTTCTTTGACAGACTACATCAGTGAACAGGCGAATGTGCCAAGGTACTGTTTCAAGGTCTTGTTGAGTTTGTTTAACATTGACATTTCGGTCAATACTGAGATTACTTTTGGTTTGAACAATTACTGGTAGTAACGAATTTATTCGTCTATCATGACATCTGACGTTTATCATGACATCTGACGTCTATCATGACATCTGACGTCTATCCATGTTTCATACGTTCCACTCATGCAAATTTTAGAAAGTCTGCTTTAATGGCAAGATCTATCGATCCATCGATCTATTGGGGAACGATGTGTTATTCTAGTGTAATTTTGGTTGATATTGTTAAAATTTGACACGTTGAATGATAAACAGTTGATGGCGGTACATATGCAAAACCTATGAGCAATCTTTGTGATAACCTATTTGTGATAACCTATTTGTGATAACCTATTTGTGATAACCTCTTTGTGATAACCTATTTGTGATAACCTCTTTGTGATAACCTATTTGTGATAACCTATTTGTGATAACCTATTTGTAATAACCTATTTGTGATAACCTATTTGTGATAATCTATAGCCAAATAGCTTCCATTTCATACGACAGCATTTTCAATTTGGTAAACTTTGGTAAACGCCGCCCAAACGCATGAAAATTTAAGTTTTTAAATTAAAGGCGGCCTTATTTCGTTTTATTTTTTCTTATCAGAACTTATTATTAGAGCTCACACATTTTCGCCTTCAGGCTTTAACAATTTCCGCTAGGAACGTTACAGGTCTTCAGGTCATACTTTCCGAGTCACTTATAAATTACTTATTTTTTACCGGCTGAACTTTCTCACCAAAATTTTTAACCGATAAACTAAATAACTACCGGCGGAGAAATGGAAAAAAATCACTATTTCTTTGTAAAATAAGCCTCCACCCTTTTAAACGTATTTACAAGCTTTATAGAACATAATTCAAACTCCCTCTAATTCGAACGAATTTCAATGTCCCTTAACCTACTATTTCCTTGTAAATGAACCTCCGTAATTCAAACTCTCAAAATATCGAACCATTTATCCGGTCCCTTCGATGTTCGAGTAACAGAGTGAACTGTACATATGAAGTGTGATCGCCGGATAAACAAAACATCTAATAGTCAGATGGTTGAAGAAAAAACAGGTCAGGTGTTCCTTTTACTTATTTTTACTTAATATCGAAATGGCACATTTTGTCAAATGAATTTTGAGGCAGGAAAAGCGATATCTCAACACGAGGGAAATAATCAAGCAAATATAGTTAACAGTATCGGAACATGGAATGATGGCGAAACAAAAGTTGAACAACAAAAAGGGCAATAATGATTTTAGTAGCCTAGGATAGTATATGGCGATTGCAGGTAATAGTACAAGTATGATGAGGCAGAAAAGTAAAAATTACTCCAAGAATAATCGATTCCATGAAATAATTCCGCAAGACCTTACAACTCGAGGGAAATCATTGCGAAAAAACTATGCAATAATAATTCTTTTGTGTGTAACAGGAATATGTTATATCAATATGTATCTCAAGCTACAAGTTCACAGGCTATGATTCACAAGCTACTAATTCACTGTTCACTTCAATATTTCACTACTTCAGTTACTTCACTGACAATGAGTATCACCAAAACTCCCTTAAAGGGGAGTATCAATAATATAGTAAATGAAACCAGCAACAGTTGGACCTAAAACACAAAAACGAAATGTGGTGGCATTTCTCCCTGAATTTTTTATCTTAACTAAATTTGTCTAGAGATGGCAAGTCATTATGGGGCATTTGTTTTTTCATCAAGGTTGCTATAGGTGCAGTGGAAAGGTCAGTGATCCCTCCTAATTGACCATTTGGTCATCAAACCACTGCACCCTATCTTAACAATTACTATAAGGCAATAAAAGAATGAAGGAATATGAATTGCACATACTTTATGTTACTGGTTGAATGCTTTTGAATTAAATCAAAGTTGTAACAACGTAAGCAATGATCTAAATAAAGCAAATGGTTTAATTAAAAGATAGTGGCAAACACTTGACATCTGAGAATCTCTTCAGCCGACATCTTTTTAAATTCCTATTAAGCTTAAAACATTGCATTCTTTCTACTCAACATAAAGGAGTATTTACAAAATATATCAGGCCTTCTTCACAAAGACAAAACTTTTTGTGATAAGTTTACGAAAAGGTCCAATGGTGTTCTGTATCACATGGTCTCCATAGCTATTTGTTATAATTTCTAAGGATTTCGGGAGTAAAAAGTACTCTCCAGACATCTAGAATAGGGGGTGGCTGGAATAATAGGGGGTTTGGAAAATTTCCTGATAAAAAATAATAGGGGTGGGTGGAATTTTTGCTGAAAATATATAAACAGGGAGGATGGAATTTTTTCTCTTAAAATTTTCAAAACTTGTCCCACTTCTTCTAACAGTAGCTAGCTAGGTCTTCAGAGGATTGGAATATAAAAGTCAATATTAGTATGCTAGAACTCAGATAAACGTTCATTGAGTCTTAAAATAATCAACAACACAGAAAAGGCGTTTTATGAAGTTTTTTGAATTTAATACGCTCCTTTACGATCTACAAACTTTATCATACATGCTCTAAAACTTACGCAGATGGCCGGGGAAAATTTTTACGTCTTAATTATTTTTTTGAGAAAAGCGTCCCTAATAAAAGGGGTATATGTGTATCAAATCTTAAAACTTTGAATACTTATTGAATCCTTATTTTGTTTACATTGTGTGGAATAATGAGATTTGTTAATTTTGGACATTTGAACATAAAACTAGAAGCCGGGGGCTTGAAGGTCAGCGCGTTTAGACGTGTCAAGTTTAAACAAGGCGCACTGGGTTCTAGGTTGCTAGAACTCATCGGTACGGATCAAGTTCATTCGCGTTCAGCTAATATATGTTTTTAATGTAATCTTCCGCATGCTTAAACGAATTGAATTTCATCGACGCAGACACATCATTATGATCTGGTAAACCTGTATTTGAATCGCGAGCGTGTGAGTCAAAAATGTAAGTAACTCCGCTAACTGAAAATATAGATATAGAGAAGCCATTTGCGATAAATATTGTTCCTTTAACGATTTCATAGTGAAGACAATGGAGGAAGTTCTCGGTATTAGAATTTAATATTCCTGTTATCTCCCTATACCTAGTTAGTGTCAGGCCTTCACCATTTAATCTTACTCGGTCCGGAAGGTCATCAAAAGACAAGTACCTTGAAAAGCCCAACCTTTCGTATAGTCCATTTCCCAGTGTTAATATACAGGCTAAATCCCATGCGAACAAAAACGCAAATTCTTTATAACTGAATAGCAAATGGACCATAATGCATTACATGCGCACCGTTTCCCAGCAGATTCATTAGCCTTGACTAAATGATCCGCAAACTATTTTTGCAGGAAAAAAGGACCAGGATTCAATTCAATATCGCCGGCCGTAATCAAACTCATACTGACACAATGTCATAAAGTAGAAAACATTGGAATACCACTTAGAAAAGAACAAGCCATCCTCGAGTTCCCTGCATAATTACTAAAAAACTTTGTATTAGAAACCTGCCAGATTTTAGTAGCATAATAACTACCAATTGCTACGCGATATGCTTAAATGGAGATCATTGCTAGGAGGGAGGAAACAATAAGGAGACAATAAAAACTAGAAGCCGGGGGCTTGAAGGTCAGCGCGTTTAGACGTGTCAAGTTGAAACAAGACAATTTGCGTATAACTTTTGGGACACTGGGTTCTAGGTTGCTATAAACTCATCGGTACGGACACGGCGGCCGTATATCGGAAAAGCAAGAGACCCTGGATTCGAGGCTGGTTTCTCAGTGTAGTTTTTTGTAGCGTCAGATGAACTTGAATGTTATTACGGGTACTTTCCTTTACCTTCAAAAAATAAGAAAGTGCTTCAAATAAAATGCTTTTCAAATTATTATTTCTTTGTAAAAGTCGGCTGAAAGTCAGCTCCACACCCAAATTATGTAATACATATTAACGGATCCATAAAATAGTACTATTAATTGTTGATGTACGTAATTGTTCCATTTGTTGTTATCGGTCTGTACAAAATAAAACTAGAAACCCGTGTTTGAAATTTACTTCCTATTTGTTCGCTGCTTGAATTGCTTCATTCTCAAGAGTCAATCGGCGTTTTCTCACATAACGAGATTTTTTGTTTCTGAGAACTCTTTGAGTCCTTATTAAAGCAGCGCTACTTATTGAAACATCAAAACTTAGCATCTGATAATACACACTTTCAAGTTGATTCGCGTTCAGCAAACATAGGTTTTTAACGTAATCTTCCGCATGCCTATACGAATTGAATTTCATTAGTGTCAGGCCTTCACCATTTAATCTTACTCGGTCCGGAAGGTCATCAAAAGACAAGTACCTTGAAAAGCCCAACGTTTTGTATAGTCCATTTCCCAGTGTTAATATGCAGTCTTAATCCCAATTGCGACCAAAAACGCAAATTCTTTATAACTGAATAGCAAATGGACCATAATACATTGCATGCGCACTGTTTCCCAGCAGATTCATCAAAACGAATATTGCCTTGACTAAATGATCCGCAAACTATTTTTGCAGGAAAAAAAGGACCAGGATTCCATTCAAATATCGCCGGCCATAATAAAAATCATACTGACACAATGAAGTAAAGTATAAAACATTGGATTACCACTTAGAAAAGAACAAGCCATCCTCGAGTTCCTTGCATAATTACTAAAAAACTTTGTATTAGAAACCTGGCAGATTTTAGTAGCATAACTACCAATTGCTACGCGATATGCTTCAATGGAGATCATTGCTAGGAGGGAGGAAGCAATAAGGAGACAATAAAAACAACTGACTTTGAGCTAAGCTTTGGTGTTCACCTCAGTGAACATCAGTTTCCACCAAATAAGTTGGCCCTCCCTCAAAGGAGGTGGCGGTTCTTTGCTAGGTATTTGAATTCCTAAAAATAAATGCAATAATTAGGTAAAAACAGTGTTATTTCAACACATTGATGTCATCATAAATCTCACTAAAAACAATAAAAAATGCAAGCTGGTGAAGTACAATCAGAGCAAAATAACATGCAAATTTTAAGGTAGTTTTCCAAGATTTTGCGAAATTTGTTTTTGCGATCAGTGTCTTTGATTGTGTTTATTGTGTTATTATTGGTCACGAGCAAGTTTAAGTCTTTTTTTGATATTGATAATATATCTCAAACTTTTCAAAAAGTCGAAATGAAATGGTTTTTAAAGCTTTTACAACCATCATGTAAAAATATTTGAAACTTTCCGAATATTGCGGTATTTATTTTTGCAATTTCAGTAAATTTAAATGTTTTTTCAACATTTGTCTACCCGCAAAAATTTGTCCTGAAGTAAATTCAATAATGAATTTGTTGTATTTTTAAAAGAGTATTTTAAACATATTTCAAAAGAGCAGAAAGTTTACAACAAGAGAAAATTCATGAGGTAGAGATAGGTGGTGGGTACCGAATAGTTGAGGGGTCCATAATCGGGTTACAGTGACCAATATTTTCCCCAAATTATTTTTTAGCCCGTTTTTTATTTTATTTTCCCCCGATAAGGTGAGGTATCATTTATTATCAGTTTAGCATCCATCTTGGTCATAAAGTGAGTCAGCTTTGTTGTCATAATGTTGAAACCTTCAGTAATTATCGAGCAAAGAACACCAATTCGTCACATGGAGAGTCATCTACACACTGTTTTTATAAGAGCACTCGACTCTGATCAATTTTTGAAGCCTTAAAATGTTCTTAATGTGTTCTTAATTTATTCACTATTCAATACCCAAAATTCGAAATTCAATGGACTAGGTCAGCATTTTAAATTTTGATGGAGTTGAGTTGATGTAACCAATATGATGATAATATTATTGCGTTTAACTACGTTATAATGTTGCTTTCTTGGAAAATGTTAAAATATTTTCTTAAGAACAAATGTTTCTAGCCTCTTAGGATGTTCTTAACTTTTAGACATTCGAAGTCTTTATTATTATAATCTTTGTTCTTATAAAAAAAAACATGTATATATATATATAGGACAAAAGTTTTAGTTGAAAAATCTGTTTTTCTCCTCTCCTTTTTCCACCCACTGATCTTTAAAATACAATTATGAGCAATAATGAAGTGAATTGGTTAATTTAATATTGTTTTCAGCTTAACTTGCAATTCTCCGATTTAATGAAATTCAGTAGAAACTCCAACACAATGTCGTCTTATTTTTTGTGGGTGAAACTTTAAGTTCATACAACATTTACACCAGAGCAAATTGTTACGGATTCACGAGTCAAGTTATATACTAAAAAAATAGAAATTATTACGGACAGCGCCTATATTAGAATTCTTGAATTTATACGGTTTAATAATTTTTACCATCTGGATGATATTTTTGATTATAAAAACCACCTGGTGAAACACATTTTTTTCTTTCGTTATGAAATGAAAATAACAAAAAGAGAACTGCTATGTCAGGGCTTGCCAAATTGGTGTACGTGCACTCGTAAGTACAACTACTTTAAGTAACGTTCATGCATCTTTCACTTTTCTGTATGAAGGCCTTCACAGACTTCTTTTTGTGTGCGTGTGATTGATTGACGTACATTATTAAAGTTCAATATTGTACGTCTTCCACCTTGGTAGGCCATATTTAATCAGATTAATTGCCGGTTGCCGAATTTGATTAAAAACTTTAATTAAAGTAAAAATAATTAAAAAATTTGATTAGTTTATAACTGCAATATAAACAACTAATGTACTTGCCTGACCAATTTTTTCTTGGATGCAAACGTTCTCGTCAGTCCCTTTATTACCAAAATTCGTGACGTAAACCAAAAATTATACCAAAAATGAGACTGAAAAATATTTGAAGAAGTATACTTGTATAGAAGTATACTTGTATAGAAGTATTCTTGTATAGAAGTAAACTTGTCAGCTTTTATACTTTAATAAGGATTAATGAATGTTGGATTTCACCAAACCAAACGACAACTGTTTACACGTGAAGAAACTAGAAGGTTGATCCCAAAATGCACTGCGTTTAAATTTGGGGTGAAGGGGCGTGTTGGAAAGAATAAATGGTTCTAATACTAACACTAATCATATACTAACAAATTAGATATTAAATCTTTAATAGGCAGCAGAGAAGTTGATTTTTAATTATCGAGAAACGTGCTTAAAAGTTTTTTTTTTGAATTGGAAACATGAAAGTGTTGAGGGCGTTATCACACGGGCGCAGAGAACTGCGGGATTACAGAATGACTGACAGACAGACAGACACGGGTAAATGAAAGATCAGCTTCCTCGCGGCGCTGACCAATAAATGACGTTAGATTTTCGAATGGATAATATTTTGCAAATTTTCTAGCCCTTTCACAAAATTAATTCTGAACAAAAATAGAAAGTGATGATTCGCATTTTCCCGTTGTTTATTGTTTTGAATACTTTTTACTGTAACTTAGAATATGTTTCCACTATACTGGATAGCTATCAGAGCAATCCAAAAATTGTATTGGAGAGGCCAACTGTTTCCAATTGATCCGATCGGATGTTGAATGGTACAATGTAGCAAATATAGCAAATTTATATTGATATTGGCTCATCGTACCGATGTGATTAGTGTTTCCATTGGACATCGAAACAAAGAAGAACAGACCAAAAAGCTATCTGATATAATGGAATCATAAACTTAAAAACATTGTCAAATTTCCTGCACTAGCAAATTTCCTGCACTCAATCGTTCGAATGAGAGAGTTCTTGAAATTTAATCCACGATATTCACAAAATCATGTATTGAATTTACCCAATCCCTATTAAAAAGTTCTGGTCCAATTTATTCCACATCTTCTTATTCCATTTGTTTGTTTGTTTTTTTATTGAAAAAAAAAATTAAATGAAAAATAGTTTTTGGAAAGAAGCACCCCTATGACACCAGAGTGTTTACAACAGTTGATTTCTCAAATGTGAGGTAATGAAGAATTTTAAAAATTGATTCAGATCATTGTTCTCCAAATCATTTTTTTCACTCATAGTCCGGATTTCTGATGTCTCCTCCTTCCTGTCTCCTCCTTCCCATATTACAGAAGGAAAATTTGAGAAAGTTTGGAGGAACTGAAAATGTCAGCACAATAAACATATTGCATAGGAAAAGAAGAGTCAGCAGGAACCCTGGGCTAATCCACTCACTGCGCTGCACATGCATGTGAGTTAAAAGGCAATTGGAAATTTTGAAATTGATGTTGCAGTAATAATTGCTGCCAGAAGATCAATATAGCTAACCATAAATTTCCTCCAAAACATCATGATTATGTGCTAACTAACCTGCCAACCAAATTAGTTAATTTGGAAGTAGTTTCATTTGTATAATTTGTATAAATTATACATATACCTTTTAATTGCAGCAACGAGTTTTATCTTCAGAAGTTTATGTAACTTCAACAGAAATATATATTTTTGCACGATATGAAATCACCTAAATATCAGGAACTAGCAAAAAGGTAAAACGTCTCGATCTTCAGAAATGGCAGTTACGACAACGTGTGGACCCGTTTTGGTCGGATAAATTGCGGGAGAGAACAATAGGAACGAAGATGTTTCCAAAGAGCAACTATTTTAATGACTGTTTTTTGATACTTCATATTCGAAAAAGACTCACCATAATTTTTAAAGAACTTCCAATTAAGTACTAACTCACTCAAGTTGTATTTGAAGTAATAAAAAGAACAGACTTACAAGTACTTTGTTGATAGATATCATTTTTTTAGAGTCTTTTAGTTGTTTCTTTACGAACGAAACACCCAAACCCGAACCCCGAAATCCAAGATCCGAAATCAGCGAAAAATTGTTAGTGAGATAGATTTTTTGACTGATCCTGAATACGATACTTTATCAATTGGAGTGTTAATTTGAGAAGCCGAGTTAAGGGGTGACAACTCAATTGCATCGAAATTTCATGAGATATCTGTTAAATTTATGGAGGAGAGTAAGGTGATTATAAGATGGAGGAGAGTAAGGTCATTATAAAAAGAAAAATATCCTAATCAGCAATTAAGTATATAGAAAATTCATGACTCTGTTCTCCTCCACTTTTTCCTAGATCTGCAGCAGTTTATATATTGTTCAGCTCGTTGTTAAAAGAAGCCGAAGTCACACTGAGATTAGTTCGATTTTATTTCAGATTTTTTTTATTCGGTAATATAACAGGCGGTCTAGAAACTACTCGAAATTTATGGAGGAGAGCACGGTCATTAAGCGTATAAATGAAAAACGTGCAAATAACCTAATCAACACTCGTGTTTTTACAGAAAATTCATGACTCTGTACTCCTCCACTTTGTAGTCAAAGGATCGCCGCTGATATAGATGACATTTTTTTACTCTTTCCAAAAAGTATTTATGTGAATAATATTTTGGCCAAAATCGAAAAAGCCCTATGAATAACCTTAACTAATCTGAACTAATCTCAGTGTGACTTCGGCTAATGCTAAATCTTTGCTTCACATTGTGCAGGAATTGCATCGTTGCCATGGTACTTAACTGATTTACAATAGTAAAAACTGTAATGGCATCAAGCATTCTTATAAACTAATGATGTTTTTATTCAAACATATTTAATGACAGCTGTTATGTGTGTGGAACGACCACTCAACCTTTTAAGTTTTAAATTTCTTTATCAAAAAATGTTTTCGTAGTGTTTGAAAGGTCCATTGTTGTGGATGTTAGTTCTTCGAAAAGGAATCAAATGTGTTTATCATCTTTCGTTGTCACCATATTGAAGAAGGATATTTAATGATTTTTTTTTGATTTTTGATTTTATTTTTAAGCTAATACAGAAAATCGAAGAATATCGAAGCAGAAATCCAAAAAAAGAAGTTGAAGATGAGTGTTGTATCATGCATAAAATATACAATGTTTGCGTTCAACTTTCTGTTTTTTGTAAGTATCACTATTTTTTTCAATTTGTTTATATCATGACTTTTTTTTATTTATACCTTCAAATTTATCTTCATTGTCCTCGGATGAAATCGCTTGGAAGCATGTTTGTTTAAACGAAGAAATGTGTTTTGAAATACCTTGCAAAATAGACGAAGAATTTTCCCCAACATTATCTTCCTCAATGTTCTTAATTTCAGAGGCTTCGTCTATCTCAAAATTGCTTTCGTCTTTTTTTATAACTTCCCAGTTAAATAAGTTCTTATTTGTTTTTGTTTATGTTGATTGTGCACGTTCACTTGGCTTTTCGTGACTCTTCGTCGTTGGGGATAGGTGAAAGTTCAAATTTTCAGATGCACATTCGCATTTCATTGCTATTTTCTATTTGTCCCAAATTATGACGTCATGTACTCGATTATCCAGAATTAATTTAGTGACAGGCTTGTAGCTCGTAGCTCGTAGATAGCGTTTATGAAAAAGTTTTTGTTTTTCGATTACACTCTCCACCCTTAGATTTAAACTGCGGCCGTATATTCCCATTAAGCCTATTTTGAATGATTCCTATGGAGAAATTTGATTTTTATTTGCATCTGCGAATGTGCATCCAGGAAAATAGTCATGTTTATATCATGTGTGGAATTTGTAATCATGTTTAGTAATTCTCAAACAATAGTTTTTGATCAAATTTAATGATGTTATTAAAAAGGAATTTGAATTTGATTAATAAATGACTCATATGCACTGTGGTTAAAATGACGGTTCCGAGTATAATGACGCAAATAAGACATATTTGAAAATTGAAATTTGACAACCTCGTTTTCAAGTTTTCAATCTTACAATTGCAGATATCTGTCATGTATACTGATTTCGTTTGATATATGGAATATTTTTCACACCTCAGATATATATATATATATCTCACAACATCACAGCAATGTTGTGAATGAAAGGTTTTAACTGGCTGTATTTTAGTTGATGGGTATCGGGATTATGGCGCTTGGAATTTACATCAAAGTCGACAAAGGGGATTACGAGGATATTTCAAGTTATGATTACATCACAGCAGCAAATCTGATAATTGCAGCAGGCGTGATGATTCTGGTAGTAGCCTTCTTTGGATGCTTTGGTGCAATCAAGGAGATTTCTTCTATGTTAATTGTTGTAAGTTAACAACAACTTTGTATATTAGTTTGTGGAAATTATTTTTCCCGCACTTTTCTTTTATACTTTTTGGATACTCTTCGATTCTAAATAACAAGAAAAAAATGTTTAAACGAACACATTCCAAATAACAAGAAAAAAATGTTTAAACGAACACATTCCAGCTGATAATTAACGTCCATGAGAGGTTTAGTCACCAGTCTCCCTTAAAAGATATGTCTACCAACCATCTGGTAATATTTCAGTTCTTTGTGATGTTGCTGAGCATCATAATTTTGGAGGTCGCTGCTGGGATATATGTTTATGTGGAGAGGGATGAGGTAATCCTTATTTCTTTATTTTTTGTGAGTAGTTACCATAGTTACCATCCAAACCGACTGCAAACGATGACATGAAGTGGTTAAATAATTGTCCTTTTTTCACAATTTCTTTATTATATTTCTTTATTATATTTCTTTATTATATTAGATCGAAGATAAGATTTCAGAAGAGTTCAAGAAAAGGATTAAAGAAGATTATTATAAAGATCCCGATTCTGGAATAACAAAAACTATCAATAAATTTCAAAAAGATTTTGATTGTTGTGGGGTTGCAAATTTTAATGATTGGCGAACGTCCTACTACAACACACAGACAGGAACTATCCCAAAATCATGCTGCATCGACGAATATCGAGTAATAAATAATATTACATGTGGTAGCTTGAGCACAAATCCATCAGCTATCGACCTTTACTACAAAAGGGTATGTACAAAATGATTTAATGCATGAATGTTCATATTTTTTCTGTTCACACTTTTTGGGTTATTTTTTTGTGACAGGAAGACCTTAAGTTCCTTCTGTGTCTTCATAGGGATGTTTAAATGAAGTGAAAAAATTTCTAAAAGACAATCTCTTATACATTGGTGCAACCGGAATTGCTTTTGCTGTTTTCCAGGTTTGTGTTTACTTTATCTCCATGCATTTTGGCAAATTGTCTCCGCAGTTACTATTTTTATTGTCTTTGCCGCCACTTCATTTTGATCCAATCCTATTCACCATTTTGAGCGGCAGTGTTACATTTCACATGTTTTACTGCTTTGGTAATATTTTTTTTAGATATTAGGATTGATTTTTGCAATGTATCTGTATTGTCAATTTCGGGATGGAAAAGGCACGCTAGCCTAAACATGGCTTCTTCACTGCGGCACTCCTCATAATTTATAAGCATTGATGCTCCTCCATGCTGGCTTTTACGTGTGATTATGGACGTATCTGGTATCGATAAATTTTTATAACGAACACGTGCTTTTGAGGAGTCAAGTATATTCAAGTGAAGCTTTGCGTGAACATTTACATGACCAGACATATATGAACCTCATCATGGCATATATTTATTATTTTCTTCAGGCGTTTTTTAATTCTGCTATCCATAAATTTACTGGCAATCTTATTTTATTTTTGAATTCTATCCGTAAAATCTGTTTGTTATTTATTTCCATAAAATTTGAGGTTGCGATTCAAAACATACCAAGAGCGCGTATCAAGGGAATACTTTAAATATAGTACTTGAGATTTTCGAACTGTGCGTTACTACGTGTTACTACGCGTCACTACGTGTAATCTAGTAATCTATACATGCTGAAACAAGCTCAACGTTGAGTCACATGGAACAAAATTGCAGACTGAATGAAGAATGATAGTATGTGTCAGGCTAGAGTTAGTAATATTACCGATTGATAGTTGGTTAACGCTGGAACTTCCCCGTCACACAAACCAATCAGTTCTCACTGTGGAACGCCACTTTTAATTCAGGGTCCTGTCTTGTCGATAACGGACAGCGGCAGAAGCCATGAGCTCGTCTGATATCATCACATAAGAGGTCTGGAAATGAACTCCAAATTGAACAGGAGTCTAATTAGGAACAAGATCAAAGTATTCCATATTTCGTTCTCAGATTACTTCCCTATTTTATCACTTTCGCAATCTAACAACCTACCTCACGTTTGTTTACATCTTTGATGGAAAATGCCCAGGCCGGTCACGTGACTGCTCACGTCATCAAAAATGTTTCTCACGATATACAAAAAGCGATGGTACAAATGGATAACCCTTTAAAATAACTTTGGGCTAAAAATAAAGTCATCAAGAATTATTGTTGGTCAAAATTTTGACGCTAAGATACTGCAGGAACTTTTAATATAAGTTAATAAGGTCCGTTTTTACGTAACATAAATTTCTGTTTCGTGTTAAGTAACACTATCAAATTTCAAGTGTCAAACATTACCCCTTAAAAATTTAAAAACCTTTATTGTTGCGAAAAATGAAGTATAAACTCAGCTAATAACTCAAACAAAGTACAGATTTGAATTGAAAATATGTTAAACAAGATGACAATTTTGAAATGTTCAAGGTTTTACTTCAGTTATAGCAACGACAGAACAAATATAAAACGCTTGAGAGAAGATTTTCTTAGCTTCATCAACATAATGAATCACGGTAAAAAGTCGGTCCGATAAATCATTATGATCGTCTGATGAAAAATCGCTTTCCCACATGGAGCTAGACGTCAGTGAGGTTAATGCTGCATCAACCATTTCATAGTCGGTATTTCATAGTCGGTATTTCATTGTCGGTATTTCATAGTCGGTATTTCATAGTCGGTATTTCATAGTCGGTATTTCATAGTCGGTATTTCATAGTCGGTATTACGTGCTTCATTAACTCCGCATGTTTTTCGCTTTTTCGAATAATTTGACCCTTCGACGTCCAACCATTGTGCAAGGTTAACTGCTGGCGTACTTGTGGAAAGGAAGTTGAGCCAACTGAAAGTGCATCATAATCTGCTAGTAATGAAGCAGATAATTTTTTGTTAAGGTTCTTATTTGATCGTATACTTGTTTTGCCATACGTTTCATTTAACTTCCCACCGTAAACACCCGTTTGAATAAAAGATCTTCACCTTCCCTTCTACTTCTTCTTTTAACTCTGAGTCTTGCTCCAGTTGACTTCTGAGCGACAAGCAGGAGCCATCCTTCTTGACCTTTTTCAGGCTTCTTACTTTGCCAGTGTTAAACTTGTATGCATCCAATAATTGCATTCGGCAGGTGATTCATCCATTGCTGCATGCAAAACCAATCTAATGGTTAGCATCGTCATGGTTACATTTTGGAAGATTTTCCATATTTTCTTGCGAGACTCTCCACTCATCTTCCCCAAAATTATCAACTAAAGGGATACGAAATAATTTCCTTCCTTCATCACTTTCATAAAATGAACAAATGGTTCGAATAAGATTTGTCTTCTTCTCATCGTTATGGAAAAGTTCTTCCCATTGCTTTCCATCTATTGAAAAGTTCTTCCCATTGCTTTCCATCTATTGATTAACACTTCTGATGTGAACTCTTGATAAAGCTTTTCCATCTGCTCTTGCATAATGGGTGCCACAATATGTTAATAATATGAATTTCTATTCGACCATGTTCTTAACTTTGTAGTGATATTATCCTTGCAATTTATTTTAGCCAATCTTGGTAAGTTTTCTGAGGTTTTACAGTTCTAACAAGCGCCATACCATCATCAATCTATAGCATTTTTAGGAGGTGTTTTCAATTGCGATGTTGAGCAATCTTTGACTATTTGGTTTTGCGAATTTTATTTGTTTCCTCGCGGACTTTTCTTCGGTTTTTTCATCCTAATGCCACTCTTTTGTCTTCTTGTTGGCGCCTTTCAGTTTGTTTTAGATAGGTTTTACTAAGCGGTCATGAACAAATTTCAAGTGCTTTATTACTTCAGGTGCTTTCAATAGTCCATCTATCACCTCGCTTCTGATTTCTACTCCAGTTGTTGTTTCCTTTGCTGACCATGCATCAAAAGGGTTGGTGCTTTATGACTTTAAAGAATTACGTGTTGATACACTCAGAGGTATCAACACGTCTCTTTTTAGCAACATTTGTTACTTCCTTGTGTGTCGATGAAGGGTTTCTGTTGACTTTATTACTCATAACCTGGTTGGTATGTATATGAACTATATTTGCCCACTTGTTGGTAGTGTCAATGTTTGTTCTATATCCTTGTCTCAAAACCCTGCTGTTCCATCTCACGATAAAGTATTCTGCCACCACATCTCCATGCAATGCAGCAAATTTATTCCACTCTTCAAATACAGCAGCCTGGTCAATCTTAAGCTGTTTACTTTACATGCTGGTAGGATGAATAGCGAGCGTAGTTTTGATGATCAAATGCATATTTATTTCAACATGTCTCTCTTTTAATATCACACTCTTGTACCAAACCGAGGAGTGCTGATATATCTCACAAATAGGCAACAGTTATACTGTCTTTTTACCTTTCACTGTTAGAATCTCCTGGCAAAGAGATGTGAATTCTGATGAATTTACAAGGGTTTCCATTGTTTCCGGTGAAGGATCTTGTCTAACAGAGTTAAGGTCTTGACTCTCTCGTGCATCAGTAGTAATGATAGCCTCCAAACGCTTTATGAACTGATCCTGATTCCAGCATCCACATACCAACCTTATAACCTAAGCAGGTATGAGGTCTGTAAATTAAACGTTTCTTCAATTATTATTTTCTAATTTCACTTGGTTTATTTCATTGTAATAATATAATTACAACAAGTACTCATTTAATGTCACTCTCGTGAGTCAGCATGACATCAGAAACGATTGAAAGTTTTCACCATTGCACCAGCTCCGGATTGGTCCGTTCACTATTTCTGCGACAGAAGATGTAGTAAGTTGTTCCTATGGCAATGTTGATGATTTTGTTCGTCAGATATTTGATGGTGTTATCGTTAGATTCGAATTTAGATAGGAACTTCTTCAAATCGAACCTGTTCCTATAACGCCAGATACACCCATACTGAGATTAACGTAGAAAACTTGGAATTCTTTAGACAAGTTACGGATCAGTTCTGCATAACGTTCGTTTTTCCTGTTTTGCTAATGTTAGTTTCGAAACCAACAGTTAATTCTAAGATCAACAATTGGTGGTTTTTCCTCAGGACAATATCATAATGTAATTATTGATGGAGTCTAAATGTCCGGTAAATCACAGTAAGTTGAAGCGTCAAGGATTGGTCTGAATAATTTTGCTAGTAGGATGGAGTCGTGCCTCCAATTATAGCGCTTTTCTTCTAAGGCTGTTAAGCATCCACCAATCACGTGACCGAGTGTTTGAGATCTATTACAAAGTTAACATCTCGGATCTTGCGTGATGCCTTATTTAACTGCATTTGTTCCATTGGCTAAAGTGTTATTCAAATATCGAATAACAAAACTTTAAATATTGCGTGGTAAGCTGTTGATCACATTAGTCCAACTTTTCGTTAATGCACTGTCAGCAAAATTTAAAATGCTTTTAATGACAAGACTTTGTGTCGTCAGTTCGGTTGTTATTCTTTCTTCTGTTATGTTTCTAATCATCTTCAACTTTCGATGAAACATATTGGTCGTATTGTATGTTGACATGTTTAGAAGTTAGCTCGTGTATCTTCTTGATATTTACATTACACGATTGCGAGATACTCTTTCGGAACGAAGTTTGGCATTGCGTAAATCGAGTAGAAGGTAGAATAATCCCAATACCGAATTTCTTTTTTGGATAATGTAGTAATATTTTTGGTTCCAGATATTGGTATTTCTAACCACCTCCGAATAAATCTCGAAGTACAATTATCTAAGTTGCTCTTTATCCATGTGATAATTTCTTTACAATTTATTAATAATATGAACAATGTATCAAAATATTATTGGACAAGCTAGATATATTAAAAACAAAATTAAAAGCACTACTTAAAAAAGGGTGTGTCACGTGACTTCGTAACAAACGGACAGACAGATACTAAGTTAGACAAGATTATTATTATTATTATTATTATTATTATTATTATTATTATTATTATTATTATTATTATTATTATTATTATTATTATTATTATTATGTATTTTCCGTATAATATTGTTTCGTACAATTATAATGAAGTTTCCTATTTCAATTTAATAAAGAGTACACTTTGTACGTACAGGGCGTGTCATCAAAAACACAAACAATAAACAAAAGATTCGTTGTTCAAGGGTATGTTTTCAATGACTCGCCTTATCAGCATATATAAAACTACAAAATGAAAACACAAAAACTTAAGATAAGAACTCAGATTGAGTTGTAAAATAATTTAGGTAAGATAACATAGCGTTTGTGCAACGAGTTAGATTTGTGTCTATAAAAATTGCAAACCGATTTCTGTAATTTGGTCAAAATTGAAAAATAATTAAGTTGTACGCAATTCAAGCTATTTGTAAAAAGCTACGCACAATATGTGCTGTTCCGAATAACGTAATTTTTTGAGCAATTTTTTTGTCAAACTTCTGTGTTCGTAGTTCTATTTTTTCAATGTCTTTGTCGAAACTATTATGGAAGGTTGCACCAATGATTACTGGGATTATTTTCACTTTGGCAAGGTTCCATAAAGTTTTTATTTCGACAGCGAGATCAGTATACGCCCGAAGTTTCTCTAGCCTTTTTCTCGCTAAGTTTCTCTCGTTTGGGATCGCTACGTTAATGATTGATGCTGTGTTCGTATTCTTCTCGATCACGACGATGTCTGGTTTGTTGTGCTGTAGTGCATGGTCTGTTTGGATGGAGAAGTTCCAAAGTATCTTGGCGTTGTTGTTCTCTGCTACTTGCGTTGGTTGGTGTTGGTACCATTGTGTAGCATTATCTTTGAATCCGAATTCCATCAGTAGCAGGTCATGGATGTATTTGCAAACATTGTCGTGTCGACTCAAGTATTTTGTCGGCGCTAATGTTGTACAGCCGGAGATGATGCGATGTATTGTCTCCGATGCGTCGCGACAAAGTCGGCATCTGTCGTCGTTGGTCGTGTGATGGACGTTCTTCTGGACGTATTTGGTTGTGATGGCTTGCTCTTGTATAGCGCATATCGTTGACTCAGTAGCTCGTTTCAGTAAAAAGATCGTAGCCATTGATTTGACGTTGGTTTATCAATTTGTGGTTCGTCCAGAAGTCGCATGAATTGTCCATGTAGTGCTTTGTTGCTCAGTTCTTGTTCTGTAAGTTTCACTCTTGCCGTTTTGATTTTTATCTTCCGTTGTTGTTTCGTCATTGTCGTGATATACTGTAGTTCCATGTTGAGCTCTGTGCAATATTTCTGTGCTTTGTGGTGGAGGGATTTGTCGTTGCTGCGCGTAAACTGCCAGTCTGATGCCTTTTTGAGTAGTTGTTCGTCACTCTGGATCAGGTATGTACTGAAGTTGATGATGGAGTTTTTGTAATGATTACAGATGTTGATGAGTCCCCTTCCACCATTTCTCCTACGTAAGTACATTCGTGTTACGTCGCTTTGGTAGTGCATGAAGTGATGTTTCTGCAGTAGTTTTCTGGTGTCTCTGTCTATTGCGTCGAGTTCTGTAACATTCCAATCCAGGATGGCAAAACCATATGACAGAGCTGGTGTGGCGAAAGAATTGATTGCGTCGATTGTGTTTTGCTATTCAGTTCACTTTTCATTATCCCTTTAATTCGTTTGAAATACTGGTTTTTCAGTTTTGTCTTCGTCGACTTGTCGGTTGCGTCTCTTTCGTTGAACCCTAAGTACCGGTAGTGTTGGTTGTTGTCAAGGTTTTTCAGTTTTTCATCTGAATCCAGGAAGATGATATCTCGAGCAGGAACGCATTTTCCGTGAATGATGGTCAATTTGTTGCGTTTGTCGAATCCGAAGGACATTCTGATATCGTCGCTGAAGGTCTTAACAACGTTAATTAGAATTCGAGTTGGCTATCGTTACTTGCAAATATTTTCAGATCGTTCATAAAAAGAAGATGGGAGTTCGTTCTTGGTTGGGTGTCACGAAAAGTGTATCCTAGATTTGTCTGCTTCAGGAGCCAGGAGAGCGGTAATAGACACAGAACGAAGATAAATCCTGACGGACAGTCTCCTTGAAATAATCCTGTGTTGATGTAAAATTTATCAGTTGATATCTCACCGTCTTGGTATCTCAGGTGTAGCATTCGTAGCATTGTCGAACTTGTGTATCTTCAGGGTCTCTATTATCCAATCGTGTGGGATCGAATGCTTTTTTGTAATCAATCCATGCTGTTGAAAGGTTGCGTTTTCTCGACTTGGCATCTTCTAGAATCATTTTGTTGACGATGAGCTGATCGATTATGCCATATGTATTACTTGCGTTGCCCTTTTGTTCAGGTAGGATGATGTTATTGGCCTGAATATGGTGGTTCATTGGTGATGTTATGATGCTGGTCAGAATCTTATATACGGTAGGTAGACACGTTATTGGACGATAGTTGGATGGGTTTTTGGTTTGTTGTTTCTTCGGTATAAGGGTTTTGCGAACGGTTGTCATCCATACTGGAACGTTATCAGGATCTTGAATGATTTCGTCCATAAATGTTGCAAGTTTGTTGTGCATGCTTGTTAGTTTTATCCACCAGAAGTTCTGAATATTGTCAATGCCTGGACTTTTCCAGTTGGAAAACTTAGATGTTGTTCGTAGGATTTTGTTTGGTGTCACTGGTGTATATGTTGCTGGGATTATGTGTTCTGTAGCCTTTACGTAGTCAGGGAGCCACGTTGCGTTTCTGTTGAACTCTTTTTTCGTTTCGTATATTGGTTTCCAGAATTCGCTCATTTCTTCCTTTGTCGGCGCTTCTTTGATCTTGATCTTGTTTCCGCGTATTTCGTCGTACAGTTTAGATGGTTTGTTGATAAATTCCTTGTTTTGTCTGTACTGCTTCTGCCTTTTTACGTATCTTGAGAGACGGTTGTTCAGTGCTTTTATACGTTGTTTCAGTTGTTCGGAAGTCCCTAACCTTTGTTCTTCATTTCTGATTTTGTACTTATTTTTCATTGAGTTAGAGTTTCTTTTAATTTTAGAAGATGGTTGTTAAATTGTCATTTAAGAAATTTTGCTAAAGTCGGCTCGTATTCTATCGATTCTTTGTCTTAGTTTTCCTTCCCAATCGAATTTTTTCTTTGTTGCGCCGTATTATCCGCGATGCATTGTTTTTGGAGCTTTGCAATCTTAATTTCCGTGATTGCTGATGCATATACCATGTTGTTTAGTTGCGTGACGTCAGTTATTTCCGTTAGCAGTGCATTAGCTACCGAGCAAACAAATTCGTTTCATCATCATCATCATCATCCTTTAACGACTACTTTTTCCCAGACGGAATGATATTTTTTCAATTTTCAGGGGGACATGTTTAACACTTTCAAGGGGTTTGTAGGATTGCTTAACACAATTCTTTTGCTACTACACTAAGAAATGACGCAATGTAAAGTGACATCATTGGCTAAAATTGAAATTTTCTGCAGTATCGTAGCGTCAAAATTCTTCCACTTCCATTTCCATTTCCATGATAACATCAACTCATGATTCTGATAGGTGTGTAATTATCAAATATATATGTATGTGTATAAATATCAATGAGGCTTATACCAATCCTTTGTGTTAGATATGTTGTATACCGGCATATCGGCGGGCAGTAAGAAGCGCGCGAGGGGCTATCCAGGGTAAAATCAATAAATCAATAAAAAAATTAATTAAAAAAGAGCGAAGCTTATCTTAAGACAATCATTAGCTAAATCTTTCACACTGATTTTACTGAATTCGAGTGCTTCATCAACTAGACCAAAAATAAACAACACGCTCCGTTCAAGCAAAAAGATAGTTCGAAAATAATAATGCACCATTCATTACCGATCCGCTCAAAAAACGAAATGCGTATAATTAGGGATCCTACTGCGAAAATTGGAACAGATCTCGTATTCAACGTAATAAATTATTATCGTATTAAAATATTATCTGTAATGCTAGACTAATATTCAACGAAAGGTCCCTAACTTAAACTCGAAACATCGTGGACAACAAGAAAAAGGTAGCTCCAACTATGAATGAATATTTCATAAATCATACGACAAGCCTCGAAATCATTCCATACAACAAAAACAAAAATCATCAAAAGTAAAAAAGCATTCCATGTAACCTGGATACGAGGTTGCATTCCATGTAGTAAGAGAAATGCATTTTAAACCCATTGCCACAGTTGACATGAAAAACTCCATCACACTACTCATAGGAAGATGGCATTCCTGCTGTTTTCGAGCGAAATTAATGAATTTATGGAAGTTACACGAAATGGAGGCTGTGAAAAGACTACACATTCAGCTTATTAAAGTTTAAAATCATCAAATGTCCTTTCAGTGCCATACCAGGAATTTTCCTCGCAACATACGAACGATAGAATATACTCTCAGCGTGGTGCAAGTAAAGAGAGGTACTTTAAAGCAGTTTCCCTCCCCCTGTCTCCCAATAATTTAAAGTCGTAATTATATCAATTGGGAGAAGAAAATACAATAGGATTTTAGTTCTCGTGAAGACTTTTTCCTTTATGAACCAGAGTTTAATACTCATATAGTATAAATATTCAATAACTATCATACGGAGATTGGCCCAAAACTTGCTCCCAAAATTCCGACTGTTAACAAATCATTCAAAGATTATTTAGATAAAATTGAGCACTCTATTGATATAAAACGCTTTCTTTTGAGGAATTTGAGACAGCATTTAAAGAAATTAAAAGGAATAAAACCGCGGTGTAGATGACATAAATTGTAATTTTGGACCTTTAGAAGAGCTTAAAACTCATCTTTTCTATGTATTCAGTCAATCGATTAAAAAAGGGGTTTCCCAGACCTAAAAATAGCAAAAGTAATACCTACCTTCAAAACAGGAAATATAGCGGAAGTAGGAAACTACAGACCCATATCCGTGTTACCAATTATTTCTAAAATCCTTGAACGTATAATGTATAATAGACTGTACAACTTTATAAATAAACATAAATTACTTCATAAAAGACAATTTGGATTTCAAAAAAATACCTCGACAGAACACGCAATTCTTCAATTAGTTACTGATATCACAAAAGGTTTTTCTGAAGGTAAATATACGTTCGGCGTATTTATCGATCTGTAAAAAGGATTTTGATACCGTGAATCACGACATCTTGTTAAAAAAACTAAAACTTTATGGAATCTCAGGAACAACAAATAAATGACTTAAGTAATCTAAAAAACTGAAAACAGTACATATGTTATAGCAGAGGAAAACTCAAGCATCTCAAGCATTACTAATTAAATGCGGGGTACCTCAAGGTTCAATTTTGGGGCCCTTGGTATTTCTTCTATATGTTAATGACTTATACAAAGCTTTGTCCGAAATTTTCCAAGTAATGTTTGCCGATGATACAAACCTATTCAAATCCGGTAAAGACTCAACACTTCTAAAACAAAATTTTCTATATTCCATACATTATATCAAAAACGAAAATTTCCGAGTGTAAATCCAAAACAAGAAATGGAATCAATATTAAACGTTACCGTTACCGTATCGGTAACAAAATTTCTTGGCATACAGATAGATGAATATCTTGACTGTTTTTTAGCAAAAAATAACTTAATTTTTTTAAGTCTGTACACAGAACATAGCAAATGAGCTGACGGTTCTTGATGATAATTTGTTATATTATTCTCTTACGACTATTTGTCACGGAAGATAATTGTATAAATCTAGAGTTGAAAATACACGCATCTTATCTTATGAACGTGGCCTTTAAGCAATGAGAGTAAGCAAAGCACTCTACTTAAAACTGATAAAAAAGAAATCAAAGGTAAGGTAACATTGAATAAAAATAAAAATAAAAATTTCTTTTCCAAAAACCATTTCTTATTTGTCCTGCCAAACTGAGAAAATGTTTTCCTAAACTTAACTATGCTGCGGTCTCTATGTAAAACACAGCCTTGAAAAGATTGGAAACCTATCTGTGATCAGCCATGCGTGATGACATGGCGGCTGACTAATCTTATGATTCTTCCATACATGAACATAAACATATGCCTGGTGATTTTGATCTTATTAAGGTCTACAAACGATTTCTAGGGCATCAATCACAGCAGAAAGAGAATGTCTGGCATTCTCAGTCAACACGAATTTATTTATTTATTTATTTATTTCCAAAATATTTATACAGGATAGTCGTTTCAGTATATACATTTTATAATGTTAAAGCTACTGCTTTCCAAACGAGTCCTATCTGAATTAAGAGAAGCAAAAATTGATAGAATAAGAGAAGCAAAAGTAAAAGTAAAAGCAATAAATCAAATCAAGTTTGAAATTCAAAACAAGAATTTTGCAACAAAAAGCAGCTTAGAATTCAAATTTTTTTAATATATTTGAAAATATCTTATCTTTTTCTATAGTACGGATTTCTCTCGGAATCTGGTTATAAATGATTGCTCCTTGGTAAAAGAATCCATTTTGTGTTGTTTTAGTCTTGACCTTTGGTATCCTTATCGAGTTGTTGTTGTTTCTTGTCGATTTTGTATGTGATATCAATTCAAAGTAATTCAGCATAGGTGGAGGAAATTTCTTCTTGATGGAATTTTTACTCAGTTGGCATGCATGTCGTTTTACGGAAGTTGCTATTGGTGTCAGTTTTACGTTTCGAGCTTTTCCTTTGGTGATAATCTCAATAGCACGTTGGTTAATTCGATTGAGTTTTTCTACCGATGTTCTGGGTAAGTTTAGGTTTACAATTCCACAGTAAGTGAAAACCGGTATAACTATACTGTTGTATATCGTCCTAGCAGCTTTATATGTCAGATTAGGGCGAAGTTTCGACAGTAAACGAAGCCGTGAACTAAGCTTTTTGTATTTTGATTGAAAGTTTTCGTTCATTGATAATGTTGAGTCAAGGTGAACACCTAAGTACTTGTAAGACGTTGTTTGGTTTAAGATCGTTCCGTTAATTTTGATCTCTAGTGGTGAGACATTTTTGACTCGCGGTGATGTACCAAAAATCATCGTTTCAGTTTTGCCTTTTTTGAGATTCAGTGACAAGTCATTATCGGTCAGGCAATTGTATATTTCGAGTATGTCAGCATTTAGATTTTTTTGAATAACATCTGTGTGTTTTCCTGTGGTGTAGATTACAGTGTCGTCCGCATATTTTATGACTTTGCAGTGACGTAAGCAAATGTCAATGTCATCTAAGTGAAGCAGGAATAACGTGGGACCAAGAATTGATCCTTGAGGGACTCCTCTTGGCAAAGAAGAGAGTTATAGCGTCTCCTCTAGCACGTAAACTGTTTCATCTGTGATGTAATAAATGATCCAGATCATCGTTGCTAAAACAAATAGTTTTCATTTGTATTTGTACACGTTCTTTACTTCACGATAACACCTGGAACGACTCATATTGTCTCTTTAGTCTTTCATCTTCTGTGTATTTTAAGCTGTGGGAATGAGTAATTAACCTGCCAAAGTTATTGTTGATTTAAAGATTATATAAAGATATTTACCATTAAGTAGTTTAAATTTAACTTTAAGAGATCCTATAATTCAAAATGTTCTTCGGCGCCCATAATTAGGCATTATACCCTTTTTTGGTTTTTGGATATTGTACCCAACAACTGAAGTGAAATATTGACCCTGGTCATAGGCGTATTCAGGGTCAGTCAAAAAAAGTGGAGGAGTCCAACGTTATGATATATCTTTTCAGTCTTAAGTGTCGATTAGGTTACTTGCACGTTTTACTTTTTCTACTTTAAATGACTAAACTCTCCTCCACAAATTTAGACTGAGCTCTGACTACGCCTCCGCTGGTACAGACCTACCTTTTTAACGGTGTAAAACACTTTGGGTTTACGTGACAATTTTTTTTACTAAAATATGCTGATATCAGCAGCCACGTGCCTATCCCTTGAAATTTTCGGTAGGTAGCAACTTCAAATTTCTCTACAATACAATACAAATAGCGGACCAGTTTTCGCATCGTGTGAGATGGCAGCACGGAGAGCGGACGTGTTTTGTTCGACTTTTTGGTTTTGCTTGATTTTGTTTATATTTGCCGTTAAAAATCGTTGTTTTTGCCAACCCGATGGAATAAGCATTACTTTATTTCAAGAAGATGCTTGTAGTGAAGAGAATTTTATTTGTTCATCGTTGTTTGCTGCAAAATCTCACAAGAGATATGTTTATCAGAGAAAAAGAAGCTTTTTGTTATTGTTATTACTTATGAGTGGAGACGTAGAAAAATGTCCTGCACCAACCGATCCAAGTTTAACTGGGTTATTTAAGGAAAAGGGAGTAAAGATCTTTCATCAGAACATACGTGTGCTCTTTCAAAACATGGCTAAAGTATCAACATTTCTACATACTCAAAAAAAAAAACATATCTTTTCTCTCAGTGAAACACACATAGAAGACTCCACACCCACACAACGTTTTGAAATTCCGGGGTATACATTCATCAACAAAAACAGGAAATCGGGTATTTTTGGTGGTGTTGCCGTGTACATCAAGGATAACATACCGTTTGTAAGAAGAACAGACCTGGAAATCGACAAGTTAGAATGTATTTGGCTAGAAATCAGGTTCCCCAAAACGAAAAGCTTCCTTGTGAGCATTTGGTACCGACCCCCGTCTACATCTGAATATTTACCAACAAACTTCAATGAACTTATTAACACCTTACTTTTAAAAGCATCAACGAGAATAAAGAGATGATATTAACCGGTGACTTCAACGTCAATTACCTGAAAGTTAAAGAGAACATTGAATTGAAATCGATTTTTACAAGTTTCCATTTAAAGCAAATAATTAAAACTGCCACAAGAGTATCAGATCGATCGGAGACATTAATAGACTTAGTGTTTACAAATGTACCATTTAACATCACATAGCTTCAGTGATCACGACTTAATTGGCTTCAACCGTAAACAAAACAGAGTAAAAACTATCCCCAAAACAATTCGATACCGTAATTACCGACAATACGATCATAACAATCTGAAACAAAACCTTAGAAATGCTGACTGGACTCCCGTATACAACGCAAATTTCGTTTTGGATTCTCTTCATGTATTCAATAAAATACTAACTGACTTTTTGGCCGATATGCCCCTTTCGTTACGAAACGAGCAAACACCAACATTTGTCCATGGCTAAGTAAGTAAGTAAGTAATCATTTATTTAGTTTATAACTCTCATACTTACAATTACAATGAAAGAAAGAATAACTAGGAGACCACTCCATATAGAAAAATTCTAGTCAAAGGGAGTGGCCACCTAAAAAAAACAAAAGTGATAAAAATGATAATAACATATGTAATAAGTTTTCGTCAATTAGTCAATATATTGAGAAATAAGATACGACTTAGTTAAGACTTTTAATTTTGGAAATGTAAGCACAGATAAGTCGTCAAGTTGAAGATGGTTTTGAATGAGATTCCATTGGCAGATCGACTGATATTGGATGGAGAATTTACCAAATGAGAAAGTCTTAAACGGGTGTTGAACTAAAGAACCTACGTTCCTTCCGCGAGTATTATAATTCAAATCAGAGCGTTTAAAAATCAAATTGTTGCGAATGACTTTGGGGAGTTTATCATTAAGAACCTTGTGTATAAAAGATATATTTAAAAATTTTACAATGTCAAAAAGCTTAAGGAGACCTAATTTCCGAAACAGAGGGAATGTATGAGCTAGCCAGTAAGCATTACAAATAGTACGTATTGCACGTTTTTGTAGCAGAAAGATACGCTTTGTGACTAGGTTTTCCCTTTGACCCCAAACCTGACAAGCATAAACCATATGTGAATAAAAGATAGCATAATAGACAGAAATTAAAAGAGGTTGTGGCATAAAGTGACGAAGTTTTGCTAAAGCTCCATTTGCTCTTCTTAGTTTGTAAGATAGCTTGTTGACATGCACAGACCAGTTCAAATTTTCATCTATATGGATTCCAAGATATTTAATGGAAGAACTCTTAGACATTTTTTTACCGTCAATCTTAATACACAAATTAAAATCAATATTACGACGCTTGTGTTTAAACAAAACATGTTCTGTCTTAGTTGCATTAAGAGAGATTTTGTTTGCATTTAACCAGTGCATCAAGAGTTTCAAATCAATGTTGACCCTCTTAGCGAGTTGTTTTATATTTTTACTACAATTTAACATATTTGTATCATCGGCAAAATGGAATACAGAAGAAAATCTAACTGCCGTATGCATGTCGTTGATATAAATTAAAAACAATAAGGGTCCCGGCACTGAACCTTGAGGAACTCCATGAAGAATGGGAGAAATATTTGAACTTTGACCTCCAATACAAACGAATTGTTTTCTATCAGTTAAAAAGGAATGAAACCAATTTAACGCATTACCTCTGATACCATAATGATTTAGCTTAGCAAGTAGTATTGAATGATCCACTGTGTCAAACGCTTTTTGTAAGTCTAAAAATATCCCACATGCAACTTCCCCATTATCCAGCGTTTTTAAAATTGTTTCAGTAATGTTAATCAGGGATAAAGTTGTTGAATGGTTCTTACGGAATCCAAATTGCAATGGGTACAACGTTTGATGAAATTGAAAAAAAGAAATTATGCGCTTATACATTAACTTTTGAAATATCTTATCTATATTAGATAATAGGGAAATTGGGCGGTAATTTTTGACTTCCAAGGGCGAATCTTTTTTGAATACTGGAATAACCTTAGCAAGTTTTAGTGCAGTTGGGTAGGTACCAGAGGTAAAGGAAAGATTGATTAAAGAGGAAAGGGGAGTACACAATTCAAATTTCAGTAAATTCAAGATTTGATGTGGAATACTGTAAGGTCCAGATGCTTTATGACCAACTAACCCAAGAGCTAAAAAATGAAATGGATTATCGAGATGTCCTACAGCGAAAGTTTCGAAAATCAAAAACCAAAACGAACAACGAAACATATAAACATCAGAGAAATAAAGTTAACAACCTTCACAAAAAAACCAAACAGACTTATAACAAAAACATGCTGAGAGAAAACAACAATAATCCAACATCGTTCTGGAAATCGTTGAAAAAGGTTTTCCCCTCGAAACCAAAAACGAAACATACCAGTTCAACCTTCAAAGTCGACGATAATGAAATATCAGATAAACAAATTATTTCAAACGAATTCGGTCGATTTTTCTCGAACATAGCAACCAAACTTCTCCATATTCTTCACCCGGTCCAGACTTTATTTGGAAAAAGCAACAAAAATACCAATAATACGGACAACCCAACGTATCTCCTTTCGGTCTGTTACACCATCTGAAATCGTTAGATGCCTGAAAAAACTTCAGCGCAATAAATCTTCAGGCATTGATGAAGTTTCATCGAATCTTCTGAAAGGTACCTGCGGAGATTTCGAAACCTCTCGCATTTATCATAAATAAATCATTATCAACAGGCACAATCCCAAGCATATGGAAAACTTCAAAAGTTACACCACTTCATAAATCGGATTCAAAAACGGATTTTAATAACTATCGTCCGATTTCCGTATTACCCTGTCTCTAAAAGATACTTGAAAGAATTGTCCATCGACAAATTTCGGATTACCTTGAAAAACATCAGCTTTTAAAATCCAGTCTGTTTGGTTTTCGTCCCCGCAGATCAACGGAACTAGCTTGTACCCTCCTTATTGACGATATCCGAAAGAACATGGATAATGGTCTACTAACAGGTGTAATTTTTCTGGACTTAAGCAACGCGTTTGATACGGTAAACCATTCGTATCTCCTATCGAAATTACCATCTTATGGAATTACTGGGGCTGAATTAACATGGTTCGAAAATTATCTTTTCAATCGGAAACAGCACGTGTTTTATGATGGCTTCTTATCGAACGGGTTCCCCGTGTACAGAGGAGTCCCTCAAGGATCAGTTCTTGGTCCCACGTTATTCCTGCTTCACTTAGATGACATTGACATTTGCTTACGTCACTGCAAAGTCATAAAATATGCGGACGACACTGTAATCTACACCACAGCAAAACACACAGATGTTATTCAGAAAAATCTAAATGCTGACATACTCGAAATATACAATTGCCTGACCGATAATGACTTGTCACTGAATCTCAAAAAAGGCAAAACTGAAACGATGATTTTTGGTACATCACCGCGAGTCAAAAATGTCTCACCACTAGAGATCAAAATTAACGGAACGATCTTAAACCAAACAACGTCTTACAAGTACTTAGGTGTTCACCTTGACTCAACATTATCAATGAACGAAAACTTTCAATCAAAATACAAAAAGCTTAGTTCACGGCTTCGTTTACTGTCGAAACTTCGCCCTAATCTGACATATAAAGCTGCTAGGACGATATACAACAGTATAGTTATACCGGTTTTCACTTACTGTGGAATTGTAAACCTAAACTTACCCAGAACATCGGTAGAAAAACTCAATCGAATTAACCAACGTGCTATTGAGATTATCACCAAAGGAAAAGCTCGAAACGTAAAACTGACACCAATAGCAACTTCCGTAAAACGACATGCATGCCAACTGAGTAAAAATTCCATCAAGAAGAAATTTCCTCCACCTATGCTGAATTACTTTGAATTGATATCACATACAAAATCGACAAGAAACAACAACAACTCGATAAGGATACCAAAGGTCAAGACTAAAACAACACAAAATGGATTCTTTTACCAAGGAGCAATCATTTATAACCAGATTCCGAGAGAAATCCGTACAATAGAAAAAGATAAGATATTCTCAAATAAATTAAAAAATTTTGAATTCTAAGCTGCTTTTTGTTGCAAAATTCTTGTTTTGAATTTCAAACTTGATTTGATTTATTGCTTTTACTTTTGCTTCTCTTATTCTATCAATTTTTGCTTCTCTTAATTCAGATAGGACTCGTTTGGAAAATGGTAGCTTTAACATTGTAAAATGTATATACTGAAAGGACTATCCTGTATATATTTTAGAAATAAATAAATAAATAAACCCAGTCTCTCTTTGTGTAAAGGAAGTCAAATGACGGGGGGACAATAATCAAAAAGTGATAATGTAAAATGAATTTACTACTATGAATTACTAAGTTACTAGTAAATGAAAAAATGAGGATTTAAATTTTTAAAAATCTTTCGTGTGGGGACGAAAAATTGCTTTGATAATTGTTCCGCTTTTGAAAAACTAATACTGTATGCGATTAGTCCCCCGCCCCCCCCCCCCCCCCTTCCCCCCTTGGTTGATTAGCCGCGAATCGTTTCGATACTCGGCTATTATAAAACAAATCTCAAAAAAAACCTTGCTGTATCGATTCGCTTGCTCGACAATTTCATGAGTTTGAGGAAATATTTGTGATATAGATATAGATTATATCCTCGCTTTTAAGTAATCGTACTGGTTATACGAATCACATTCAAGATGAGTGCAAAACTGTGTGTGAAATACACGATGTTTGTTTTCAACTTCATTTTTTTTGTAAGTGCTTTTTATAATTATTACAATAGCAAAAAATAAAACCATCAGGCTAGGTCTAACTTTTTTTTCAAGTTACCTGATTTATATTTCCAGATTTTTATAATTTATAAGACCAAAATAAGCATACCCAGTTAGGGTGAGGGTTAGCTACCTCTCATCATATATATTTATAGATTTTTATATAGTTAATAAAACCAAAATAAGGATATAATATATACCCAGTCAAGAAAAATATATACAAGCTAAAATTAAAGTATGAACTAACTGTATGTAAGTTATTTTTGATTTAAATTCGTTGACTTGTTTGATTTACTTACTTTCCATTGTCTTGCTAAATGAAATATTGCTTAATAAGTACTTTATCATAAGATTAATTTATAGTGATTAACTTGCCAAAATTTTAATGGAGGTTAATGATTTAATTTATATAAGCCGTTCTCGTTGAAAAATCATGTTTAGTTATTAACTTTAAGCAATAACTCATATATGATAATTTATATGCCCCTCCAATATTCCTATGAAATATTCGCAGAGAATGGGAAAATATTAAGGTGAAGATAGGTATGGGAAGAGAATGGAACATTTGAGTTTGAGGTTAGAAAGCAAAAATGTGAAAACGTCCTGTATCAAGAAAGAAGGTATATAAATAGACATTTATTCTACATTGTCTTGATGAGTTTAATTTTCTCCTTTCAATTGAAGTCGGTGAAAATAGGTTGTTAAAAAGGATAAAGCAAAATGCAGTCTATAATGTTAAATCTTTAAAAAGTTTTTTGTTGTTCTTGATGCTGTTAAACGGCAAAATATGCATCTCACATGTTATGAGAAAGTAACCGAACCATAGAGTTTCGGAGGTAAAAAGTAAATTGGATGATAAATTTAAAGTAAAAAACGGAACAAAAATAAGTCTTTTAAGTTAGTTTGATTATAAAAATAATACGAATGAAAACATTTTTGCACACCAAAACAATTTTTTTTTGGAAATGGCCATGTTACAGTAAAAACTCTTAAAAACATACATATCATTAAACACCGTGCAGCGCTGCAAATAATGTTTTTGAAGTTGTCTGGGGATTTTTACTACCCAGCAAAGCAAATCCAAATTGTAGGCAAGAGGGTTTGAGGACCTACTGTAAAGTCAAAATGGATACCAAGACGTTGTTTTTGCCTAGATATTTAGGTCATGTTTAGATATTTTACATTTCGGTGACGCTGTCTTAATCACACCTAATAACTTTCAATTTGAAAAGAGCTATATGACCTTGTTACTACAATGGCACAAGTAGTTGTTTTATAAACAACAGTAAAACTCCTCATGATGTATGATAACAGAGATCTGATCACTATAGGCTTCGGCATATTGAAAACGCTAGCGTGTGATAATTACACGCCTCACTGGCTTTTTATCAGTACTTAGATGTGCTGTTTGGTGTGCACCTAACCTGTTATAGACGTGTGATGACTGATCGTTGTCTGGCTTAAAAAAATGTATCATTCTAGTGTTGACTCTATGTTAAACTCTTTGCTAAGAATATTTTCATAACTCACTTGAGAATAAAACCGAATACCGAATATCGTGATCTTTTTTTCCATTTAAGTAAGAGTAAAACCAAACTAATTAAAGATTGACCTTGTGCACAAAATGAAAAACCTTTTTCTGTGATAAATCAGACAGTGAATGTATGACCAGTTTTGACCCATAATGTGTCTGTTCAAAGCTAACCTGCTCATCCTGGCTAATTCACCGAATCCTGGCTTAGTTGTAAAGCATCTCGTCGACTAGTTCTCAACAACCTGGTCCCGTTGTCGTTGGTACCCAGGAAATTACAGATGATCACCAGCCATGCGGTACTTAACTAGTGCAGAGGTGAACGGCGACAGGGCACGGACGAAACAAGTCTGCACCTCTGCACTTCCAGGCGAAACAGATGTTAGGGCAAATATCCTGACTGTATTCACGTTAAGGAGAAATGCCTTTGTACTTTTTTTTCAACAGATGTCTAATTTTTTATCAATCATTTTTTAATATAAACAACAGTTTCGAAGTAAAATTGTACATTCGTTACAAAATAACCGGAGCCAATATATTAAAGACAATGTGTTGTTATAAATATATCAACATTTAACATCATGATTATCTCAGCACATGAGCATGAACAATAACAACAGGTGAGAAACAAGAAAAAGGAATTGTTGTATTGCTCGATCTTTCACGTGAATTATCATTGGTCATAAATATAAACTACTATTTTGTTGTTTTTAATAATTACTTTCATAGAAGTAACTGGAAGGTCTGCATCCGTAATGATGATGTCAGCATAAGGTGGTGCCTCCGGCGGTATTTATAACAACACATTGTCTTTAATTGTTTTTTCATCTGTTCAGTTAAAACTAGGCGACGTTAGTCCGACTTTACTGTTCAAGAGAGAGGTAGAGCAGTAAGGAAAGTCAACTGGAATTCTCTAGGACATTGTTTTCTTGGGAATGGAGTGGATCCGCAGATGATCCTAGTGTAAGCTTAATTGTTTGGTGCCATTATGGATCACAGTAGTGGATATATTCCAAAGGGTGGCTGACCATCCCACAGAAACAGTGATGCCTTAAAACTAAAATCTCATTAATAAATTACATCACATCGAACCTTTCTGTAACAATGTGTAATTCATAAAAGTAATTGCGCGACATTTATACTAAAAATAGACATGAATTATCTTCTCACACATCAAATAGCAAAAGTTTTTCTATCAAAGAAATAATGTCCTAACAAACATTTTTGAGAGAAAATGGAAATTTCTACCGGACAACATGTGAATCTTGCACCAAATGTGGCTGGTAGAAATTGTCAAATTATTTATTGTCAAATTGTCAAGTTATTTGCAGCGCTGCCATGATGGAGGACATATTCTTCCAAGTTGGTGAAGATAGAACTATGGACCTAAAGATCTTTTTATTTAGTGCTGCGAAAAAGCAAGTAAGCAATACTGACTTTGTTTCATTGTTTTCATTTTAGCTGATGGGTTGTGCAATATTGGGGCTTGGAATTTGGTTGAAAGTTGAAAAAGATGATTATGCTGACATTTCCAAATACAACTTTATCACAGCAGCCAATATAATCATTGCAGCTGGTGTGATTATTGTTATTGTATCATTCTTTGGTTGTTTTGGTGCCATTAAAGAAATTCCAGCATTGCTGCTCATTGTAACTATCAGTTCTAACTATTTTGATTTACGACTAAAGTTTTGTAATAGGGAATTTGTGTGTGTGATATTTACAATGTTATACAGTCATGCAAAACTTTACACACCCACAAAGTTTCTTTTGGGCTGTACTGTAATGACTATGATCTTTCAATTGTAATTATCAATTGTAATTATTAATGTTAATTATTTGCTTCAGTGGACAAACTAACCACTATCTAACAGCATTGTGTCGTGTTGCCTCTGAATTACATATAAATATTTCAAAAAGGCTGATTTGCCTAAAAGAACCAGTATTTTGACAGACACGTCTAAGTTAACAAATGTCTTTTTAAAGTTCATTAGAAGGCCTTTTTCGTCTCTTGTCAGACAACTGGGAGATAAAAATTAAAAGCATCAAAATAACAAACAAGGAAATCACTTTATATAAATATAACACTTCATATGGCAATTACATTATTATACTTCCATTCACATACTTCCATTCACATATTTCTTCTTTAAGAATTCATTTTTTATTTGATTGAAGAAAACTTTACTTAGAATATTTAATGCTTAATTTTTCTTCTCCAAAGTATTTTCTTTTCTACATTTATTTTCATTCAAGTGAAAGTAATCTGTGAGTCGGTGAGTCTGGCATTCTTGAGTTGGTGAGTTGCGTTTCTTTATATTAGCTAGTTGGCAAGAGCATGGGGAAACTATGCTGCAGATGAAGGAAGACTGAGTGAAAAATTCAAACCATTGAAAATAGCTTTTAATCACTTATCGTTCTTATAATAATGTTTTTATCTGACATTGCAGTTTTTGATTTTTTTCTTACCAGTGAACTTTAAGGTCTCCATAGTATCAACCACTATGTACACAACACAATAATCAATGCTAATGGAACATTCTCCATTAAAAGGCCCATTACACGTAGCAAAATTTGAAATAGCAAATAAAATATGAGTTTTCATTTTGTTTATAGTAGAAGTCTTGTATTTGCTGTTAAAATAATGTTCACATGTAAGATATTATACTTAAGAAAGTAGAAGGCGGGAAATGTCTGCAAGCGCCTTTAAGATAGTTGAGTAAAAAAGCCAAAAAAATACATTATAAAATATACCCTATAAAATATTAACAAATAAAATGAAAAGCCTAAAAGGTATATACAAAATGCTACTTGATATAGAAAAAAACCCATGGGATATAGAAAAATATAGGAAAGTGTCTGCTGAATATAAAGGAACCAAGGAAAAGAAAGAGTGTTTTAAAAGTATGTTGATATGTCTATACTGCATCCAAGCAACTGGAGGTATGTATGAATTTATTTAGAACAGTGATATTCTTAGTCTTACTATTCAGACTCAAGTTCCATATAAATGCTTTTTTTGTTAAGACACAGATACTCGTATGTTCAATGAAGGTCTTAAAGTAAGAAACATGTGATTTTGAGCTTTGGGGAATATTTTTGGTCAAGTTTTTTCCAACTTTGATGATTTAATTGTTTAGCTCATGAACTATCTGTTTTTTTGTTGTAGACTAAATTTCCATTTGTTTTGAGATGCTTTGGTAAATCATTATTTGAAGCCTTTGTGACCTATTATTTCCTCTCGATGACACTTTTTTTTTGATTTCCTCTGCTCTTAAGGTTACTGTAAAGGACTATTCTCACTCAACGATTTCCTTCCCACAACCACTAACGACTAATGCTTTGAAAATTACATCTTTCAGAAGTTGGTACTTTAAACTAAAATCATGTCTTACTTTTTTTAAATAATTCCGTTATTCGCATAAATTTCTTTAACCATTGCATAATAAGTTCTGCTTGTTTTGAACCTGATTTAAAACCGCTTTACCGATGCTACATAAACTCACAACTGCCCAACTCACCAACCCACGACTCACCTGATTATCCACACTCTTTTAAGGATATGGTAACCCTTAAATTCACTTTTTTTTTCTTAAAATTTTGTTTCTTCGTTATGTAGTAATTATAATATACTATAAGTTTTTGTTAATATCTAAATATATATATATATATGAAATATTGTCTGGAAGTAGCACAAAAAGGATTCTTATAGTTTTGATAACAAATTTTATTTAATCTTTGTGATATTTTTGAGTACATTTTTTAAAGTGTGTATTATTTTTATCTTCTTTCTAATCAAATATTCATGTTGACTCCCCCCGCCATTTTCGCAATTTCAACAATTTTTTTTTTTCGAAAGAGGAAAGCCGTGGGAACAATAGATATCGCAGTTTAAAGAGCAAAAATGAGTAATTTCGAGTCAAATCATAATTTATAATACATAAATTTACATACACTTCATTTCCACTTGAGAAAAAAAAGTTTTGTAGCCATGGAAATACTGATTCGAACCATGTTAATATCGTCATAAAAAAATATACTGAGGGGAGTTGGAAACCTTTTAAAATATGGTCAGAAAAACGTGTTTGATAATTTTTTACTCCAAAACGAAAAATAGTTATTAAATGAAAGTTATATCATTGTATAGACAATTTATCTGGCTTTCAGAAAATACATACTTTAATATGAAAATCTTGAAAAAATCTTGAGTATTTTTATTTATACTGAACACATGTTATGAAGGGTTACCACATCCTTAATTCTAAAAGATGTGAAGAACTTTTGAGATGTTTGTCAGAAGTTTCATTTTAGTGCCTTTTTGGCCATTATTAAGTCAAAATTAATTTGGCCATGGGGAAAAATTATACTAATAAGGACCATAATCAGATGGTAACACAGGAAGCCCCTTCAAAATGGTTAGGTTTTTCCGTCTTCTGCAGTACTTAAAAAAATATTTTTAACTGAAACATCCTTGTTTTCTCAGTTTTCCATTCATATTGTATTTGATTATAATCTTGATTGAAATGTTTGTTTTTAGTATTTTGTGTTGTTGCTGATCATCTTCATATTGGAAATATCTGCTGCAGCGTTTGCATATTCAAAGAGAGATAAGTTAAGTATTTTCATTGATTTTCTTTGAAATTTAGCTTATAGAATGAGTTCGTGTGAAAGTGCAGGAAATTATTATCCTTGCACTTTTGATCTGATTCTTTTTCCTTTTGATTAATTACTTTCTTGTTGAAAAAATCTCCACTTTTACGGTAAACACAATTATTATTATATATTATTATATCATATAAGTTTGATGGTCTATAAGCGTTTAAAAATAATCTCTGCCATAAAATCTGTCCCAAATCAAGCCCATTCTGCCAACACATCCTGGAACCCTCTCCCACAACTACCCCCTCCCAATCCATGATATGGTCTGAAAAGGATGATTTAAATATCAAGAGATAAGGTTCTGCCCTCTGACTCAATTTGAACTTGATGAGTCATCCAGTGATGAAGAAAAGTATAAAGAGCAATATCAAGAGCCTTACTTCTGAAACGAAAACTCTTCTTTTATGACAGTTACATACATAAAAGATTCAATTTGAAACACCTATAAATGTGTATTGCAGACATTGATTTATCATCATCAAACTGAAATCCTTAAGGTTAGTCCAAATATCATGATTTAAATAGCCAAGTGGCTTCTGTCATGTCATTGGGTTGGGTGAGGGATTCATTGTTATACAACATCTGGTTAAATTGATTAGTCCATCCAACTGTTCTGTTGTAGTGCCTTGGATGGTGCAAGGATGCTTTAATTAAAGTGGTACCTTGATAAAAGTGATGTCTTGCCATTTGGAAACATTGATTGTGTACAGGATGTGTAACATTGTTGGTTTTAAAATATTTCAAAGCTTGTCGAGAATCTCAACAAAATTAGTTTGCTTGTTTGTTCCACAATAAGTTCAACAGATTGCCATTGATTAAAGTGGACAATAAAGCTTCTAAGCAAAGCAGACATTCCTTAATCAAATATAGAGTGATTTTTCTATATGGGTAGTCATAAATAACATTTCATACAGAATACCGACATCCTATATATTATTCCCTGTGTCTGTCACGCAAAAAGAGTAGATGCACACAGTAAGTCCACAATTCTACTTAGGCGATTTGTTGTGTGACATCAGTGAAACGATTGTATTGCGAACTAAATAGAACACAACATTTAAGAGCCAATATCTCGATAACCAATGGAAATAACTGACGTATTTGAGTGACAAAAAATTAAACATCATAATCTTTGGTCAACGATATCTCCGTAATACTTCATCGTAGACAGACCATCCCATACAGTTTTTTACAGCATTTAGAGCTCTATTAGGTAGTACTACTTTTCAATAGCTCTTCCAAAATCATATTTTTTGTGACCTTTTACTGGGAGACAAGCTGAACTCACACAGCTTAATATTAACTGGCGGTGAGCGACGCCGACTTGCCGTCTAGTTTCCTATTATTTAGCTGAAGACCATTCAGAAACAATATAAATTCAACTGTAACCTCAATACAGAGGTAAACAAATGTTAGAGGAAAATAATTTTCGATTTAAGTTTGACGTTTTAAAAATTTAGATTGAAATTCTATCTTTTTAGATTGAAGAGGAACTTTCAACGGAATTCCGTAAAGCGATAAAAGAAGATTATTACCAAGATCCTAATTCTGGAATAACAAAAGCTATCGATAAATTTCAATCGTCATTTGATTGTTGCGGTTTTAGTAATTACAGCGATTGGAGAGATTCCTATTTCAATCGCAAGAAGGGAACCATCCCACTATCATGTTGTATCAATCCAAATAGAGCAACAAAAACGGGCCTGACATGTGGAAGCAACGATCCTAAAGCTATTGATCTTTACTACAAAAGAGTATGCTATTCTTCTGATGCTGTCTTCACTATTTCATATTATCTGTTTTTCTACAGCCGACCCCTTTTCCCTCAGTGTAATTGATCTCATCAAATTCTTTCTGTTAAAGGGATGTTTTGAAGAAGTGAAAAAGTTTTTAAAGGATAACCTTCTTTATATTGGTGCTTGTTCTATTGCATTTGCTGTCATACAGGTTTGTTTAAAATCATTAACTTTTATTTTCTATTCACATTTATATCCCGACAATTTGAAGCGAATTCCGATAAAGTTTTACTTATGCACTCTTCTTATACTTTAGATTTTGGGAATGGTTTTCTCTATGTATTTGTTTTGCCAATATCGTGGTGGCAAGGGAATATTGGCGTAAAAGGAGAGATGGTCAAATCAAAAGATCCATTTTATTATTGTAATATCTGTAAAAGAAATGATGAAGATGAGATTTTGAGCATTAAAGTTCTACTTAACAACATAATTCAGCATATCAAAGAAGCGTACAGCACTTCGTTTGTTTTTTATCAACTATTATTATATAACTTTGCAATTGTACTTATTTGTAAACCTTATGCATGTGATTTCATTTTGAATATGAATACATAGTATAGTATTTAAAAAAATAATAATGGTTTTTATTCTTGTTAATACTTGACTAGAAAAGAAATACAGAAATTTTATCTAAGAAACAATTCATAAGTTTTGGAAATCAACATTTGCTCCATGTTTATATATTCAAGCTAACTACTATATTATCTCATAATGTAAGTTACACTAATCCAACATGTTTCTTTTCCCTGTTATCATTGAATTAAGTGAACTGTTTTTATGTTGTTTCCATTTTCATTTTATGTTGTTTCATGTTCGAAGGTGACCTATTTTCCTGTTTTGATATGTTAAATTCTCAAAAAATCTCAAAATGAAGATAGATGATTTATGTATATTGCTCTTTAATAATCATGGAACATATATTTTAGGTCGGAAAATTATTCTGAAGAAAAGAAATGAAAATAAAAGTAAATCCTAGTCACATGTTGGTTGCAAAGAAAATTTCCAAACGAAGCACATGTTAATATGTACACAAGAAAAGATATCACACGTCTGGCTATTGCCTCCAAGTTGACAGGTCTCAGAAGAACTTAACAGAAAAACATTTTCCGCCATGGATCCATGTAAATCGTTGTTTAATTGGGTTTTTTTCTTTATTTTAGGTTATGAAGATAAAAATTTGATCATTCCAACGTTATCAAAAAAGGATCGCCAGGTAACAAATCCGCTAAACAACCTGCACATAGCAACTTTTTTTGTCTTATTTTATGATTTCAAATTCTTAGGAGGTTATACATTCTTCTAATAATGTATTAGAAAAGGAAATTGCAGCTGCTGTTGAGATACAAAGAACTTGGCGAGGTCATCGAGTCAGGTAGAATGCTAAGTGCTTTTTTTTTTAGAATAACCGCTTGTTGTGTGGCAGTCTCTTCTGCTCCCATTCATTTCTAAGTAATAATTAGAAAGTACTTATCTCCGATATGTAAGATTTTAACATTAATTCTCATCGACAGTGACTGTCTTCTCACATTTCGATAACTTGAAAATAAACTTACTAATGTATTAACGATTTTCTTTATGTTATCTTTAGAGCATTATTCTTATCCTTCCTTCGATCAACATCTAATAGTCGTTCATATGCATCAAGTCGTAGTGAGACGTTATCACCTACAACATCCGATCAACTGGAACACTTCTCGTCTCATACTTCCAAAGTATCGACGCGATTATATAATCTGTCACAGGTTTGTATCAAGCTGTACATTGATGACTTGCTTTCATACATCAGATCATTTTGATTTCTGGTCTTGTTTTTAGGAAAAATTGCAATGGGAATCTAAAAATGATCTAATGAAGACTGATACAGATGAAGATTTAACAAGGTAACATTTGCTTCTTATTGTTTGCTGTTGTCAACTGTTTACTCGTCAATTTGTTTGTTGTTGTCAACTGTTTACTCGTCAATTTGTTTGGTGGATACAGAGATGTAATTTGATCTATTTTGTTTTAGGTTCTATAAACATTCTGCAGCTTCTACAACCCAAAAATTGTCGAGAGATATTCATGTAACTGAGTTGAAAAAAGATGTGTTGGTTCAGAATGGAAAAGATAGAAAGTCGTCCTTATCAGTAGATGAAGCAGTCGATAAAATACAGAAATTTTGGAGAAAGCACATTGTATGTTTTCTCTCCATATAACGCCTTAATTTCACTAATTTTTGCACCTATTTTTGCACCTCAAATTTCCTGCATACAAATTCAGTCAGAAAAATTAAAAGATTATTAAATGAGGTAAAACTATTTCAAAGCCATATACACATAATATTCCTCATTCGGTTTCTTTCACACATTCTACCTACTTATTATCTGTTGCCATGTACAATATTTTTCCTTCATGACTCCATGATTAACTTGCTTATCAAAGTCTATATCTAAGTCTGCAGGCTGTTAAATTCCATCTTTCTACAACTTGAAGTTTATTGTATTGCAAAGAAATTAATTTTCTAATGGGCTGCTGTTTAATTATATTTTAGGACTTACAAGTGTTCAAATATTACAGAGATTTGATTTCTTTCCGGAATGCAGGAAACCCTCAGTATATGTTGCGCTGTATCAATCCTAAAGAGGTATCACGTATTCTGTTCATCTGATACAATTCTTCTGATTAATTTCTGTTGCTAAGCTCTAGTTACACTGTAGATTGTTCTGATCTCATAGTAAGAGATAATTAGGTTGTCACAGGGAGATGATAAACTTTCATCTTAATTATTATTTTTGTCTTGTTTCAATCGATGGGTTTCTGATGAGAATGAATCTTTAGGCTGATCTGCTTGATGATGGTTCCGGTATTCATGTACGTTTTCGACTTGGTGGTGTAAGTATTTTTTCGTCCAATAATTTCTTCTGAAATTGATATCAACCTCAAGAATAAGCAAGATGTGTTTCATCTTTAGTTCAAATTTCCTCCGAATGTTTATTACAAAATCTTTACTCATTTGAATGTGGCAGACATTGGATCGTTTGCCCCCAGAAATTATACCAATCCATCTTCAAAGCAGTTGCCTGGAAAGTTTGTCCATCATACTGAATTGTGTCAGATAGGTAACTGAAAACAAACTGATTGAAAGGTCTGCGTCACGTGGTTGGGACACTAAACATTTGTTGTTGTTTTTGTTTTGTTTTTGTTGTTTTTTTGCTATGCAGAAACTGATGATGAAGAAGCTTGGTATAAAAGACAAGAAAATAACGGATGGAGACTTGTCAATAAAAGAGTAAGCTCATCTTATGAAATTTCACCTCAAAAATCCATCCAACATTACGCAGATGTGCGTATCATTCCTTCTCACAGACACCTGCTTCTTATTCCTCATTTTTTCATTATTACCTGCAGAAAATACGCTGGGGTTTCAAGACAGACAGTTTACATGTCTGTTTTTACATGAATACAAATTATCAGTTAAAAACAGTCACAGTTTTCGTGCGATGCCAAAAAAGGACAATATTGTTATTCTAGATATTGAGATATATTGATTCTGATCCTGTTGCCTATGAAACAAGACAGCAGAAGATTAACTTCCCACACGAAAAAGTGAGTATTATCATTTTGGCAATTTCTTGCGGTTAATTATTCATAATTTTAAATGTTTACTGGTAACTAAGATACTCTGTTAAGTTTCTTCCTGACTTTTTGAGAACCCTTCTAGATTGTAAGAAGAAAGGATTTGGAAATTAAAAAAAAGCGCAAGAAGATTGAGTGGATGAAAAAAATGTAAATTTATTCATTCGTCCATGCTTTTCTGTAGTAGCTGTTCAAAACGTTGATATATCGATTATTATTTTTTGGATTTTGTTTATGGTGGAGGTATGCAGCTGGTATGTTCGAAGCCAATCGTGAAGTAGATAAAGAAATCAAAGAATTGGTTCACACGGCAGCCGAAGGTTTACTGACTTCAGCAGAAAAAGGTGGATCTGAAATGATAGAAGATTGGGAAGTTGATGAATTACTTGAATGGACACAGGGTTTAAATTTCGAGAGGTATAAACAGTAAAGCAAGTCAGTTAAATGAGAAATTTCATCAAATTTAAGCAGGCTAATGTTTTGAAGAGCGAAAATGTTAAGAATTTTTATTATTTGTATAAGCTGTTCTTTTTATCGAAGTGGTTATTTTTTTATTTGTTTTTTTTTTTTTCTTTAAGTTATTTGCAAGATTGGAAAGAACATGGTACAACTAGCTTTCAAAAAGGTTTGTGTTAGCGAGTCATTATTGGTTTTCACCTGTCACCAAATTCTCATGTTTCGTATTTTTACCGCTTCTCATCATAATCAGTTACAATTCTGATGAGGGGGGGATTTTTTATCATTGTCACCAATGAGAAGTTTGGTGAGAATTTGAAGTTCTCGTTGGTGGAAACCAAGACTTTTTTTTATCGATTATAATTGTTTCCATGGTAACGATAAAAACACTAATCTCGTGGACATGTTTAAATGGATAATCGTGCAGGCGAACCATGGACAGTGATGTCATTTCTTTAAGAACTTTTTGTTTCAGGTGTTTGTGCTGGAAGAGATCCGATAAGCGTCATGATAGAAGATTCATTAGTTGATGTTATTGATGCAGGGAAAAACTGACTTTATAAATTCATTATTTTCCCAGGGAAATTGTCAACATACAGCCTGTACCTATCAGAAGAATAAGATGTACTATGTACAGGTTTAACTGTGTCAAGGATTTTTGTTGTTGTAGTAGTTTTCAACTGTAAAAAAGCGAAGAGAACGTGCGTGTAGGAACATGTAAAAGAACATGTGTCATGTATATTTCTTAATGCTTGTATATATTTTTTACTTGGATATGAATTGAATTGTATTGAAAGATTAATATATTAATTTATTTTTTAGGTTTTATTAATTGTAATTATGCTTATAAAAGTTTCTGTGAATTGAAAAAGATTTTCGTTCCAGTTGTTTATATTTGACTTATGTTGATACTGTTAATGATTTTGAAACTTACACAGTTAACCCTACTTAGATGTGGTTAAAAAATTTTCTTCAAGATTAAAATAAATAATAATAAATCCTGATGTTTAAAGAAGATAAACAATAAAACAATATTAACTGAAGCATTTCGAAACCGAGGCTGGTCGTCTGTTGTTGTGTTTATGTTTTCATTCGATCTTCACTCCAACAATCTTTTCAACAAAGCATATTTTCGATTCAAATATTTTCATATGTTTTAGATAATAATAATCAGATGCACTAAGTAGCTCGGTATCGACGACAATAATGTTCGAACAGACATATGACATCATTGATTGGAAATCCTGTGAAACATACTCCTTACGAGACTCTTCAACCGACGATAAAAAAAATATTTTCGGTATTCGTGGAGTATATCCTTTCTCTAGAGATGATATAGCATCTACAACAGATATAATTTTTCCAAAACTATTTCATGATCAAGAAAGTGAAACCAGTATCGTTTCCATACCAGATGAGGAACTTGATTTTGGTCCATTGCAATTTCACACTGGTTTGAATTCAGAACAAACCGTGTATCAAAAAGTTGCTAATTGGGTTTTAACACAACGAAATTATTTCCGGAATGTTGACGATTATTTGGAAGATGATGAAATCGAAGTTATCGATCCAGTCGATTTATTTCACGAATCGAATCTGAATGATTATTTATTGATTACAGGTATGTGGTCACACTCTCCACAAACATATTTTGATGATGTCTGTCGTTGAATTAATAGAGAGAGAGAACCGGCATTTTCTTTCTGTATGTTTCGAAATCTGTGAAAAATTTCAAAAAGTTTTATATACACCCTATTATAATAATGAATATTTTTTTTAGAAGATGAATCAGAACGTAGGGTTCTTCTTCGTGACTTTGAATCACATCGGTATCGCATCCAATCTGCAGAGGAAGCCATGAAAACTAACGAATATCGTTTTTTACGGAAACCGAAATGTGGCATTGAGCTGGAACTTAAGCGCATAGTAGACTTACATAAATTTCATAAAACGATAAATCCAAAACACTTGAGAAAAAGAAGAGATTCTTCATCAACTATATCACTAATATCCCAATCAACTGCACTTTCGAACGTTGAGGAGACAGAAGAACAGTTAAAATTTCTTGGAGTACCAAGGTTACTAGATAGCTACGTCATTTTAAATCGAGAAGGATACGTGATAAAGGAGGATCAAAAAACCGATCTGTGGTTATCACCCCTCGAAGTAGGATTAGTTGCAGAAGTTCAACACAAACCGACCCATAATTGTGATATAGATTTTATGTCTTCATGGTTTTCTGATGTCTACCAAACTGACTTGAATACTGACGAAGTTCGTACTCTAGTAACTGATATAATGGAGAAGGCGACTGTTATTTCTGTCAGCAACGTCAGTGAAGAAGAGGTCTGGGTTGATGCACCCAACATCCCTCATTGGTTCGATGACGAGCAAGAAGAACTGGAGTTATTCAATCAACCCAGCAGACCGCTCTATTATTATCGAGATCGTATCAAAGGTTGTTATAGAATCATAGGTGTGGAAGACGAGACAGTTGTGTTATTTTCTGGCAATGACGACGATACCATTTTTTATCCCGGTGACGATATTACGAACGAGACGTTGGCACATACTTCATCAAATGGATGGACCGATGGAGACCGACTTTTTAACAATACCGTCAGGTTCCGTAGGTCAGACTCAGATCGGAAAACCGATTCTGGAATCGAGGACATTGATGATATAATATCGGAAGATGTTGCGATAGCCTCTATTGAGGTTTCTAAAGATCAACACTCCAGCAGCACGGAATGTTTTCCTGAGAAAACGAAGAACGTAGCAAAACTTCAACTGTCTGAAAAATCTCTCATCGAAATCTTATTTGTCCTTGTTGCCTTGGTAACTCTTTTCGTTGCTATTCTTCTTCCAACTTCAAGCTTGAAGATAGAACTGCTTCCAATTTCAAAAAATAAACATGATGATAATGTGATGGGAAAGTTTTTGTCGAAATTAAAAGATCGACATTCTTGATATACGAAATAAACATTTCAAGATTTCTTCTAGTTGTTCTGTTTGAATTCTTTAAGCCATCCATTAGTAGACATTCATTCGCGCTGGAATTTGTAAAAATGTAAAAATGTGGCAATGAAATAGAATGTTTGATGATTTGATTGACGTGGTTATTTTGATTCGTTGTAGGTACTTTCTTCCAACGTCCAAAAATCCAGGATGAAATAAGTAAGTGATGAGCTAATTAGGAACGAATATGTGAGTTATTTCTTTAATTCAGCTCGCCCTCTAACTAAGTGTGAATGGACTCATTCTTGTAGCAAAATGAGGTAATTATTGGTCAGCGCCGCGAGGCAGCTGATCTTTCATTTCCCTGTGTCTGTCTGTCAGTCAGTCAGTGTATAATGTCGCAGTTAATTCCTCCCTTTCACAACACCCTCCCGAGTATCGGAATCCGTTATTGCCCGTTTCTTCAACGCCTACTTATCAATTCGATCTCTAATTGGTTTGCTAAGAAAACAGGTTATGAAAATCTATACACATATTTATTAATTGGTCCTTGTTAAATTTATTAAGTTCAGATTTAGAGAGAGGCGTGATCGAAATAGCAAGTAAAGCAGTACAAATACAAATGATAAAGAAATATACGATGAAAAATTTGAATATAATATTTCCGTTACTAAACACCTTAACTACTGTTGACTTATTTTTCAGTACATCGGCAACTTAGTATATCGGCAACTTTTAACGAGGAAACGTCTGTTCGCTATGTGTCTGAACAGAAAATGGTATAAGAGTAATAAGAGATATCACACTGGTGAAAGAAACACTGTTATCTCGTCCCCAGGGCTTCTTCTCCTTCGCATATCAAAAAGGCGAAGAAGGGCGAGGAGAGAAACCCAGCTTAAACACACACCTCATTAATTAAAATTAAGGAAAATTAGATTAAAAATATAAAATGTTAATATTTACGAAAATTTTGCATATTTATGCATCCCCCTCTTTTAAAGTCAAACTTTTCCAAACAAATTCCTTCAGTTTTTCGATAAAAAGAAGGCAAAGGAGACCCTGGGTTCGAGGTGTTTTGAGAACAGAGAATTCATGCGCATTTATTATAAAAATCTCATTTGATACAGTGTTGTATCAATCCAGTGAAAGTTGTTTATTCCACAACCAAAATGGTAGGATATCCTGTGTCGGACGAGATTACTTTTTTCTTTTGAGGGAAGAATCCACGTGGAAACACTACTCAGCAATTTCCTAAGCGATGGAATTTAGATTTTTTTTAATAGATCGAGCTTCCTATTATCTATTATAATATGAGTTATGTAAACTCTACCTTTGTTGGAATAACTCTGGAAGTTCTCAAATAAAATGTTTTTTTATAATAGCTAATGTATAATTAATTATACATTGAATGGATACAAATTTTACGCATTATATACACTTTTTTGCTTCTTGAATAAAAAACTTCTTGGAGGAAGTTCTTAGTAATATAATCTCTCTCACGTGTTTAGCATAGCTATCTGATAGGGCAATGCAAAAGTCTGCAGGACACCCTACTCTTGCTCAATTCTAATTATGTTATATATATACCAACAGTATGGGAACAATTCTCTGTGAGCTTTCAGCCAGTATGGTAAAAAGGACGCTTAACACAACATATTTTTGAGTTGGCCTAATTGCTAGGTGTTTCAACCTGAATTATTAATGATCAAGCCAATTTTTACCAACATGATGTATATGTAGATATATTTTTTGATATAGACAAAAAAAACTGCCTAAAAAACTGCCTAAAAATGTTGCCCACCATGTTTGGCGACAACAATTTTTTTTAATTCTACATCCTCTTGAAACAGCCATTGAAGAACCATGAAGCAAAGTAGAATAATAGTATCAAAAGAAGTGCACAGTTACAAACGATAGCCTTTCATTAGAACAAGATGGACAAATAGCATAGCAATATCTTGAAAATGTGTGACAGTTTTCAAAATGCAGGCATGACGATAGGAAATTCAAAAAATGTTTGACTTTCATGTCATGCAATTTTTAACTTTATTTCTCCTTATGTTTAGCATGACCACATTGCTGCTCACAATTTGTTACAATGCCAATAGCTGAAGATCGGTTGTCAAAATTACAAGCCTTAAAACTTTTGCAAGCTGTAAATCAGCAAGATGTCGATTTAATAATAAAATTAGTGGAACAGGGCATACCAAACCTTGTTAATTATGCAGGTTAGAAATGATTTTTTTAATATCATATTGAGATATTTATTCTGTCTCAAATGTTGTATCATATTTACTACAGATGTGGATGTATAAAATTTTCAAGCTTTAATGAAATCTTTGTAATTATTTTGTAATAGAACCGGGAGATGGTCAATGTGGTCTTCACCTTGCAGCCTGTGCTAACAGTGAATTAATAATCAAGACATTAATCAGACTTGGTGCTGATTGTAATGTAGCTGATAGGATAGGACGCACATCATTTATCAGAGCTGCAGAATATGGACATGTACAAGCCCTTAACTTGTTGATTGAATCATGTGAAAGACCAGACCTATCAGGTTTGTTTACCTTTATTTTTCATCATTGTTCCACATTATTTAGTTGTTATTCTTTAAAAGTTTACTATTTACTTAGCACGCGATAATGAAGGAAAAAACATTTTATACTATTGTTTGTGTCCAACAAAACGGCATCAGGAGTGCTTGGAAACTGCCATACAGTTTGGTGCTAATGTTAATTGTGTGGTAAGAATGTTTACATCGCTACAGTTCCTAAAAGATGTTAAGTCTTTACATACAAAACATTTTACTTACGTTCTTATGCAGGCCACACATGGGAAATCTCTTCTCATTCAAGTTTGTGAAAATGGCTTGGAGAAAGCATTGAAAACTCTACTTGAAGCAGGAATTCATGTAAATCAAATTGATGAGGTATTTCATTAGTTTCCACATTGAATTAAAATTTCAATTTTTAATTTCATTAGGGTCCACAATAATCAAGTGCCATAAAATGATAGATGATAAATGAAATCTTTGCTCTTGATTTAGAAGACTGGTGAAAGTCCTCTTCATTATGCTGCAGAGAATGGTTTTGAAGAATGCACTAGACTACTTCTGAAGTACTCAGCCAACTGCAATGTTGTAGATAAAAATAAATTACATCCTGCACATAAGTATGTTTCCATGGAGGTCTTGATAATTTTGTGCAGATTTACTTCTTTGTTTGTTTGCTTATTAATTTATTTATTTATTTATTTATTTATTTATTTATTTATTTATTTATTTATTTATTTATTTATTTATTTATTTATTTATTTATTTATTTATTTATTTATTTATTTATTTATACTGAATATAACATAGGATGGCTGCTTCAGTAAAATACTGCTATAAATGCAGGTAAAAATACAGGTCCTGTATTAAATATAAATATAGATCCTGTATTTTTTCCTGTATTTGTTTATCACCGAATTATCAATGAGCACAGAAAATACTAGTTTTAAGTTTATTCATGATTCTATTATGATTTTAGAGCTGCTAAAAATGGTCATCTAGGGATACTGAGAATTTTATCAGCTTATGGCGCTTCATTTGGTTCTGTCAGTTTAACTCAGAACTCGCCAATGCATCTTGCAGCTATCCATGGCTTTGGTGCTGTATGCAAATTTCTTGGGCAAAGAGGTAAGTGTAAACCTGGATTATAATTTATTTCCAAGTAAATGAAAATATAGAAATTTGATGAAAATGTTCCAGCATATAGTGAGATAGGATATAGCCAATAATGAAATGGAACATTCTAAATAACTACATTACAACCACATCACTCTGTTAACATGTGCTATCTTATGAAGAAATAGTTAAATACACACATTTTGAGTGAGCCTGTTAAGCTTGTTTGTTTGATCGGATCGATCTTAGTTGAGAAAAGTTTCAATTTACTAATCTTTCTAGTGATTAAAATGATGGGTAGATTCTCAATCTGAAAGATGCTTTGTTCTATAATCTAATGCAATTTCTGTTCATTGATAAAGTTGAATCAATAACTTAACATTTACATATCCTTGTAGCAAACTTTGGTTTAGTGATATCATCAGTCGATTTGGACATTTATATTTATATATTTGTATATACCAACAAGTAAATACCCTGTTACATTTGTCTCAATGTTTATCACTCAGCTCATTTTCATGGAAGTATTTGTTATGTTCAATTCAGTTTGTTCCTTTTAGCAGACAGCTTCTCTCTTTTCATAATTTTGGGTGTGAGTCTATAGTATTATTTTTTCAGAAGATTCTCAAATCTTGATCAGTTGACTTTTACATAAATAACCATCAGCAATTATATCTTCAATAATATTTATTTAAATAGGTTGTATAATGATCACATCTTGAATTATTATATTCAAGTACTTTCTTTTGTAATGTTTGAGTCCTGTGTATCCTGAGTTGTGTCAATATACATGAAATGATTTTTGTTGCACACTGGAGGCACACAATTTTTTCAACAAAACAAATTTCTGCATACATGTTACAACTTTTGTTAAAATAAAGTTAGAGTGATGAAGCAGACACATATAGCAGTGGCCGCATTTACCGTGAACCATTTTGTATACATTACAAGATTGTCAAAATTGTTTACCAGTTAATCCAAGGGTTTTGCACAATCTTTTAATGAAACGGGTTTTTTTTAAACAATGTTTAAAACAATAAAACAGTTGGGTTTTTTTACCTGAAACTCATTAAATGCATGTATGACAATGCTTTTCTGCACGCCTTTTGTCACACATGACACCATGATGCACACCTTTTGTCACACATGACACCATGATGCATGCCTTTTGTCACACATGACACTATGATGCACATCTTTTGTCATACATGATGCCATGATGTGACACATTTTTGTACGATTTTCTATGTATACACAACAAAAATCTTATGAAAAATCAAATTGTGTATTTTAACTTTTAAGTTTTATTTATGCTTCCATTCCATATGGGTGTAGATATTATGTATTTTATTCTTATCCTTCTACTTAAGCAAGGGCAATCATCCATATAATGATACTCGATCCCATTCCTATTGGAACTTGCAATCTGTTTTACTTTATCTCTGCAATCTTCTTTCTTAGTCTTTTCTTTTGTTGCAGAAATATTCTCCAAGGTACACTCCTTTATTTTCTATTCCTTTCTGTTTTTTAATTTCCATTGCCATTGAAACCTATTTTGATTACAATAACAGTTAACAAAATGTGATTAGCTTTTTGCTTATTGCAAGCCACTTTTTAAAATGTGAATCAAAGTTTTAACAATTGTAATATTTTCACATACAGATTTTACAAAAACAATTTAAAAACATGAATGTGTATGAATGAAACTGCCCATGAACTGCACCATAATGTGTCTACCATCAAGGTTTTTGGTTACCAGTTGAGAGTAGTTTCATATTGTTTGTTTTTTAATAAAAAGAAGTTTATTTGATTCCAAATTGATTAAAACTGATTTGCTGAAGGTTCAAAATGATTTTCACTTTCGAAGAAATTTTTGCCTTTGGCAGCCTTAGATCATCGCTTTGCGACAAACCAATTTATTTCAGTTAATTCAATCCTTATAAGAGAATGATCTAATAGATTTTATTTTTTTAGAAGTTTGTTTTGATTATTGTCTAGGTTGTCCTGCTACCCTGAAGAATTACGATGGGGTAACTGCCCGGGCAATCGCAAAACAATACAATCACAAGGAAGCGTTAAAAGAATGCAAAAAAGCCGAGAAATATAAAGGTACCAAACCAGGAACCCAAGTAAAATTAGTCAAGGTAAACAAACACAACTAGCAAAACTATGATAAGACCAAAACTATTTTTAGATCTCTGAATTTTAATCATTATTCCTTCTTATTGCTATTGATGTGACTCAGTGGATAAGAGCCAGTGTTACAAAACCAACATTGGTTTGAGTCCCTTGGGCTGCTGAGGCAATAGGATTTTGGGAATCTTGTCTGACATTCAAGGAATTGCATATACAAATATATATCGGATGTCATTAATCGCCTCTGTTGGAATACACTTTCTTATTATTAATGGAAAAAAATAATCGAAAACTACAACAAAATGCACTTTGAGCTTTGATCAATTAAAATCCTGGTGTTTTGTTGTCCGTGGTATTGAATTGTGAAGAATCCCTATATATTCTCATTTTTACAGTTTTATGATTGGATCATCGAAAATAAAGCTGATTTGGAATTGGATGTAAGAGAATATGGTGGTGATGATAAGGGAAATGTTTGTGGAAAAATCAATAAAGAAGACTTCTTGGTTATTCTTGCTGCTCATAGTAAATAAAATATTCTTTTGTCAAAATCTTTGAACAAGTTTAGAAAAACTTAAAATTAACCATTTTCTTTTGGATAGGCAAGCTGTTGTTTTCAGTATTATGTACTTCCATTGCTGCATTACAATGGAGCAGAATGACATCTTTAGTCTGTGTTGTCAAGACATGTTTTAATGCATATCATCACCTAATTGTAGCATGGTCTGTAGCAAGTTTTAGTCTAGATGAAAATGTTAATTTTTCTGATATAGATGCACCTTTGGAGGAAGATGAATTGCTGCCGATATTAAAGCTTCATGACACGCAAAAGAATGGCAAAATTGATTATGATTTATTTTATACTGGCAAAAAATATGTTAACAAGGTGCGATATACATTAGTTCAAATTTTGGTGAAATATTTTGTTTATCTTGTTGTTTATTTTTTTTATCTTCAATTCTAATTGATCTTATTTTTAGCTTTATTTAATTGACGGGGGTAAGGTATGGCACATTCTTTTGATGATTTTTTATGTTCATTTCATAGTTTCACCAAAAGAAGTTATTCTGACACTTTTTCTTGAGCATTTGCGATAACATTTTATTTTCGGTTTTTGTCATAAATATAAATATTTGTTTCTTTGTTTTTAGAAGCAAAAAAAAGGGAAAGGAGGGAAAGGAAAAAAGAAAAAGGTTTTCATTTACTTTTCGTTTGCTTTTCGTTTGCTTTCATAGTATCTTTTTCGTCTTCTTCATTATACAACTTTCATCTCTCAAAATGACACAAGTTTGTCAAAACGTTACTTATATGCTTCTTTGAAGAAATTTTCAATTAAAACATTTTATAGGGAAAGACTAAAATAGAAATGCCTATTTGTACAAACCCCAACATTTCGAGAAGCACGCAAGGTGGACCTTTGATGAATTTTATTGAACATCAAGAGGTAGGTAACATTCATCAGACAGCTGTAAATAATCACAGAAATATATTCAAATAAAATCTGATTTATTCTAGCAAATGACTGACAAAGCAAGGTTTAATCGAGACCACCAACCTGAAAATCCTATTCAAGATGATTCGTTTTGGTATTGCTATAGACCAGGTAATATTTTTGTTCCTTCAGTTCGTAGACTAAAGTCCTATGAAAATAGCAACAACAACAAGAAAAGAAAAGTGTTTAGATGATGAATCAGTTTTCTGTCAGTTTTTTTTTTTTTTCTTTTGCACACAATTACTTTCTATCACTACTTTTAGTCTGCAATCATGAAACCTGTGGTTTCTTTATTCTCAGCTGATAAAAGATTTTAAAGAGAATCTGTGAATGAAAATATCAACATCTGATTTGCAATGCGTTTTTTAAGGTTATTTTGAACAGCAATGGAGGATTTTTATATATTCATCATATTAGCAATTTTTCTTGCTTGTTCGTATGATGGTATTGGATTTAAAAGTGAATTTCTTTTATAAGGTTGATTCTTTCATAAAATGTGTTATTTCCTTTGTATGTGCTGTGTCTGCCCCTGTATTGCTCTGTATGTGAATTAAATGGATCTTTTTCATTGTCAACCTTAGAAACAACATTTGTGCATGTGAACGAGGTTATTAAATACAACGATAAAGAGTCGTTAAAAAAAGCCATTCGAAATGGATTTGATGTGAATCAAATTGATAAGTATTATAAAACTCCATTGATGTTAGCTTGTATGGATGGAAACATCCAATTCGTCAATTATCTTCTCAATCATGGGTAAGTTGTGTCAGTTACTTGATCTTTTATTGTTCTCTTGTAAACAGTTTTATATCAACCTTGTGGAGGTTGCACACAGCCTCACCTTTATATAATCTACATTTACTTATCCACGTTTTTTGCTTGGTTTCTGTTCTATTTTAGAGCTAACATAAATGCTTTGGATAATTTCAAATGGAGCAGCCTCCATTTTGCATGTCATGGTGGACAAAAGGATGTTGTGGAATTATTGTTGGAAAACGGTGCGCAAATTGATGCACAATCATTTAATGGTGGCACTCCGCTCATGCGTGCAATTGAAACCTCCAAGTTACCTGTGGTGCAATTTCTTATTGATAAAGGGTATGTGAAAATTCATAAATATCATGGTAGACGCCATCGCCGTTGCTATAACATCACATATCACCTGTGATAGAGAGTGGAATAAGATAGCCGTGATTGTAAACATCCAACACAAAAAGCTAATTATTTTTTTTGACAAATTATCAGAATGTATTATGTATTTTAGCACTTTTGATTCCATTATTGTGCTTGGTGATATGAATCTTAAACCAGACTCTCCAGAAATGTCAAATTTCATTCAGTCCCATTCGTTATATAATCACATAAAAGAAAAAACCTGTTGGAAATCCCCGGAAGGTACATGTATTGATTTAATCCTCTCCAACAGGAAGCATTCTCTTTGTAATACTGGGTCTCTAGAAACTGGTTTAAGCGATCACCATTAACTTGTGTATACTATGCTAAAAACAACTTTCCAAAGATTACCATCTCAGAAAATCTACTATCGAATATGGAAAAATTTTGATGTTGATCTTTTTAATATGGAGTTATCAGAAAATCTATTATATGCGGATGTGGATTTTTCTACGTTCAACAACATCTTTATTAAGCTTCTTGACAAATATGCACCTATAAAAACTAAATCTCTCAGAGGAAATAACCAGTCCCATTTAACTAAAAACCTCAGAAAAGCTATTATGAAGCGATCCAAATTGAAAAACATCGCGAGCAAGTCGAAGAATACTGAGGACTGGACTGCTTATAAACGTCAGAGGAATTTAGTTGTCAAAATAAATCGCCAAGCAAAAAAGGATTTTTTAGCTAGCAGCTTACCAAATTCTAACTCTTTTTGGAAGAAAGTCATGCCTTTCTTTAATTCAAAAAGCTCTGCTAGTTTCAGATTCCTGCAAAGGCACTTAAATTTGTCAAGTTTTTGTGTGCTGATGTCTTGACTGCGTGTTTCAAACACCATGTGGTAGATCTGTCAGAATTTCCGTATGAGCTGAAACTTGCAGATATCATCCCTGTGTATAAAAAGGATAACGCATACGATAAAGCCTACTGCCTGTCTTGACAAAAGTTTTTGAAAAGCTTATTGTGAAGCAATTTAATCCATTCATTGAAAAGTGGTTTTCAAAACACCTTTGTGGATTTCGTAAAAGTCATAGCACACAACATGCTTTGCTAAAAATGCTTCGCAAATGGCAAAAACATTTAAACACTCGTGAAAAGATCGGAGCTGTGCTTATGGATCTATCAAAAGCTTTTGATTGTTTACCTAATGACCTGTTAATTGCAAAATTGGCTGCCTATGGGGTAGACCGAAAAGCACTTCGGCTTTTTTCTTGTTACCTTCAAAATCGCAAACATCGTGTGCGCATTGGATCAAGTGTAAGTGAATTTCTGATAGGTGTGCCACAAGGTTCGGTGCTTGGTCCAATTTTGTTCAATATTTTTATCAATGATTTGTTGTTATCAATAACGGAATCTGATATCTGTAATTTTGCGGATGATAACACTCTCCATGTATTTAGCCCTACTATCGAAGGCGTAATTGATAGTTTAAAGCGAGATCTTACCATCGTGACCAAATGGTTTGATGACAATGGTATGGTTACAAATCCGACAAAGTTTCAGATATTGTTTCCGGATATAGAACGTGTAATTTCCTTAAAGTTAGGTTCGTGCACTATCGAGAACTCAAAGCAGGTCAAACTCCTTGGGGTCATTATCGATAGTCAACTTTCGTTTTGTCCTCATATTCAGGCTGTTTGCAGAACTGTTTTGTCTAAAACCAAAGCTTTAAGGAGGACTCGTTCTTTTCTCACGCAAGAACAGGCAGACGCGATATACCATACCTGCCTCATGTTATACTTCAATTATTGTCCGTTGGTGTGGATGTTCTCCAGTAAAATGGCACACAATTTAATCAATACAACTCATTGTAGAGCATTATGTGCCAGACTAAATATTTTCTCTGGAGACCATTCTGAACTTCTCGAAAGAACTAACTCAATCTCGATCCACACAAAAAACCTTAGACTGATGATAATTGAAGTATACAAAAGTGTCAACCATTTGAATCCTGAAATTATGTGGGATACCTTTAATAAGAAAAATATCCCATACAAACTTAGACAAGGCCAGACACTCATCTCCATTCATGCTAATAAAGTGAGTACAACAAACACTTTCGATTTTTGAGCATTAATGACCTGGAATGCATTACCTGGTCATATAAAAGAGGTGGAGAGTCATATAAAAGAGGTGGAGAGCTGGTCATATAAAAGAGGTGGAGAGCTGGTCATATAAAAGAGGTGGAGAGCTGGTCATATAAAAGAGGTGGAGAGTTTGCCAAAATTTAAGATTTATTGTAGATGCAAACAGACTTTAATTTTTAGCTTTTTATTTTAATAAATTGTACTTTTTAACTGTTACTGTTGGTCTAAATTAGTGAAAACTATGTACCATCCAACATAAATTAGTGAAAACTATCATCTACCATCCAACATAAAAGAAAGAAGAAATAAAAAAAAAAAAAAAAAAATTGTTAAAAAACTGTTCAAAAGTTTTGTTTTTGTTATTGTTTTTTCATTTAGTGCAAAAGTACACCTGGAGAACAAAAAGAATCAGACCGCACTGGATATTGCGAAAGCATATGGAGATGCGCGTATTATTCACCTTATACAGGCGAAATTTGATCAAATGAAACCGCTTGAGAAAAAAAGAAAAGGTGAGCAAATGAACCATAGGACCGATGGCCGACTACCACTACCACTTTCTCTTTGGTTGAGAGTTTTCAACTTGTCCCTAGTAGTAATCACTTGTCTGAATTGTCTTCGTCATTCCTCTTCATACAGCCAGCCCAAAGAAAAAACTGGCAGCTAAACAAAGTTCTCGTATAAGTTTACCAGCCAGTACAAATGCATCTGCTCACATCACAGTAAAGGTAAAGAGCTTTCACCTTTGTCTTCTTTTAAACCCTCTTTCTGTTCACACTTCATATTATGACGCTTCCTCAGTGTAGAAACGTAGCCTCAGTTTCATGTGGTGACATGTTTGTTGGGATTTGTTGTTCTCTGCTGCTTCTTAAAAATTGTAAGTATGTTCCTTAAACGAATGACTTTATGTTTGGATGTTTTAGACTGAATATGTGGAGCCACCAAAGAAATCATCCATCCTTAGGACAGCATCTGCAATGCGTGATGGTCACCCTATTGAACAACCAATTGCATACCAGCCGAAAATCGCTTGGATGCCAGAACCCACGACGGTAAGAAGCTGAAAGTTCTGACGTTCTGAGTTCTGACATTGGGTAAATTTTCTAAAACAGCCCCAGAATGAATAGTATGGATAGTGCATGTATTTCAATTTTAAGTGACGTCAAGTACGTCTGCTGGTACTGCTTTGCGCCATCTGGTTCTTGTTATGATTATGTAAATCTAATATAATTTCAAAAACCTCTTTTAAGGATGAACTTCTATCTAAGCGGAAATCTCGTCGAGAGCGATTCGGATACGAGATCGATTTTGAGGATTACAAACCTCCATTTCAAAAACACGTGACCGAAATGGTGCAAGTACTTGATGTGTCGGATGATTAAAGATTTCGGACATTTCGGACAACTTCAAACATCAAACGATGACATCATCCTGCTAATGCATCTCAACTCAAACGTGATTTCGTTTAACGGACTTTCTTAAGTACCAAATGTTTCCGGCCAGTTTGTAGCAGGTGTTAGCAGAGATTACTAGTGGTAAAATTTTCACTTTTTTAAATAGCAGTTGGAACAGCGAAGAGAAAAGTGTTTCAAAACGAGAAGTTATGTTGTGCTAAGTATTCATCCATTCTTAAAATGTCTTTTAATCCTTAGAATGTATATTTATTAGGGGTTAAGTTATTTTTATAACATAAAATGTAAATTATTTTTTTATCTGAAGTATCAAATAATTTGAAATGACTGTTTGTTTGCCTGGCAATCTGTTACCATGGCATTGGATCCACAACTTACATACCCAGTCTGAATTCATGATAAACCTTTGCCAATGATGGATTATGTTGTTATGACAACAGCTTGGCAACTTCAATACACTAAATGAGACACATCTCTCGTTTTTTGTCTGAAGTTGAAAACATGAAATAGTGCGTTTTTTTTGCTTCAATTTGGGAAATTTTGTGATAATTTTCATGAAAATCATTAGAGTTGGATAATTTTGCAAAATATTGGCGTTTCAAGAGGTTGTATTCATCAATATGAAAATCCCTAATACCTTAAGGACACAAATTTTAAATCCTCTCGAAAAATCGCCGGGCGATTGATTCGCGAAAATAAATCCACGCGAAATTTTTAAAACATTATCGTTACTTTGTTTATTTCCTTATGTCATGTGGAAATTGATCGAACGGACCGGGAGAATTCGACTTAACGAATGTTCGAATGTTCCAGTTAAGCGAAGTCGAATTCGGGCAAAAATTGAGATATTAGTTCGAGTTAAGGCGATTTTTTCTTTGCAGTAAAAATCATAACAATATAATGTCACAATATTAACTTTCACCGGAAGAAGTTTCGTATAACTTACTTACTGACTTTATCTGCTGGACATGCAAAATATATGTCTGTCTTACGCAATGAACTAATAAAAATGAAAGAAATTTAAATTTTGTAATTCAACAAGTCTTTTGAATTCCTTCTCCCAAGAAAAAAGTTCGAGTTCTACGAAGAAATTAGCCGAAGGGAGACTTAAAAATGGTTCGAGATGACGAATGTTCAAGTTATCCGGGGTTCCAGTTAACGAGTGATTTTTTTAAGGAAGTATTAGTTCAAGGGATCGAAGAAAATTGTTCGAGATGATAAAATAAAAGTTCGAGTTATCCGGTGTTCGAGTTACCGGGAGTTCACTATATATCCTTACGAACAATCCTCATAAAACAAATTCGCGAAAATAAATCCAAGAGAAAATTTAGGTAAGTTTTTTATTTCAACAATCCCTGCACTTTGTTTTCCGGAACCTGCTTTAAACTCTATTTTACCAGTCTACACGTGTATGTAACCAGCAGACTGTCATCGGCTAACCAGATAAGTTAGTAGTCTAAACCTTGTTGAATTAGTCTGGGTCAGTGAGCATGGGTCAGGCTATGCCTCGTTCTTTCAGGGATTTTAAGAGGTTTATCTGGTAAGAAATCGGTAGATGTAGAGACCAAAATGACATCACAAATAGACGTAGTCACACTACAGTCAATCAAAGTTATTGATGCTTCATCCAACTTGTCAATCAAAGTTATTGATGCTTCATCCAACTTGCTAATTCTGTGGTGATTGCATTTGAAAGAGGCGGATTAAATTTCTATCTGCATTTCTTTCTACTGAGGTTCAAACACTGGATAGTATGTTTGGATGAACGAGGCCTGACAAACAACCATTTATAATCGAACAAACGAATAAGATCAAAATATGATATGTTGAAGATTCACATTCACTGAATACAGAATGAGTATTCGAGAAATTTACATATATTAATGTTAATTAAAATGAAAGACATATGTGTATTTGTGTAAGATGTGTTTGCTTCAATAATTTGAAATCATTGGAATGGACACCGAAGGTAAGAGAGAATGATTAAAAAATCAATCCATGTCATCCGGACATCTATTCATTAGTATGATTTGAGAGTTACTGAGTCAATTTTTCATTACGAAAACATAACTTTTACTTTCCTAACAATGAATTAAACCTTTCAATTTTATGGCAAAATCAGCACTCCTACTTGTTCGTTGAAAAAAAACCGAAATAATTTTATGAGTAGTTTATTTTTTCAAGAATAAATATGTGTCGGTAAAGAAGCAGCTGCTGTGTGTACTCAAGCAATTTATCTTCTTTCGTGTATTTATCTTACTTTAAGTTGAGTTTGTTTATTTCGTTTGAGGCGGTAAGTTTAGATTACATATCGTTTTCTTTTGACTTTTCAAATCACCTCAAGATGTTAGTTTTCAGAAAAGAGATCAATTTGACGTCAATAGAGTTTAGATAAATTTTTGCCGCCTTAATTGTCGACGATGACGGTTTTTTCTTCATAGACCACGATGACAAGGACCTGAACTTCTCAAAACAATGCCGAAAAAATGCAGAAAAAATGCAGAAAAAGCCATCAAACAGTCATATATACATTGTCGTTTAGAAATATTTTTCATTAAAAGGTTGGATTGTTACAAGAAAACACTTTAAATTGTGAATTATGGATGAAGCGAAGGAGTTGTGAAAAGTACACTTTTGTTTTCAGAAAAAAAAAGTGAATGAAAACTAATATGCTATATTTATTTTATAAAAAAAAATTCCAGGGTTAATTTGAATATTGGAAACTTTTCCAAAACAATTGGAACAAATAGGAGGATGTTAAACAAATAGAAAAAGCAAGCTTAGATATTTTCTTCTAGTTTTTTAATCTTTTATTTTTTGGTTCTCTGAAAACCTCTATAATTCTTTAAAAGAACTCTTTTGTTTTCTTCCTCAGAAGGAATAAAGTTTCAATTTTGAAAAACATACATTTTCTTTAAAAACTTTACTTTTCCTCTTTATTTGTGTTAAATTTTTAATTGCACCTTCTTCTTTTTTTGTTCTTACAACTCTTTGAAACTAACCAACAGTCGATTTGTACGTTCAAAAATGGGAAAACATTCACATCACTTTATTACAACATCACAATTAATATTGTTCCATAACACAACGATTGTCTAACATTTTATATACTTTTTATAGAACTTCTTATACAGATGAACCTCTCCGGGTGACAAGTTTAAAAGTGTTTGAAAGATCGAGGCTTCGAGACCTGGCATTTACCCTCGCTTAATTTGAGGTCTGAAATTGTTAGATAAACTGCATGATACTTTTTCATCTGTGAACAACGGGATATGGAATCGTTTTTCTTTCCGAAACAAATAATACATACCGGGTTGGATTTTGATTATAGGATAGAGGTTTTTGTGACTTGGTATGTTTCTTTGGACCGGCCATTTTGCCCATCGTCCGGATGAACCATCAGGAAGGAGAACCATTATAAATGCTTCAAAGTTAACACCATTACCAACAGATAAGTTCAGACCTGTTCCTCCTTTGGATAAAGAATTAACAGACGCCATATCTTTTCAATATCCCAGAAAAGATGGCTGGTACCTCACCATAAAGGAAAATAATTGCTACATTGAACCAAAAAGGAAAACGTCAAACTATGGTAAGTAACCCTTCTATAAACTTCTCTCGTTTAATTATAAAGTTTAAGATAGCATTCACATATTTCAAGTATAACCTTGAATGACTTTTTGACTAATTTTTATGCTCAGAGTTTTTTGAAACTATTGCAGTAAGGAAATTACGTAATAAGGTTGCAGTTTGAAACCACCTACTTCACGTGGGAAAGTGGAGACCTATAACCAAGAAGAAATGTAAACGAGGTTATCTGTGTTCATAACAGGATTTGATAAGCATGGCTTCAACGTTGCTAAATAACATACAGATCTTATGAGAATTCCATCTATTTTAGAACGAGCTAGCACATTTCTACCGTTAGTTAATCTTTGGTTTGATGGCTACACCGCATTCGAATCGTCAGTCAAGTCTGGATGGTATCTCCGAATTAACAATTCGAGGCTAATATTAGATCAATATGACGGAACCAAAGACTTCAAAAAAGAAGCAAGCTTCCAATTGCACACTATTGAAAAAGGTATGAACTGAATAATCACGACATTATTTGATGTGAAGGGCTTTTTTCTTTTCTTTCTTCATTTATTTTTCTTATTTGTTCATTTTTCAAAAATATCTACAAGTATTCCTGTATAGATGGGACTTTTGTTCTCATCTGGAAAAACTGCTGAAAAAACTGGCAAGAGAGACAAGTGGTGAACCAAACCCCGTCCCAATAGAAAAACCACCACCACCCAACAACCACAAAAACAACAAAGATAGTACTGTTTCAAGAGATGCTATGTTTGTACTACGATCTGAGCAGTAAATATACAGCAAGAATATGGAAGGCCACCTAATAAAATGGGCCACCTGATAAAATGGGCAAAAATTTGCGTTTTAAAAGTACAAGTGGAAATTGAGCTGAATGTTCGAAACACGAAATGGCTTGTTATATCTACTTTGTTATATCTATTCCGGGAACAAAAGAGTCTTCTGTTTATACCGACTGGTGGCCTTGTGGCAGTGCGGGAGGTCAGGGTTCAAATCCTGGCCGAGTCATGCCAGCGACTATAACAGTGTGAATCGATCCACTCAGCTTAGCACTCAGCTTGAGAGCGGAATTGATATCTATGGGGGTTGTCTGGTTGAGCGGTTGAGGCATACTTGCAACTTTCGTAGCCCAAATGGGAGCTTTAAATGCTCTAGGACCTCCTTTGCAGGACCCTCATTGATAACAGTTCTATCAGAACTGAAGAGGCTATCCTAGGTAAACATTAATAATAACAATAAAAATAATAATAATTGGTCAGCGCGGAAAGCAGCTGATCTTCCATAAGCATTCGTACGTACGTCTGTGCGTAATTCCAAGATTTTTTGTCCACAGTTGTAGGCTGATTCCGCAAAACATTGGAATAGAGGCTGCTCCCAAACCGTGGTTAATGTATGAATGGCACACTACAAGTTATTTAAAGTAATTTAATTATTGTGTGTGAGGCCTAAAATACAGAAAAACGTTCAATCCTAATTTGTGTTTCCCAGAACAGAACGACACAGTAAAAGCATTCCGCTAAAGTTTTCAACCTTATACTGCACTATTATTTCAGAATACTGAAATATTACCAGCCGCTTAATCTCTAGCACTCAAGGTAAGAAAATTCTTACTGATTTATAATGACACCCTCTCTGGTGTTGTGGTTGCAACAACGCTTCTGTACTTTGAAAATTGTTTGGTGTCTTGGTGTCCAGCAGTTTCTTGTTTAACTTAAGACTCGTTTACTCTCCTAATTTTATTCTAAAGAACAACAAAAACATTTTGATGGTAAAAAAGACTTTGTTTTGTGTGCTCCTCAATTCATTATTGGAATTTAGTGACAATATGACAGGAGGAATATGTTTGATATGTCATAGCCAATATTTATTTTGAAACTTTACATTTCCACGTAAAGCTAAGGCGCCACTAGAGCGTTTTTCGTGTGCGTGCAATGGAACATTTGCTCCATTGCACGCGCATGAAAATTTTTTGTGTCTCGCCACCCATAAATATTTAAGATTTTTCGGCACATTTTTTGAAAGATAAAAGTTGTGTCTGTGATCTTTTTTGTGAATACTTATGTAGTATTCGTCATGGCTGCAAGCATACAAGACGAGGTTGTGTTGGCTCTTTTATTACTTGACGAAGACGAAGAAGAACAGAAAAGTGCTCCAAAGAGACAATGTTGGATTCAACCATGGTTAGAGAAAAGAGAGACTTATGGGGCGTTTCATACAATATTTCAGGACGTCAGAATGGACCCTAAAAAATGTCAAGCATATATTCGAATGAATAATACCCAATTTCTGTATCTCGTTGATTTGCTTTCTGACGACCTCCAGAAACAAGATACTCAAATGAGAAAGTGCATTTCCCCAGAAGAAATGGTTTGCTTGACACTCCGATGCTTAGCAACTGGTGAAACGTTCCGGTCATTGGAGTTTCAATTCCGAATTTCAAGAAAGAAAATTTCTAATGCGATAATCTGCACCGCAAATGCCTTGGTAAAAAGATTGGGTTCCGAATATTTATCAACACCGAAAACTGAAGAAAAATGGCTAGAGATCGCAAACAAATTTAACGATCGTTGGAATTTCCCTAATGGTTTTGGCGCACTTGATGGGAAACACATAGTAATCCAACAACCAGGCAATTTGGGATCACATTATCGAAACTACAAAGGCACGGATAGTATAGTCTTAATGGCAATGGTGGGACCAGAATACGAATTTTTGTATGTTGAGGTTGGTGCCAATGGCCGAAACTCCGACGGTGGTATTTGGGACCGCTGTGAACTGAAAAAAGCAATAGAAAAGTGAACATTAAATTTGCCAGCTCCTCAAGTATTACCTGGCCGAAACAATAAGATTCCTTTCGTGATTACTGGTGATGATGCTTTTCCGCTAAAAACATACCTAATGAAACCATATCCAATGAAAAATCTTTCACTAGAGAAACGCATTTTCAATTATCGTCTCTCTCGAAAGCGAAGGATATCTGAAAATGCATTTGGAATACTGGCTAATAAATGGCGTATCTTCCGTCGTCCTATCGCGCTAGAACCAGAGAAAGTGAGAACTTTAACTTTGGCAGCAATAACCTTGCACAACTGGCAAAGAAGTATAAGCTCTATTGGGAAAGTTGACTTGCCAAAAGGATTAATTGATCAAGAAACTTCTTTTGGTGAAATAATTTCTGGGCGTTGGAGAGACGACTTACCAACAGGCTCATGGTTTTCCATCGTAAATGACAAATATGGAAACCGCCCAAATAATGTTGCAAAATCAATTCGAGAAGAATTCACCGAATACTTTAACATGGAAGGCGCAGTAAGCTGGCAATGGCGGGCTGCCAAAATTGACATTTAGATATTAAGCTTGAAATAAAATTGTATTAATTTCTTAAAGGATTTGATAATAGTTTAATAATCCCTTTGAAAGTCATTAAAAGTTTTTTATCGTTTTATATATGTTTTTGAGACCCTTGTTTTATGGTCAAATTGTCCAATTATTAACAACACGGCTTGAGTGGCTGAGAAATTAAAATAGGGAGATTCTAAATTGTTCTAGCAAAAGTTTAGAAAAATCAGACAAGTTAATTGAACTTGAAAAATAAAGAAGTCTTGAACAAAATGTGATTTTTATTCCTAGTTACAAATAAAACAAATTTTTTGACCTGATATAAACCGTAAACGTAAAAATATTAATAAAGTTTTTGAAATGCTTAGTTCCCAGTAAATGATGAATCGTTTGAGTAATTTTGAACTGGGCGAAAATGGTCCATGTCCATGATGAGGATTAAAATTTCCTGTCTGCTGAAGCATGCTTGAAAAGATCCCGGACTGGAGTGGGAACTGTTGCGGAATGCTTGCTTGTTTTTGTTGTTCATAATCGAAAAACATGTCCATCACTTTTTTCTTCAACAAAATCCAATCTTTGGGGTCACACTGTAGAAGATTGTCGGCTACCATTTTACCGAAAAGTTCAGCCCTTCTTTCCAAATCTAACTCACTTTTTGAAGATCCTTCTTTTCGTCGTTGGTAGCTAGAATTTGAAGAACCATGTTGCTCTCTTTGTTGCTCTTGTTGATAAGTGTTTTTTTTGGGTGATTGAGTATGTTAAAGCTTTCCACAACTCGGCTTTTGCTGTTTGCTCGTCTGAGGCTTTCTGCACTTTTGACTTCTTTTTAGGAGGCTCAGCGTTTTGGATGCTATCATCTAAAGAGCTAACAGTTTCATCCACATCACAAGTGACATCGATGAAATCCATTTGGTTATAAAACTCCCAATTAGAGTAGTAGACCTCTGAAGAAGCCATGCCGGACGATTGTGATGCTTCTTCCCTAAGCTTTTCTCTTTTATAGTTGGCGACGGTGTTGTGCCAACAAGTCTTAAGCTCTTTAATGATAAATTTTCCATCGAAAAATTCACTCAGTTTGGTCATACGCGATTCCCTCAATACCCTATCTCTATATTCCTCAAGTGTGTGGTTCCACAAAGAAGGATTTTCGCGATAAAAATCAATCAAATCTTCTATCTCTTCACTCGAAAATTGACTTTTTTTTCTTTTCTCTTGTCAAATCAGCTACCAAAAATTCCATTTCTCCATAAAACTTCCACTTTTTGGAAGGTACTTCAACCCCAATGTTTTTCTTCACCTCCCGAAGCATTGATGATCTGAGAGAATGGTACGATGCTTCCAGCTTTTCGATCGTAAATTCATTTTCAAAGAGATCTACCAATGAAGCTTTCAAATCTTCTCTTTTTTCTTTATTTTTATTGTAAGGATTATTGGTGTCCCAGAGAGCTGGATTTTCTTTATAAAAAGCAATCAATTGCTTTTTTTGTTCATCTGTTAAAGTCTTCTTTTCCGACATACTGCTTTTGATGCTTTCCTTCACTACATGGACATACTATACTAGATGCAGACTTTTTCTCTTTATCAAGTTTGTTTTCGAAATTAAAATTCATCAAGTGATGAATAAATAATGATTTTGGGTGGCGACATTATAAAATATCGTCGTGGCGCAATTGCAGAGTATGGGACACGAGAGAGAAAAATAATTTTTTTGCTTCATCCCATAAATTTTGTCCCGGGAGCACTGGCACAAAATTGATCAAATCAATTTTGTGCCAGTGCTCCCGGGACAAAATTTGAAGGTTTTTCGGGTTTTTCCCCTTTTTTTAGTTACAAAAAAAAGAAAAAACAGCCATGAGACAAGAATCTTTTTTCACTTGCGCGTGCAATGGAGCAATTTCCATTGCATGCGCACGAAATAGCTCTAGTGGCGCCTTAGCTTAAGATTACACGTAAGATTATTAGCTTTTGCGATCTTATTTTGTTTATCAAACAAAAGATTTCAAAACAATCGTGTTGAAAACAATGACTTCATGTTACTTTCCATGTAAAAATTCAAAGCCGCGTAAATTTCTTTCGGCCTGTACTGTATATACCAAATAAGGTGGTAAGAAAATGGAAAAAAATGGATTTCACGTAGATTTTACTGAATTCATTTGAAGGAATACTTTTTCCCTCAGTCTTTCAAGGTATGCAAAATATGAAGACTGATTATTTGCGAAATTCACGAAATTAAAGTCCTGGGGAAAGTGTGTTTATCTCATGAAATTAATTTGCACAAAAACTGCTACTATGGATCAGAAACTTTTGGGCATCGAACTTTGGGCATAAACTTCGCAATTTATGGAACTTAACAACCTTGTACCCAACACTTTTAAGACATTTAACAACCTTGTACCCGACACTTTTAAGACATTTAGACCATAGTTTTAAGACATCACATATCAAAACAGACACGAGACCTCAAAAATTAGGATGTTAATCCAAAGTTTCTTTGTGAATATAAACTTTCGCAATTTTTGCAAAGGTTTTTTGAAAATCAGCTTATGGTAATCACTTCCTGATCCCAAAAATACTGTTAGAGACTTTATGGCGTAGTTGCAGTTCACTGCCGGAACTATCGACCTGTTTCACAAGCCTGTAATGGTTCCAAAGAATGATTCATTATGATTCATTTTTGCAGGGCAAGATAATTGTTCCAGGAGTGAACTGCAACTAATCCGAATATTTCTACGACGCTTCCTTTTGACCTAAAATTTGTGAATTTTTTCCCATTAACTATTGGGAGATTAAAGATCAAATATTGCATATTTTTTTAGTCATTTTTCTTTGACTTTTTTTCAGTTTAAATTGCAAAAAAAATCTCAAAGTCACAAAGTTATCACATTAATAAAAATGGTATCCAATACTTCAAGACCTATGACCTCAACCCATAACAAACGGTTCTTCGTAATGTGTACCACTTTGGTATGCTCAACCGCGCTGACCTTCAGGCCCCAGGCCTTCTTGTTTATTTTTACCTCACAAATAGGAAAATGGGTGCACCCATGGGATCTCACAAATAGCCATCACTTTCATGCGCAGCAATAGCGCCTATCACAGTGTAAAGAAACCATAGTCTGGTTTATGTTAAAACCTCACATCTAATTTTTTCGACATGTTTTATTGATGTACAAAATAGTTCGGAAGAAATGAATTGAAAAATATTTTCGTATATAAAAGTTCAACTTTCATTTAGATCCTCGATCGTCCACAGCTCCATCTTGTGTAAATTTATCCACGTGTTCCATGTGTGATGTTCGATCCGTGGTATCCAATCAAAGCAATATAAGAGATGACGCGCCATCTCAACCAAATATAAACAAAATAAACGCTTTCCCAGAAAACTTCAACAGAGATGAACCGATGAAAGTTGAGGGTTTTCTTTGAAAAACAACATCGCTCTTCACTAAAGAAGAGAATAAAACGCAGATCTGCATTATGTCAAACCAAAGAGAGTGCAACATCGAAATGACGAAACCATGGCAACACCATAAAACAGAACGTTTAAAGTTTAAAAACAAATTCACCTGTCCCTTCTATGCTTTTACATACATTCAAATTTTATTTCCTTTTTGGACAATGATTAAGAATCTTGCTACTATGCAAACCGTTGCGCCCTATATCATGTTGAAGAAATCACGATATTTGTTGAAAAGATGGTACCAACAAAAACATTCATCGCTTTGAACAAATTAAGGATTAGATGAGAATAGCTGAAGAACATTAGATTTTTAAGGGAATATTTTCCCCAGTTTGCTCCTGTGTTGTCCCTCAGATCAATACACCTTTCCCAAATTCCAGTTTAAAACCCAATCTTTTTTCAATCTATCCTACTCCGCCTCGTTTTGATACGTTGTATTATTTGATTCATCAGATTATCACATCAAAACAAGTCGGGGCAAAATAGTTAGGCAAAATGTCTAAAAAAAATTCGGGAACCTATCCTCAAAGGGTATTCTCAAAGGGGCAACGACGTTGTCTTTCCCATGCTCGCGCGTTGCGAAAAATTCATTCCGACAGCCCTATCCGTAAGGTGTGAGGAGTTCTTATTGTTTTAAAATTCTCAAAATGGTGGTGTTATACATCATGATAACCCGAACATAAACTAGATAATGACACGTGTAATTGGCCGAACATTATTGTATACTGATAGATGCACTGAACAGTTGCAGTTTAAAATTTCTAAAAAAGCCACATGGCTTTGACAGCATATATCTTTAATCATAAAGAATTTCAATTTTAGCTCCTGTCAATCATTTTTAGGCTCCTGTCAATTATTTTTAGGCTCTTGTCAACCATTTATAGAATATTTCTACGGTACAGGGATATGAACCAGTATGTGAATACAGTGTGTTATCCAAACACATCTCTAACAGTTACCGGTATTAGATGTTCTGAAAAATAATTCGAAAACACCGATTGCTCAAGGAAGCCACCAAACCGGTTAATCGATCAAGAAAGCACAAATGATGGCGCAATAATAATTGAAACTGCGCTTAATTCACAATTTTATTTTCAAGCATACTATACAAATATCTTATCTTAAGATACGGCATCTCCTGTCATGCTACATTTTCTCTATGCTTCTGACGTTGAGCTAACCATGGATGTTGCTCTATTGATGTCACTGTGATACGATTGTTTGCATTTAATTCTAACATGCTGACGATCAGTGAGCGCAACGTTTTTGTGATTTGTTGTTTTGTTTTATAAAATGTCGGCCCTCTCTCCATTTGTTTGATTTGCTCAGCTTTATTGCTATCGTCAAACGGCATTGTTCCTGTTGTCATAATGTATAAAATACAACCTAAACTCCAGACCTCTGAACTTTGTCCATCATATGGAATACCTAAACGCAAATATTGATAACTTCGATTTTAGTCTTCTGGAGCATTCTTCATTAATGAGATTGTTTTAAGAGTATCATTGTTACCACCTATCTTCTGTTGCAAATATCACAAACATGATGATTAATCATATCAGCTATGCACAAAATAATTATTATTCACTGGTCATAAAGATACTACTTGGAGTCTTGTTTTGATTGATGGTTTTATAAGCTCTATCACAAAGTTCTGTATTAGTAATGATTCAGTTCTTATTTATAACATCACATTGTCTGTTAGCAACAATCTTCCTGAGTATTGTTACAGATTCAATCTAGATTCAAACTCAGTAAGTTTTTACATTACACAAACCTCAATTTACCTTTTAATATTTCAACGGGAGCATAAGCAGAGCTTCCACAGTACGTTTTATTAAGGTCGGTTATTTCTGGAGCATATTTTGCAAACCCAAAATCTGTTAATAATGGTTTGCAGTTATTTGTTAACAAAATATTTTCACATTTCAAATCACGATGTAGGATGTTACGTTCATGTAAGTATTTGATGGCTTGCACAATCTAAAAAGAAATAGCACTTAAAAGAACAGTCACTTAAACCTTGTTCATAAAAAACTCTTCTTCTTTTTAGATATTCAATATGTTTATCGTAACCCATTTATGAACCTATGGCGAGTTTCAGTTTACTTTTGTTTAGGCGTTTTTGTTTTTAGCAACATATTGCCGGATCTATGGAAGTTTGGAGCTAATACCTGTTCATAATAAAACAAACATTCACGATTAAATTTTTTCAACGAACCTGTCGAAATAAATTCTTTGCCATATCTTCGTTGATGTATTTATTTTTCTGGATATAATCAAGGAGGTCACCTCCGTTAGCATACTCCATAAAAACATACACTTTGTCGCCTGTATCAAAAACCTCATAAAATCTACAGATGTTTGAATGGTCCAAATGACCGATCACTTCAAGCTCTCTTGGTAGAAAGCAATCCAAAAAGTCTTGAGGAGCTAATTTCCTGTTAATGATTTTCACCGCAACATCTTCGTCGCGATATTTCGAGTACGCCTTCTTAACCTTAGAATAGCTGCCTTCACCAAGTTTAAAGTTTGACAACACGTAGCCACGTGTTAACAATAGGGAACGGTCATTGGTTTGTATCGTATTCTTTATTGGTGTTTCATTTGAAGGAGAGTTAGTACTTTCTTTTTCATCACCTGCCTTCAAATTCCTTTTAATATTTCGAAATATCGAGTAACGAAACATTTTGAAGTTTCTTCCTGATTTGAAAAATGAATTGTAAATGTTTTTATTTCAATTTGACGTCAGATACAAATCTGTTGCTGATATCATTACATTGCTACCTCTAGCAACTTATCTTATATTTTACGAGAAATGAAATCATTCAACACAATGGAACAAGCGTATAGAATAGATTAGAATAGAATAGAATTTATTTATGTAACAACGATGGAGACCTCTCCAATTCAATTACTAAACAAAGGAGGAGGCCACCAAAAAAAAAGAAAGAAAGTAAATGTTTAAATATATATATATTATATATAATATATATATATGTATGTCTGTATAAAATGTATTAGCCAGTGACTTTAGTTTGCGCTCAGAGACATTAGCCAGATTAAGTGTGGAGAGATTCTGTTGGAATCTATTCCACTGTTGGATTGAGAGGCGTGTTAAGGAACTTAGACCAAAAGAATTGGTGTTAGCGGAAGGTAGGTTTAGAAGGCCCAGCGACCTCCCTCTAGTTCCAAAGGGATGATGAACTTTGTTGAATTTAAGTGTTTCAAGGGTATCAGAAGGCAATTTTAGATTTAAGTGTTGATGAACAAGGAGAATATTCAGGATTTCAACAAGATCAAAGAATTTCACTATACCAAGTTCAGCGAATAAAGTTGTTGAAGGAGTTCTGGGTTCACTGAATGTTATCCGCCTTAAGGCTGCTTTCTGGAGAGTGAGAATCCTGTGAGTTACAGAATTATCACGTAAACCCCAGATTTGGCAGGCATACCGCATGTGGGAGGCAAATATTGCATGATAAATGTTGATCAAGGAATTAAGTGGCACATAGTGACGAAGCTTAGATAAGACTCCATTGACCCTTTTTAGTTTATTGGCAACAGCAGAAATTTGGGGTTTCCAATCAAGGTGTTCATCAAGATGGACACCAAGGTATTTCACACTTTGACTGGGGTTCGGTACCTAGAGTTAGATGAATGCGCAGTAAGCTGTTTAGATTGGAGTGAAAAACAATGAACTCAGTCTTTTTTGGATTAAGTGAGATTTTATTGGCATTGAGCCAAGTAGCCAGAATTTTGAGATCAGCATTAACTTTCCTACAAAGAGACTCAACTGTAGTTGCAAAGTTCAACAGCTGTGTGTCATCTGCAAAATGGTAAGTTTCAGATGACTTGATAGCGAAATGCAGATCGTTTATATACAACAAGAATAACAAGGGACCAATCTTAGTAATCTTGGCGGTAGGTGTGTTTGTATATTTCGAGAGCCGAAAGAAAACGACGGATTCATCGCCCAAAAACGTGACAGAGTTTGATCGATTCGGAGGTGTGATTGAAGTCTGAAATAGAAAGGTAGAGGGGAAGCTTCGATAGTATCTGGACAACAGCCAGGCTCGGCGCTTACACGTTGCTGTATGCTTACGCAGGAAAAAAGATCTTTGGTGTCAGCTCACCAAGTGCGAAGATGGAATTATTTAATGCTGGAAAATTCCTGAGTTATCTTGAGTTAGCGGTTGTTACCGACGACTACGCAATCAAGAAAGGATGGTACAAAGACAACATATTTACATAGAATAAAAGATGGCGACGTTACTAGTTATAGATGTCGGGGCAGCTTTGCAGGCGGGTGCTTTCATTGGTGGAAACTACCTCGCGAATCATGATTCGGTAGAAGAAGCTAAGGAAGAACAAAGTAAATGAGCGAAAGCCGTTTTGAAATTTCAAGAAGCTCAAGCAAAAGCAAGTCGAGTGGAACGCGAGAGATTAGAATGGATAAACAAGAAACTGAGAGAAAGAAACGCAGCGGCTACGTACATTAAAGATCTTGATGACTGAATGCGTGAATACTATCTAGCGACAGAACACCACCTTGATCCTCTACCTCATAAACCAGAGTTAAGCAATTTTTATCACCTTTCTGAAGCTCAAAAGACAGGTGAGTTGGCCTTTATTGCGGGAGATCTCGGTATTTTAAGGTTTTTAGTGTATCGCTATATATAAAAAATGCATGAGAAGAAACTGAGCAAGATTTACTACAGACGTGAAAACCCTTGGGTAGGTCACAAGGCCGTCAAAGAGCTTCAGAAGGCATCAGGTTTGAAAAGGAAGGAAGTCCTGCACTGGCTCGCGAGACAGGCGTTATGGCAGATCCATCTACATCGTCCTAAGAGTATAAAGTATGCACATTTTTACGTGACCAAAGTAAACAAGATACACCAGGCTGATTTGATGTTTCTCCCGCATGACGTGCTTTGGTAGGCACGTACAAGTACGTCTTTAACGTTATAGACATCGCATCGTGGTATAAAGCGTATAGACCTCTGAGAACGAAGAACGCAAGCGACGTTGCCGAGATGTTTGCTGACATCTATAAAAAGGGACCTTTAAAATATCCGGATAAACTCCATGTTGACAACGGTTCCGAGTTCAAGTCGGCAACAAGAAAACTCTTTGAGAAGCATCACGTCAAAGTGAAGAGAATTACGACAAAGTATCACCATAAGTTTACAGCCTTTGGGGAAAATTTTAACAAGACTCTGGCTCAGAAACTCTTCAAGATACAAGATGCGCAAGAGATGGAGGACCCCGAGAAAAACAGTAATCCGAGAGATCCTCCAATATCCCGGACAACGCGTTCTCTACTATCTCGCAGATGGTTCTCAGAGAGCTTTTGTCAGAGAAGAACTTATGCTGATTCCCGAGGATATTGAAGTACCTCCTGAGGATGTGAAAGGATGGTAGTTTCGGATATATAAGTTGGTATGAAGGTGGCACCGGAACTCTATGCCACCTTCATACCAACATGAAGTGTAAAAAATGTCGCTAGATCAGAGCTTGAAGGAGGGGGGAATTTCTCCCTCCCTTGGAGGATTGGTACCATGTTGCTCTTCTGGACAAGTCTGTCCATACCCACGTTAGTTGGAAGTTGTCTTATAATAAAAGATGTTACGATTTGGACAATTTGAGGTTTCACAAAAGGACTTTAACTCTAGTGTAGAACTTACCGACATCTATACGATCGACATATCAAAGATCGTTGTAGCAGAGGGTGTCTTAGTGAACTAAAGAAGGAACCAAGTAGAATCATTCCTCTCCACATCAAGACACTTAGGAACTGCCATTCATCAGGTGTATCGAGTTATAACAAAGGCTCTGCCTGGAAGATGGGATTCAACGTGTCGGATGACAAAGTCTGGTGTGACGCTTATATAGCGAGCATCAATCGCATCTAAGAGCTTTTACTACCCTAACAGGTAATCTGATCAGCGCTACGGGTTGGATTAACCCTAAGCTCATCGTGTGGGACGACGATATTAAAACAAAATTTAACGGTGAGGTACCAGTTCATCAAAGCTGCAAGGTAACTGGTGTGCTGAAAATCATAATCACTACCTACAAGTGTATCTGAAGGAGGTTAAGTACCAATTAGTAGACGCGTATGAGAGTCTTCTTAGCGAATCTGTAGATGACGACTGTTTCACGATCCATGATGATGTAGGTGTCAGAGCTGAGTGCTAGTTGAAGGGTGAAACGCGGCTCAACCGTTTATATAGGGTGAGGCCTCTACAATAAACATGTCTCTGAAGCAGTGAAGAGAGAAGGCGAAAGAAAAAGGTCTCTAAGGATACTCTACATTAAACCGAGACGAGCTTTTAGCACTCTTGAACAGATTGTGAGATATAAAAAGAACCAGTGTAGTGTTGGCATCCAAACAGAGTGGAAAGAGTGTCAGAATTGCGCTCTACGGACGCTTTGTGACAATCTCATTAAAAAGGCTAACAAACGACAGCGAGAGAGACGAGTGGTTATAGACGTGGTTATAGACGATGTGGATACGGGAGAAGTCGTCGGGTATGAGTATGAGGTGGACTTTACAAGATACTAGAGGAATCCCCACAAATTTTGTAAGCCTGAAATGGTTTACAAAAACATCCTTGATCACCTAGCGGAAGGGCGGAGCCCGTCACCCGAGGTAGTTAGGGGTTTAGGAGCCTATAAGAAAGAGATGAGTTTGACTTTATTTTCAGGATTACCTAGCATTGAAGTACTTTTTGATGGATATAACCAGCCTTGGTTCAAGTGAGTAGATCTTTAAAGGTTTCTAAGAATTGCAAAGATGAAAGACAGTTTTCGAGATATTTTAGATCGATAGTTTTCCACTAGAAATGATATTGACGAGGGGGACGGTTACAAATAGCCGCCTTGGAAGATTGAAAAACCCGCACGATGGCTTCGTCTCCTCAGAAGGTGCTTTACAGATCACAGTTCGTTCAAAGAAACCTTAAGCTGCACAACTCGCAAAATGGTTGTGTCGAAAAGGAGTAGAGAAGATTGTGCAAGAAAAGGAAGAAGCGGAGACAGCGCTTGCGTTGCTGAATGACGCCCTTACGGTAGCTCAGAGTGTACTGACAGAGGCTGAGCATCGAAACACTGCTCAAGAAGCTTAGATCATAGAACTCCAGCAACGCTACGTGCTGCATCGGGGACCAATAGATAACATTCTGTGCGTCGTCAAGAAGAATGACATCGACGAAGGCGGGCAGGCGGGCTAGTATGTGTATTACATGATACAATGTCAGCGGAAACAGCTCCCCGATCGCTTGAATAGACTAATAGACTTAAGGTTAAAGTACCCTGACATGGATGAGCTCGGTGAATGCGACGATGCTAACGCTGCACATACGTGGTACCGATTTAGAGAGGATCTCCTAGGCAGGGACAGTTTTTATAAAAAAACTCTTCACTCTACTAGATGACGACATTCGAGGACATGTTCGATAGCGCTATGATGTAAAACATAACAAAACAAACTTGGAGGTGGTTCATAGGTTACGTAGCACTTTCATGTTGGGAATCAGAACTGTCGACGAGTTTTTTTGCGATCTCTTCCCTTCCCTGACGACGACCCATCTCTAAGAGCTCATCTTTATGATGGTCATAGAGCTGCTTGATTGCCTTCTTAGACTTGGATCTCAGTTCTTGCTTCTTACTCAAATAATGCATTTTCTCTGTCATAATACGAGAGAACTCCGAATGATCGACACTCCCATCTTCTATGCTCTTTGAGATAAGCATGATCAGACCGTCCAGGATCGTTTGAGCAGCAGTAGCGATATCGCGATTTTTCAGTCTTTTCACATCGAAAGCTGAAGCGCTCTTCTGGACCACGATCAACGCAAGGTTCAAGACGAGAGTTGTCACACAGAGGGCGATGCTCATTGACATGTCTATACCAGAGACTTGACACATGATCTTCCCGCCTGACAACACAACACTCACTGCATTCAAAAGTATGAAAGATGTCGCAACGATAGAGTAGCGTGAAAATTTTCCAGAGCTGTGCGATCATTTATCTCGTTAGACAAGTAAGTCTCCGTCTCTTTAATCGTCTGGAGCATAAAATGTTGTGCTTGGGGGTCCATCTACCTCATCTGGAGCAGTCGGCAAAACAGGGAATAGTTTGTTCGTGTTTAACTCATACATTGCCATTGTTTATTTTACCGTTAGTTTCATTCTGATATCAACTGATTATCGACATCTTTGTTGCTTTCGTCGGTAATCTTGAAGGTCAAGGTGTCTGTTGGATATTTCAGCTGAGCAATATAGACGGGATTGGAATTGTATTTGTATAGCAGGTTCTCACCGTACTCATACTCTTCCTTTTTGAGTTCGAAGTGGTGTAGAGTATTCGTGAGCGCCGTATTCTCGATTTCTTCGCAGTTGTTCTATAATACCCACCTGTAAAATGTTTGTGTAAAGGCATCGATAACCCGAGAAGGTCTAATAATCCAGGCTCGAATGCAGCTTTGAAATGGATAAGGTTCGACTTCCATCTGCAGTTTTATCTACATACACTGTTTTGTTGCTTCTCGTGTTTATATTTCTGAGGATGCTTGATGACGTGTGAGAACGTTTTGAAAAATCAATATACGTAGGATTTGGATGGGGAGCTACCTGACCTTTCGATGTAATCACACGCGAATCCTTTTCTAGATTGTGCCACCCCACAACGAGCAGAGCATTGTTCAAGTACAACTCAGTCCCCGCTTTCAGAGTGGCAGGGAGCCGCATTTTACCTAGAGTATGCACGTACAGATATTGCTGCATTTATTCTATGAAGAAATGAGTAATCTTCTAAACTTTAACTCAAAAGTAAAATATGTACCAGACTATGGGAAACTTAGCGTCTTAATACCTCCAGACGAACTATGGAAACAGCGAATCGTTGTCGATCAAGATAGATCCTTGTTCACTGCAAACTTCCGGAATATCTTCCTACCGTTCCAACCCGAAGGCGTGATAGATCGTTTCGGAGAGCCTCTAGACTTTTACCTCGGACAACTCTCGTTCGCTTTCTGGGTGAGTACCGTGGGATGCAGGATATCCACCTTTCATCTTAATCACGAGGTTCCGATGATCCGATATATTTTCCGCTTTCACGTCTACCTACAAACGCGTCTTATTCTAGAGGAAATGGAGGTACCTCTACCAAGAGATCTTACCTTTAATCCAAGACAAAATCCATACAACGAGACTGCTTTCCGAAGTATTTCTAGAAAATTCGGTATCATACCAGAGCCTACGTATTGGCGATATCTCTCACGGATTCAGATTGGTAAGGATAACCTCAAAACCCATGTTGACGGATTAACCTCCTCCGAAACATGACGAGTTAAAGGTAAGAAAACTACTAGTTTTCATAAACGTCAAGATATTGTAGAAACACCTTAACCTTAGTACCGGGATTCACCAACGCACAACAACATGAAGAGGAAAAGCAAACTTTAACTATCGCTGGAGTATCACTTATTGCGCTTGGAATTTACTTTTCCAACTAACCAGTTTCCTAGCCGACCTAGTATGAAAACGATGAGTAGCCAGATGTATACCATAACTTCCTACTTCAGAAAGTTCAATAACCAGCTTACAAAGCTTCCGATGATCCCAGGTAACGCCGCTCCAAGCTTCACCCAAGTTTCCCGAGTAGTTGCCCAAGCGCTTCGAGGTGCTTTTTCATCTACTGCTGAACTCCTTCAGACTTGTCAGGCGGCTTTCCACCTGCAGAAGCACCACCTGTAGAACCACCTGAGAGAGATGTTACGATCGTTGATATTATCAGTGATACCACTGTTAAGATCGAGGCGATCGTGATCCCTTGTTCTCTAAATAATGTACGTAATTTCTCACCTAGTGTGGCGTCACTATCAAGTACCTTGGTAATTGTCTCTCTGATCCGTAAAAACTGGCTAGAGAGCTCTTGTCGATTGTTGCTGAGCACTTCCAGTCGTGCAGCACGTTCCGTTTTTAGATCAGAAAGTCGCCACTTAATTTCGTTACTTTCACCTAATTTCCCCTCCTCGAGAGCTATATGTTTGTCCAAGTCACCTAGTTTTGCCAGATTGTTTTCCAGTTCCCTGCGAATATCTAAACCGAGAAGCTCGCGCATTGGAAGTTCCTCATCGCTAGGAGCAGTTCGCAAGGCCTTCTCCGCATCTTCAATTTTATCAAGCACTTTAGTATCGTCTAGACGCTGCATTTTCAACTCAGTGAGCATCTGTTCCACGATCTTGCGAGCTGCGACCCTCTGTTTGCGCATCCAGTCTGGTGTACTTTCTATACCTAGGTGCGTCTAAATCGCGTTTTCTCCTCCAATAGTTTTCAACCCTCATTCTCCATTCTTATAAAATTCCATCTGAGTCGGGCCATTTACAGATGTTACCTGGAAGTGGGCTAAGCTCGCTAAATTAGGCTCTTCTTCTACAACGAGGTGTTTGTACAAGCTTGCCGTTTGATTTCCTCTCCTTGTAGAGCGGATGTGCTGGATATTTCGGAAGACGTCATTTTATCTAATGGAGTGATGAAGCTAGATTCCTCCATATCGGGTTATAGAGGTGATGTTTCATCTACAGCATCTTCGTCGTTCACATACCGTTCATACGGAACCTCGTATGCTCCATCTTCATATGCATCATAATCCGTCATTTTTTTTCATATAATAAATGAGTATCTACAGAAACATACTTAAACCAAAGAAGAACTATATGACTCGTTTTGGTCTAAAGCACCGAAACAGCACGTCAGAATCTCGCATACACCGAGTACGATCGATCAGAACCAGGTCTTACATGTGAAAATACCAAACCTTGGTGCGAACGATGTGATGCTACCTGAAAGTTTGAAGCTTACTTTTGATTTTGAAGTGAAGAGTACAGACACAGCGAGGTATATCGTGAACACTCTCAGAAAGGCCTTAGTTAGCGAGCTTATGATCGAATACGAAGGGAATATCGTGTAGTCGTTCTCTGATATCGAAGTGTTTCATCTTTACACAGATAAGTGGGCTTCGGAGAAACACAAGCTTTTCAAGATCGAACAAGGTGTAGATGATGAAGGAGATGTGAGTAAACTCCGAGTTAAAACGCTCTGGCTAGCGCTCATGGCAACAGACTCGCCTTGTGGGAATATTTCGAATAACTGAAACATCTACCATTCATACAGCATGATGATCGACTAAGTTTTCGATGGAAATTCGCTCCTTATGGAAATGTTATCAAATACGCTGGAACAGGAAGCGGAGCTTCGAAGAAGGATCCTGATGGTACGTATACCATATCTTCGATCGCTTTGGAGTTCGACAAAGTAGAAGATATTGGATACCAACAGGTTGTCGAGACCGCTTCGATAAATCGCTCTTTACCCTACACTAAAGTATTGAGACACCGCGTGATACCACTGAAAAAAGAAGATACCATGTGGAACATACAAGTTAACGTACCAAGCGAGAGTTTAAGCGTTATTTTGATGTTCTACGTCGAACCTGGTAATCGAAAAGCGTACGCTTTCGCCAACGAGAAGTTTTATAATCCCAAGATCTCGAAAGTAGACATAACAGTTGAAGGTGAACCGAATCAGCTATGCACTCACGGCTTGCTTCTGAAAGACATATATGAGAATGTGTGGCGATATTTCAGCGGAGACAAGCACACGGGTATATTTCCAGCAGACTTTTACAGCATGAGATATTCGTTGTTCATCGACTTCAGAACTACGTCTGACAACAAGCTACACGGAACTGGTAGACAACTCAAGAACACGAATGACGGTGTGACTTTAGCGATAACCAAGAAAGCTGAGTCTGCAGGCTCTATCAATTGTTACCTCTACGTCTTGCAAGATGGACAAGTCAACTTTGAAGATGGGCGTTTAGCGAGTGTTGGCTATTAAAATAAATGGATCTCGTGAAAGAACCCTGTACTTGGAAAGACGGAGCTGGTTCTTCGTCTTCTACAAAACGAGTTCAAGCATCATTTTGACTACATCATCATCATCTGCTCTACCCTCAAGTGGAATGATACCTACAAAGCATGCCAAGCCTTGTGGAAAGATGACGATATTTTTCTAGTTGAACCTACACTAGGAAGAGAACTGTTGGATTGGATCAAGAAATTCTCAGCTATCTTACAAAACCAAGAGACATAGATGATTGTATAGGTGACGAGAAACTCGACAAACGAAGAAACCCGCTTTTAGATCTAGCTATCTCTGGACGTCATAAACAACACAATTCACTCAAGTCTACACAGCTGTCACGAAGAACCTCCGAAGACAGGCAAAAATACTCTTTACTTGGTACCCGAAGGAAAGGAGTGATGTGAAGACCCTTGATGAAGAAACTAATGTTATAGACGATTTGATATCCATTAAGAATCTTTGGAAGAGTGGTAAACATGTTTGCTTGTATATACGACTAGAGTACCCTCAAGCGTATCACATTCTTCAATAACCCTCATCGTTTGAGTTACTGAAGATACTCCGTTAGAAACTTCTTCTCGTCTTTGTCAAACTATCAATCTCATACTCTGTCTGGATGCATTGCAACTTCAAGCAAATCGTAGTACAGTGTTTTTGAAAACCGACGTTTGTGGTGATAGTGGAACAACTCCTCGTGTAGTGTCGTGTAGTGTCGTAACCTAGCCATCCTCTACATAGCTTTACAATCTCCACATGACCACCCAATTCCGCCCACAACAATGCTACATCAAAGTTAGTCGCACTCCACTTTTTGCACAGCTTGACAATCTGCACTTGACAATCCACAGCTGCCCACCGCGATACTTTTGACGCATGCGAAGATGTCTTTGATGGTGACTGTCCCAGAAGGTAGGCTGTCCCAGAAATGTCTGAACATTTAGCAGTAAATTTACGCTTGTCGAGTATCTCCGCAGGTACTCGATATATCAGAGATTTACCGTACCATTTTGCTGCAGAGGGGTGTCAGCAGTTTTTCCGGTGATGATGTCACAGCTATTTTTTGGGGTTACTGCGGAGGGAGGCGGAGGCGGGGTTTGAGCACTGAAAATTGAAAATGTGTATATATTGACCCCTTCTACTACTAGGTAATCATGGATTTGTGTTTTGTCGAATCGAGGTTGGTAGATCGAAAAGGTAAAGATGAAAACGAATTCGGACGATTTAGAGAAAGAGTACATCGGACCGTACATCTTACTGAAATCGGGTAGTTTCAACATTTTAATAACACTGTAATAATACGTAATATGTATGGTCAACTGCCAACTGTTCCAGAAGATGACAACATTTCTGAACACAGTAATGTTATTTCTCTGGATTCACCGAATTATTCACCTGCACCACTGCAAACAATTCCAGGACGAAAAGTTCCTAAACGAAAGTAATCTACAGATAAGACAGATCTTCTCCTCATTAAAGCACTCGATAAACAATTGACAGAAATATACCAATGATTAACACTGAAAGAAAGAAAAGTTAAACACAAGTCGGGTTACAATGGTTTTTAGTGATATCAGATTACGTTAGTTTATTCAGTGAAATATCTATTTATACATCTTGTAGCAGTTGTGGAAGATAACTTGTTTTATAGCTTCTCAAACTCAAACCCAGGTCGGTTTGTCTCTTTTTGATACGAAGACTGTGAGGTTGATGGCTAATAACACTGGATCGAGTTTCTATTGTTTTTTCGTTGTATAAATTATATATGGATTTTATATTTTATTGCTATTAGGAAGGAGAAAACTTTTGTTTCTTATTTACTTGCGTTAGCAGTCGCGTTTTTGGCGCGATTTTTTTATGTAAGCCAGGCTTAAATTTGTGAATCGGGGAAAAATTTAGTCACTTTTCCAAAATTATTCACTTTTCCCCGCCCAAATTTTTCATTTCACGTTAAAAAAGTTACTCGTTAATTTAAAACCCATTATTAAAGTGTTAAATTATATTTTTCTAATATGACTTTAAAACCTACAATCTTCATCTGTCATACAATCTTCATCTGACATACAATGTTCGTCTGAAGAAACACATACTGAGTTCTCCTTCTCTTTGATTTGAGCCAAGATCTATTTGGTATCATCCGAATATGGTTCATCTAAAGTAAATTGCGCCGAATTCACTTTATCAGCCAATATTTTCAGATTATTTCTGTTGTTTTACCAAACAACCGAAACTTTAATTTCGATTTCCAGCCCCCCTTGCGTTAAGGGGGACTGCTTGACAGTCGTCGAAACAACTCGAACTGTAATATTTGCACCGCCTTGAATCGCAAACCATATGTATCGGCTTAATTCCCTTTGTATGTGTCCGACTACACATAAAACCAATTTCCCAGGAAGTTTAGTGTATCCAGCAACAGCATATTTGTCGTGTTTATTGTTCTTTCCATTTCTAAACTCAATTTCCTGTCTACGAGTTTCTTCAGTCGGAAAAAGGTCGTGATGTCATTATGGCAGGCTGGAGGGCAGCTGGTATCATAGACGTTTTGAAGAGAACAAGAGAGACTGGCTGTGTACGAATGAATCCGTTCTCATTGTAACTTTCATTTTATCAAAAGATAAACTTTTATTTTGTTCATTCGTGTTAATTAAATTCTTTTTTGTAAGTTGTTATGGGCATTCGAGTTAATTTCCTTCGCATTAATTTTGTGCCTCGTTAATTTCCTGGAATAAGGTATATGGCATTTTCGGTTTTCCTGATTATAGTTTCTTAATTTATAGATAGTTATTCTTGTTATTCCTTTTTATTTGTGGACTTTAAAACCTGACTTTTTTATTGTCATTGCTATTCCTTTATTCTGTCGAAAAACGACTTGAAAAATAGCTGTTTTATAGGGCATTAAGAGAGCTATTCTAACGAAAATTATGACGGCGGTCGATTTATTCCTGAACCAATGGACCTGTTGGATTTATGTATGTAACATTTACATATGAGCCCTTAATATTAGTAAGAGTGTGTCGAACAGCAAATCGAAATATTTTCTGATCGATGTTGAACTTGGTATAGCTATGTTGTATGTGTTGCACAATGTTCAACATGGCACAGATTTCAACTTTTAAGGATAATAACATCATGCAATAGTCACATGAAGAAGGTCAAAAGCCACTCGTGGATTTATAACGATGTCTGTCCTGTGTCACCTAGCCAAATTGTTGGGATTCCTGGCTAGTCACGTTGTTATTAAAGGAAAAATCAAACAAATACCAGAAAAAAATGCAAAGAAAATTCATTATTGGCCGTAAAAAGTAAGGGACGTCTTTAGAATAAGAATAAAAAAGAATTTTATAAAGAGAGTATAGGAGAGTTTAAGTGGATAATTCTTAGAGGAATTAGGATTTGAGATGGGATTGATATATAAAACTTATACCAGCTAACCAAGAGCTAGATGATTTTTTGAGAAATTCTATATTCTATCTTATAGCTACAATAACGAAAGTTTAGATATGATTTTTCACCTACCTATGGATCTGCTGTGACTTTTACTGTTTTCATAGGTGTATTCAGGGTGAGTCAAAAAAAGTGGAGGAGTCCAATGTTATGATATTTCTTTTCAGTCTTAAGTGTCGACTAGGTTACTTCCACATTTTCCTTTTCTACTTCAAATGACTAAATTCTCCTCCACAAATTTTGACTGAGTTCTAGCTACGCCTCTAGTTTTAACATGTCTCAATGATTAGCTATCAAATGTCTAATGTTATGTCCTATGAAAGTGTATTCTATTATCAAGACCAATTCTGTACGCTTGACTGCCAACGTAAAACTTAAATACACTAGCTATACACACAAGTTAGTACCGTTAATAACATTCATTCATTCATAATTTATTTTCAGTAGGTTAAAAATTACAGCGGAAAACTGATGTGGACCTACAACATAAAAATTTAAACTAACAAAAACTTGTAATAAGTAAAAATTGTAGGAGATGCACTTGAAACCACTGGGTTAAAAGTCTAAATCCTGCCAGTGAAAGAATAAAAATTCATGTAGGAATTTATGATAGATGTTAGAAGATTGGGAATTTAGAAGAAGCATTAACCACCTTGAAAGAAAAGGGTAAAGGTTGATAGGATATGTTGTTAATTAAAATATAATAATAAAATATAACAAAATAAATATAATGTACACTGTATAAAATACTATAAAATCTGTATTCAAGGGGCGATGTATTAAGACCAAAGAGATTAGCAGAAAATTTGCCGATATGCATATAGAAATGTAATGGTATGCATTAAGCAATGATGTAAATTAAGCTAGTTTCAATTATAGAATTTAGAATTTAGGCCTTCAGAAGGTTAGGAAATTTGGGTATGGACATGTTAGTTAATGAAATTATATAGCCAATTAAATATTAAAAATTTAATGATAAATAAAATTTTTAACATTCCTTTTCATTGCTCCTGTACAGAATCAAATTGCCTCTAGTTCATCATTCGACAATTGATTCTAATCACTTGATCGATATGCAAATGACTTTTTATCTTATTACTAATACGCATTGTGCATCCCACTTTTAGTTTAGAGAGTGATATATATACAAGAGGAAGAGCACGGTTGTTTTTGGGCAGTAACTCGTCAGGAAAATGAACCTGTAAAAAAATTTTACATGCTATACAAGTATATGATCTTATTAAAAATAGGGAAGACGACTCGGTAATTATTTCGTAGGGCACGCTGATTTTGTGGTTTTGATTTTATATAAGTCCCTGGAAGTTGGTTAGTGTAAAGCTTAAATGTGAGACATGTGATTTGTCGTTTGTATATTAAGTCAATTGACTTTTAACTGGATACAGCAAGAACTTGGCTGTCAGGTACCCTTTTACGAATTCAGTGGATAAATCTGGCAGCATTTATGTGCAGTTCATCAAGTCGCTCAAGATAACGGCTTGGCAATTTCCCCATATATACAATTGGGTCATTAGTTAGTAATAAAGAATTCAAAATAGGAGAACCTCAAAAGGTCTTTAGCAAAAATTTGCTGGTGTAAACGTGGTATATTATAGCAAATGTAAACAACAGATCTATCTATTGATGATTAAAACAAGGATGGAGAGCAATAAAGTAAATTGAAATATATTGAGATAACCAAGAATCAAGAATATAATATATATATATATGAAAGGATTATCCTTGATTCTTGATTTTTGGTATATCTCTATATATATTTCAATTTACTTGATTGCTCTGCATCGTTGTTGAAAGGATATTATATATAATATGAAAAATTATTTCTTCAGTGTTTAGATTCATCCCTCATGATTTGAAAGATTTAAATGTTGGAAAACATTAAATTTATATCATATATGTTTTAAGCTTTAAAAAATTATGTCATCATCCAATAATGAAAGGAAGCCACTACTGCAGCGAGAAATAAGAGAAGATTATTATGATGGCAACATTGGAGATTCAATGACATCAGATGATTACAACACATATATACAGCCATATGCACATACAGAAACTGCAACATATTGGTGAATATTCTTTTTTATTTCTTTTTCTAAACAAGGTTTTAAGGTTCTAGTTTAAACAATTTAGAAAGATTTGGTTTTGTGGAATATTGAGAAACATTGACAAATACTTAAGAGTTACCCAACAAAACAGATTAAACTTTGGAAATGAAAAGAAATTGTAGAAAGTGATAATCTTTAAGCTCACATGTAAAATAATTTCCATTCTTTCAACGAATTCATCGAGTAGTACAGCTTATTTCTTATGATATGACTATGACCATAGCAAATTGGTTTTTCATACATTTTAACAAAGATTTACAAAAAAAATTGACCTCCATTTTCCTTTAAGCATAATGCAAGTGAAGATATAAGTGAACTCACACAAACTAACAAATTTGGACTTTACTCTTTCACATGCTCATAGTGCACACCGTTCCCTGAAATGTGATCACCTAGGTTTTATCATGAACGTTGCCTTGTGTAACCCTATGTGTATTTTCATTGGCCTGTTTAGGTATCGCTGGTATATTTTAGCTTTATATTCATGTATCGCTGCAATGGGTAACATAACATGGAATACATGGGGTCCTATCGAACAATCTGCACGTGCTGTGTTTGGATGGTCGCGTGGAGACATCTCACTATTATCAGATTGGGGTGCTATAACATTTGTTATTTTTGTGTTCCCATCATCGTATATACTTGATAAATTTGGTAAGAAAAAACACTGATACTATAATACATAATTAGGTTAACTTCTAATGATAAGTTTGTACTAATATTACGTCATATCATAATGTATAGCTGAATCTATCTAATAGAAATTATCATTATCATTTTCAACTATACGATGAGAATTATATGTATTTCGTTTTGCTAATTTAAGTGAAAGGATTTTGAAACCAGTTGATTAGTTTGTTTAGATACTGATATAGAACAAACTGTAAATATATATTTCGTTATTTCAGGGTTGCGCAAAGCTGTTTTAATGTCTACTTTTTGTTTCCTTTTTGGCAGTGGTCTGCGTTGTATATCATCAGATAAAAAAATTGCTACATGGCTGATTCACATTGGCCAAATATTTATTGGCTTAGGTGGCCCCATTGGTCAGTCAGCAGCAACAGCGTTATCAAGTACATGGTTTCCACCCCATCAGCGTACGACAGCAACCGCCATAGCTTCATTAGCAAGCTACTGTGGCACTGCTATCAGTTTTGTCATTGGACCTCAGTTAGTCAGTTCAATTAGCAACACAAAGGACGACTTAGAAATACATAAAGGCAAGACAGAAATAATGAGATATATGTATATACAGTGTGGAATCGTTGGTGGTTTGATTCTTTTAACAATTATTTCATTTCCATCGAGGCCACCAAAACCACCAAGTGCAACTGCAGTGATGGAGCGAGTTGACTTTAAAGATGGGTTAAAAAAACTTTTAAAAAACCCGCAGTTTCAGTTAATAGCTTTAGCTTATGGATTGACCACTGGTGTTTACAGTGCGTGGTGCTCCGATCTTGCAATCAATCTGAATGCATTTAATATTGATGATGAAACTGCTGGCTGGATTGGTTTTTGGGCTGTTATTGCAGGATCCATTTCTGGCGTGTCTTTATCATTGTAAGTTTATCATTTTTTTCTGTTGAAAGTAAATCCTTCAAAAAATTAAACTTAAAATAAAACATTAAGAGTATATTACACTTGAGTTTAATTCCGTTTTAATTCGGTTAAATTTTCGGTTTTGGACTGCTGAATATTGCTTACTTGAAGTATTATTGACAGGTATCTTCTATGAGACAAAAGTTCCTGCTCTTTCTTATTTCCTCAAATGGATGATCAGATGATAAAATGTTCTTGTGGAGTAATTGAAGCTCTACTTCAATGCTCAGTTTTGATGAGGAGAGGGTACACGAAAGTACATGCACAAAACCAAGTTTCAAAAGTACTGTATAATCACTTAGTAAAATCATTCTCTTTTTAGAATGGCAGATCGACTTGGTGCATTAAAGTTATTGATCACCATGTTATTTATTGTGGCAACTGCTGCTTTTGCTATTTTTAGTTTAGTTTGTGCAAATGTTATCCCACATTCCATGGCATTATTTTACGTAACTGCTGTGGTTGGAGGATTATGCTTGAATGGTTCTATCCCACTATTTTTTGAATTAGCAGTTGAATCTAGTTATCCGGTGGCGGAAGGAATTAATACGGGTGCCATGACTTTTTCTAATAATGTGTACTGCTTGATCTTTTTATCCATTCCATTAATCCCTGGTACTGGGACATCATGGATGAACTGGTTTCTTGTTGCTAGTTGCCTCTTATGTGTACCCGTGATGATGATTTTCAAGGAACGGTACAGAAGATTAGAAATTGATTTGGTGGATAGTGATACTGAAGGAAAACCTACAAATGTAGATGCATTGAGTTATCCTGTTATTGACTAGATATCTTTTATTTCTATTTTCATAAATCTGTCACTTAAACACGCATAGGCACTATATTCTTGTACTGAATTCATAATATATATATATATATATCAATTTTTGATAAGAACCATATAGATAATAAGCTAGCAAGAGTTTTGTAGTGTCTTCTGATGTTCACAACCTGTATTGTATTCAAACATAGCTTCTTTTGAAAGTTAGTTCTCGACACAATCATGATTATTCACGAGATGGTTGGTTAGAGTTTCTTTTGAATCTTTTTTTATGTGGATATGTGAGGTATAACAGTTTTTAATGATTGTATGTGTTATTTTAACCTTAATGTTATTTTAACCTTACATACAGTTCAACTGGTCATTTCTTCTAACCTAAGTTTATGGTGCAAGAAAATTCTAACGGGTAAGTGAGGTTATGCCTCGTTTGTTCAAATGTTTTTATAAGACATTTCACCAATAGATTTATAATGAGGAGAAATCGTCAGTAAAATATACTCTTAGAAGATATTCATAATGGTAGCTTTTAGATTTCATTTTTAATGTTCGCTTTTAGCCTGGTTTTTATCAATGTGTTTTAGATTGAACATGTGAAGATGTCGTTATTTAATGTGTTGAAGAAGTGTATAGATATAAACATCCATGATATAAAACTCAGGCTAACCCTGTACAGCCTGGAGAAGCGTGAATTCAGAACTTTTATAAATATGAGAAAAAAACTTCATTCATTTCGGAAAATGTTGAACTTTTTCAGAGAACAATCTTCTTGATGTTTTTGTGCTAAAAACTAAATTTAATTTTTTCTTGTATTGTTCTTAAACATTTTGTTACTGTATAAAAAATGTTTTATTTAGAAAATGTTATTTTATTCTGCAGAAAGAACTATTTTCTCACATTTTCGACCGGAGAAAACCACTCTATCAAAGATTAAATCTTCTCATAGAGTTTACCTTCTCCTTTTATTTCAGCAACAAAATAAGATATGGTAAAGATACAATAAAAACGCTTGCGATTGCAACGAAACGTGTTTCTCGTGTCTCCGAAGCCTAAAGATTCATGATCTTTTTAACCCCTGCTTCACCACTGAATCTATATGGTGTCAAGTGATCATATGGTGTTCCCAAAGAATGTTTCGTTGTCATTTTTATCGTCAGTTTCTTACTAGATTGCAGGCCACGAAACCTCTCCTTCTTTATAAAACTGAAGAAAAGGTTAAGTGTGGGACCCAGACTATAAAAAGGAAACATTTTCTAGACAGCTTCTACAAAACCATATGCTTCTCATGACTTTTAGCAGTGTGACAAATTTGTCCGGTTTCATTTTTTTACTTTTATTTTATCGAGGATAGCTGCTCCTCACCTGGAACGGTTGACCTCAATGAGGAATGAATATGAGAACTTTCCAGACTGGAAGCTGACTTAATTTATGATTTATTTTCAATTCTTAGCTTTCATTTATTAAACCGTATGAAATCGTCACTTTCATCATTCAGTACGGACAGCCTTGTCAATAATTCCTGTCATCTTTGGCGAACGTGTATTTTTGGTTGGTTTGAAAGCAATTTGGCATTGGGTAGTACTAAACCCTGCAACCATACCCAACCAGCCAAACAATCTAGCCAACCAGATCCAACCCTAACTCGTTGGTTGATAAATATTAAGCTGGTTTTCCACTAGTTGACTTTTTATGATTGATTGACTTACAGTCATGGACAAACTTAAATGTGCGGTTGAACTTGTTGCACAAGATTAATTCGATTTCTTCAAAGCGTCGATAGAAAACAAAGTTGTAACAGAACAAAAAAATCATTTGATCGAAAAAGTGGCCTAGTGGAAAACCGGCTTAAACATTCGAATTTTATGTTTGAATATTGCTTTTTACGGTTTTGACGATAGAAAATATAATATTATATAATATAATATTACGATAGAAAATATAATATTATATAATATAAATATACCAAAATAAGTGTGTATCTTAAAAATGTTAATGTATCTTAAGATAGCTCCACTTTTAGCCACCCCTTGCATCAAATACATTCTTGAAATGTTGAAGGTAGAAATGTAGAAGAAATGTTGAAGGGAGAAATGTAGAAGAAATGTTGAAGGGAGAAATGTAGAAGAAATGTTGAAGGGAGAAGAAAATGAAAGGTTGTTATCAGAACGAAATGGTTTTTGACAAAATAATTTGTTTTCTTCAAACTCAACAAACGTCCCACTGATTTCGAGAAATCTACTATTTATTGATTTTTCAACTTTTTGAGCATATTCTTAAAAGGTTGGTTTGTTATTTTCTAATGATTTGAGCATTTCCTTGATCACATTTGTGCCATGCAATCTCCTGTATGTATATCTTCCAGTTTAAAGTGAATGAGATTTAATCACCAAGTACGCCATTTGAGCTTCGCTTCTCATACCAAGCATTCCAAGCAAGTATTCGAAAGCAATCATGGTTTCTGCATTTACTACGTTATTATGATGTGGCTTCGAACACATTCGTACAAACGTTGAACGGAGGAAAATATGGGTACAGGGGGGACGTTTTTAGTGAGAAAAAAACGTGTTAGTGACGTATTCATATAATCGATAAGTGAACGAAAAATAAAGTTAAAACAATATTTCATTTATTATTTCGACAAATCTTCTTTTACATATTTGTTGACAAAATATATTAAACATGAAAATATAAAACACAAGAAAAATAGATAAATTGCTACAAAAAATACAAAACTGTTGGCTCCCTGTGAGTCCATTTCAAAACCGATTGATACATCCATATATCCCTCTACTCCTGAGGTGGTTCTACGGACATATGTCAGTTGACTTGATTGGTTCTACAGACATATTTCAGTTGACTTGATTGGTTGTTCTAGGCGCATTCGAATATATAGGTTCACCAATCACATTCTTCATTGAAAATGTTTGATGCATTTTGTCCATCACGAAACTTCTTTCCATTTCTACTTGCGTTAATTTGGGAATACAATAATATATAGTTTCTGCTTGTTCACTGACGATTTTTTTTGGCAAAGCGTATTTTACTTCCTCAAATAAAATTCCTTCTCGGCTGTCTTGTACGATTTTTGTAATCCTGATCATTTTGTTAACTAGGATGTTAAGAGATTAATGAATTTTCAATCGAATATGATATACTTATAACTAGTGAATGTATCACGTGACTTTCATACTTTCACTTTCGCATACATTACCGTTCATTCTTCCGGCCACCCCCAACCACCTCAGTAAGTCAGTCAAACCTGTTAACAAAATATTCTTGTAGCAAGCCGGTACTCATCGTGTTTTCGGTGTTCCTGCGAACAAAGAAATAAGCTTAATTAAGGGAAATGTATTGAAAGAAGTGTTTTTTCCTGAAATTAACACCCAAATCGTCTATTACATATTTATATAGAATTTAGGAGGGGGAGCAGGCTTATTAGAAGGTGTGCTTAAAAGTACGTAGGCTTTAATGGAGGAAATACAATGATAAGATTACTTTTGGTTACTTTCTAAACGCCTGAACGGCTGAACTGGTATTTTCGAAAATAGCGCAACGTGATTGTAAAATTTACGTCATAGCGGGGAATATTCTTCAAATATTGACCTCGTCACGTAAACGTTGAGATCGGTCAATATTTTCCGGTATTGCCCTCTTAAACAGTTATTATAGGGTTACTTTTAACGTCCTTGGGGAATATCCATTATCTCAATGGCTCTTCATCCCCTCCGACAGTCAACTTGTAAGTTATCTTACCGAATTTACAGAACGAACTAATTGGATGGTCCTTTTTATGCAAAGGCAACGACCTCCAAATTTCAATCCAAACAATGAAATTTATGAATGAAAGATTGGTAGTAGGAAAGTGAAAGTTAATAAGCGTGATACTTTGTGTATTTATTCCTTTGAATGGCGAACAAGTCGTTAATAAATGCCATCCGCTCACGTAAAAGGAAATAAAGGACCAATCCGAAAAGGAAACAGCAAAGCTTATTGAAATTAAAAAAAACTTAATCACTGTCTTTTCTAATTTCCGCGCGATCATTTTTGAAATTAAAACACTATTGACTTTGTATAAATTTGTAGCTACGTTTGAAAAATAGATCGCTTTCAATAACTTAGAGTCTGTTAGAGTGTACACACTCATTAAAACGTTTCATGTTAACTAACCTCCTCTCATAGCGTGGTGTCTTTAAAAGCTTTGAGTGGTAGTAGTGAGAATGACAGGATGACAGGATGGAACAATTAATATTAATTATTTATATTTATGTAATTGATCATATTACCATTCTTCTAGCTTTATCTAGGTTTGTCTTACCAATCCAATTTTCAATGTGTTACTTACACCAAGTCCCAATCCTTGCAGCTCTCTATGACTCTCAAGTTTCAACTTTTTTGCATCCATCGAAATGACACAGGACTTGTTGGTCATCAATTCTAATTCGACAATTTTTAAAAGCACCACTGTCACCACTTTCTTCACCTGATATATATATATATCAAATTAATTAGCCCCAAATTTGTCTCAAAAATGGCAAAAAAGCACCAATGGATATTGTCGATTTTTTCTGGTGCTTCTAAAAAAGCGTATGTAGAATTTCATTTAGGAAAAAGATTGTAAAAAAGTTTAACAACTTAAATTGATCGCAAGAACGGCACGAAAGTTTTAGCTTCTTTGGAATTTCATTTGTCAGAGAACATAAATTATCAACAGGGCCATTAGTGGTAACAAAGAACACAAAAAGGGAGATCTCCAAATGGTTTGTACCAATAAGATGGTAGCACACAATCACCTGTTTACTTCGGCTTTGGGCACCAGGGCCTTTTTGTTTTGTAGTCTTCATATCAAAAAGAGAGAGACCGTCCTGTGTTCGAGGTTCGTATGACGTCTGAATTGCAATGCATGACGGTAGAATGAAAATCCTTAACACTGTCTTCAGAATTGGGAATCTTCGGAATTGTGTTTATACAGGAATTTGATAGTATTTCCGTTATATAGAAAGTTTTCAAACTCACCAACTCGAAACATTCTTCCCTTACGTTGTCTTTCCTGCTTGGTTTTTATTAATAGTGCTAAAGGGCAATTTCCACATATTTTCTCTGCGGAAGAAGAAAAGGTTACGTTAGATGACATCACACGCTTACAACTGTCTCTTTGACGGAATTGACGGAAAAAGGCCTTCCGCGGGAAAACTTTCAACATTTTCTTCTTTCCACCTTAGGCTGCTTTCAACCAATCACGGCTCAGCGTTTAGAAATACGTGCCAAGAAGGATTTCAATTCAAAGTAATATGTCCGTGCAGAAGAAATCCCGTCATCGTGGATGACACGCACGGCATTGCATACACCTTTCTCGACATTCTGTTTAAACATCGTGTTTTAACCTAGTCAGTACATCCGATTTCATGAAATTTTTGGTTTCATTAATGTTTTAAATTTATTACTTAGAAATTATTTCTAAAACTCCCATAAGAATGATTTTACTATTTAAAACGAGGCCGGATGTGCTAAAACACGACGTCTGTTTAGATTCGGAAAGGTTGTATAGAAATTGATCACGTGATTTCTCTGGTAGGTTAGGGAAATTCCATAAATATCTTTCCACCATTAATACCACAACACATATCATAATAAAACCTATGTCAGGGAAAACTTGGAAAAGGATGATATTAAGGATGTTTGTTTATTCTAAATGAGTTCGATTGGTATGTTAATGAGAGGCCAACTTGTTTATAATGAAGTGTAATGACTTGGAAATAAAATTTTGTTGGCAGATGGCTGATTCTTTTGAAATCTTTCAGAATTTTATCAGCTGACGAAACAAAGTCATTTTTAAGCATTCCCAAAAAATTTAAAGTTTAAAGGTTTCACGATTACAAGAAATTATTTGAACTTTTGTCCCAAGTTCGTTTGCTTTTTTCCTTGTTGGGCAAATGGTTTTTGTTCACATTTACGGTGCACATAAAAATGCCGGAAATTTTAAAAAGTAAACGAGACCTACCTTAAGTTGAGGTTTACTTGGAATTTTATGAGAAATTAAGTCTTAGACAACGAAAAGATTAGAGTGGAGGAGACACGGTCGAGCGCAGTCAGTTATTCATAGTGCTTATAGGCCGAACAGACGAAGAGAATGGGTAGGGAAATTACAATGATGTCATAATATCACACTACGGGTACATTTACATCAAGATTTTCAGCATATAAAAACCATAACTTTAAAAACTGATAATAGCAGCCCTTTGTGCCCTGGCGCCAAGATGCCAGGAGTATATCAACTGCATTTTTATGATAACCTAAGTTCAAGTATGCTTCCCTGACAACCTTCCAATAATTAGGGTCAGTTTCTTCTCCAACGGATGATGTATTGTCAAATCGTGAGGAAGATACAGATTTTGGGCATGTGGCTTGATCACATAAGGCTCTGAGACCATCAGTTCCATCAAGGTCATGAACCAAGACTGTGTGGGCAAGAGGGGGATCCCAATTTGACTTCTGCTTTACTTCTGTCGGGATTTTTCGAAGTACTCGACCAAGAAGACTAAAGTGAGGAAATAGGTAACATTTAAAAGAAAAAGCATCAATCATACAGACAAATAGGTAACATTTAAAAGAAAAAGCATCAATCATACAGACAAATGGATCAGGTCGTAAAGAAACGTATTTTTCAAATTGTGCATTACTCCTGGTATCAAAACAATCAATATTGGGATGAAAGTCCAGAAATTTTAAAGTTTTAGCTAATATAAGTGGATTTAGCTTCCATTTTGGATCTCGATACTTTTTTCTTAATGCTTTGTCAGCCTTTAGATTTTCACATCCTGGAATGTGAGCCGCAGATATCCTTATATTATTGCGAGAACAAAAAGTGTAAAGGTGTTTGGTTATTTTATTTCGAATGGAACTTACTAGATCCCATTTTTGCTATTGCTGATATGGCTGTGGAATTATCACAAAAATTTTTAACATATTGTCCTTGAAGTTTAGGAGAAAACTTATGACTAAATAAATCTGGTGGTAAATCTAGTGGTAAAGGGATTATTACCTGTTCAGTATTTAGATGCAACTTTTGTTCTATTTTTGTTCTATTGTCATCCAAGAACCACCTATGGTAATGTCATTGTGAACTACTCCCCATGCAAAGTCAGATGAATCACAAAAGATTTCAGTGTCAATATTTGTATAACATTGAAGGTTTTGTAAAATATTTTTAACCACCACAAAAGTTCTCACCTACTTTCATCAGATAGATAAACAAAATTATGAAAATCCCCTAATCTTCGTTTTAAAGCCATGGTTTTATCATGCTCCAAATTCCTATAATACAGAGGCCCATACATAGAATAAGGAAAGGTAGCTATTAATGATCCAATGACCTATGAGGAAACTATGATAATGAGGAAACGTATTGTGGGTTTTCTTATTCTTAAAAGTGTAATGCAAAGGTGTTTCATAACTTTTCATTTATGCGCTGTTAGTGTAACATACATGGTTCTTGAGTTAATAACAAAACCTAAAACCTTAATTGTTTGCCTAGGTATCAGATAAGACTTTTCTGGATGAACAACAAACCGAAGAGCATGAAATAATGAGACTATTTTGACAACATTTTCATCACACTTGTCATATGTAATTGATTTAGTAAAATATCATCTATATGTATATTGATCTAATTTATCCCTCCAAATAAATCTCAAAAATCTCTGAAACAATTCATCTATTTTTACACTATAGTATGCATCTTTCAGATCGATCGATGCCATGTAACAATTTTTTCTGACAAGATTTAATATGCTATAAATATTATCCATTTTAAAATGTTTATAATGAATGTACGAGTTTAAGAATTTTAGATTAAGAATCTAATCAGGTTTTTTAACTGTAAATAAAAGTGAATATAAATTAATAATAACATAATAACATTCTTTTATAACACCTTTTTTAACAAGTTTAAAAATATCCTTGTTAATAAAGGAAATTTCCTCATCTGTGAAATTTTGATTTGTGTTTGTCTGGAATTTTATCAATGAAATCGAGAATTATCACCTTCAACAATTGGCAAAATCCTTTTGTCACTGGTGAGTGTTTTCATTGAATTATCCTAAAAGATATGTATCCACCTTGAAAATAATGCACTTTTGTATGACAAATTTCATATAAATGACTTACCTGTGAGTAAATCACACAATTTGATAGACATAAATATTTATCATACAACTCCAATTTTTTAAAATTGTTGCAAATAAATTTTTCAGTCTTTCCAGCATTTTGATCGTGAAATTTTCTTCACCTGAATTGACAGGATTACGAACCCTATACAGCCCTGTTCATAAAAAACAGAGAGAAAATCTAGTCTTGGTGTAAACTCGAAGTTCAAAAGTTATTAGTGACCGTTGGATCAAGTGTGCGTACAAAATTTGGGAGGAGGAGGAAGGAGGAAGGAGACTTAAAAAATTCAGTTTTGTTATTATGTGCACTTCTTTCACCATGCTGTATGATACTGTATGATGCTGTATGATGCTGTATGATGCTATATGATGCTGTATGATGCCATATGATGCTGTATGGTACTGTATGATGCTATATGATGCTGTATGAGTAAATCTTGTGTATATGCAGATGATGGGAATTACACAATGACTTATTCCACTGAAAAAGGTAACCAACCAAACTACTAAAATTTTGTACAAAGAAATATGAACAAATTTTTTGAAAGGATATTAACACGCATGCATCGAACCTCTCGTCCACGTACCGTTGGGGACGTCTTCTTCGAGTCTCTGTTGGACATTCTATTCGAGCGGACGGATTAGACTTCACTTTCGACGTCCCCGGGACGTCCTAACTGAACGTCCATGGGACGTCCCTGTGCCCACTGGGTAACGTATTTTGTGCTGATATGCGTATCAAAAAATTGGAAATCCCGCTTAACTGCAAGCACGTCATCAGCGACATCATAACTGCTTTTCAGTGGTAAATTAAACAATGAACCTGTAAATGAACCTGTAAATGAACCTGTAAATGAACCTGTAAATAGAATTGTGACATATAGTATTTAGTTGTGACATATAGTATTTAGTTGTGACATATATATATACATTTTACTGCCTCTTGAAGGGAAGAATTTTTCCGATTGTGTATTACTTTATCACATTTTTGACTTGCATTTCTATTTTTTTTCTATTTTTTTTAGACACATGATCGAAAAATAAATGTAACAGAGACACATCATCGAAAAATAAATGTAACAGAGACACATCATCGAAAGCATCTGCATTGTTTAAACTCTTGACTTCCTTTGAATTTATTGTAGATCATTACCACAACAAGCTCTCCAGTTGGCATTTATTGTAGATCATCACCACGACAAGCTCTCCAGTTGGCATTCAAGGTGTCAGTGTCAGTGTCAGTGAAGTTAATCTTCAAATCAATAGAAATAACGTTTCTTCTGACACAGCTTCAGACTATTTTAAACGATCTCTTACAATTCTTATTGTTGCTCATCTTTAAGGTCAAAAAAAGATTTAATGATGACTTTTTGGTTGAATACGATGGATTGGTTATCATTATCAGTACAACTCACCAACTCACGACTCACCTATTTCCTGTCTGCTATGAAAGATCGACGGTTAAACTTCACTGATAAAAATTGAAATATCATACAATACGTATTTTTATTTCCATCAAAATTGTTTGATACAACATAAAAATAGACAAATGTGCAATGAATGCAGATAATGTATAAAACATAGAAGGCTGCAATGGCTTGATCATGTAGAAAGAATGGAAGTTGAAGCTTGGCTTGCTAATAACTTCTATGCTCCCCTTAACTTCGTTTTCCTTAAAACACAAGTTTTCCTTCATCACTTAATTAATTCTCTTTCTTTGATGTAACCTTTCTCATAACCTTTATTTGCTGAAGTCACTTAAGTTTGATCCAACCATTTTAAAGGCTTTTTTGGATATTCCCTTTGAGAAAAGGAGACAGCAGGAACCCGGACTATAATGTGCAAGTCAGTTCCAAAGTTTTTGTATAGAGTGTGGATAATCGGTGAGTCGTGAGTTGTACAATTTACCGGTGACGAACTTACGATTTTATGCATCATCGGTAAATCGGTTTTAAATCGGATTCAAAAGTAGATTTTTCATAGGGAATCAACTACGATTAATAATTTTACTTATTACTTCATATTTACATTCATCGACCTTTGTGCATCCATATCTTTTTAAACGAATTGTACTGGAATCGCTTAAGCCATTTTTACTGAAATCACTCTTCGTAATATGCTAAAAAATATTTTCTCATTTGCCTGTAAGCGGAAACGTGTTCGGAAAACGTGATTTAATTGAGGACGGTGTGCATGAAGGCACACCATTGTCTTCTTTCAAAACAAAAGGGAAACATAAACCAATCTTTGAAATCGGAAACGTTTTTAATTGGTTATTCAATTTTAAAGGAATGAAGGTGTGAATAAACACAGCTGCAGCTTGACTCACACACGGACAGAACTTTTGCCTTCACAATTTATTTCATAAGAGTTATGTGGTGACAGAGCAGATTATGAGCAGAAAATGTCGAATGAAGAAGAGCATAAACAATCTATTTCCCATAAAGGGGAAAAAAAGGCGAAGTTTTACTTTTGAGTTTAAGTCCACAGTTGTTGATTACGCAAAACGTAATACTAATCGTAAAGCAGCAAGAAAATACAGGGTTGACGAAAAGAGAGTGAGAGAATGGAAAGCTAATGCAGATAAGCTGAAACAAGGAGGAGCGAAAAGAATGAAATTGGAAGGAGGAGGATGTAAAATCAAAAACGTCGACTTAGAAGAAGACCTACTCGAATGGATACATGAAAGAAGAGCAAATTCTTTACGTGTTTCTCGAAAACTAATTATGAGAAAAGCGAAGGCCATCCATGATGAAAGTGCTGGGGGAGATATTGTTTCAAAAGATAGTTTCCAGGCTAGCCGTGGTTGGTTAGAGAAGTTTATGAAACGAAATTGCCTTTCATTACGGCGCAGAACAACAACAATCCAAAAAGATCCTGCATACCTTGTTGATAGACTAGTACAATACGTGATCCATGTCCGGCGAATGACAAGAAAGTACAAATTCAATGCAAGCTCCATAATTGCAATGGATGAAACAGCTGTATGGGCGGATATGGCTGCACCGACAACTGTAGAGCGACGTGGTGAACGGGAAGTAATATTGAAGTCAACTGGTCATGAAAAGGTCAGGAAATCTGTTTGTTTGACAGCAAAAGCTGATGGGACTAAACTGAAACCATTTATCGTCTTTGGTGGTGCAAAGCGTGAATGTAAAGAACTTAACACAGAATTTAGAAATAAATCTGTCGTTGTGTCATCAAAAAATGCATGGATGAATGCGGAACTCACCTTGCACTTTGTTGAAACAATTTTGGGCACATTTTCTTTTAACCGGCGGCTTTTGGTTTGGGATTCTTTTGAGTGCCACATCATGGACTCTGTTAAGCGAGAATTCTCGAAAGGAAAAATTGAAAATATCATAATTCCAGGTGGCTGCACAAAATACATACAGGCGCCAGATGTATCATGGAACAAGCCCTTCAAGAGTCGCATGATAGATCTTTATGATGAATGGATGGTGGAAAGCGTACAGCAGTTTACAAAAGGGGGAAATCAGAAACCCTCACCCCGACGAAAACTTGTACAATGAGTCTTAGAAGCGTGGAATGGATTGAGCAGTGAGATAATCATCAAGTCTTTCAAGTCATGTGGTTTAAAATTAGCTACGGATGGATCAGAGGATGAGCAAATCCATTGTTTCAAAAAGGATTCGTCTTGTTAGAGTGGTGCTGCTTTATTGAAGCAGGCAACGGAAGCACTGGATGAAGATCGATCTTCTGAAAATCCATTTCAAATTTTCGATTCTGACGTCAGCGAAAGCTATGAAAGTTTTCATATCATAGAAGAATAATCTGACGGTGACGGTGATATTCTTTTTGACATCTTTTGTATAAAACATTTTCACACAATCTTTTGTTACGTTTTTTAGGAAGAGAAAACATTGTTGTTTAAAGTCTGTTTTTATTTGATTTTTCATTTTGTAATAAACGCCGCCCTCTATTAAACGCCGCTTCCAAAATCTGCAATTTGTAATAAACGCCGCGACGTTTATTAGAGGAAATACGGTATATCCAGTGATTTAGTTGATATACTAAGTATATCATTTGATGTATATAGGTAAATATTTTCCTATTTTCCTGTGATTTTCCCTAATTCACTAATTTTTCAATATTTTCCCGACTTTCCTCACCTTTTGGGTAATTTTCCACAGAGGTTTCCAGGACAATATCCATCAGAGATAACAATATCCACCAGAGAAGTGTATTAACTGTCAAGATGATATTTCAAGATTACAATTTCTTACAACAAAAACGTGAATATCAAAAACTATGCCTTCCATGTCAGAAATGGATTTGTAATTCACTGAATTCACATTTTCGAAACAAACACCATACGTATTTTAGGAATAATGAGATCCTTTGGCATATACAAAAATTACGAACCTGCAAAGCATTGAAGAAAAATATCCCCTGAAGATGTAAACTCAAAGTGCATCCTGATTGAGACAAATTTTAGTTTAAGGATGTGTCGAAAATACCAAGCCGAGTGGGAGAATTCGTTTCTGAACATTCACTGACTGGGATAGCCTATCCTATTATTTTACCTTGGTAGAAATGACTAGAAAAAAACGCTCTAAGTATTGACTGAAAACCTTGATGGTCTATTTGGAAGGAGGTTTATTTCAAAAGTTTTTTTATTCATCATTTAAATGCTTAAAATTATTTCATTTAGAAGCACACATTTATTACTATATAACTAAGAGATAGAAACATATAAATAAAAACTCCTAAGACGCGAGTATAATTAAAAAACAAAATAAAACAAAGTTATATGAAAAAATGAAAAAACAAAAAAAATCATCTTCATCACTTTATGAAGACAGTTTAAATCCCCTTATATTCACCGCTGCATCTCGTTTTAATGGTGTACATTAAACCCATCTTATTCCGATATAATACAGCATCAATTATCAACAGTATCAGCAGTATTACAAGAATGACAATTAATGCAATAGCCCATGATGCCAGCTTTTTGCTCTTTCCAGCCGCTAAAAATAAGTATTCAAAATATTTCATTAAAAAAAAACACCAAATCATATAGCCGTAATGCATTTTCTTTTATGATTTAAAGTTATAAAAATCAGATATATATATTCGAATTCATCATATTTACTGTTTTAAAACATATTTTTTGCTTTTTTGTGGTGGAAACAACAAAACTTACGAGTTGTTACATTGGTAGCAGGAGAAGCAGAAGTTGAATTTTTTGTTGGTAGTAGCGTGGTTAAATTAGTAGCAGTTGGAGCTGTAGTTACTGTGCTATTGGTAGTAGTTGGAGAATTTGTTGTAGTGATTTCCACAGTAATATATTTCAAAAAAAACCCTCTTTTGTCAGTATGATTTTTTGCATCGCTCCTGAATTCAACAACAACTTCATTACCAGTGGATATAAATAATGGTACTTTATCATTTCCACAATATACACTTGGATTTTTATCTCCTTTGTTTACTATAATGAGATTTTCATTAGTACTGCAGGTACTTTCACCCCGTCCATGAATATCAAGGTCAGTAACATTAACAGAAATTGTTCTTCCATGGGACACACTTATGGTCCATTTACATCTAAGACTAGTGTTAAAAGGATTTGGGTAATTTGGAGAGCTGATAGTTCCACTTGTTGCATTTAGGCTGCCACCACAGTCTAAAAAAACAAAACCAAAATAATAAACTATTAATTTATTTGCAATCAAAGCTAATAGACTAACGGTGGTGCTTTTTTGCCACACCATAAGTATCTAAATCTGGAAATTCTTAATTTTTAAATACACTATTGTATGTACGAACATTAACTTAACTGACTAGCAGGTGACCATGTTAGTTGTACAGCTATTGTACTATCCAATAAAACAAATTTAACGGACGTTAGCTCAATACTCATCGTGCTACACCCACTGAGTAATATATACCTTAGATGCACTATTTAGTGTTCATTATACATTAGCTAATAAGTTCTTCACTGCCAAAATATACCAAAGGAGAATAGATTTGATATTTATGTATACCCTTTAAAATAGGGCATCCCCTCTTGATGTAGCAAGGATTTGAGTAGGCAGCTGTGACAAGTGATTAATAATCTGACATTATAATTGATGTATTATTTTCCAAAACACTTATCAACCACTGGAAAGGTTTTAAACTCAATCACTTTAAAAAACTTTTCATACTGTTATAATTCTCCTTTCAAAATGCTAATATTCATTATCATTATATATTATTTATTATAGCATATTATTATTATTATTATTATTGTTTATCAATGAGGGTCCTGCCTAGGAGGTCCTAGAGCATTTAAAGCTCCCATTTGGGCAACGGCAGCTGCAAGTATGCTTCAACCGCTCAAACAGACAACTCCCTTAGATGTCAATCCCGCTCTCAAGCTGAGTGGATCAATTCACACTGTTATAGTCACTGGCATGACTCAGACAGAATTTGAACCCCGACCTCTTGCACTCTACCACAAGGCCACCAGTTGCGTAATGCTTTTGCTACATAATGTTTTTCTACCCTACATACTGCCATTTGATAAGTATTATATACAAAAACCGAGAGTTACTCATGTTGCAATTACATCATTATTTCACACAAAAGTATGGTTTATTGGACCAATCGTTCTAAGAATGCTATTATCCCGTTATAAACTACTTGTCTCTTAAAATAATTCAGACATGTGCAGTTACTGAACCAAACAAAAAACATAATATCTTTCCAAATAATAGTTATTCTACAATGAATAACCCACTTATCAATTATAATTGAATTTGAGACAAATATCAAATATCTTTAGACTTTTATCTACAAGATTTTTGCACATGATAGGAGTGAATATTTTAATTTTTACATATATATATATCAAAGTCAGGAACTATAAAATTTTTCTTGATCACCAAACCATGGTGAGTAACATTTTGCAGGTAGATATAAATTTAAATGTCCTGCAATATCAGAGGGTGAAATGTGAAATGAAATGTCTAATAACAATCGCCCAAGAAGCACGAGATTTTGAAAGTCATGTTGGGATAAACAGCTTGATCAAATGTTCCAAAACATTCTTTTATGAAAGTCATTGAAAATTAATCCAGGTGAGTGTTCTGTTTTCCCCAAAGTGACATGATGCCGACTTGAAGAATAGACTATGGGACCATAGGTCTCCAGAAACAAACAAACACTGCTCTTTGTATGGATGTCAGTTATCACACATGCAAGTTTAATAATCATGCTTAATAATAATTAAAAAAAATTGAAACGAGGCAAAAAATCTCCCTCTAACGGATTTATATAATATATTTTTAATTCTGTTATTAAGTATCTATAACATCAAAATCATACATTTGGTTACAAACCACCCTATATATCAAGTTTTCAGATAAAAATGATGAAACAAATTTAACATGTGAAGAAAATGAGTTAAGGAGAAAATACCATACAATTCAAAAACATACATGAGATCATAATGGAAGGGAATAGGTATCTGTAATGAACAACAGTTCATCATCCAAAACCCACTTATCATGAAAACAATCAAGTACCTTCTGAAATTTAAGAAATTTATTTTCTTTTTTCTTGATAAAAGCCTTGTGTATTTGCATATTATCTTGACTACACACTCCAAGGCTTCAGAATCTTACGATGTCAAAGACTCCCATTAAGGACACAAATTGAACAAACACAATTATTTCCTTTTGACACAAACATCACCATGACAAATCTCTATGCCAAAATAAATTCACGTATTATAATGTAGTTTACACACACAATACAGACATTGACTGCTCGACAATAATTCAGAATCCTCCATTCAAATACCCTTGGGAATTATACCATCCCAAAATTAAAAACATTGAAAAAAAAATTGAAAACATGAGTTTTCAATGAGTCTTTTTAGTTTTGACTTCCCAAAAAGCACCTGGTGGAAAATACCTCAAAGCCAAAATGGGCGGGGATGATTATAAGACACATTATATGACAAGTAGATGATGTGCCTCTTTAATATAAAATCCATTCATTTTGATTATTTTGGTGGATAAAAATGTTTTTGAAGAGATTTCAAATAAATTTAACTCTTTCTTCAAATATTTTCATTCCAAACATCTTCAAACATGGTGTACAAACGTAACAAATTTTTATAAACCAAAGATGTTTGCCTTTTACTTATGCAACATTATTCCGGAAGTAACATTATCATTATAAAATTAAAAAAAATATTATATTAAACTCACCACAGAATGCAATAGCCAAGAAGAAACTAAAAAACACCAGTACTTGTATAAGAAACATCATGGATGACGGAGAAGCGACCGAGATAACGAGATAAATGAAAACCTAACTTTCAATTAAACGCTGATGGTTTTAAACAAAGAATTTAAGGACACACATTGTTTCCACGTGTGTTACAGCAAATCTTTCTATTGGGCAACACGAGTACGCCGCGTGAAAATGACAAGATTAAGGCCGATCTACACGAAGCAAACAATTCGATTTTTCGCATTACCATTTATCACAGACATGACTCATAGTATGCATGTTTTGTGGGCTAATATTACATGAAGTAATTTGTGGCGTACTCACATTTTTTATATAAGAAGAAGAATACTAATAACATTTTAAATATTTAAAACCATCCATGTTTTAAAACGTGTATGTAACAAAAGAAGCCGCATGTCTTTCTTTTTCAGGACGACGGAAATAAACAAGCATTTGAATTTGAAAATTTTTTACAAGCTGTACTATGAAGCGGAATGTGTGTCAAAATTTCATTTTTCCATTCGTCGGGTCGCGATCGAGCCGATTAACAGTGCCATTGAGTCTGTATGCAATGTCTTCATAATGCATCTCATCAGCTATTTCTGAGAGTAACGGGATTCCCAATCCTTCTAAACCGACTGGTAATGGGTACAGTTGACGATCATGCTCATTGATAATAGTTTCAAGTAATGTTGGTATAAACTTGATACTAAAAATGTCCTCTAATGGTTTTAAATAATGACTCATACCTTGAATTGTTCTCATGAAATAGGTAACTCTGTGTAGCTCTCTATCTACATGCTGCATAGGCAGCTGCATGCCGTTCCGTTTTATATTGTGTTTTAAAATCGTGACTACCAATCGAGGCACCGAGTTACCTTTTACCTTCCGATGTAAACTTTATGTCTGTTCCTTCAAATATCTCTTTTGCTTTCATTCACTTAATACCCATACTTTCCATCCTCGGTTATGACAGTAGCTCACCATGTTCTCAGATTTTCCAACTTTCCCGCTCCAGTTATGTCATCAGCTAAACACACTTGGCTTACAGCAGGCGAAGATGCTCTTAATACATTAAGCAACGTACTAGTACCAAGTGCACAAAACGCCATGGCTAAATTGTCTCCTTGTGCTGTACCTTCAACTGACATTATATCCCTCCCACGAACGGGTTTTCAGTAGGTATTTATAAAGTGCACTTGGAAATTCCGGACAAAGTAATCTGATGTAATGCAGCATGGCGATTCATTAAATTAAAGGCGTTGCTTGCATCAACTAGTATAACTGCTTCGGTATTATCACCTTCAAAAAATTTCTTCATTGAATGAATTGCAGCCTCGGCTCCTCTCCCTGAAGACCAGTTGCAGTCTGCAATTGCACTTTTTTTAAATGTTGGACCAACATGTTGGGCTCGTATTCCCTGGCCTTATTCTCAACATGTTGGATACGCGCGAAAACGCATTATCATCATCCAACATGAAAAAAAACCTAAAAATATGTTGGATGAATGTTTTGAACTAATTTAAACTTTCATCCAACATTTTTTACGAAAAAAATCATCCAACATAGCCCGTAAACGCACCCAACATTGTTCATCAAACATGTTGGATGATGTTGGACTCGTTTTCCCTGGCCTTAATTTTCAGTCAGGTGATCAGGTAGCGTTTATCCAATTTTTAGGACCTTATTTTATAAAGGGGCATTGATTAGAGTATTCGTCTGTCCGTTCTCCACGTAAGGACAATCAGAATAACGTTTTAGTCGTTCATTACCTTTTAGGTTACCCTAACTATTCGCTTACATTTAAATCGCTTTTGTTTGAACCCCATCAATTTGTGCAATCTGTGCACTCTTCTCATCTTAATTTCAACATAATTTTATAATTATGTATTTTTCGGATATAGAACGGACCCTAGAGGATTATCCTGCCTGTCAGAATTTTTATGTATGTATGGACAATCACCCATAACAGAAAAATTCATTCTCAAACAAAAACAAAATGTGTAGGGTACATATCAGATGAGCAAGCATTTCATTAATTTTGTATGTGAGTGTGTTTGTCTAAAGGATTGGTATCTTAAAAGTTTTCATTTGAAAGTCTCCTTTTTTTGTTTGAAAGAAGGAGGCATGAGGTAACCATAATCCTGTTATCCCAGAACAAACTAACGAAGTTTCACCACAAACTAGAGATCTGTTAGATAGATCTGTAAGATAGGCAAATAGAATTTTTTTTACAATCAGTAAAGGATTGTTACTCAGACCTTTTCATAAATTACGTCACAACATCCATCATGAGTTTCTAATCTTAATAATTACTACCTACGTAATAAAAGAACACTTTCAACCATGAGGTATCATTTCCCTTTGTAAACAACCTAAGCATCATTAATATTCAAGGTGAAAAGAGGCGATGAATGAATCAGCCATAATTTTTTTTTTTAAATGTGCAAATGAACTTATGCCAACTAGAAACCTGTTTATCCATAAAATACGGAAAATTGAAAATAGATAATGGATACTGCTGAAATAAATATGTTTTCCAATTAAAAACACAAGCTCAAATATTAGTATTTACAAATACAAAGAAACTTTTATGAATCCGAAATAATCAACGATGCTGAGAAATCTTGACATTACAACTGATATTTGTGCTGATGATCATCCAAATTTAAAAGAATGTTCCAAATTTAAAAGCACATAAGTTCAAGTTGTCACTCATCACTGGATTTCGAATTGACCTGTTCTAATAAGTTATGGTAAAGAATTTTAAAGTATTCCGCTTCACTTAAATCTTTCTTAAATTTCTCATTCTGTTCAGTAAGGTGGTCTAGCACATAAGACCAGCACATAAGTTTAAGTCGTCACTCATCACTGGCTTTCGAATTGACCTGTTCTAATAAGTTATGGTAAAGAATTTTAAAGTATTCCGCTTCACTTAAATCTTTCTTAAATTTTTCATTCTGTTCAGTAAGGTGGTCTATTTCATTATACAATTTTTCATTATCCGAAAGAACATCTTCTAAAGCGATCCTTCTTTCTTCTGCAATATTTTTCCAATAACTGTCATCCACAGTCTCTGTTGCTTTCATCAGTTCAATAGCTTCACGAGCAAGTTGATCATCTTCTGAAAGTTCAACATCTTTGCTCTTATTAATTGATTTTTTTTCTTCATTCTGAATATCTATCTTCTCATCAGCTTTATTTTTCTTGGAAAAAGCTTCTTTAATAGTAATTGGTTCCCTCCCTTTTCCAACTAATGTACCTAGTGAAGATGGTTGCAATGTAGCTAAACTTCGTCTCTTTGCGTTTTTCACTTTATGCCCAGAACTTGAATTCTTTTTCTTGTTAACATGAATTATTTCATCATCACTAAGTATTTTAAAACTTTTACTAGCCATAGGAGAACCAAATATCGAAGAGCCACCGAACTTTAACCCAGTTTTCATCTTTGATTGTGGTGTGACGTTTTCCTTATTGACTGATTCGTTTAAGACGTTGGTTGCATGTGTTGAAGAGGTGATCGCAACTTTCTCCATTTTATATACAATTTGTCGCGCCAATGGAGAATTATTTCCTAAAACCTTTGTATAATCGAGAACTCTATTTTTTGGCCGGGGGAAAACACGTCCGATAACGATAAAATAAGAAACAAAAAGTAGCAGTTTTATACACACATATCATTAGATAAGTAGCATTTAAAATGTTCAAGAGCCTAAAATTTTATATAAGTCAAAATATTTCTAAAACTTCCTGAATATTTAGTTTAATTCAAGTCTGTTGACACCCGGAAAATTATGTCCATGGAGAATATTTAATATAGGCAATTACTTAAAAGAACAATTTCTAACTCAAGCGATAGCTCCAGTAAATGACTTCAAATTCAACATGGTTGCTTTGTTTATATGAGATGATCATTTCTCTCCTCTCACAAAAACGAAAAAAAATTGTAAAGATTTAACATCGGCAAATCTTTGACATTTATGGGGTGGGTAGAAAATATAGACTCGAATTCAAAAGCACTTAGTATCTATAATGGAAATTTATCGCCAGAGACATTCAAGAAAGTTAGAATACTTATGAAAGGTTTAGAGTGGACTGGTCATGGAATACCTTGGTTAATTATTAGTACGACTATGGCTTGTGTTGCAAGTGGTAGTGTCAGAACATTTTTCATTCATGTTTTGATAGGATTACTGTTTGACTTGCTGGTAATAGCTGTTTTGAAACTGTTATTTCGAAGGCAACGGCCGAAATACAATGAAAATGATCTTCCATTGAGTGCATCTAAGGTTGACGATTTTTCATTTCCATCTGGTCACGCAACTAGAGCTTTTATGCTACTTTGCCTTCTTATGTACTATGATATTTCTACTTTACAAAAAGTGCTTGTTTTGTCCTGGGCTATCATGCTCGCTTGTTCCCGTGTTGTTTTGGGAAGGCACCATATCAGCGACGTCATAGCCGGGGTTATTATAGGTATATTAGAAGGTATATTTGCGTTGAAATACCTTAATTATAACTTGTAATTCCTCCCTTTGAAATGAAACCCTTGTGAAACTGTATACATAGTGAATTTCATATTGAAGTTTTCTATATAAAAACCCTTTTCCTGCTTAATCTTTAGCGACTCCTGGATCTCCTTTTTTATATAGGTGTATCGTTGTAAAGCATTGAATATTATTGTTGTTGATGTTGACGAATGTTTTTGCTGTATAAAAACTTAAAAACAAAACTGTTATAAAAAGTTAAAAAGTGGTTAAAAATTATATAATGTATTTTTAGTTTTTATTAGATTGTATGATTTTTATCATAAATAAATGATTCCTCTTAATTCAGGATTTCTTATTCAAGGAATTTCTACGCGCATAGGCCCCTGCAACTTTTTGACGAACTTCTATCATTGATTGGCATTTCCATTCAAAAACAAAATACTATCATCATGCGATAGTGACTTTCGCCCGGAATAAAAGTTGCAGTTACGATCAGCTTCTTGGCTACACAGATTTGCAGTTGCAGTTGTAGCATATCAATCACCCCTGTTGTTGTCCTGATCATTAGACCTTCCTCCTTGCCCCACCTTAGTAATAGAGATGTTATTCCTATTCCCAGTAGTGCCTTTAAATTTCTCTAATTTAACGCGGTCGAAAAAAAATTTTTTTTTTTGAGTATGACTTACAAGTATGACTTCGCCTAGAAAAAGGTGCTGCACTAAAAATAGTAAGAGGAAATGTTCACTTAAGGGGTGAACCCCGTCCAAATGGTCACATGCATTTTCTCATTTTATTGGTAGGACGTAACAAATTGTGACCACACCTGATGAAAAAAGTTGTTTTCGGCATCTCATGAATAATTAAAACATGTAGTGTCTTCTAAACGCAAAAGCTCACGTCTCATTTTTTGACATTTTAGAGGGGGTTGCCCCCTTAATGTCCAGAAGATATGGAAGAGAGGAAGAAGATCATTTCACTTAATTTATTAAAAGACGTAAAAGAAAATTTGAATAACTCTGCATCTTTTGCTTTTTCTTTTGTCCGCCTGCAGTTAGAGCAAAATTAAACCTAAATTACAGGAAAAACGAATATTCTTGCTACACGCGCTAATAATTAGAGGAAGAAAATTACTCTGCACTAATAAGAAGAGACATTTAATTAGAGAAATGCCGATAGTGAGGTACAGGGACCAAATTTTTCCGACCAAAGTTGTCCGATATATTTGCGTAAAACTATTCGACGATTTGAGAAACCACTTCACGACAATCGCACGCGTAATTCTTCTGAAACCATTCGACGACTTGTAAAACGGAATATTGACAACGAATTAACTTATTTTCGAACGAACGACTGTTTCAAAAAATAGGCCGCACATAGTATTCGTCTTGTTTCAAAGCTTAAGGCGAATTTCCAATCATCAATCAATTTTTTCGATCACTTTGATCACAAAAATTTCGCGACAAATAGAGATGATTGTTGCAGCATATTTAGATGACGTAATTAATTAGCAAAAAATACCCATGTCTCAAAATTGACGAATCGGCTTTTGGTCAAGAGTTCTGTGACATACAGTTAAAGATCTAATGATCAATAGTTTGTGGTGGAAACTTTGTTATTTCTGTCTGGGTTAAACGAGGTCATGATTACGCCGTTTTAAACAAACAAGAGAGACAAAGTTCATCGCATCTTTTTAACACTCTGAAGTGTCAACGCAAAAAATGTTTATATTATAAGTACCAAGAAAACATACTACACAATACTACATATTCTGATAATATTCATTAGAGGATATGAAGAGGAATTTTAACATTTCACATTACGCTTCTTGAAATATTAACGCTATTTCGCCGTATCTTCAAATATTGTAGAGAAGAAAAATGCTGACTTGACGAAAAGTTCATGGTGAATCTATGAGGACGAGGTGAATCTATGAGGACGAGGTTTACTGGTTATAAAAAGATCTGGTTACAAAAATACATAATAAAAATGAGCAGTGTGTTTAAAATGAGCAGTGTGTTTAAAACAAACAGCATTCCATCAAAAGAAGAAGTTATTCCATCAAAAAATATGTGTAGTGGAGCATGTTTTTATTTCAGATGAAAATGTAAGGTTTCGAAAAATTTTGTGGATGCATGTTACTGTCAAAAAAATAAATTAGTCAACATTCAAAAGATCACATCAATGTGATTTACTAATGTCCGCAATGATTCTTGCGTTTTACCATCACATTCCGTTAACTTATAATTTTGACTTTGCTAACAGTAAGCCATAATTATCAGTTAATGCTTTAGCAATCTCCACGCCAAAATCGCCAGCATGCGTTTTCGGATGACTGTTGTATGACGAAACAGCGTAGATAAACTGTTCTTCTCTTGGATTATAACATACACCATACCCATCTGGAACTACAGGTCCGAAACACAAACATGCAGGATCTTTTGCTGGTACCTGGTGTATAAAAAATGAATCCAATGATATCCTGACCTCTTGCAGTAAGAACTAAAGTAAGTTAATTAGGAGAAAAATTGTGTTTAAAAAGGAATACCAGGTGGTAAATGTGTACAACTAGAGGGAATTACTTTAGAGAATGAATCAAGTGTACTAATATATCGAAATATCCTGATCTCCATCGGTTTACTTACTTGGCTTGTTGACAATCGGAAATGCATGGCGTATCCATAAGCTTTGTCGCGAAATAATTCTGGGAGAGGCATACCATTTTCAAGAGCTGTTAATTTCAACCCCAACATATGCCGATCAATTACTTGAAAGTTAATTGCCTGAAATTATGAAGATATCACACCATTCATAAATTGTCAAACAAATTGCAAACATAATAAGTGTTAGAAAGAGGCAAGGAACCAAGGGGGCAGGGGGTGGGGGAAAACCAAGGAAGGTGATGTGAAATGGTTTACTTTAATTTCAATTACTTACTTCCTTAGTGTATTGCACATGCGCTTGAATTGCATTAAAAAACAACTTTCTCTTCACTGAATTCTGAAAAAAGAAAAACAATACTGTACACTGTACTATGCTGGGATTGATCTCCTTAGCAGAGCAATTTAGTGCATAACAACACAATCTTTCTTCATTCAAATTGAGAAAAAAGTCCATAGCTGAACATAATAACATTTTCTGCTCAGTTAGTCAAAAAGATTGTCAGAATACAGAATAAATAATCTATTACGTCATAATTTGTTCTGTCCATCTCTCTGGCATATCTTGCAGCAGATGGTGTCGCAGAACGTATAGTTTCAGTCCTTCCACCTTTAAACTTTCGAATCGATCCACTTTCGTATGTAGGAGGATGATGCGAATGCAGTCTGTATATAAAAAAGTCTTTATTGTCAAAAGTTGTTTCGTGTTTCAAAACAACAATATAAATATCTGACGTAAGCGAGTTGAAGTGAAACTTAAATACCTGAAGTAAGCGAGTTGAAGTGAAACTTGAAAGAAAGCATCTGGACTAATCTTAAAACGTTTTGGTACTTTTTTTCCAAATTCTGTGAATTCAAACATACGAACATCAACATCACTAGTCATTCTAAAAGATGAAACAAATCGTTTGGTTACTTTTCAGGTAAGATAAACTTCAAGATAAACTACAAGATAAACTACAAGGATGACAATAGAGCATACGCATCAATGTGATCTTTCGCTAATTCTATCCTATCCACAAGATCGTAATTCAAATTCCAAATAAGTTTTTCTGGAGGAGGCAAGTTGATGTCATTTTGAAATGATGCAGCAGAATCACTTTTGAATTTACTGTAAACAAAAGATTGTAAATAATGCTACACAGATATTGATAACAATAATCCTTGAATTCACACAAAATGAGAATGAACAGTTGTTTTGTCATTATGTCATAACAGCCAGTGCATGGTAGAAATCTGAATTTATTTATCTGATAAAACTCGCATGATTTTGAAATAAAACTACTTACTTAGCCAAGATTTCATTGCATAATGCCATGACTGGTGGACCTTCTGCACCTGAATGTTCATAACATAAACCAACCATGCCATTTCGGTTCACTATAAACTGAAGTTATACTACAGTTTTTCTTAAGTGTAAAACGCAAAAAACAACACAAAAATCAGTGCAAAAAAAACACATAACATAGCAGTACTTGACAAATTTTATCAAACCATCTATTCATGCTGTTCAGTGTTGCTCCTCCTCCATGTAACATCTGGGCACAAGCCACTGAGTCTCGAACACTTTCAAACTTTGCAGCACCATTAGATGGAATATTGACTGGTTGATCAAGACAAATCAGACATATTGACTTGATTATATGATTTATATTTTCTTTATTCTTCGTATCTAAAGATAGATGGAACAAAAATGGTCAACCGTCAGACGTTAAAATAGTAACTAACTTTCTTAAAAGTGGGAAGCAGGAAGTATAAAAAAGTATAGAATTGAGATCAATAATCCATCAATAACACTCAGTAAGATAAATGTATAAAAACTTTTCTATTTTGATCATTTGGAGAAACAGAATGTGGGCAGCCATCTTCATCAAAAATAGTTTTCGTGAAGGCATAGCAGTTGGTTTACCTCGAGTTAACCTCTTATAACCTTGTGCCCATGCATTTCTATCTTGAGATGTGAGAACACCAACAGGAAAATCATCTTCACTTCTTGAAAAATCCACTATGTGCTTTAACTGTTGGACAATTTCATCTTCACTGAGAGGGGTAGTGGTCCCTTCTTTGAATACATTTAATTTAAAAAACTATAAATATAATATTTAACTTAAAAAACTATGAATATAATTCAATAGACACAAGCACATGCTAGAAATTTTTAAAAACTTTTTTTGTAATAGTTTATACTCAAAGTTTATACTCAGTTGCTTAAAAAAATTGAAGTAAAAGCAAAAGCTTCAGACAATTCTTCTGTTTCAATATTACTCAAAAACAAGAAAATCCCATACATGATTATTATGAGCGATGATCACGTGACGTGACTCTTCTGCAGGTGTTAGAATTTCGCCATCTTGTTTTGCATATGGTATGCGACACACAGACAACAACTTTTTGTATTGTTTCATTGTCAGGGGATCTTTACCAGCATAATCAACTGGCAGGGTTTCACTAGAGTGAGTCACAAACAAAATTTTGCTACTAACTTTTCGTATTACTTAATCAGTAGCAGAAGTACTAAAACGTAATTATAGATAACACCAAACAGACAAACACAAAACATACAAACTACAATGGAACTATCTAATGATGCAGTTGTGAATAATCCTCTTATTTTTCCTAATTTCGTTTTTTCTACATAGAAGGTATATTTTAATGGTATGAAAATTGAGTTATGAACAAGATTAAAAAAAATGGGAAATAACATACTTGTCCACTTGTTCCTTGAATTTTAAAACTGAATGGATGAGTTGAGCAGTAAATCTGAAATCAATCATATAAATCATCATTCATCAAAAATGATCTATACAATCTTATCATCTGCTGAAAACAATCTGAACAAAGAACATTAAAGAATTTGTAGACTCAAAAGTTATGAGAATGAGTATATTATGTACCTATATTGATCCAAATCACTATGAAATATTTGTTCAGGGAATTTTATACCAGGACTTGAATTGATTACTACTGGTGCACGATATCCAAAGTATGCACATGTATCCCACCATTCAGCAAGCCAGTTGTCAGAGTTAGATGCCTTTTCAACTAATTTGGCTTGCAATTTTTCTCCTATTCCACCCGGCTTTTGAAAATCTTTAACAACAGTCTTTGTGTGCTCGTATTCACTATCAAATAACAATGGCTCCAAAGCAATGATGTATTTATCCAACGTATCTCTCAATTTTGGAACAGGAAGGTTAGGAAGTTTGTCTTCCATTACCATCATAGTCTTTGGACGGCTCTCCTGCAAATTCATGCTGGTTTGAACTAACGATCTCGTCAGATAAACGCCATTCCTCACCTAAAATCAATTTCATTCATAATTTTTTAAGAATTCATTGACGGATAAAAATTATAAGCATTATGATCTTTTTATCGAATTTTTTCAGATGGTGTACCCCATTTGGCCCTATGACCCTAAAACATGAGTGAAGCAGAGGAACAGACTGGCTGCAGTATCACAAGGGATGTGGCTCTTACATTTTTGTCCTGCAGTGGACATGCACCCATGGTCTCTGGTTTCACAATCCACCTCCCTAAATGAAATATGTTGGCGTAATACCTTCATGTGGGTCAGGTATCTTCTTGACAATTGAAACATCACTGCAAATTTGTGTTTTTGTAACTAAAAATTATAACATTATATGACTTTATCACACCTATATAGTCCAGCTGGTTTTAGCAAGATTTTAGGGAGAAATTTTCATTATGATTTTCTGAAAGGACAATGTTTACTGACTCTGAATTAAGATGGTTTTTGGTCTGGGAAGGGGCCATTCACTCAGGACAGGGGATAAAACTGGGGGTAGTGCAAAAGAGCCTTAAAATACTGCTTAGTGGGAAAACGTCTGTTACACTGATTATTATTAATATTTTGAGGCCCAGTTTGGTCCAGGATACTAAAGATTCAAAGTAAAGAGATTAAACATGCTATTTAGACTTATAAAACCAAAAAATATGGTCAAAACACCTGTCAGGGGGTAAACTTTACAAAATTTCGAATATTTTTATGCATTTTGCAGTGAAAATGAATAATTTTTTCAATATTTTTGCTAATTGTATAATGTGATACTCACTCGTGTTATCTTTCAATTTTGATCACATATATATATAGTTGCAGAGGGTGGCGTCTTGCTCTGTGTGCTACGTAATCTTCCGCATGCATAGTATAACGAAACTGGTGGTATATCCATGTTGTATACGTATTTTTAATTTAGTTTTTAAGTTACAGTCCTCAAGAGATGTTGGGTTGATTAAAAGAGTTTTATTGTGTTTTATAAGAACTGCATTACCTTCTTTACACAGTGTAGGCAGATAAATGTTTTTCTCGAATGTCGAGTGTATTATGTTATTTAAATGATTACATGCTTATTCTTTCAGATGCTTCTTAATCCAAACAAACCTGATGGAACTGCGTGTGTTTCTCCTTTGACTGATTCCTATAGTCAGGATTTCATCCATGCTGTAATAACCCTATACTAACTGGTTATGAGGGCATTACCAGATAATATTGACTGACGTCAAAGTAAAGCCCGAGCTTGAGAGGGCAGTACGTGACGGAAAGTAAGCAGTTAGTATATGGTTTTTTACCCGCATTTCTTCAAAATTATACTTCGCTTCGTACAGAAAAAAAAAAATGGTAAACAAACTTTTCTTTCTCATTTTTGATTTGTTATTAAAAATAGAAAAATGCAATGCAATGAGTTCCTTAACTGTTTCACTTATTTTTTTGCCTCTACAATGTTTTTTCTATCTATCTATCTAAAACACAGACATAGATTTTCATTACCAAATTATCTTGTCTCTGATTCTTTAGGTGATAGGGTTCTGACATTGAGGATACCGTTTTCCAGTCAGGAGTATGTACATCTGGAAGCTTGCAGGGTGTACTATCGAGCTCACACTATAATTGTGGATGGATGGTGGACAATGCTGTTTCAGAAGCCCTCAAATATCTGCTTCTTCAGCAGTTTTAATATGAGGAAAGCATTGATATGCAGAATGTTGATTCTAGCAAAGAAATGTGCAGTTTTTTTACAAGATATGAGCGGTTTCAAGCAGATATATGCATTGGCAGTAAAGGAAAGACAGCCCAATTCTGGATGTTCTATTTTGATTAAATAAGAGCACAACATATTGAACATACATCAGTTCAAGAAAACAACATAGACATGCGAATAGCAACTTGGAATAAATTTCTTCTGATGTATTGTGTCCTGAAGAAGATAAATTACGCCAGATATGGGTCATTTTACTTGCACACTCTAATAAACATGGATAAAATGTATCCTGGCCTACATAATCTACTCAAGGATTGTGGAATTTCCGTCCAAGGCCAGGAATCATACCCTTTGAGAACTTCCGTGGATCAGAGAGGAGAACAAACGATCAACTGTGAAGCCAAAACTAGTGGTGAGTAAGCTGTTGAACAGGAATTTAAATCATTGGGAAGCTTTTAGCCTGTCAATGAAAACTGATAGGCAGATTGATTTTGAAGCAGCCCTTCCACTAACGCAAAAACCATTGTCCTTAGCCAACGCAGATGGTTCTATGCATACAACACAGAAAAGCAAATTGGTAGAAGTGCTTCGCTCATACACTGATGACTCAGGTGACCAAGTTGATTTTTCTGATGCTGACACGTTCATTGCACAGAAGTCACAATGTCATCAATCATTACCAATGAGGTATTGTGTAGTAATCAGGAAAAGGCTGATACAAAGGTTATATTGCACACACTGAATGTAATCAGTCAGTAACCAAACTTTCGTGTTCATCTCAGATCTCCATCAGCAGATACCGACATACTAGTGATTGCCTTGGCGATGCTTCCTGATCCTGATAGAGTTTACTATTACTCTGGTGTAGGAAAAAAACGAAGCTGCGCCCGTCTCAGTAAGTTCGATATGCCAGATGCAGAAAAAGAATGCCTTATATGTTTTCATGCAGTAACTGGCAATGATTACATATCTGCCTTCTTTGGGAAAGGAAAAGGAAAGTGCTGAAAACTAACGAAGATCAGGGAAGAATTCACTTCAGGGTTCAAAATGATTGGTTCAAATTGGGAGCTGACAGAAGATTTGGTAAACACAATGGAGAAGTTTGCAAACTTTACAGGAGCAAAATGTCCAGGGTGAATGATGCAAGATACAAGCTGTTTTAGAATGCTGATTTTGAGATCGAATGGTGCATTGAAATATTTCCGAGTGATATTGAAGATATTCTGCTTATCAGTGATGACAGCGACAACGAACTTTATGAAATTGCTAGCGATAATGAAGAAAGTGATACTAACGAAAATTATTGACTGTATAGATATGGACATTTTTTTATATCCATTTGTTTTCAGATATGTTGTAGTTGAGTTGTTTTTATACAAATTCACCTTGGCATTAGAAAAAGAAGAGAAAATGAACTAATAGGGGTAACTTTTACATTTTTGTGTGTGCAGAATTCCCTGGAAAATCATTCGCCTTTATTTCATTTTAAAGTAAAAGTTTGGCATGTCTTTAATAATGAAAATTTCTCCCTAAAATTTTGACAATTTTGCTAAAATCAGGTGGACTAATACAGTATCATATGAAATGCAGAATGATATTCCCTAAAAGCTAATTGTGAAAAAAAGTCTTTAATTATAATATAATTTAAGTGCTGCAAATCACACATGAAGAGATACTAATCTTCACATTTTGCATGGTGTGATTGTTCAGGGTTTGAAAAAACTTTTTCCAATTGTATCGTGAAATGTTCATAACCATTTTGTTTTGTATTTTTAACAAAAATTGCTATAGAAGACATGATTATAGAAGACATGATTATTGATAATTTAGTGATAGGATCTATTGCTTTTTATCGTTATTATTATTATTATTGCAAATTCCCATACATGCTGATTTTACCTGAAATCATCACAAATATCTAATTTTAGTGGAAAATTTTAATTTTGATGGCGGATGGTGAAAAAACTAATATCGGCCGGAATAGAATTTCTTCCCTTAAGATACCCTGTTTCGAAAAAAAGCACACCGAAGTGGGTTTCTAGGAAACATGGGGTACCCCAACCGGATACCACATTGGGCCCTTATTGCCAAAGGTTTAAAATACCTTTTAAAAAAGTGCCTAGATTGAGATTGAAGGCTTTACTAATAATTTTCTTGTAATACCTACGCATTTCAAAACCACTCCTTTTATTGAAAGGTGCTATTTATTAACCATTACTCTTTTTTTTTACAAACTAAAGTCATAGAAATTTCTCAGATTTGAATCTGGGTACAGTACAGCCCGAAAGGAACTTTACGTGTCCGTGTAAGATAATTAATTTCCTGTAGAATTAGTGTCTTCTTTTTATTCTTTAGAAGTTAACAGGCTTTTGTTTATTTAACATCCATTATCATGTTTAGTTCAATCATGTGCCTAAACAAACTGTTTAGGATACAAACAATTTTAATAATGACTTCATGTAATATAAAAACTGTACATGAAATCTTTGGTGGTTCATGTTAAAATTTATTCCTTCCATTCATTCCCAGGAATCAGTGAGCGCAATGAGCAATCAGTTTCGATGTGATGAAAAACAGACAGAGAGAAAGAGCTTGTTTTGGTGTGGATGTGATGAAAAACAGACAGAGAGAAAGAGCTTGTTTTGGTGTGGATGTGGATTCTTTGAAGCTGATGATTGATAGCATTTTTAAGGAGGGTGGCAGAGTTCCTTTGAGTAATCAAGGGAAATTGAAGTCCATTTCGAAATGGGCTTGCACCGACCCAATATCGTATAGATCGTAAGTTCACTCGGCTTCTTTCTTGAAAAAAACTTTGACACTGTGAACCTTGACCACATGTCGATGATCTGTAGGATCCATTTCTTACTCCATTTCTTCAGATCCATTGCCACCTTATCGTTAAATTGTGAACCCAATGGCAAAGCAACTACTGGTCGGGGTGGAGTTTTTGTGTACAGCTTGCAGATTTCACACCTAGAGAACTATAACCTAACTATAGACTAACACTTTATGTATTTTGTTCTCTAGATCAAACATTGCTAATATACATTAATATACAAATGGTTTGATACCTATCTATGTTTGATCTCAATACCCCGCTTAAAGTGCATTTTTAGAGTATCCCTATCTGAAGTTTGGTTTGGTTAAATACCTCTGCATACGACAACACACATCACACAGGATGCCACAAATTGACTGCCCATAGCCTGGGTGTGAATACAAAACACCTGACACTGATGCTGTCATCGTTGCAGCCCTGCTGAATGCCCATGCAGTAACACATACAACCATGTCACCAGCGACCTCAGGAAGCGTTGCTAAAGTTGAAAGAGTCAGACGTCCATCAATAGCGCTTGCTGGTACATCCGAAGATTGGAACTATTTTGAGACAAGGTGGAAGGAATACAAAACTGCCACCAAGATAACTGGAAGAGATGCGGTACTGCAACTACTGAAATGCTGCAAAGAAGAGCTAAGGAAAGATCTTACACGTTCATCAGTTGGCTTGTTGTCTCACAAGACCGAAGATGAAGTGCTCCAAGCAATGAGATCCCTCGCTGTTCGAGAGGAGAATGTGATGGTTGCAAGAGTTGCATTGAACAACATGCACCAAGATCAGGAAGAGTCAATTCGATCTTTTGGTGCTCGATTGAGAGGACAAGCAAGTGTCTGCAAATACATCATTGAATGCACAAACTGCAACCATAATGTAGACTATACTGAAAATATCCTTCGGGACGTTCTTAGCCGTGGCATTGCTGATCCTGACATTCAGCTGGAACTTCTCGGCCACACCAAGCAGAATTTGTTACTGGAAGAGGTATTCCGGTTCATTGAGAGCAAGGAGGCCGGCAAACGATCCGCCTCACACTTGCTTGGCCAACATACTGCTGCAATTAAAAGCTCTTACCAGAAGACCATACAAGAGAGCAAGTTGTCCAACAATAGCCAAAATCAATCCAACACAGCTTGATCTCGATGCTCCTATTGCAGGCAGAACACACACAGCTCAGACATGAAGACTCGCAAAGAAAGCTGTCCAGCATTCAATCACTCTTGTGGACACTGTCACCGCCTTCACCACTATGATCATGTTTGTAGAAGCAAAGACAGAAATCACAGAGGCCAGTCAAAGCAGCACGACCAAACAGCTAACATCGGTGAAACAGGTGCTCTCTTCAACACTCTCTGCTCGATTTCCACAAACAAGAAACAGCCTCTCCCTGCTGACCACCATTGCCACAACAAGCTGACTGATACTTGGAAGAAAACAACCTCACCATCCCAACCATTCTTAGCAGTATCCATCCAAATAACAGACATGGACTACAAACAACTTGGTTATACACCTATCCTCAATCCAAACCCGACACCAGTGTTTGTTCATGCATTAGCTGATACGGGATGCCAAAGCTGCCTTATCGGATACAAATGGATTCAACGACTCAATCTTAACAAACAAGATCTCCTACCCGCACATATGAAAATGAATGCTGCAAACAACCAGTCTATTAAGATCCTTGGTGCGGTGATTTTGCGAATCTCCGGTAAAAGTAACGACGGAAAGCTGCAGGAGACACAACAATTTGCGTACGTCACCAATGACTCAGACAAATTTTACCTCAGCAGAAGCGCCTGTATCGACCTTGGCATGATATCTGGAAAATTTCCAACAATTGGAGAAACAAACAACGCTGTGACCAATCTTGCAGACACGAGGATGTAACGTCAGCCGATTGTACTTCCCCGAAACGTGCACTTCCCCCTCCAATACCCACTGTGTTACCATATCCTCCCATCTACGAGAATCGGGAGAAGCTCCAACAGTACCTACTGGATTATTACAAGAACAGCACCTTCAACACATGCGAACACCAGCCATTGCCACACATGACTGGTCCACCTGTTAAACTCATCATTGCAGACGATGCAAAGCCGGTTGCATCACATTCACCTATTCCCACACCTATACACTGGCATGACGAAGTAAAAGCTGATCTAGACCGTGACGTTCGACTGGGCGTCATTGAACCAGTTCCCATCGGTGAACCAGTTACATGGTGCCATAAGATGGTCGTCTGTGCAAAGAAAAATGGAAAACCGAGAAGAATAGTCGACTTCCAGCCCCTGAACGCCCACGCCACCAGAGAGACCCACCATACGCAGTCTCCCTATCACCAGATCCGATCAGTGCCACCCATGACTAAGAAGTCCGTATCAGATGCTTGGAATGGCTACCACAGCGTACCACTATGCGAAGAGGATCGCCATTACACAACATTCATTATGCCCTGGGGCTGATACCGTTACTGCCGCCTCCCCCAGGGTTATATAACATCAGGTGACAGCTACTCCCGTCGCTTTGACATGATAGTATCAGATTTCCATGACCGAATCAAAGTGATTGACGATGCACTTTTATGGTCTGACACTCTCGAAGGATGCTTCTTCAGGACATGCAAGTGGCTTGACATCTGTGGTAGGAACGGCATCATCCAGAATCCTACCAAATTCGTATTTGGCAGTGACACCGTCGAATTCTCCTGCTTTGAAATCAACCAAACTAGTGTATGTCCCTCTCCCAATATGATGAAAGCCATCACAGACTTCCCAGTTCCCAAAAACATCACAGACGTACGCTCCTGGTTCGGGCTTGTTAATTAGGTAACCTACGCCATCAGCATGACAGACAAGATGGCACCATTTCGCAAGCTACTAAAGCCAACATCTACATTCTACTGGGACGATATGCTGGGTCGTTTATTCATATCTTCAAAGCAAAAAATTCTCGAGGAAATCGAGCTAGGTGTACGAATCTTCGACAAATGGAAACCTACGTGTATAGCCATTGACTGGTCAAAAACAGGCATAGGATTTTGGCTGTTCCAAAAACACTGTACATGCCCTGGAATCACGCTGTTCTGCTGTCACGAAGGATGTAAAGTAGCTCTGGTTGGTAGTCGATTCACACATCCAGCCGAGTCCCGATATGCTCCAATCGAAGGTGAGGCACTGGCTGTCGCAGATGCGTTGGACAAGGCCAGGCATTTCGTTTTAGGTTGCCAAGATCTCGTTATAGCAGTCGATCACAAGCCGCTTCTTGGTCTGTTCACCAATCGATCACTCGAAAACATTCGAAACAACCACCTCCGAAACCTGAAGGAACGCACACTCCGCTACCGGTTCAGTATAATGCACATACCCGAATTGAAGAACCACGCACCCGATGCCTTGTCTCGTCATCCAACCGGTGACCCAAACCCCGAAAAGCTTCACCTTCCCGACGATATCTCTTACGTTTCCGCCACCACTACCCTTGCATCGTTACAATCCGTAACATGGGACGAAGTTCACGTTGCGACAACCAGCGATTCTGATATGCACAGACTGGTCGAGATCTGGTGTGCCCGACAATCGTGAGAAACTTCCACCAACACTGCAGGTCTACCACCACCATCGCGATAAACTTTCCACAACTGATGGTGATATCCTGTATGCAGACCGAATCGTCATACCACCACGGCTACGTAGGAGTGTCCTCTCAAGCCTCCACGCAGCACACCACGGCAAACCTCTGACACTTAGAGCGAAATCATCGGTATTCTGGCCTGGCATCAGCTCCGACATCATCAACTTGCGACAAGAATGCCACGAATGCGACCGTCTCAACCGAGTGCCCCACCAAGCCAGATCCAATACCCCTCGTACCCATTTCAACAACTTTGTGGAGATTTCTTTCACTACAAAGGACACTACTATCTTGTATGCGTCGACAGATACTCCAATTGGCCAATCGTTGAGGAATCGAAAGAAGGAGCCAACAGCTTGATAAACTGCCTTCGTCATACATTCGTAACATATGGCATCCCTGATGAATTGTCTTCTGACGGCGGTCCCGAACTCTCTGCACACTTAACGCTTAACTTTCTTCGCAACTGGGGTGTACGCCATCGTGTATCGTCAGTCTCATTCCCACATAGCAATTGTCGTGCCGAAGTTGGAGTCAAAACAGTCAAATGAATGCTCATGGACAACACAGGACCCTGAGGTGAATTAAACACAGACGCATTCCAACGCGCAATGCTACAATATAGGAATACTCCAAATCAGACCACCAAGCTATCACCGGCAGAATGCATCTTTGGTTGTCCGATCCGAGACTTCATCCCGATATTACCTGGAAAATACCTACCACATCCAACATGGCAGAGCGTCCTTCACAATCGAGAAGCTGCACTTAGAAATCGTCATATGGCTATCGCTGAAAGGCTTTCTCAGCATACTCGACGTCTTCCTCCCCTCCGCGTAGGCGATTGTGTCAGAATTCAGAACTAGACTGGTATCTATCCATGCAAATGGGACAGAACTGGCTCTGTAGTCGAAGTACGTCAACACGACCAATACGTCATCCGCGTGGACGGCTCCGGACGAGTGACCCTACGCAACAGGAAATTCATTCAAAAATTCACCCCAGTTCACCAGAATAGACCATTTGAATACCCTATTACTTTACCAAATGGCTCCCCATAACTACCACACCAGACATCGCGAAGTCAGCCATGACCGGCCCACTTGATGTCAGCAAACTTCGAACGCCTCAACCCAGCAAAGATGCTCCTCAGTCATCTCAAAACAATCCAGACCCGGCGCCTACTCTCGTTTCTGATTCAACTCCTACTCCCGTCCCTGCAGAAACCATTACACCTCCCACGACACCTGGCTCGTCACCACCACTTCGTCGTTCAACAAGAGAGCGTCATCAACCATCCCGTTTTGATGACTTTGTATTAAAATGACATTTTCCTAAAATTGATACGTCATTCTCAGCTCGTGATAATGACTGGGGGAGATAGAGAACTATAACCTAGCTATAGACTAACACTTTATGTATTTTGTTCTCTAGATCAAACATTGCTAATATATATTAATATACAAATGGTTTGATACCTATCTAACACCAACTATAAATCATAGAGGTGTTCATTAAAGTCATTGTGCCAGATGTTGTCATCTTTCAATAACGAAATAAGTTTTTCTTTTGAAGGGTATGCAAATTGTCTCAGCAGTTCCAGAATAGTCTGATAGCAATCAGCATCAGATAACTCTATCAGTTTAATAGCGTAGACTGAATGAGTTGGGATCTCTCTTGTTATTGGAACACAATATTGTCACGATGACGTCTGATTGAGAGATCATTTCACTGAAAATTTTTGCTGAATCATTAATGAGATGCAACATGGCTCCTGCTTTTTTCATTGTTTGTAAAGATAACAGGAGAGGAATGTCTGATTCGACAACGTCAACATTAATCATAACTTCGCAATATTGCTGGAATGTCACAATTTGCAAGTGATTTAGCATCACTCCTCTGCCAAACTTGAAAATACGTTGACCGTCATATTGCTTGATCTTGGAATGTAATAATTAAACCAAGTCTCTCCACCAATGGTGCTTGAATATGCACAGTCAAGCACAGCACAATTGGCTGCCTCTACAGTTTATTGTTTATTTTCACGATATAAACGAACATAACAACATAACAATCGCACCGCAGAAGGAACCCCCCGTGAAATTCCCCGTGAAATTCCGCACGTGCAAAACCCATTCCCTTCTTTTGTTTTTCTCGCGAAGAGGAGAGAGGAAAGAAAGAAAGTTGTAGTTGGAATAGCATTACTTTTTCTGCTCAATTTTAACCAACAGCTAACCAGAATGCATAAAAAAATGTCAAAAAATGCAAGATGGAAGATGGTGAAGAAGAGGTTAACAACTTACTACAACTATGTACCAGTTCAGTGTTCGTAGCGATCAGCGATCGTAGCCAGCCTTTTCATTCTGCTTTGCACTTTGATCTTTATTTGAATTCAAGTAATAACATATAGTTTCTAAAAAATGTTAGTGCTACTTCTTTTCATATCTCGTTTGCTTTTAATTGCAACTTTGGAAACTCTATAAGTAATACACTGAATTCACAACTCAAAAGCTAAGAAGAAAAGATCGCATGAACGAACTTGAATTGAATATAATGCACATACAACCATTTACCATGGAACTGTAGGTATATAGAGAGAGGTTTTTGTATTATTACCGTCCGTAACACGGTTACTTCTTGAGAAACACCTGGGGTGACTTCAAACAGCCTCGAAAAAATGCAATTTCTCATGATATGAAATTCCGGGTTTTTTTCAGATTCAGTTCGACGATTATTAGGACCAACAATACATGCAGGGTATGTTGAAATCCGGCTTCGCTTGACAGTATAGGAAAAATTATTAAAAAGTTCCGTTTTTCTTCCAAAAATTCCCAACCAAGTGCAGAAAGTTCCATATAAATAAACAACAGTCCAGAATAAAAATGAAGAAGAAGAAGAAAATGAACAATCAAGACATCTTCTTGCGACAGGTCTTTCTTCTCCTATATAAACATAGCCAAAAATTTGAAGAGAAATACAAGTTTGTATGGAGAAAGGAAACTGGAAATACCACCTATAATGTATATAAAACTAGAGCAGTAAATTCAAATTCATCTTGCATGCTTACGATATTGTTAATACTTCTGTTGCAACCATTTTAAAACTGTTGAGTTCTATGAGGCTGAAGATTCGTCTACACTATCCACCTTTTTCATAGTGTGATTGATAGGGAAATTTATGTTCTACAGTGAAGACCAGGCCATAGTTACTTCAATTCATTTGACTACCCTGGTAAAAATCATGACAGAAACAGGATCTTGTAAGGAACCAATAAGGATCCTGTTAGGACACAAATCCTGACAGGAAATCTTTCCTAGGAAACTTTGTCAGGATCCTACTAAGATCATATTAAGATCTTGACAGGACTGACTTAGTATCCTGACAGGATAGGAAAGTAAGTATCTTGGTAGGATCTTACTAGGATCCTGACAGGTTTGAGTCAGGATCCTGATAGGAATTCTTCACAGGATACTGATCTATATACTAATAGGATCCTAGTATGATCATGACAGGAAGGATTTAAGATCCTGACAGGGTATGAAATAGCTGTCTTGGTAGGATCTTACTAGGATCCTGATAGGTTTGAGTCAGGATTATGACAAGAATTTTTCTCAGGAAACTTGTAAGATGCTATAAGATCCTAACTTTGTAAGATAATAACAGGATTGACACAAGGTCCTGCCAGGATAATAAATCTTGACAGGATTTTGATGTAGGAATCCTGCAACGATCATAATAGGATCTTAGTAGCATCTTCACAGAAAACTTAGGATCCTGAAATACTGTTAGGAAATTGATCTTACTATGCTCCTGACAAGTTTGAATTAGGATCCTGACAAGAAATATTTTAAGTATCTTTACAAGAAAATTCATCTTATGCCATTTATTTGGCACAAAATGAATAGTATTTATGCTGAAAGGAATTTTAATAATGAACACTGTTAATTAACATTTTATATTACTTTTGTGCGTAACTTCAATTTAATAGCAGAAAAACGTGATCAGATGTATCGTTGTTTTCAGCTTTAAAATTGTTACACACATAAAAAAATGCAAAATGGCTCTTAAATTAGAATTCAGCACCATCGAATTGTTTTTAGTGTAAATTTTCATAAAAATTGAAGCCCTTTCAAAATTTGATCCCAAAATGTTGCCCAAAATGCCCCCTTATTGGCCAAATTATGAAATAGATAAGATAAGATAAGGATCTATTTCTAGTATTTCCAAATAAATACATTTGGTTCTTCACCCAGAAATGTGTATGATATAAGTGCTTGCATTGGGTCAACATAAAAAATTAAAATAGTATAAATGTATTCATTATTGCTCAGTCATGGATTCCAGCTAACAAATTGTGTGTAGGTTGAAATTGGACAAACAAGCTAAATCAAATAAACGCTAGTATTAAAGTATTAGGGCTGTAAGCTGTGCTTGAACACAAAAAAAAAATGAAAAAAAATGAAAAGGAAACAGACCAATGTAGAAGTTAATATGATACAACAAATTTATTCTAAATTTGAGAGAATATGTGCTGTGGTTTTATCAAAAAAGTAACTTTTTGTAGCAGCCATGAAGCTTGAGTAACTTCTGCATTTCGGCATATTAATGGTAATTCATTGAAAATTTTTGATGCCACATATTTGAATGTTGACCTTGGGGCGTTGGTATTACATGTGATGGTATCTAGGTCGTGGGTGTTACATCGTAGTTGTCATGTTGGAACTATAATTTCTGTATTTCATTTCAGTGCAGTGATAGAGATTTATACATTATAAATTATAAAGAAAACACACTGACTCTTAAAAATTATTGAGAAAACTTATGCAACTGATTAAAATTATTGTCTCTCCTGGCCATGTTGTCAGCCCTGGATGGACAAGCAAATAAATAATGAGACAATACAAATTTTTCAAGATTATCAACAAATATATATTTTTAGGTCCATCCATTGCCAACTAAATGAAGTTTAAAACGTTTATCAAGATCAGCCATATTTTGTGCATTTTGGTGTTCTCATTATCCTGTTTCTGTTTTTCGATTATATATATACAATTTTCATTTCAAAACCATACAATATCCATGTTCGCATCCCAGAATCTTCTCATTTTCCATTATTTCATTTTTAAAGCCTTCCTGTCTGTGTCCTTTTTGATACACACACTTGTGCAAATCAAGTGGAGCATGTCATATTTTCCTGAATGACTTGTTGAGAACTTTGACTCCTTTTCTCATTTTTTGAATGTGAGACTGACAATGTGAAGATGTTCTGAAAGTATATTTAGTTCTAATAACTGTGTGGGTTTACATACATATGATGTTTAAAAAATATTACTAGAATTTTTAAATATTTAAATCATTATATACTCAAAAAATAACAAAATAAATTACTTATAATATTTTCGACTTCTATTCTCCTCTTTTAGGGTGTCCCCACTCAACATCAGTATGGCTTGCTTGTAGCATCTATATGCAGAATCTTGGTTACAATCCTGTAAGATTATACATATCTTACAAATCCTACAGGATCTTTGTAAGATGCTAATAGGAACCTATGCAGTATCTTACCGGATCCTATAAGATCCTATAATAGGATCCTGTTTGGATCATGGACAGGATCCTACAGGATCTTGGTTAAAATCCTACAGGATCCTATAAGATCCTTTAAGATTCTGCTAGGATCCTGCTAGGATCCTAGAAAGATCTTGATGGGATCCTGGTTAAGATCCTGCACAGGATCCTGCAAGTTCCTAACAAAGATCCTGCACAGGATCCTACGAAGGATCTTAGTTAGGATCCTGTAGGATTCTGTAAGATCCTAACAGATCCAACATAGTATCCTGTTTAGATCTTACAGGATCTTAGTTAAAATTTCAACCAGGATATTGAAAAAATCCAATAGAATTTTATAATAACAATACAACTTTTATATCTTTTGTTGTATACTCTCAAGCGGGTCTAGGCAACCGGTTTTAGCGCACTCGGCTCTTGTTGTTTTCTAAAACCATTACGTTATCATGTTTAACGAGATAATATAATTTTTACAACCTATTACCATTCTTAAATTGACAGTTATTTATCATGTTTTACCAACACTCTCCATCATTTGATAAAAATGAAACTGGTGTTTAACAAATTATGTTAATTATGTTAAATACGCAAGTAAACAAAAATCACACGTTTTTTGTTTTGGCACTTTATGAAACAATAGTGTTGTAATAATGGCACTGTCTCAAGTCACCCTCGCATGATAAATTTTAGGTGGTGCACTTTTAGAAGCTATAACTTGGATGGAGCAAAGGAAATAGTCTCCGAATTGGGGAACTTTCCTGTACTGTCTGAAGTAAGACCAACTGTTGATCAAGAAAACAAAAGAAACGGCCGGTCATGTAGAAACAACCCTCAGGAAGAAGGAGCCACCTGTGTTTATTCTCTCAAAAATGGAAATCACCGAATAGTGAACGAAAAATTGTACTATAACAATGTTAAAGAGCTAGAAAAAAGCTGATCAAATAAACGTATAAGATCTATCGCACATGTCTATGACAAACTGTTACTAAGATATCAATAGTCCCCAAAATTTTGCCACATACCTTGTAGCCATTAGGTATGTGGCAAAACGTTATGATAAAGTCTGACCTGTTTGTAAACCGGACAGCCTGATTGAAAACACTTCACTCTTGCTATAAGATTTTTTTTCAAAAAAAGTACCACATGTAAAAGTCCAGTTTTCTTTCTTCTCATTTCTCCGAAAGTAGTGAAAAACTTAAGGAAAAATAAAAGTTCTGTCTTGTTCTTGATTATCTTCTGTATTTTTTTTTTCAAAACTTTTACACCACAAAGTGGCGGAGGAGCCATCACTAACCAGATACACACTGTGAGAAGAACCAAGCACCCCATTTCAAAAAACCGACACACTTTACAATCACAGTTTATATAAGCAGTTGTTTCAGGTTCCAGACAAGGTCAATTTTTTGTGAAAAGATGTTACTTTGTATTATTATAAAAATGTATCATCCGGATTGAAAACATTTTCCCCGTCTCTAAATAGAACGACTAAGCATTTCAAGTTGGATGACATTTACACTCGGGACAGAACAGGTGTGCAATGTATGAACAGTTTATAAAATACCTGACAAAAGAAAACAATCTTTTAATAAACAGCTGGACGCATGCTTGCTTTTATTTTTAAGAAATATATTTTTGATTGTTGACCATGATTTCCTATTGTTTTGAAATATATTACAAAATAAACCTTATTTGAAGCATTAGAAGCACGAGAGAACATGTAACAAAATTTATTGCAACACAAACATTATTATTCTTTTAAAAAACATGGCTTGGCCTGCTGTTACATTATTTATAAAAAAGTCTACCATCTTTTCACATTTCAAATTTTTCCATTCGCACTTCATTGCACACCACAAATACTAATGGCATGCGATGATCTCACACCTCAAAGTTTGTTTTTGAAATCAAGGTTGCAGGTCGGGGTTTTTCTTCCTGGTAAGGGCTGGTTCTCATTATTGTTTTGCTGCAACTGATGTTAGGATTCTCATGAGGCCATGAGATGATGACAATTAAATTTGAGTTTTAGTGTTTTCTATATATGACTTCTTTCTGCCACTATTTCCTTTTTCCATTTCAGATTTCCATTTCATTTGAATTTCTTACTTAAAGAAGGAAAAAAGTGAAAATTTTAGACATCTTCACCTGAGAAACGCTGTTTCCCTCAATTAACTTTTTGATGGATTTGGAAATTGGGAATTTTGAAATAAACGACCCACTCCAATAAGCGTCCACCCAATTTTTGATAAGCAGGCAGTTGCAGTGAGAAATAAATTGTGCGATGTCAGTGGCCACAAAGTGAAGCCACTGTATTCCGTACCAAAAAGAATGCCGCATCTAGGGTCAAATATCTCGATAACCAATGCCATAACGTAATCACAAAGCATGTGGCAACATTTGGGGGACTTTTGGAACTGTGATGGCATATGACGTTAGTAAAATCTTTGAACATCAATATTTTGGTAACGGTTCATCATAGGCATGTACCATATAGTACCATGTGGTCCCATTCATTTTTTTTATCAGCTATTAGAGCTGTATCACAACATACTACTCATTTTGTTATTCTGACATTTTATTTTTCGTGAGTATGAGTGATTTTCTCAGTGAAAATACAGTTCCATTTCATACTCATTTCACACTCATTTTCTTGCTTATGCTAACCTTAATAGTGATTAAAAGAAGTAGTATAAAGTAAAAATCTTGAGGGCTTTTTTATGAGCGCTTCCCTCTTTTTACGCCTCCCTCAAATAAACACACAGACATTTATTTACAGTAACTAATGTTATCAATTATCTTTGTTATTAAATCAGCATAAATACTACCTTTCATGGTTTTAGATGAAAATGTTATTGGAAATAGAATTCTTCAATGGAATGTATTATAATTAGATCAAATCATAATGAATGCAAGAGGTAATCATTTATTTATTATTTTCTTATATGTAATGTGGCAAAATATCAGAAAAGAAGAAAAAAAGTTTTCAACAAAACCATGTGAAATTTATTGGCAAGCTTTCGGGGGCATACCGCAACCCATGATCACGTCTCTACAAGCATGGTTCAAAATTAGAAAGTTTTATATAAAAGGCAAAATATATATATATTTGTGTTTGTGCGTGTGTCTGTGGTTAGCCGACCGACCCTAAACTTTTCACGGTGGAATTACTGGAAAAAAATTATAGAATTTATAAAGATATTTTTTGTTTCGAAAGTTTTGTTGTCATTCCTTGTGATGGTGGTGCCATTTTTATTCCTTGTGACAGCGACTACCGAATGTAACTTTATGACTACAACAGAGCTTCAGGATTAATAATTACGTGATGAAATGTGCTTTTGAAAACATCAGGTACAACTTGTATTTAGGGGGAAAAAATCAAAAAAATCCTACCTAACGTTTTTAAGCACGTCACCCCAAACACATATATATATTTTTGGCCTAATTACAAATGTTTCTCATTTTCATGAAGCTGTGTTGTGTGAAATTGTCCTTTTTTTTAGATCAAAATGGAAGAAATTCAAGAAGTAGGGGTGGTGGTTGGGGAAGAGGTCGAGGTGGTGGTTGGGGAAGAGGTCGAAGTGGTGGTTGGGGAAGAAGTCGAGGGAAGTTTGGAGGTGGTGGTCATCCGGCTGGATTAAGTGGTAAAGATATCGGCTTGTGGTATGCTAGACATGGTAAAGAAAGAAAAGAGAAAAAGGATATTGAAAATGTAAGCTCTTTGGAAGAATTTGTTTGTTTTTATTATCATTTTTACACTTTTTTACAGTTGCAACTGTCTAGTCTATGCTTTTTGTCCTTCTTAGAACCAAATTAAAAATTCAACATAAATCTTTTAATAACCGGCAAAAAACTACTCGAGTAGTCAAACAAAAATTTGATCACATCATATCAGGCCTTGATTTAAATCTTTTCTAGAACGGCATTTTGTTTAACTGGATTTTAATTGAATTATGAATCATATGATTTTTTTCCCTAGCGATCTGTGGTGACTTTGAATAAAGAGCATGAGGAAAATATAAGTTGTTTATTGAAAAACACTGAAAATGGTTTGTGTTATGTTTTTGTGTATGTATAAAATACATTATGATTTGAGGAAAAATACACCTTGATAGTATTATAAACTTTCTCTGGCATCATGATTTTTATTTAATGATTGACTTTCATTGTTCAAATTCAGTTTGATAGTAGATGTCACCTGAGTTCCTTAGAATATCAAAAATATTCAAAAAAATTTTCCTTCAATTATAAGTTCCAAGAACTTGACGTCCTTGTTGCTTGACATCCCTAAATAATGGTGTAGATCAGTGCATAAATATTTTTACTGAATGAGTAGCCTCAATCAGCTTGTTAAGTTAATATTAATGCATGCATTCTTTTAGATGTTGGTTCAAGCTCGCAGACTGAATTTTATTCCTCAGATCCACATCCAAAAAACTTTGGAAACAGAAATTTCGATTATACTTCAAATATGGATTCTGATAAATTTAATTATTCTCAGAAGTGTCAGTGCACTTTAAAATTAGATATGAGCTTCGAAAAACAAACATGCTTTGATTTTCAAAACCATAAGAAAAATTGGAAATATCAATCAATGCAAGTATGTTTTGTTTAAAATTGATTGAAATGACTTCTTCCGTTACATCTCACAATACTTTCAATCAAGAGTGACAACCTTCAGAATGTTTGATGTTTTGTGATCAACCTTCTTCACTTTCATTTAGGAATTTCGAAAAAAGTTGCCATCTTACAAAATGAGAGATGTAAGTTACTCCAGACATTTTTTTTTATTTACACAGTAAGTAGAGTAGAAATAGTAGGTGAATATTCTCTTTGAGGCTTTCCTAGAAACTACTAGTTTTTGCAAAGGGGCTGTCTTGTGTTGTCTTAAGATTCTTTTGTGTAACATAAAATATGCAATGATCGGATAAAGTTATTCCATGTAAATGATTTTGAATTTTTTTTTACCGAAGAAACTGCTAGCCTTAATTTCAGACAATCAAGTGATAGTGGTGAGTGGTGAAACTGGTTGTGGAAAAACTACACAGGTATCACACTTTTTTATTTCTTGATGATTTTTTTTTTTCACATTTTAATAACTCATAATATATTTTAGGTTGCACAATTTATTCTTGACGACTACATAGAGAAACAAATGGCATCCACGTGTCATGTTGTTTGTACACAACCAAGGAGAATAAGTGCTGTATCAGTGAGTACATCCTTCGGTTATATGTTAATAGCATTTTTGGACTCTCTATGAAGGAAAATTTTGTTACCTTTTCCTTTTGGAATATCCATGTCCATTATCTAAAATTTCTGATTATGTTTTTTAAGAAAGTTGTGTGAACACAAGAAGAGATTTTCTCTTTGCTTTCGATATAAAACTTTTTATGCACATTTTCGGTTTGAGTTGCTACATGGTGCAGGTTAGAAAACTTAATGAAAACTAAATCGGATCGAAACTGTTTTTTTTTAAAGCAAAACGACTAACATTTGGGAGAATCCTGTTTTTTCTGTAGAATAATATGAAAAGATGGTGTCCATATTTAGGTGGCTGATCGAGTAGCTTCCGAGCGTGGAGAATCTTGTGGGTTAAGTTGTGGATATCAGATCAGACTTGAAAGGTACACTGTTACATTTTCTTATCTTGTGACCACTCTATTGAAGTCTTAAGGAATGCCTATTCACTATACATAATCCCTATTTCTCTAGCAAACTACCTCGTGATAGAGGTTCCATCTTATATTGCACAACTGGCATTCTTCTTCAAAGGCTTGTAAATGACCCGTAAGTATGAATTGTTGCAACATGTTTGTTTACCACTGAAATGGTGAATGTGTCAAGCGATAAAATGCATCAACGTTGAATAAACTTCATTTGCTTGGAATAGGTGATGCTAATTGTTAAAAGGTTTAAAATATTCATTGAACTTCTGTTTATGACCCAACGTTTTCTTTTCTTTAGTTATTTATCCAACGTTAGTCACATCATTTTAGATGAAATTCATGAGAGAGATCTGTTCTCGGACTTTTTGTTAATAATTATAAAAGATCTGCTTTTCTGCAGGTACCAAATATCATTTGAAAATAATGCTATATCATGCAATTCTGTAAAATCATGTTTTAATTTACATGTTTTGAAATCATGAGTAAAAATGTTTAGTTGAAATGTTCGTGTGAAATTCTTTTGTTTTTTATTAGAACCGATCTAAAAGTTGTTTTGATGAGTGCCACTCTGAATGCAGAAATGTTTTCAAATTATTTCAGTAAGCAGTAAAGGTATCTTGTAAAACATGGAAAAAATATTCAATTCTGTAACCACTGTGTCATTTCAATGTTCATATTTAGTCCATCAATTGTTGACACAAGAAGTAAAATTTAAAACAATATGTATGGAGATCTGCATATTGTCTGCACAATAAAAATTCTAATGTCGAGAATTTTGCATGAAGTGTGACATGTTTTAATCTCATGAAAGTAATAATGGTGATGTCCCTGTATCATGTGGAATGACCCCTACTTAATTTTCTTTATTTGCAAGCAGTCTTCTCACTTTTAATTACCAACCTATAACATCTTGTTTCCGTACTCGTTTTTAGGTAATTGTCCAATGATTCATATTCCTGGTTTCACTTACCCTGTTGCTGAGTATTTTTTGGAAGATCTAATAGAAATGTCAAAGTAATGATGAATTTTCAGACATTAGCAGAAATTGATTCAACTGTCAATCTCAAGTTTTCTTTTCTTTTTATGTATAGATATCGAACACAGTCTACTAACAATTACCAACCTAGATTTAGGCATGGAAAAAAGCAGGAATATTTGAAACTACTTGAAGAACAAAAATGTTATAAAGAATACTTGAATTCTATAAGTGACAAGTAAACATTCATTCATTCAAACATTCATTCATTCATTCAATCTTTATAGATGATGTAAAAATCACCGCTATCTGTATTTCTCAAATCTAATCTAATATATAACACTATCACTTAGGCTTTTTTCCCAAAACAGTCGGTATGCCGTTATTAAAATAAAACTAAAATCATCTATTTCACTATAAGATTGTCTTCACATGGTTTATTTGACATGTTAAATTTGATCCATGATTTCATTTAGCAGAGAAACCTCTCGTTATTATTCCTACTACCACAAATGAGAATAAATTTGGTTGCCTTATAGTTATTCAGCTGATACTTTGCAATGTTTGCATGAGATGAATTTTGAACAAATTGACAATGACCTAGTCATTCATCTACTCAAGTACATTTCTCTAAATTTTGATGTAAGTTTTAATGAAATTCACTGTCAACTTTGATAACCAGTTTCTTTTCAACACATTCTTTACTTGATATTAACTTGTCCACCAATGAGAATTCATGCTCTTTCTTGGTTAACATTTTTTCTAGGATGGTGCTGTTTTAATATTTTTACCTGGTTGGGATCAAATCAGTAGTTTGCATGATAAACTGCAAAAAAATCCTGTCTTCAATTCAAGTTAGTAATATTTGTGAAACAAAAAAGATAAAAAGGTTTTAAAAACCTTTCTTTCAAACGATGTGTCCTCTCACTGACCACTTATAATCCTTTTTATCTAATATAAGTCTTATAGCTTATCAGTTTGTCCCATGGTGTGGCATTTTCTTATGTGGAGAATTTTTTATAGAAAACTTTCTGATCATTCCCCTTCATTCATTGATGCCAACAACCAATCAGAGAGAAGTAAGAATGCAACTCTCATATTATATTATATTATATTATATTATATTATATTATATTATATTATATTATATTATATTATATTATATTATATTATATTATATTATATTATATTATATTAATATAAATATACATTGCTTTTATTCTGATCATTGCCAGTCGTTATCAAAATTTACTTTTTGTTTGGTATAGAAAATCCCTATTTCTTTTATTTCCTCTATAACTTGCTTGTTGTGTAGGTTTGTGAAAGGGTGCACTCTTATCAGGATATAATGGAGATAAATCTATTCATAATGGAGATAAATCTATTTAAATGATTCAATGTATTCGATCTATTTTGATTAGATATTATATTTGTTTTTATTTTTTAGGTGTTTGACCATCCACCACCAGGTGTGAGAAAAATCATTATTGCTACGAACATTGCTGAAACAAGGTAGTAACTTATTGTATTATGTCATACAGAAAGCAAAATTATTTAAATATGAATGTTTAGCTGTCAATCAAGAACATCAGACATCTCTTCAAGAACACAGAAACTTTTTTGCAAAAAAATCAAACTAAAAACAAAAATAAAAGAAATGAACAAAAAGAACTCAGATGATTCTAACTTTGAATGTCCGTTGGACACCAAAAAACGTGCTGGAAATAAAGAGGTTTTGGAAAAGAAATTTGGAGACAGCGGCAATAATAATAATCGATAATCGAAAAAACCAAAACAACAACAGAAAAATAATGAAACAGTAAAAAGATATTCCGAAAAGAATGTCATTCAAGTATAACGGGAAAAAAAACCCAGCAAGCTTGTTAGGAGCTTCAAAAAGAAATAGATTGTTTGTATGATTGGACCAGCAAGCTTATTAGGAGCTTCAAAAAGAAATAGATTGTTTGTATGATTGGACTAGATACTCTGCTACGTTTTCATCCGGATAAATGGGAGTAAGTCCGAAGACAAGCAGCGTGTCAACATCTGCCTTTAACAACATTAAAAAGTTAAAAAACCCAACAACCTGTTTGGAATGTTTAGAAAAAGTAAAGATGTATTTAAGCGGCTGTTTATTTCGATTGTTCGAAAAATCTTGAATACGCTGCAACCATCTGGAATCCACATTAAAAGAGGCTCATCACACGCATCGAAAATGTCCAAAGGTGGGCAATAAAACTCAACCTGGAATGTCATCACATGGTTTCTATGACAACGCTGTGATAAAGGATTTATTTTTTTCATCAAAAGTTACGTCAGCATCCGATCTACAAGGAGAAGTGTCACAAAGATGTGAAGAAGTACGCATTCGAATGTCGCATAGGAGGCCAATAGAATAACATTGGTTGATTCAAACGACCAACAAGATATCACCCAAGATCAAAAGAAGACTAAGAAGAAAACGCTCAAACCTGGAGTCCTCCTCCCACAATTTTCTATATTAATAATTATATTTCTTTAAACATCTTTTTTATTTAATTTTTTATTTGCTTATTTATTTTTTATAGTATAACCATTGATGACGTAGTTTTTGTGATTGATGGAGGAAAAAGTAAAGAAAAGGTATTCATGCATGCATTCATTCATTCATTCACTTATTCGCTGTTCAAGAGGTGAATGAGAAGCCTTTAATTTTTTTTTTAATAAAACCTTTTCAGACGTATGACGTGAAAGCTAATATTTCATGCTTAAAACCAGTTTGGGTAAGCAAGGCTTCAGCTAAGCAACGGAAAGGAAGGGCTGGAAGGTAAGGATTCCAAAAATTATCGAAAATGTTCGAAATGATCGAAATAATATGTTTGAACAGTTGATCGAAATAATATGTTCGAAATGGTGATTTCAGTTGGTTGTAATTTTTTCGTTTCAGAGTGAAGGAAGGTGTTTGTTTTCACCTGTTCACAAGATATCATCATGGACAGTTTCAAGAATATCAACTTGCTGAAATGCTGCGGACACCCTTGGATTCCCTCTGCTTACAGATTAAGGTACATACCCTAGTAATCACCAAACGCAGTGAAATAGTTGCATATTGTTACATTGCGTTGGTTACTCCTAGATACTTCGTCTTGGAAAAATAATGAACTTCATCGTAAAGGCTTTGGAACCTCCAGATAGACGCACAGTTGAAAATGCCATTCATTCACTTCAACAAATGGTAAACTTGGTTTTTAAGTTTCATCTTTCTACTTTCTCGTTACTTGACTCTAAGCTGGTTTCATCTCAATGAACATACTCTGTGTTTTGAAGAGGGGAGAAAAAGACTTTTGATTATTTTGTGCGTTGCTTTTTTTTGTAGGGTGCTTTGGATAACGCTGAAGAACTGACAGCGTTAGGTTATCACCTAGCAAGATTACCAGTCGCTCCAAAAGTCGGTCGAATGATATTATTTGGTTCCATATTTTCCTGTCTAGATCCAATTCTTACTGTTGCAGCTAGCCTAGATTTTAAGGATCCATTTCATGTTCCTATCGTAAGCTAGATTTTGTGAAGAAATATTCTTGTTAATGTTTTTGTAATTTAACAGAGATATCTTAACATGAAACTGTCTCGGAAAAATAAATGAATACAATACGAAAATGTAACCTTGGTAATTATAATCAAGTGAGAGACTTTAAATCAAAAAAATAGTTAGATTTTAGAATTAGACGAAAAATATAGGGCCAAAATACCAAAGTACCTGTCGGATGCACATGTCGGACGCACATAATAATAATAATTATTATATATATAATTAAACAGCATGCTAGTTTCAATTTCCAAATTTAATATATATTTTCCAAAAGACGCCCACTCTAGTAGGGTGGGCGTCTATTGGAGAGGGGCGTTTGTTTAATAGATTTCATTTTAGGGTGGGCGGTTATTGGAGAGGGGCGTTTATTAGAAAGTGGGCGTTTATTGGAGTAAATACGGTATACTTGTCTTTTCAACTTTTGCAAATATATTTCGAACGTCATTTAAAATTGATAGGTTAATTGTTAAAAACATAATACCTGTGCGACCGACAGATTTTTTTATTACTCTAAATAATAACTTATTAAAGATATTTAAAGAAATATCTCAATGAACTTTGAGCCATCATAAAGCCTGCAATTGATTTGAGTTTTGATTGTCCGAAATAACCTTGATTTAATTCGATGGTTTAAAAGGACTCATTGCTAGAAAATCTTATTTGAAGATCTTTGTGTCTATTCTTAAACATCGTTACAATCTGTCGGATGCACAGTGAAACAATGTAAAGCCGGAAAAATGACTGTAATTAATCTATGGTCCTGAATTTTGTAACTGGTATTTATGGCATTTCCTTAAATGTCAAAGGAAAGAAAGATTCTCTTTGTTTTAAACTGATAAAAAAAACTTGAATTGTTCGTGTGCGTCCGACAGATCAAAATTTGTGCTTCGAAGTGAATTCGGGCCTTCATTACTTTTTTTTAAAGTCTAATAAAAATTAAGAATTTAACTTTAAATAAAATCTCGAGTTAACATTTTTGTCATGACGTAATTATGACGTAATTATGACGTCATAACTCGAACTTTAAATAACTCGAGAAAATAACTCGAGAAAAATAACTCGAGAATTACCTGCCTCCTGAGCATTCATCGTAACAAGCTCAAACACGGGAAGAAAAAGATGGGGAGGTTGAGGAGCATTTGGATATTAGTGGAATTTACAGGGCGCAAGAGTGAATGGCATTATCTGGGAGAATTTGTTAAGGGTAATGCTCCATCGGAAGTTTACTGTGAGATTGTGTATTTTTTAAATATTTTGAAATGAAATGGAAATTGTTCCAAAACTAAACTCCAATATCTGTACATCTCATTTCGTAGCACAAAGAAAAGGAAGCAGATCGGAAAAAAGCAGAACTGTCCAAACATTCGAAAAGCGACCACATCATGTTAATAAATGCTTTCAAGGTTTTCCAATTCATTCTTGTTATTACATTCGAATTCATTCTTGTTATTACGTTCTTTATTTCTATCTCCTTCTATACATAATGAGTTTTGAATTAAAGGGTTGGCAAGAAGCTCGATTTCACGGAAACGAAGGAAGATTTTGTTGGCAAAACTTCCTTTCAATCAATACATTAAAGGTAAGCTCACATAGTGTCATCATTCGCATAAATTAAATTACCACTCAGGAGCAGAATGACTAGTAGGTTTTATACTTGAGTGGTGATGTTTGATCATACTTCAAGATGAGACTTGTATAAAGTTGAGGCTTGCATCAAGATGAGGCTTGTATCATATTCTCGTTTAGATGATAAACAACATGAAAAAACAATTCGCACACTATCTGTACAGTGTTGGATTTCTTGCCAACTCCAATCTTCAAGACGAAAAACATAACATGGAATCAGGTGCGTTTTGAGCTCCGCAATCATATTGACCACAAAAAAAAGTTAAAGGGTTAAAGGAGAAACCATAGCATAGACAGCATAGTTTTGTTTCTGGAACTGACCCTCTTTGCAGATCAAAATTATTGAACGCGTGTCATGATGGTGTTCAATACTCGATCAATACTCGATCAAGTCCTGCATTGTTGTTATTGTTTTTCCAGGTAATATCAACTTAATCAAAGCTGTCATATGTGCAGGATTGTATCCGAATGTGGCGAAAATACAACCAGCAACAAAAGGTTATTCCACCAGGTATTCTCATTCCCTACTCTTCCTTCGAACACAAGTGTCAAAAAACCACTCTGAAGTGTCTGTGTAAAATCACGATAAATCATTTAATTTTATCATGATCTTGTTTCAGACCACCAAAATTATTCACTGAACATTTTGGACCTGTTGCAATTCATCCCAAATCTGTAAACAGTGACGTCAAATCTTTTGAAAGTCAATGGTTGATCTATCATGAGAAGATGAAGACGACCAAGGTTGGTACAAGATAGATTATCTTTGTGGAAAGAAAGAAGCACATAGAACTTGCTGGTGTTTTTTTAATTTTAGCTTTATTTGTACGACACCACCATGATCTCACCTTTTCCATTATTATTTTTTGGTGGTGAAATCAGTGTACATCAAGAAAATGGACTGGACACCATTCAAGTTGATAAGGGCATTAAATTTCATTCCCCTGTAAAGATAGCGCAGCTAGTAAAGGTAGTGAAATATGTTCGGTCAGTTAGCAATCGTTTTTTTAAAGTGAGTTGTACTACTTGTTCAAGATTTGAACGTGTTTTATATTTTGGTGATATAGAGTTGATGGAGTTCAAAGAATTCAATTAACATTAGCTTTCTTTCATTCACAGGATCTACGTCATCAACTAGATGTTTTGCTGAGCAAGAAAATTCAAAATCCTTCCATGCAATTGGCTATTGGTTGCATGACTGAATCACGTGATCATAGACTGTTGCAAGCTATCATTGACTTGATTACCTCAGAAAAAGTCCAAGTAATAAACTATTCATTTCTTTATAAAAATATTTTTATAAAAAAATCTTTATAAGGACCGAATATTAATTTTGTATTCTTCTTCTTATATTTCTTTTTTCTCTTTTTCATTTAAGAGTAAATCGGAATATGAAAATGTATAAAGAACAGACCGGAATAGCAGTGTCACGACTGCAATATATAATTGCTATTGATTGTTTCTTCAAGAATGATGTCACCTCATTGAAAGTTAAAGGGATTGGTCCCAAAGTGGATGACGAGATATTGTTTGAGTTAAAGTGTAACTTATAACAATTGGAAAGTTTTGAGAGAAATATAAATGAAAAATGATTTTTTTTTAATTCCTTATAAGTTGATTATGATCAGTGTTTCATGGTACACGGAGAATTGCCCCCCGGAAGTTTGCCCCCGGAAGATTGCCCCCGGAAGATTGCCTCCATCATAAGAGCAGTTTTGGTCACTCGAAGAAAATGGCAATAATTGCTGTTTTTGGCGATTTCACGTAATTCGCAGTAATTATTTCACCTATAACGCATTATAAAATATTTAATTTAATGACTATTTCAAATATGGCGCAAGAGATCTATGCCAATATGATCGCAACGACGAATTTTTTAACCCGGTGGTGAAAATCCAGTGTAATAGTTTATGAGTTGCGGAAACGTCCATGAACTTGCAACGAATTTTAAGTTCTGAATTGACAAATTCGGCAAGAATTGCCATTTTCGTGACCTGAACTGGGGAGCCGGAATTTCTATTCTGTTCAGTGATTCATATTTTCAGCCAACTCGTAATACTACCAATAATAACCATTTATTGGCCACTGGTCATTTATTGGTCAACATTACATGGTTCTTCGTCCTGTGTAATAATTGGAGCGTTTTTTCTCTGTCCAATCCTAACATGAATCCTGGCGGAATGGTTAATTATGCCTATTATATCAATCATGGCACTCTATCGAATAGTAATTGCCTTGAAAGAATGTGAAAATGTGTACTATTCTTTTTTGACCAGTTTGTATATATTTAAATATCTTTTCAATCAGTTAAAAATAAAACATTTACATTTTAAGGAAAACCTGTAATAATAATATGAGAAGTTTCTTCTTTATATTTTTCAACCTTCTTTAAAGCTGATTTTTGCAAAGATATTTTTTATCACCTAATATGCTTTTATGTATATCTGACACAATCTGGAACTTTGAAAAACACACAAAATCGAATAGCATAATGGTAATTTTAGCTGATTGGTGGATTGATTTAATCAGTTTTAAATTTACCAATAACGGTGGATGCCAAATTTACTGAAGGGAATATATTCCCTGGTATTTCCACCAATATCCATTTCAAAGATAAAGGTCGGATACGTATGGCTATACAAAGTCTGTAATTATGAATATCTTGAAAATTAACCGCTAACGGTGCAGAAATCATTTTGCCTGTAAAGTCATCTAGTTTATATATTATTATTATTATTATTATTATCTATATACTAATAGCGAGTTGTGCATCCACTTTTTAGTTTGGTCAGTGTGAATAAAAGGACTGGGAACCAAATGTTCGTATGGACTGTTATATAGTGACATTTTAGATCGTGCGTAACTGCGTTGTGACTTTAATGGCGATTAGTATTATAGGAGTAGCGTGACGTCAGTTGGCACGTTGCATTTTTTTTTTTTTTTTTATATATATATATATATATAAATATATCGATATTTCGAAGCTAAAAGACTCTACAATAGAGACGGATAAGAAATAAATATAAATATAAAATCTACTTTCTTCCCAAACGATTTTATCAACAACATTTTAGGCGACATTTGGTCGTGATTAAATTTATGTCGTCGTTCTCGAATAGTTTCTTCAAGCCTCTAGAACCACGAAGGCATAGCAGTTGGCTTCTCAATAAACTGTAGTTGAGTCTGCACCTGACCCAGTTTTTCACACGGTGAATTTGCTCGTTTCTTTTTTCTGCCACAATTTCTGATAATCTATTGAAAAAAGTCTTGCATTCACGAGACATACCGCCAAAACATGAGAAGGCTAATGGTGTAAAGCTGCCTTGATCGATGCTGTTGATCCGCTTGTTATAGTTTCTCTTTTTCATCTGTTCGTTGCTTCGATGAGCTGCAGATAGACTCTGAGTCAAGTAGACTTTAGCAGTTGGGTTGAAAACCTTAACGTCAAAGTACGCTACTTGTCCTTTGACCCAGAATCCTCTTGCAGCAACATCTACTCTTGCTTCATTCGTTTGGATTGTTGAGGGTAGAAAGATTTCTCCGGCCAGTTCTTGCAGTATTGGTTCGGTTGATACATCTTTACAGCATTCTTTTAATAGTTCGGCAGTAAAATCTCTGACTTCGTTGTGGCGGATAGAAATCAAGCCACCTTTTGGGCAAGATAGAGCATGCTCCAGTCGGAATGGAGCTCCACATACACAAGTTGTTGGCAGACGTTTCAGTGCGATGTTGTATCTTATGTAGAGGCTATCCCAGAATGACTGTTTGACCAACGAAAAACCATATTTTTTTATTGGCAAAGATGTTAACCAACTTGAGGCTCCCAGTTCTTCACTCGCTTCGATTGTTCTAGCAGTTACCCTGTCAGTTATTTTTGACTGAACTTCTTCCAGTCTACTTTCGTTTCCCTGCTTCGCCCTTGGATGATCGAGCGTGTCTTGTTTGGTGAATTTCCACTTTCTCATCGTACTTTTCGATCTGATCTGATTTCGAGCTCTACAACTTAGTGATACCTATTCTTCACCGTTTGGTGATTTGACTTTCGTCATCACCCATATTATATGAACGATGAAAAGCACGGGTGTTGGGTGCAGTAACTCATGGAGAAAATGAACCTGTAAAATGTTTTTACCCGGGATACTAGTCTGTATAATAATAGCGAGGTGTGCATCCACTTTTTAGTTTGGTCAGTTTAAATAAAAGGACTGGGAACGAAATGTTTGTATGGGAAATTTAATGGTGAAATTTTAGGTCGTCCGTAACTGAATTTTGTGAGTGTAATAGCGATTAGTATTATAGGAGTAGCGCGACGTCAGTGGTCACATTGCATTGCACCCTAAATAAAACGCGATATTTGAGGGCAAATATCTCGAGAACTAATAGGGATAACTGACGTCACTTTGGGCGTTAGATATTGGCGATACGTGTCGAAAACTTTGGGTCGAAAACTTTTTGGGGACGGTTGTGACGTCATTAGAATCTTTGATCGATGATATCTCCGTAACGGTTAGTCGTACATAGGCGATCCCACACATTTTTTTGAAAGGTGTACTGGAAAGCGGAGAACATCTTACTTACAGTTATTAAATGGTTGCACAGAAGAAGTTGTCAAATGGTAGCAAATAGTTTTTGATTTATTTCTTTTTGGTGGAACTGATCGTTTTGTAAAGATGGAATTAACGAGTGGAAGTGCATATACATAAAAAAGTGAATGGAAACACGAACATATGTCGTTGTTTTTGGTAGTAAATGTGTGCTGGAAAGCGAAGAAACTGTGAATTGAATTGGAGGATTGTTAACGAAGTGACATTCATTTTCTTTACAGTGATTAAAAATGGTTGCGTCGTTGCGGTCATTTCGACCATGTGGGAAACATTTTTTTCTGAGGGGTTTCTTTGCATGTGAAGCAGTAAATGGTTTTGTGTTATGCTGAGATATTATTGCTGATGTGTTATTGTTGTTGCTATATTTCAAGCGAATTTTTGTGGCTGTTTTCAAGAAAGTTAAAGCTCTCCCCCCATTTTATGATGATTAAATATCCAACACCCTCTCTTCCCCTACACCCCACACCGCCAGCTGGAATTATAGGTTTTCATACTGTACTAAACACATCCTAGGGTTTTTTCATCTTTCCTTATATTTAAGCTATGTTTTTATTGCTATTATATATAATGTTGTTTGTTTTGTTAGTGGGGAAGGATGTATTATAGGAGGGAGACCACTGAATGTCTTTACATTTTAATCTTCACAATTTACCTACTCTATGATGGTTCTTTAAGTCATTCTTGTATCTAGATCATATATTTATTAATTGAGAACTGTTTGTTGTTTTTGATTGTACCATTAATTTTTTTACTTAAAAATGGTTGCGCCGTTGCGATTATCAACATTATCAACATGTTTTGGAAGAGCTAAACTATTACTTCTGAGGGGTTTCTTTGCATGTGAAGCAGTAAATGGTTTTGTTGATAAGTTATTGTTGTTGTAATTTTTCAAGCGAATTTTTGTGGCTGTTTTCAAGAAAGTTAGAGCTTTCCTACCACTATAATGATTGAATATCCAACACCCCCTCTCCCCACACGGGTGGTGTGTGAAGTAACACATGGATAAAATGAACCTGTAAAAAAAATTTACCCGGGATACTAGTCTTATATACTAATAGCGAGTTGTGCATCCACTTTTTAGTTTGGTCAGTGTGAATAAAAAGACTGGGAACGAAATGTTCGTGTGGAAAATATAATAGTGACATTTTAGATCGTGCGTGACTGAGTTGTGACTTTAATGGCGATTAGTATTATAGGAGTAGCGTGACGTCAGTGGTCACATTGCATTGCAGCCTACATAAAACGCGATATTTGACGAAATTGGGAAAAGTGTAGCTACTATCAAAAACGAAAGACGACAAAAAAATAAAGAAAAGTTGGAAGAAATTAGAACGGACATGAGTGACGATCAAAAGAGAACGAACGAAGCCAACTCAATGGTCGGAGCGTCAAATTGGCTAACAAACTTGCCAATTAAAGATTTGGGTTATGAACTCAACAAAGAGCAATTTCAAGACTCCATACGCATCAGATACAACTGATCACTACCTCGACTACCTAGCGAATGCGTATGCGGAAGCCGATTTGACATCACACATGCACTGTCATGCAAGAAAGGAGGCTTCGTTACATTAAGGCATAACGAGATCCGTGATCTGACATCCGTTATGCTAGACGAAGTATGCCCGAATGTTCGAAAAGAACCAAGAATGTTGGAAATAGACGGTGAACATCTTTCACAGCGCAGCGCTAACAGAAGCCAAGAAACACGACTTGACATCAGCGCAACGGGATTCTGGACTCCTGGACAAAGAGCATTTTTTGATATAAGGGTCTTTGACCTAAACGCTCGGAGGTACAGGGGTCTGGATCCTGAAAAATGCTTCAAAAGAAACGAATGTGAAAAGAAGAGGCACTACAACGAACGGGTGACAAATGTAGAGAATGGCACATTCACACCCCTGGTATTTTCAACAAGTGGCGGCATGGGACGCGAATGTAAAACATTTTATAAACGGCTTTCAGAAATGATAGCAGAGAAGAGAGCCGAAACAGAACAGAGAGTTACGGACTTTATAAGAAAAAAACTCTCGTACAGTCTTTTAAGATCAACATTGTTGTGTGTTAGAGGTTCACGCTCGCTTCGAATCGAACACAACCTAAATGACATTCGCCTAGCCAACGCGATTTCAAAGGTTAGAAGCACCGATTAAAGATAATGTTTAAATAAGAGTTTATCTGAACTGTGAAAAGAAAAGCTGTTTATATATCTAATGGAATGGAAAGAAATAACTTGTAAAATCAAAAAAAAAAAAAAAAAAAAAAAAAAATATTTGAGGGCAAATATCTCGAGAACCAATAGGGATAACTGACGTCACTTTGGGCGTGCGATATTGGCAATACGTGTCGAAAAATTTGGGTCTAAAACTTTTTGGGGACGGTTGTGACGTCATTAGAATCTTTGATCGATGATATCTCCGTAACGGTTAGTCGTACATAGGCGATTCCATACATTTTTTGATCAGCTTTTCGAGTTCTACAACTCAGTGGTACCTACCTATTCAGTGTGAATAAAAAGACTGGAAACCAAATGTTTGTATGGGTTGTTATAATTAAAATTTTAGATCGTGCGTAACTGAATTTTGACTTTAATGACGATTAGTATTATAGGAGTAGCGCGACGTCAGTGGGCACATTGCATTGCACCCTAAATAGAACGCGATATTCAAATTATTGAAGAAAAAAATATTTAAGGTCCGGGATACTAGTCTATATATTAATACTTTAAGCGTTTTAAGCCCTGGTTGCGAGTCCTAAGCGGAAAAAAAACGTCAAATTTGTTTAATAGACAACTGTGGCAATGGTTTCTGTATCTGCATGGGTATTAGTATAGGGGGAAACCATTGCATTGTGTCAAATGTTTACATTTCCGTTTGTTGACGAAGAAACAAGAAAAAGGAATGGAAGAAGAAACGTTGATAAAGTTAGATTAGTTAAATTGTTTTAAATAACTGTATAAGAGTGGTGTATCTTACAAATAGACAAGGAGGTATGATTATTTTTTTCTTTAGTTTTATAATTAAAGATTGTCTTTATGAGGCAGACAAATAAGTTTATTCCAGAAGAAGTGGCATGAGGAGGAAGATTTTTAATTCACAAGTCCTATTTTTAATATGCCCGGGAAAAGTACAGCCAGACAGAAACTTTACGTGTCTGCGAAGGAATGAACTTTTACATAAAAGTATGAAGTCATTATTAAATTAAAAATATTTTGTACTCTACGCAGTTTGTTTTAGACAAACTGGACATGAAATAACACCGATCCTTCGTGAAAGATAGCTATCTTACGCGGACACATAAATATTCAGGGAGCTGTGATGCAAAAAAAAATTATATCTATGCAAATCGAGGTGAAAAAATAACAATTAGAAATACGCATACTACACACATAAAGGACTCCAAAAAACTTTACCGGAAAAAATAAATTTATTTACTAAAGTTACCCAGGTCAAAAACGTCTTCATAAAAACATCTTTTTAAAATCACATTTTGTCGGCCATGTTCTCTAGATCTTTTTATAAAATGTCAATTTCACTTTTGCGTTCGATTTAAAAAACCGGGAGTGAAAAACAACATAAAAGGAGAAGATTATACTTATCATGCCTTAGATAAAAAAAATAACACATTTTTGAAATATTATTTCATTCGTTCATTCACTTAAGATGCAATCTACGTTATACTTTAAATATGCAACAAGCGTTTTCGATTTCACGCCCAGTACAAAATGTGTATGGAAAGTTTTACTCCATAAATTTGATCGTGTATCGCCCGCTTAATTGGAGTAAAGCTTGGTTTACATTGGTGCTGATTTTTTTATTTTTGTTGGAGGGAATTCTAAAATCAACTGTAAGGGGAAGAAGTTGATGGAATTTTTGCGCTTTTTTGTGGTTTTTAAAGAAAACATCGATATTTTGTAGGATTACAAGAAGTGTAGTAAATTCGGTCTGATTGATAAATGGTTTGATAAATAATACTATTTCTTTGGTAGTATTGATACCGATCACATATGAAATTAGTTTCCCCGATAAGAATCGCATGTATAATTTACGCATGTGTAATATCCAAACGGTATCAGACCCACAGAACCCGTGAAGTATACGGAAATATGTACCCTCCCTTTGGAACCAATCCGGTGTACACCCCTTTAAACGTTTTCCTGAGTGTTCTACATTTTACTAGGTGTTCTACATTGTTACCATTCGGAGTAATACGTAATTCATGTCATGGACATGTCATCCTAAGAAAGTATTAGTACGGGTATGATGAAAATGTTTGCTTGAACCACACATGCTACATCCATTACCCTCAATTATCAAAGGCACACGGAAGATGAAAGTGAAACTGCCAAATAAGAAAGAGGAACAAGTTTTGCGCAGGAAAAAGAGATCGTCATAGTAAACGTCTTGATGTAGTGTAGTTGATGATAATTTTAAGCTTCAAAATGTAAATCATCGATGCAGATATATGGAAGTAAAATGCACATAGGAAAGGAGCGGCTGAAAACACGCAACCAACACGCCCACCTATCAGATCAACATATGAAAAATTGTTGAGCTGCACTTCGTGCACTTCATGCTTTTACGGGATTGGTGAAATCCAAAGCATTCAAGGAACTTAGAAAAAATGAAATCTTTTCAAGCAAGGTTTATTACGAACGCTTCTATTTAATGTCTTCTGTGAAATTTCCACACGATTCCACATATCATCTCTAGCAAAAAAAGACAGCTAAATAATACTATTCTGTTTCTTTTTAAGCCAACACTCGGGGATCACTTTAGACTTGATGCGCAACTATTTCCTGAAGCTTTTGTCTGTCGACTTTACGGTTAGAAATACAATAATGCCGATTAAGGTCGTTACTTTAAACTTATTGGTTAGCAAGAAGATACCACAACCGCAAAAATTACCACCTAACCAGAGATGCGCTGCTATGTCATTGCAAATGGGGGTCGCATGTGACTGCAGTCATAAAACGTTCCCTTCAGCAATGGCACAATATGCCATCTCTGTGCGAAGAGTATGGTTGGATTTTGGACAGGATGGCTTGAAAATGCAATGGATGATACGGGACCCAGCTCCAGATGCAGTATTACAATAAATTTCCTGTAGCTTCAGAAAATTATCATGTCAAACCAGAGCTTGAAGCTGTTTCTCAAACAATTTAAAATGTGAAGGACTTTGCAATTGTATAAATTGTTCAAACTGCATTTCAGATGACGATTCATCATCCGATGAGAAGACGACCTACCTTCGTCAGTACAGCAAGGCAAATGGAGCTGTTTTGTTTTCATTTCGTCAGTACAGCAAGGCAAATGGAACTGTTTTGTTTTCATTTCTGGTCACTAGAACAAATTACACCTTGTAAAGTCTTGTATTAACTCTTCCTTTTGCACGTCAAAATCTTTCAACCAGGAAAAAACTTTGGAAATGTCTTTGAAATCTATTTAGAATGCGATGTTCTTGTTATATGCTGCGACGTCACGAGAACAAATTCAATGACGTATAACTTCTTGAATATTGATTATTTTTACTAGACCTTCTTGTAACTTTTGATCAGCATAAAATAATTTGCTATCGAATGGTGTATAACACATTGAAAAGTGAAAAATTCATTTTTTTCTGTTATATGCGGAATTGAATGAAAAAACAAACAAAAAAAGAACAAAACAAAAACAAAACACAAGCTGACTATTTCAAAATGTGTGCAAGAGCTTTATCATATCAGTTAAATAGTTTTTACAGTGTTACAAATTTTTTATGGTGTGATTCTTGCCTGTATACCTTTGTCGTAACGAAGAGATCTTGTGTTCTTCTTTTCACCAATTTGAATATACCCTGGAAGAACATTATCATATATCGACTTGTTTTCAGAAGTGATAACTGGATTCTCTCGTTCACAGGTAACCATCTAAGTTGAATTACATATCAGATGTATTACACCATCGGCTAGTAACATTAAGCGGCATAGTTTAATCAAATATGCAAGTGCGTTCAGAAATAGAATTTTGCATTTTGTGATCCAATATACGCAGTACAAGTGTTTGAGCAAGTTGTTTTCGTATATGAAAGGTTGAAAGTGATGGATTTTACGTAAACTGGCTAATGTGCCATTACATTTTCTGACAAGGAGATTAAAATGATCATTACACTGCATATGTTGATCTAAAGTGACCCCGAGTATTTTCCAGGATGATACACGCTCAAGGGTAGTATTATTCAAGGTTAATTCCATTAGATCTTCTCCTGTCTAGTTTGTGAAGATTTGTTAATTTTCTACCAGAAAAAAACATAAATTTAGTTTTGTTAGTATTGAAAATAAGGTTCTTGTCAGTATGCTATTGCTGCATCTCATTCAGTTCTTGCATATGGACTTCTTCGTACAGATTTTAAGTTCAGATGTTTTGTAGAATGTTGTATCATCAGCATATTGAAATAGTTGTTGAAGTGATGACATCCTGCATATCGGTAACATATAAATTGAAAAGGACAGGACCAAGGATTGATGACCAAGGCTTCCAATCTTTTCAAGGCTGTGTTTCACATAGAGACCGCAGCATAGTTAAGTTTAGGAAAACATTTTCTCACTTTGGCAGGACAACTAAGAAATGGTTTTCGGATAAGAAATTTTTATTCAATGTTACAAAGCATCATTTAAATGAAGGAATGAAATTTGAACATGGATAAAGAAGTGCCAAAATCCTATTTTTGGTGATATAGTCACGATATAGTCACGTGATATAGTCACAATATAGTCACGATATAGTCACGATATAATCACGAGCTTTACAAAATTATGAGAGAAGAGAGGGGAACTGATTTAAAGTACCTCTCTCGTCCTGTACCGTCCTGAGAGTAAATTCTATCGTTGGTATTAGCTTCACCATCGCAATAATTATGCATTTTAAAAAAAATATTGCTAGGAACATTCCAGGGAAAACAGCCGTCAAATTGAACCTGTTTTTTTTTGTATATATTTTATTTTCTATTGAAAATGATGCATTGATGGTTCTAAACATTCAACGACGCACCGTTTTTTCACCTATTCCAGCTTTGGAGATTCCAAGTCCTTCTTATTCTTGACTTTAAAGGCACACGTTACGTAACATATATCAAAATGAAAGATTTTGTAACCTTTTAAATTCAACCGGCAACAAACACAGGAACGTTATCAGACGATGAAGATAAAATTCTTCGCCTTGTTCATTTGAGGAGAAACATGATAACGAGTGGCACAATGCAATGGTTTCTCGAAATTATTTGAAATTCTGGAAAAGGAGAAAATGTTTCGTCAGACAAAAGTGACGAAATTTTGTCCAACAAAGTTTGTCCTATAAGGATTTTCCAAATATGTATGTAAATATGTAACAGAAACTTGTAAGGACAAGCGTGTGATCAATTTCTTTCAGAAGAAATTTTTCACATAACGATTACACCTTCCCCTCAAAAATATTCAAAAAGTTGTCTTTATAGATTTCAAGAAAATTTAATGTTTCTGTTCGAAATATCTTTTTCATGAGCATTGAAAGTTGTAGCCATCTTTCTTTGTTCCAAGGACGATCTTTAAACACATGTGCATCTCCAACACACGGAAATGTTTGGTTCATCAAGATGTTCCAGTCTCGAGTATACAAACGTTTGCACGTTAACCCCTTGACGTAATCGATTGTCGAATTATCGATGTATCGGGTGTATGTATTAATAAGGACACTTGCGTATTTCTGGTCCAGATACCATAGTTTCCCATTATGCTTTGCGGCACTATATATATCTTCACCTTCTCCGTATTTTTCTAAAGATTTCATAAAATTTTCCAAGTTCTTGTATTTGAATAACAACCTGTTCGGATCATCTAATTGTTTTCTGAAATTTTCCTGAATTAGCAACAACTTCTCTTTTTCCTCGTCCACTGACGACGCGTCACTATTGAATCTCACGTCATCCTTAAATATTTTCTTCCATAGTTTTGCCGTCATTGTTATGTGACTTAAAGGAAACATTCGATGATTTGTTCCATTAAATTTAAATATACCACAACATTCAGAATTCAAGATTTGAATGGTTTTGCCGTACGGCACTTCATAGCCTGTCGGGTTTAAAGGCCATAAATCGGCATCGGATGTTATGAGAAAATCATCGTCATTAAATGGTTTAGTCAAGGCTGGAATCAGCCGTAGCATTTGACCAAGTCGGACTTTTAGTGTTGACGGGACGTCAAAATAAAGTATAGTGACATTCATTTGACGTAAAGCCTTGTCAACATATCTTAGTAAGCGATTTGCATCGGGTGTAATCCTACTGTAGTCAACTGTGATAATAGCTATCACCTCAAACCCTACCTCCTTCCAACTTAATGCTGTCAATGGCAACAAAAACAGATAACCCCATGCACGGTTAGTAATATCAGCTTTTCCATTTTCAATCAAGATGGTGTCGTTTGAGAAGTCTGGTACAGAAGCTGAGATAACAGAATAATTGGTTTGTGCTCGAACCGTCTGAACACCAGCCTTGTTGGTGGTCGTCGTAATGCTTGATTTACACTTACAATCACATTTAATTGAAGGATTACGAATCATCTGCAGAACTTCCATATACATAACAATATATAAAAATGCTGCTAAAAACAGAAAAAGTGTTATCAGCTTTAATGACGTGAAGTTACTCTGTCGCTTTAAAATTCGACTTTTTAAAGATTTATTGTTTATGTGTATTGTGCGATTCATACTTGCTATGTAAACAAACTCTTGTTAGGAACATATAGCCTGTACAACTTCTCTTGTTAAATAACGAACTCTTCTGTCATTATCAGCCAAGTTAGCTAAATCTAATGCCAGAGATATTATTTTGCTTTCGTGCAAGAAAGTTATTATTTTAATGTTAATAAAGCAATTATATCAGCAAGAAATCTCTTTGGCATTGATTTCTCAACTGTGACAATTTTTACAATGAGAAATCAAACATCTCTTTTAAATCGTTGCTTTTATAAAAGTTATGACAGTTTAAACAAAAATAGTGATAATAATCCAAACTAAATTTAGTTGTTTTTTATTCGTTCTTACGGATGATACATGTCTTTTTTTATAATCAACAAAAATTTTTGACTAAGGCTAAAAATTGTTTTACAGGTTCATTTCTTGCTTACTTATTGTTAGAATATGGGGTGTTATAATGAACGAAACGATGCAGATAACCAACAAACAACAAATGTTAAATAACGAGGAGTTTTTGTGACTTTTCTAGTTATAAAACGTAATTACAACTATATTACACCCGTCCATCTTGCTACCTTCGTTTCCCTAAAGGCGAACCTTAATAATAACAATTCACACACTACAATGAAATACCAAATAAACTGCTAGCTACACATTTCGCCATAGTAGTCAAAACTAAAGCTCGGTTCCCACTGGGCGATAACTTACTATCGCGCTTGTTATCGAGGTTGCGATACTTTTTACCGGAAACAGGTGTGCCGAAAGAGAGTTGGTTCACACTGCGCGATAACAAATTAAAGAGTTGTTTTTTAAACGACCTACATAGAGAAAAAAAAACATGGATAGCGAAGAGAGTGAAATCGAGGAGCTGTTATGTGCTTCTGTTCTTCTGTTAAACGATGAAGAAAAACCTCAAAAAAAGAAAAGAAAACTTTGGGTTAAAGATATTTTCAAACAGAGAAATAACCTTGGTCAATTTCACACTTTGTATCAAGAAATGAGAAATTCAGATAGGGAAAACTTTTTCAGGTAATGCTACATGATAGTTGTAATAATATTTCTATATTGTATTGTCTTTCATTCTTTTACGCTTTTATCAAAGTTGTATGATAATGTTAAAGTGTTTTTTTTATTATAGATACACTAGAATGTCACCAGAAAGATTCGACCATCTATTAAGTTTGGTAGAAGAAGACATAACCAAGCTAAAAACTAACTGTCGTGAACCGATATCAGCTTCAGAAAGGTTATGCTTAACTCTACGGTTTTTGGCATCTGGTGATTCGCAACAATCCTTGTCCTTTGGATTCCGTATTGGAAAGTCTACAGTGTCGAAGATAATTCGGGAAACATGCGATGCAATATATTCTGCTCTTGCTCCTCTTTATCTCCAACCACCGAAATCAACTGACGAGTGGCTTAAAATAGCAAAAGAATTTGAAGAAATGTGGGATTTGCCACATGTCCTTGGAGCTATTGATGGGAAACATATCCGCATCAAATGTCCTGCTGATACTGGAACTCTATTTCATAATTACAAAGGATTTTTTAGCATAGTCCTTCTAGCTGTGTGCGACGCAAAATATTGTTTCACCATGGTTGATTTGGGCCAGTACGGATCGAATAATGATAGCGGAGTTATTTTGCGCAGCGAAATTAATAAGCACTTTCAAGATGGTTCACTAAACATTCCAGAACCGTCTACTTTAGAAGGATGCAAATTTGATCCTCTCCCTTATTTCATGGTAGGCGATGAGATTTTTCCCCTCAAAACCTGGCTAATGCGTCCTTTTCCTGGAAGAAATTTGACTGAAGAGCAAGCAGTGTATAACTTTCGTCATTCAAGAGCTAGACATACGATAGAAAATGCGTTTGGTTTGATGGTAGCGAGATGGAGATTATTGAACACTCCTATTAATGCCAATGTTGAAAATATCAAAAAATATATTTTGGCCATTATTGTTCTTCACAATTACCTTAGATTGACCGAAAACGCTTCATATTGTCCAGATGGGTTTGCGGATTCTACAAATTCAAGTGGAGATACAGTTCCTGGTAATTGGAGATCGTCAATTAATACTACAAACGCATTGATGGTAAATTTAAATTTAGTCCGTGGCTGTCGGTATCAACAAGATGCTATATATATGAGGGATTGCTTAAAAGAATATGTAAATAGTCCTTTAGGTTAATTAGAATGGCAACTAAATCATGTGAGAAGAACATAAAGACTTAATAGTTTATTTTCGTCAAAAGCTACATCATCTTTGGTTAAAAATTTTGTGTATACATACATATGTTTAACTTTTTTTAGATTACATTGAAATACATATGTAATCGCAGTCTCAAATATTTTTATTGTCGTTCAATGATGCTAACCAACTACCAACGTGACTATTCCCCGATTGTACAAAGGGAAATAGAAGCTGTGGTGTGTTGCAACTAGCAGAGGAAGAGCTACCAGAAGATGCTAGTGAGTGCGTATCTCGGTTATGACTACTTTCGGAAGACAAATGTGGGGAAACCATTGTTGTACGTGGCATATTCGGGGACATAAAGGAGTTTTGTTGGTGTTGCATTTGATACTTGAATAGGATACCGTTAATTTCGTGCTTTGCTTGTATTTTAAAGAATTCTGGTAGTTTGGCCAATTCATTAGCAACCATCCCACCATATCTTTCTTCTTCAGTTGATTTAAATGAATTCTATATGCGATGTTGCATAATAACAGACATCTTTGCCATCAAATCCTCCTTCGTGCTATCAACCGCTTTCTTCTGGCTATTACGAACTTTTTGTCGCTTTTTTGAGGAGACTGAGGCAGAATCACTTAAAAGACTATCTTCGTCAATTTTGTCTTTACCAAGGTCCTCATCAGATTCTTCCTCTTGCTGAGTCTCTTCCTCTGGCTGAGTCTCTTCCTCTTGCTGACTCTCTTCGTCTTGTCGAGTCTCCAGTTGCGAAAGGAAATTGGACTTGCTTTTCCTTGTCTTAATAAAAGGATTAATCCACTTCAAAAATTCGTAATCCTTAAGTTGATTTGACACTGCTGAAACATCGCTCGTTCCACAGCCCGACCTTGATGCTTTTAAAACCGCTTGTCGTCTCTTGCTGTACCTCTTTTTAAGATTTTCGAAAAATTGCTTTGCTGTACCTAGAAAAAATACTTTTATTCTATTTTTGTTTTTGTTTGTGGGGAAAATATGTATATCATGAAAACAAATGCCATGCCACTACGAGAAAAATAGTTTTTTTTTTTTTCTGTAATAAATTATTATTTTTCAATCTACAAACCTTCTTCATACTCAAGGGCTTTCTCTACCTCTTTCCAAGCATTTTTTACCCTGTCCCGCTCTTTATAACCTTTGCAGCTCTTGTCATAAAGGCAGGAGTATTTCCTTACTTCTTCTGCCAGGCATTCATCTTCTCTCAGCAACCTATATTTTCCTGCCATTTTGAAAAACTCCTTTTTCTTCAAAAACACATATTACACTTGTTTTCCTTTTTAGCCAGAACAAGCAGCTTTTTTTCGAAAAAAAATATGCAACATCTTGAGTATAAATCAACACAATAGACTTCATTGAAAAGTTTAAAAGGTCATTGCGGCATTGCTTTGAAGTTCACTATCGCGAGGACGATAATATCAAAACTTTTTGATATTGTCGCGCTGCCGATAACTAGAAAATATGCATCAAATATGTTATCGAGGTTCGTTCACATTGCGCGATAGTGGCTATCGCGATTGCGTGACATCAGTTATCGAGGTTGTGATAGTAGTTATCGCGCAGTGGGAACCGAGCTTAACTGATACGAAAAAGCCACGTTGGGCATAATTAATCCAAAAATGTAAAACACTCCGTTTGCGATGAAATTTGGCGAGTAAAGTAATTCAAGTATGCTGATATCAAATTTAAGACCCGTTTTAATTGTTTCGACCCCAAAAATACCCCTTTTGGGTACAAATGGTGAACAATGATTAAAACGTTTAAGTTGATAATGCACAGTATACACAATTTATGAGAAGCCAATATTTGCCTTTTATGACTCGTACACTCATAGAGATAGGATAGTAGGAAAATTTTCGTGCTTATGACGGTAGCAGCGAAAGCGAATACCGTATTAAAACACCCTCTGAATACTAATACTACTACTCCGGCTTTAAATAGAATTTTGTTGTCAGTGTAACTTAGGCTTTTTGGGTGACGATGGTTTGAAAATTTTTTTTGATGAAATTTTTGTTTCGTTTTCTGAAATTCATCGTTGATATCAATATTCTTCTTCAAGAGTTTTGCATCAATATATCATCCTACGGTCAAGCTTTCATTTATCATATTCGAAACATGCTTCATTTTCTTTACCAACCTTCCAGATTTCAAATTCACCATTTAGTCATTTAGTTGCATTTTGTTTTGGTCGAAAATTCGAAGCATTGCCTTGTCTTCCTCCATTCGTGGCAATCTCTTCCTCCATTTTAGTTAAATTTACGAAAGAATATGACAAAAGATGGAAAAAGCACTGACTCAACAAGAATTCTTCCTTTTTGAGAGAAAATAAATTCCTTGGAAAGTTATGTTATAGGCCAACACACACTGATCCCCTGTAATTGTAACACGAAAATGTGCGAAAAATGTGAGGTAACCATATTTGTCATGTTTTTCGTCCATTGAATATATGTGTTCTCTTTGCTTTAAATGCTCATTTTAGACTTTAAAATTTGCCATTTATTTCTCTCTCCAGCATACTCATATGCATATTCAAGGTCAGTCAAAAAAAGTGGAGTCCAACATTATGATCTTCCTTTTCAGTCTTAAGTGTCAATTAGGTTACTTGCACGTTTCTACTTAAAATATACTCTCCACTACAAATTTGACTGAACTCTAGCTATGCCTCTAAGTATGCATGTTTCTGCAGTTTTCCTCTGAAAGCAAAAGAAATTCCTATTTAACTTTGTATGTTCGATTATATGTTTTGTAAACCTTTGTCTGTTTGTTCTGTTTTTGTTTTACTGTTGTTTCAATGATCAATTCATTTTCTTCGGCATAATAGTGCATCTTGATTGGTATTAATTGCATTTTTTTTCTGTTGGCTTTCTGAGGGGTTATAGTGCTGTACATAAGTATGTTGGACAAAAAAACAACAAAGGATGAACAAAACACACTTTTTGTTTTTTTCACTTATTTTGTAATTTGTATTAATATTATAAAAACAATGGAAAATCTTTACTGCCCATCTTCCTAAATTCTTACTGCTTTCTCAAAATCTATTTTTTCACTCAATAAAGTTTTCATTTTGAGGCATTCGTCCTCAGTGTCAAAATTTTATTTCATACATAGGTGTTTTTCATACTGTGAGTAGGGAGAAGGACTATTTGATATAAATTATATATTTTTCAACTTGGAAAGATGATAGATTCTGGTTATTAATATATTTCTTTCATTTTGTGCTCCATCCATGTACTCCCACACCAGCCACATCAGCCCCTAAACTGTCAATTTAGAGATATTTTTAAATTTGAGCCTTAAGGTTCCTAGTTCTTTCTTATTTTTTATGTCCTTTTTTCTAACTATTTTCCAATATTCTGGAGGTGTTTCTTAAGAAAAATACAGGAAAATGTTGTTGCTGTTGTTGTTTCTGAGTTTACATTATAATTTAATCATAATTTCCTGGATGATAAATTATTACTGTTGCTGCTGTTTATCTTTTTGGAATACATTTCATATTATTACCATATTGAGAAATCATAATACAATTGTTTATTTCTTTATTTTATGTACTTCTCTGTTGGTGACCCAATTGATTCCTGTTACTGTTATTGCTGGTTGTCGAAATCAGAATCAAATATCGTTCAAATTATATATTGGAATTATATTGTATGAATAAATAACTATCAAATGAATGCTTATTATTTCAAAAATGCGTTTTTCTTGTTTGAATGAACCTGTGACTGAAACTTATTTTTGCTTTCATTATTATTGCTATGGTCCAGCATTACAACTTTATCCTATTTCATAGATTTTAGCTATATTTTTTATATATCACCTGGAAATAACATTAATAAAAAGATTTGTTTACTGAATTGTAGTTGGGAAGGCTTTTACATGAGAAAACAATAGATATAGTCATTCTTGGATGTATAACAAAAATTTGGATTGTTCTCCAATAGATAGTTCCTGAATTTCTATTTAAACGCTGTGTTATGGCCTAGTCAACAAGTTTTGCCTCGTTTTCTTTATCATAATTGCGTTTAACTAATCCGTCGGGAAATAGGAATAATAAGTGACCATCACTAAGTAATAAACTTTTGAAATCAGTTAAAAATTCATAGAAATGAGGTGTTAAAATTTTGGAAGGTCTATTAATTGAATGAACGTAAGTTTGAATTATTGAATAATGAGAACATGCCGCTTTATAGTTTCACCTTTCCATCATTATAATTGTTGGGCACCCCAAGTAAATAGCTTTTCATAGTTTTTCTATACTGCAGACAACCTATACGGAATAGGAAGTAAAACTGTGAGCTTCTAATGCTCGGAAGTACCTGGCCAGTACAACGTCCCCCGTCTGCATACAATTGGATGATCTATTGGATGTATACGCAGTTAACTAAATATTACGCATAACATCTTCCCAACCCGAAATTATCGTTTCTGTAGCACATACGGATCACTCAGATTGGTCACAAGGCTTACTATTCTGAATTTGCTTGGATCCACCCCTGATCGGAATGTTCCGGTAAAAAATCGGGATAATCGGAATTTACCATTAAGACCACAAGATTTTGAGCTGCCTGCCAAAAAAATCCTGGATCCGCCCCTGTCATATGTTATAAATGATCTGTCTGCCTAGATCACGCAATGTAAGCAGGAAAATACGCTTTTATCAAAAACACTGGAAGATTTAACATCCAAAGTAGCTTTGCTGACGACAGAATGCTCGGATAAAGATCGCTCAGCAGCAAGATAAGATTCTAGAGAAAGCCAATATCATTGAAAGATTATCAGCTGCATTCGAACAGACAAAACAAAATAAAGAAGAACATCGTAAAAAAATTATTGATGAAATGGCATCGCTACTATCGTCAAACACTATACAAAGTGCCTTAGATTCATTATCTTACGAAAGTATCATCAAGAAAAGTGTAGAAGAAAATGAGGAAGTGAAAGAACAGCTCTCTCAAGAACAAAAGAAAACGTCCTTGTTAGAACAGGAGTTGCTTGAAACTGAAATTGACTTGGAGAAGTCACTTCAACAAGCTGCTTATGAACTATCAAAATCTGAAAAAGAGATTCATACATTAAAGGAAAACAACATAAAATGTTCTGCAACAATCGCTAACCTACAACATCAAATATCTCAATTGCAAAACGAAAAAAAAGAAATTAGCAATGCTCATGTTGACGAAATACAATCGATTATGAAAAATCACAAATTAAAGATATCGCACTTAGAAGCGGAACATAAAATCGAATTGATGACTCATCAAACTGATATGAAGGCAATAAACGACTTGAAACATGTTTATCACATGAAGCTCACATTATTAAAAAAACAGCATCAGCAATTCAAACAAAACATGAAATTTAAACATGAGGAAACGATCGACGTTTTGTCCAATAAAAAACCATGCCTGTTCTTCCTCAAAAAAAAAATCAAAGTTGCAGAAGTCATTATTGATATTGAAAACATTTGTTTACATATTGATGGGGAAATTTCCCTACAATAAACAATAATTACGTGTTTATTTAATTTATGTATATATTTTTATTTGTAAACACACAAAAAACTGACTTTATCGAATTAGCCATCATGTGGCGACAGCAAGCTTGTTTTCTTCATCCGTTTCTTTTACAAAACTTTAAGTTCAGTTAAAAATGTATAGTGGAAAACAAAGACACGCAATCTTATGACAACAGACAGGAAAACCAACCAACTGAACTCTAGCGTGTTTTTTGTCGATAAGTAAAAAGAGAGTCACCTTCAGAATCAAAGATGTTTTGGCGATTAAAATTGAAACTATCGCCGCGATTTTTTCAGGCGATATTTTCATTTCACCCGATGAATCTTGAAATCGCCTTGAAAAACATTGTCGCCATATAGCTATATACTTCTCTCAACACGCTTTGTTCTAACTTATTCTTGTCCATCTTGATGTTATCATGTTACCATCTTGATGTAACTGCTCCAAAAACTACTCCGCAGGAGGATTCGATAGTTATAACTGTCGGCTAAAAAAAAAATTAATAATGTCACTAATGAGCCACGGTAGAATATTGTTTACAGGAAAATAAAAAACAAATTTACCAAAAAAAAACTAATTACTAATGTTACTAATTAAATTTAGCGACAAATAATGATATGATACATTAAATCCCAAATAGGAAGATTCTCAGGGGCAACCCTAGGTTTCCATTGCTCCTGTCATTACTAGGGTTACTAGGATTGCTCCTGTCATTTGTAGGGTTCCAAACAGATGACATTCCTCTTATATATTTTTTTATACTCTTTCATTGAAAGCTAGTTAAAGTTTCACTAGATGGATAAATTAATCTGTGATTGTGAAATTTATGGTTTTCCCCGTTTTTCGCTAGTTTCCACCAATTTTGTTTATAACTTTTGTGTTTTCGTCACGTGTTTTCATCACGTGGTGTTATACTTATCTTCAGTGTACCTTCTCTTCGCCAACATTGTTTTGGAAACTGTCTTTCTGTGCAAAACAGACGTTCGCAAAATTTTGGTCAAGTGGAGGAGCGAGCTGGTGTGTAGATTACACCTACGAACCGTTTTTAAACATAAAATGGTGGCAGTTTAACAAAGCTAACAAAGTTTAATACTCGGATAGATGAGTTTATATCTATTTTGTTCATATTGCGACTTAGTTTTGAAATGTACCATATCCTTCTTGTTTTGCTTAATTGCTCCAAAATACTTAAGAGAAGAGACGTTGTCAGTACCAAATTTGTCCTCCGGATCCTATACATTCATACCAAGCTTTAACGAAACAATGTTGCTTTATTACAAGCGTCAATTGACACATAGAGGATACACACAGAGGAAACATATTGGAGTATTTATCTTTCCTGAATCGTTCTGTGAGGACATCAGTATTTGTTCATAGTTGATGTATAGTTTTCAAGATGAAACAGATTTGCATTGATAAACAGTTGCTAAAAGAATCCATGGATAAACGTGAAAGATCAACATGAACAAACACTCCAAAACACTCTAAAAACATCAACAAGAAATGAAGCCTTCAATTATCGTTAAGACTTCTGACTCTGATCTCAATGACGAACATAGGAACAAATGTCGCCATAAAACCGAGCTTAAAAAGCAGGGTTGAAAAGATTGAAGATGCGAACGAATTTATGTTAAGAATTAAAGAACGAGCAATATCAGCGAAAAGTTAATGTTAAGTTACTGTAATGTAATCCTTAGCAACTTGCTAAGCAACTCTGATGGCTGAACATGATTTCTTGGAGAAATTTCTTAAACTCCCTCTCACCCGAAAACTCGAGAAACTCGTGTTGTTACCAGGTTAACCTTTTTAACCAAGGATGACAAAATCACGAGAATGCTAACCAACCAATCAGACGACTTGACAACCCTTAGCAACCTAAGTGTAATCCCGGAAGACAATAATTTCTCCATTTGTGTTAAAAATTAGGGTTAAAAACAGACTAACCCCTTTTTAAAAATATTTGCAAATTATAACATTAAAAACTTCCGCTGTTTCTAACAATTACTAGATAATTTTCCAAATTAAACGAATTTGTTATTAAACAGTCGAGTAATTAGCGAGATGATGAAGAAAGTATTGTCAATAGAAAGATTATTTAACAACAACTTCCTAATATTGCAATGTAAACAGGGGCATGTCATGTTCGTAACACTATAGGTCTCAAGTGTTGAAGAAAGCACTTTAAAACTTGAGCTGGGTTTCCATCGGAAGATTTCTAATGGCAACATAACGTGTAACCAATGGCAACATAACGTGAACCAAATCCAAACATTTAATGTTGAAATATTTTTATAAAAATAACAAAACATATTTACATAAAAGATTCGTAATATTTGTAAACAAAGTTTCCCTTATGTCAATAAAAGTCTTATTTATGTGTACATGCACAAACATGTTTACTCCATGGAATTTTCAATAACTGTTTTAACCAAGCCAGATGGCTGGTCGACATTCCTGTTCAACAAAACTGCAAGATGTAACGAAATCAATTGCAAAGGAATGATGGTTAAAATGGACGATAAACAATCAATAGTCTTAGGAACTTGAATCAAGTTGTTGGACATTTTGGAAGTTTCCACATCACCTTTCTCGCAAATCAAAATGGGTTTTCCATTTCGGGCTTTCACTTGCTGTAATGCATTCATACATTTGTCGTAAACACCATCTCGCATAATGATCATTATGATTGGTATTTTGTCATCAATCAACGCCAGCGGTCCATGCTTTAGTTCACCAGAATGAATACCTTCAGAATGCACATTGGAGACTTCTTTTAGCTTAAATGAACCTTCCAAACAACTAGCTTGTTGATAACCACGCCCCATCACTAGCACACTCTCGCTAGATACAAATCCTTTTGATAACTCGCGTAATGCTTCGCTACACATCAGGACATTCTCAATTTTATTCGGCAATTCCTCTAATTCTGTAATAATATCTTTGATTCGTTGTATTTTCGTTTTTTTATCTGATGCCAACAGCAACGTGAATAATACAATGGTGATGAATTGACCGGTATACGATTTTGTGCTGGTAATTCCCAACTCCGTACCAACCTTTATGTCAAGTGAAAAATCGGCCATTCCCTTCAACGAGCTCATCTCACCGTTAGTAATACTCATCATCAATGCATCGTGGTTTTTACAATATTCACATGCTTTCAGGACCGAGCTCGTTTCACCAGATTGACTTACAAATATACAAAAATCATCTCGGAAGACCGGTACATCGCGATCTAAGAAATCACTGGCCAATTCAACAAAGACAGGCAACTCGAGCATTTCTTCCATAAGTTGTCTTGTTCCAACAGCTGCATGATAACTCGAAGCAGCCCCTATTATAATGATGCGTTTACATCGAAGTATCTCAGCAATGTGGTGGCTCACTTCATTCAGTATCACTGATTTGTCTTGAAAATCAACTCGACCTTGTAAAGCTCTGCGAATGCTATCCGGTTGTTCAAAAATTTCTCTTTCCATATTCGTACGCAAATCAACTTTGGACTTTTGTTTAGCTAAGATTTCAGTGATAACTGGTGTTTTAAGTTTTGCGTTTCCCAAATGTTTCTTGACGATACTTAATGCTTGTCTCATTGACATTTCTCCTTATTTTTAACGTGGCACTTCTGATTAAAGACTTCCCTCGTGCTTGGTGATATTTTATAATAAATTAAAAAATTCCTTAAATATTTGCGGCTTTTTTTTTAACTATCTACAAATGAAAGAAAAAACTATTTTGGGAGAATGTCTTTACATCATAGAATCTATTGGTTGCGTAAGTTTCGAAGGTTACGGTGTATTTCTGCATTTCTTGGTCGTTGTTTGTCATGAGTTTATGAATGCGGAATACTGTCCGAAACTAAAAAACAACTTGTATAATTTCGTAAACATTCAGATGTTCAGTTAGTGCAGAATTGAGAAGGGTCTTTAAGTCAGAAAGAGTAATTTTTCATATAGATGAAAAGTAGGCCGAAATCCGGATTAGACAGAGATGAATAACCTACATGAGAATTTTTTAATACAAGCGAAACCAAGAAAAAAAAATTCGCCTCTCTTACCCAAACAAGGCAAAACAATTACAATTTATTGACAATGATTTTCGGAGCTATCCGAGGATGTTTTACCTCTCCTCCCTTTAAATTTACGGTGAATATTCTTCCAAAAAAGTTTGAAAGAACGAGGCATAACCTGACTCTAGCCTCGCTAACCCAGATAAACTTTATAAGGTTTGCACCATTAACTTGAGAGGTGAGATGAAATTGTCAGTTGAAGTTTATTATCCATGAAATAGACTGAAAGAAATATCGAATTGCAATTGAGATATACGCCATATGCAAAAAACCCAAAATGGACCACCAATGGACCATCACAAAGAACTTGTTTATGAAAGTGGTTTTGAGAACATCTCCCTCATGACTTTTATACTAGTAAAAGATCTGATCAAAAGATATCGTAGGAGCACTGTATGGAAGCTGGATGTTTTCTTTGCACGATATTTGTTTTGGTTTAATGGTTTGAGATTTCACATGCACGATATCACGCTTGCTTTTAGCGAAATTCTCACCATAAACAAGATATTGGTTCTTACAAAAATTCAGATTACAAAAATTAAAAATTAAAAGAGGACAAAATCCGAAATAGAAGTATACTCACCAAACATTTCAGAACAAAATTTTTCTATTTCTTTCGAGTTCACTCTTATAAACTTATGTTCCACTGAAACAAATTTAAGAGTTATCAACATGGAAATGTCATGTATTTGAAAAACTGTCTACATTTGTTATGACAGCAATAAATACAAATTCATCAAAAACTGTAGGAATAAATAGCGATTACTATCAAGAACAACAAATATAAATAAAACAATATTTTCTTAATTCCGAAATTTTGAATCAAAACGAGAAGTCATTACACCTACTTTACATTTTTTCGAATATTATAAAAAAAAACATCATCGAGACAATGAAAACATGCAAATGAAATTAGAGAAGATAAAATCTAAAGAACATTTGTAGATAGAGAAGTACAGTGTGGTACCTAAAAACACGGACAGATTTGAAATTTCAGAGGACTTATTGAGTGTTGCAAAGAAGACGGTAATTTTAAAAGATTTCTTTCAGACTAGAAGAGTGTATCAGAACAAAATCACCCGATTCCCTACTGGATTCCGTTTGGAATTAGGTAACAGTAAACATACTGTTCGTTTTTCGTTGCGCAAAACCCATACGTTTTGCCGTCGACGAGTTTTTCTGATTCGGTTGAACAATTTCAGAAGATTGTAAAATGAGCTTGACTACTTTTCGCTTTGGAATTGGACCTTCTTCGAGATCCATTAACTGTTCGAGCGTCAGGGTTTGTTTCACTTGTTCATTATCTTGGATTGGTTTGATAGAAATATCACGAACGGCACGAAATTCACCAACATTATTTAAGTGCTCGTTTTCCAGACGAAAAAAATTCCAAACAAAACGCCTGAAAATCAAAATACAAGTTATAAAACTCGAATTTTCTAAGCGAGTATTTTCAGATAACTCGAACAATGGTAGTTGGGATTATAAATAGAATAAGGTCATCTGTCAGAATCACATACAAGAAGGTCATCTATCAGAATCATATACAATAAGGTCATCTATCAGAATCATTAACCAATTTCATTTGCCGAGCACTGTAGATTTCTGAACTTTCATTAGCAACCATTTTTAATTATAGGAGAGTAATAATCTCTTACCTAACAACTTCACAAGTTGCTATAAACAATGTAAAAAAATCGTGATGAAGGAATCCTGCGTTACCAATAGATACTGTCAAAGTCCACAAAAAACGAAAGATAAGATCAAATAGAACAGCAAGATAATAATACGCCTGAAAAGAGTTATAAAAGTTGTTTGTTTAATTGTCAGACAGTCTAGACATGTATCCTGTATCATGTAACATGTATCACAACAACTCCCCATCTCTGCCACTACTCCAAGCCACCTTGAGTAGGTGAATAAATAAATAAATAAATAAATAAATAAATAAATAAATAAATAAATAAATAAATAATATACCTTGTGATTATAAACAATTTGTTCCCGCAGAAACTTATTTTCTCCTGCGTTTTTGGCAAATAAACCCCAGTCCATTTTGATATCCCAAGTTAAGGTGTAAAACGTACCAAGGAGGAGGGAGCAAACCCATACGTAGAAGAGTGGATCGCTTGTATCGCCACGTGCTAAAAATACGAAACAACCGACCTGACATGTTCATCATTATGAAATAACTGAGACTAGATTAAGAACATTTCACCGGTTGGTCTAACAACAAAATACCTTTTTGTACAGATGCAACTGTGGATAGAACAGTGACAAACATAGAGGTGGAATATTTTCCAGCATTTACTAAATGTGGAAACGCTTTCCTCGTATCACGGTAACGACGTATACATTGAGCAAATCGCCACCAAGCTGGCAATAACGCCAGAATTGGACGAATGACATACTTTGGTTCGGTGCAGACTCGATCATCTACAAAAAATTAGAGTTACTTTTAATATCAGAGACACAATATGCTGAAACATGGCAGGTGTGATCGATAGAACCTTTGATCGCGCCCATATGACGTCACAGTTTGGGTAAATTTAGTCCAAATTTTGAGAGTGCCCATATTTCAATGAAAATTAGCACGTAGAAAGATTCGATTGTGTTGATTTCGAATTTGTGTCATTTTTAAAGTTTGTCGAAAACATTTAAAACATTTAAAACATTTAAGGGCAAATTTCTTCAACCATGCAGCATTAAAAATTAAAAATGACTGGAAAATCTTATTTCTACAGCGTTAAATGCACGGAAGTAATCGAGGTTTTAATATCTTAACGTTCCACGTTATCGTGAATTTCAGAACGTTTACAAAAACAAAAGAAAGCTATTTGTTTAATTTCCAACGATCTTGATCAATTATTACATCGCAGATGAAACATGCTAGTATACACTAAAACTCGTTCTTTGGCAATTCGCGTTGACTGAACGTGCCGTCATTAATGCACTCAAACCTGTTTGGGACCTCAACAAGATCATATGTTTATGTACATAACCTGTCATCGCGCATGGTTGATAGGTTTCAACGGTTTTAAGGCTATCTTTTACATAGAGCAATATGTGAACGTAACACAGTTAAGTTTAGGAAACAATTTTCGAAGTTTAGCAGGACAAATAGAGAATTTAAGTTGAGTGCTATTATTGGTTCTTCAGCTTTTCTCATGAACAGCTACTTGCCTTGGGTCACGTACTAAAGCCCACCATAGAAGTATTATTGCAGTAATGGGCTGCACTACTATGCTGCTATATATCTTATGAATAGAAAGAAACTTACTGCGCATAATAATAATAATGATGCCCTACTTTGGTTTTGATACCAATCATAAGCAAAGAAACATCCGATGAATTGAAAGTCAAGAAGAGGTACAACCAAGCTGTTCAGCTGATCAGCCAACCAGAAATCAGCAAAACGGACTGGGTAATAGGGGGCAGTAATAATACGAAACTGAAAAAAACAACAAAAAAACAATTAAGAACCGGTTACTTCAAAACTACAATATAATATGAAAAATTTCTTAGCCAACTATTAAATATCTGGATAAAGAGAATCATTAAAAATTCCATCAAAACAAGATGGATGGTGATTTCTAACACGATGGCATACATCCAGTTCTAACAGGTTATAAAAGCCAGAATACCATTATGAAAATGTGGTGTGAGATGACTCACCAAGATTCTAAGCAGCCATCTTCTTGAACGATAATGAAATGTTTTGGTTGGATTGAATAAATAAAGTAAACAGAAGATAGATAATGCCAGTGGCTGCGCAAAGATGGGCAGATTGAAATCATCACTGTATAAGAACGCCACGCAACTAATACACCATAATGTTCCAAAAAATGAAGCTATCTAAACATTGAAAAAAAACCCAGTTATGTAGTTATCTGTATTTATCTTTCACGTTACCAACTTACTTCACCTCTTTGCTTAAAGAAAACCTTGTGACGTTTGATAGTTGATCTACCTACCGTTAACATGTCAACATAAGTTAGGTGATGTCTTGGGTCTAACTCAAAAATTAAAACATGGTTTACACCAGCACGTCCCCAACCATGAATGTTAATGCCGAGCAAAGCTATCATGACAAAAGTGATCAACAAGCCCCTGTACATACGAAGAGCAGGTTGCCAATCCAATGATGGACCTTTGAAATAAGCTGCAAAAGAAAAGCAAATCCTACCATAAGTGGATTAATTTTCGCGCGGATTTAATTTCGCAGATGAATTTTGAGCGGTTCACAAATACCATTGGTCGACGTAGTTTTTGCCATCCGCTTTCGTTTTTCAGAAGTTCATTTTCATGGCTTCTCAGCTAGATTAAATTTCGCGGCAAATAATAGTATTTTATTTTTAGTTCCAAATTCCGAAGGTTATTTTTAGTTATTTTGGATTAGCTGACTATAACTGTTCACCTTATAGAAAACACAACAAAAATGACAAAAAGTTAGTACTTGTTGCGACTTACCAGATATGATAATCACGACAAGCAAGACAGAAAAAATGCCAGTAAATAACCCCCACAGGAAGGAAGCTGTTGAATTTTGCTGCAAAAAAACAAGGTCGTAGAAAAGAAGTTAACAAGAAAAAATAGAGTAATAAAGACAGCCATCCTAACCTTGGAAGATAATGGTGGAACACGAAGTCGCTTCATTGCTTTCGCTCTGTTTCCACCTTCCAGATCTTCAATTGCAATAGTCTAAAACAATGTAAAATCCTTCAGATAGGTAGTCAGATAATAAATTCCAATGTCTATGACCAACAAATTATGGAAATTCCATATTTAACACAGAATGAATGAATGAATGAATGAATGAATGAATGAATGAATGAATGAATGAATGAATGTGTATTGCATACCTCAGTATTGGTAATAATTTCATCAATATGCTTATTGGTATAAAAAGATGACTGTTCCACTTTCGTTAACCTGTACTCAACACCACTGTCTGTTTTGAACATCTAGAATAATCCCAAATTAAATATATTGCGGTCTAATGGACATACAATGGTCGACTTATGGTCGACTTCTACTTCATAATGAAAACTCTAGCCCTATTGACAGTATACAGTTTATACGTCTGCAGTCAAGTTATTCTACTATGCAATGTAAATTCGTGACGCAATGAGATTTGGACAAAGTCAACAACATTTCTTCACAACCAAACGAAACAACACTTACCTTATCATGTTTTTTCAATACTTTCCGAAAAGCAGTGAAGTTGAGTTTCTAAAGAGTAAAGTTATTTGAATTTCATCTCCTGCAACAACTTAAACTCGTGTCAAGAAAGTATGTATACACTTGAATCGCATTTGGATAAACATAAATTACTAAGTGAAGGGGGATGTTAGAAATCCCTTATTTTATTGATGGGTCACCCGGAATGCGTACAAGGACAGGGGCTAATACAGGTCCAATATCATAGCGCAATTTCAGCGCACAAATTCAAATAGTATTGTCCACCTACTCAACTGCATTTATATTTGAGCTTTTGTTTGTTGGTTGATAAAATCAATAGAGAAAGTTTTTGACTTTAAAATTAGGGTTTAAAATGAGCATCTTTAATTTCTTTCCCGGTAAGAGTCGCCACCCTTTTAATATCCCGGGGGAATTCTTTAGTCTAGACTAAAAAAATCTATACTTTATCAAATCATGTATTACCCCCTGAAGGGCAACATTAGCATGAATCACTGATTACCTTGTACTTATTGTTATTGTGGCACTTGTGGTAATGCAAGCAAAGAGGAGGCAAAATAGGGGGAAGGGGTATTGTATGATGAATTCTCTTAAAGTGTACAGCTGCATTTAAGGGGGAGGTGGATTCTTAAAATTTGTTCATTAGCACGTATTTACTAAATGGATGGCCCTTATGCACAGCTATAGCAACTTAACAAAGATATATTGTGCTGAAAGGCTATTTAAGTATAAAACAATATTAAAGAAATGTTTCGTGTTTAGTATGTACTCATGATTATATTCATATACAGGTGATAGAATATACCTGAAAGTTTTGAATAAGAACTAGACTGAGATAGAATTCACCAATAGCAAACTTCATTTCTTCAATGTTTTTTTTATTATAATTGCCACTACTTTTTAACAACTTGTTCTTTTCATGAGATGGCAACACATCATTATCATCGGATATAAAATTGCAACTCCTCATGGTCGTCTGTAAGCGAATGATACCAGCATTAGCTATTTCAATTTGCAGTTCATTAAATCTTCGAACTGCCTCAGCCAATTTTTCTAAAAAAAGAAATTTAGTACCAATATTCATTGTATTCATGTCTTTGTAAAAATAATTTCTTTCTTGCAGTTCAAAATACATTTTCTCTTCAAACATCTGTTGTTCTACATTTGAGTACAGTTGGAATCTAACTGACAATCTTTTGTAACAAGTGTAAAATTCTAAAATATTATATCGATTTATGTAGTAACTCTGTACTTCTTTCAAAATTGAAAATGAAAACTCTAAAAGATTTTTTAAAGAATTACCTGCAAAAAAAGTATTCACTTTCGAAAGTTCTTTATCACAAAACATGAAAAAACCTTCCTCATATTTTGCAAAATGTCTCTTCAAGATATCTTCATTTACTTCTGAAAAACAAACATTATTTTTTACATAGATTGCACTTTCCTTTGATTTCATCAAACCATGTGACTATTTCATCAAACCATGTGACTATTGTTATACAATTTTATTGGACATTGAATATTAAGGACAAAAGTTTCTTGTAGTGAGGTCAGTTAGCTTGGAAGAATGACACAATAATTCAAATTCAGACAAAATCACCAAAATTGGTACAAGTGTTCAGAATCTCGCCCTGATTCGAAATTTTAAAGGAGACTGCTTATGTCAGCAGTTTTTTCGTGTGGCATTTTATTTCTCAAACCAAGACATACAATATTTTGAAAATTTTGTGCTCTTTCAAAACTTTATAAGAACATAATGTTGAAAACCAATAGAAAATTGTGAGCCTTCATTTGATAACATCACCATTTTCGCGGGAATTTCGAAATTTCGAAAAATTCAACATATACATCATTAGAAAGCTCATTCAAAGGAGAAAATTCAACAAAATACATACCACACTGTTGCTAATAACTTAATTCAAGCATCTTGCCAAGTTTGCAATAAAGATGATGAAACAGAAAATCTACACAGGTAAAAGCAATGAACACTGATTTCATTGAAGGTGAGTGTTCTTATCTATTGGATAAGTTAAGAAACAGAAACTAGCTGCAAGCTGCAAGCAAGATGATTTGTTTTTTAAGGGATTGCTAGAAGTGACAAGTATGATAGAAGAGCTTATACAGTCCTCAAGAAGTGCACCTGTTTTGATGATGAAGGACATGTTCCAGGAAAAGTTATTAAATCTTGGATCTTTGGAAGAAATGGTGAAAAATGTCAATGTTACTGGATTGAAAGTAGCTATTTTGAACCAAGTACAAGGTTTAAGGGAGCAGAAAAGTGGAAAATATGTGATCCTAACTTTTGATGGTGAAATTGGCAGAGCAATGTTTGGATTCCTGTCAAGATGATTGTATAATTATTGCTAAGTCTGCAAGAATCATAGCCAAACATTTGTTGAACCATGGAAAAATTTCAGATGTTTCACAGAAGTGCCACGAATGATCTGTTCCTGATCACTTGAAACATCTAGTTGGTTTAATTTTAGAAGGGGTAAAAGATGATAAAATATCTAGAAGCACAAAAAAGGTTGCAATAAACATTTCCCAGTTAGTGTGTTTCAACGATACCAGATCCGAAAAGACAAATTTAATCCAGCACTCTTCATCAAAGGAACCACTGTTCTTGTAATTATTGGTCTCTGGTGCATGCAAAAAACAGGAAAAAATCAATCATTGAATATCATTGAGAATCATTGAGAAATTCTTCAATTTATTTATTTATTTTATGAATCTTTATACAGGATAAAAAACTTCAGTTTATATACAAAAGTAAAAAACTGTAAAAAATTATTTGAAGTAAATGAAATAAATGAAAGTAAAATAAAATAAAATTGAAAGGTTAATAAAAGACTAATTACAATATATATATATATATAGTTAATTGTTAAAATGCTTATTAACAAGAGAAGTTGGAGTTGCACGAATTTCCTGTGGCAAAGAATTAAAAATGTTCACACCTCCTCTTACAACTTCTAATTTGATGTTAGGCAACCTTATCAATGCAGAGCTGTTTCTTGTTGTCTAAGAGTTTGTCATTTGGAAATAGTTCTTAAAAGCAACGTTTCTTAAGATTCCTTCCAAACACTTTTTCACTAGTAAGCAACTATTTCGGTGAAGAGCATTCATTACATTAGGAACAGTTGCACCAGTTACTTTTTCAGCTCAGGCCTGTAATCGTCTCCATTTTTTCAGCTGCATAGTGGTATAGGAAAGTTTTATGTTCCACTATAAGTCAAAATCTGTCTATATCCGTTCTACCGGTACTTTCGAAGATTCTTGAAAGGGCTGTCCATACTCAGCTAGCAACTTACCTTAAAGATAACTTTCTCCTTACCAACTGTCAGTTGAAACTCAAAACGATTAAACCAAACTGGGAAGGATTGAAAGATCGTACAAACGAGCTGCTGAAAGATTAAAACTTCTGTACAACATACGTAGAGCAACTCAAATCTACCTGATGATGATTATGCCGATTTTGACTGTCGAAGGCCCGTAACTTTCTGGAAGATCTGAATCTTCGGACTTAAACAGCGGGGCTATTTTTGCTGTTTTTCAAAGATTCAGAACTGTCTCTGTTCTTAACAATAACTTTATAATTTGACATAATGGTTTTGAGATATGTTTTGCGGAATCCTTCAGCATGCCAGTTGGTCAATTCCAGTGGCTTTTTTGTGTTTAAGTTTTCAAATCTCCTTCTACACGAACACATTCGATACGTAAGAGAACTGAAAATGCTTGTGGGTGCAGGCAAAGATTGAACTGTGGGCTTTCCAGATAAATGTCTGAGTGGTAGATGAATAGTTTTTAGAGTACGTATGGCAGTTGAAAAATAATGGCTGAACTTTTGCACTCGAGTCGAGTCATTTTTGGAACATGATTTCGAGACATTTTTCACAAGAAAGATGCTTTTGATAGTGTCCCAAAATTTATGTAGACTACTTTCTTGCAGCAATTTCTTGTGGTAGTTTGCCTTTTCTTGTTTTAGTTTGTTGTTACCTCTGTTTCGTAGTTTTTTGTATAATATCTAGTCTGTGTTTGATTTTGATTTCCGTGCTTTCCATAGCACTTTATCACGATCGTTCATTTTCTTTTTCAATTCTGTTGTTAGCCAAGAACACCTCTTGCTTTTCATCCTTTTCTCACTTGGTGGTGCATGTTGGTCAAACACTTCTTTAGTTAACGATTGCTTGATTGTAAATAGGCTGCCAATTTATGTTTTCAAAGTCTCTATTCATGTGATTAGAATTGTAATTTAGATAATTGCAACACTTTATAGTCTTTAGCTCGTGCTTTGCATCGTTGATTTTTGCGGATGCACGCAACCATGTCGTGGTCACTCAGTGATGTTGCGACAAAATTACATTCGGTTATATTTAAGTGTCTATTTGTAATAATGAGATCGATAGATGACGTTTCCTTTGTTACTCGTGTTGGACTTTAGAGATCTTCTCTTCGCTTAAAATTTATACGTTAATTTATAAAAATACTCTACCTCCTTTCCCATTAGCTCTTTTTCGACTAAGTAATGAATATCCATCCAAATTACATGCAAGTAAATTTTGTTGCTGAAAATTTGTGACATGTGTTTCAGATAGACATAAAATGTCAAGGTTTTTGTGAGAAATCATAAACTCTTGCAATGAATCAAAGTTATGTAGTAATCCACAGATGTTTTGATGTGCAAATTTAATACCCTTACGAGTTAAGAACTTCTGAAAAACACCTCTTGATAATGAATCTTCATTTGCACCAGATTCTGTGTGTAATAAACAAGCATTTTCAGATAACGACAATAATACAACAAGAACAAGCACAATCACTCTCTCTGCCGCCATCATGGGATCATACAATGATCTTCAATCAGTGAATACAGTTCGTCAAATAAAGTTACCAGATTGTTATACCATTATAGAACCAGCCAAAAGTGGTAAGCCAGAGCCTGCAGAGAAATATCCGCCATCAAAAATGAAATTTTAACTTAAAATTAAGACCACATACATTACTCTCACTGGATGGCAGTATTTGTAAAAGACCTTGAAGCACACTGCTAACAAATAACTCCACTCCACCAGAACTTTGTTCAATGTTATTTTGTGGCCAGAAAAAGCAGAAATGTATTTTCCAGCATTGGAATAAACCAAGTTCACAAGCAAAAAAACAAGATCATTGAAACTGATGATGGAGTGATAGGTATCCTTGAAAATCCTACTTCATTGATCTGATGGGCAGTTGTTAGTGATTTGTTGCAATCCACAAAGATACATGAAGATTCTAAATTTTCTTTACGCCACCATGAAAACCACCAGCCTCATTATCAGAGTATGGGCAATTGAGGAAGTGTACTGCAGTGTAAGTCATCACTTGAAATGAAGGTGATAGACAGTGCTGTATGTGTCAACATGAACCCTCCAAGAAACTCGAAGACCTATGGGGAATATTGTGGGGCGGAGATTAACAAGAAAATGAATTGCTAGAATAGAGTGATGGAAACATGTAATTTGGAATTGTGTTACCATGGAGGGGCAGATACAAGGCTGTTGTTACATGTTTATGATGGGTCTTTGTGTGGAATTGAGGTTTCACGGTAGACACAGATGTGGTAGTAACTGCGATACGTCATTTCGCGTTTTTTCATCTTGATGAACTTTGGATTGAATTCGGAACGGGGAAGTAGATACCTTCCTATACATGATTATGCTGTGCAACTGAAGGAAAATAATTCTGTTGGATAAACTATGTGGCATTCGATCTGGGCTGTATCTAAGGCTGATATCGTATCTAAGTTCAGTGGTCATGCGAAAAAACAGCCTCGGAAGTTTGGAACTCATATCCAGAAGCAATCGATACGTATGCTAGGTATTATAATATTACAATTTTTATCTGAGTTTAGTGTGAAAGAATACAAATTGTGATTGATTTTATTTTTTAAATTTAGTTTGTCGTTAACATTGGAAGAAAAATAATGTCAGCTATCGAGCGAGTTTATTGATAGATTTTTATATCCACATGTTTACTTAGTATTTGGAATCACCAAACAACAGCCTGATAAAGATCCTACTGAGTGGGGATGGAAATGTGACAAAAACGGTGTGTATGTTCCATTTTGTTATGAATCAAGAAGAAGCATCTAAGGAGTGTTCTAACTCATCAAGTGCAAATGTAAAGTTGTGCTGAACTCTGTGGATGCAGTGGTGGCTGTGAATGAATATCACTTGTATAAAATGTGGTAGATACATAGGTATTTGTAATCGATATTGTCTCCTTTCTCATACATTTTTAGACCTATGTTTCTAACTCCAAAATTTTCTCCTTTGAATAAGCTTTCTAATGATGTATATGTTGAATTTTTCGAAACTTCAAAATTCCTGCAAAAATTGTGACGTCATCAAATGATGTTGGAAAGCTTATAACTCGATTTCTATTAGTTATTAACTTAAGGTTCTTATACAATTTAGAAAGAACACATACTTTCCTTTCCAGTGATATATAGTATGTCTCGGTTTGAGAAAAAAAATGTTATACCAAAGAACTGCTGACATAAGCGGTTTTGTTGACCTACAAACGTGTCTCCCTATAAATTTAGAATCAGGGTGAGATTATGAACACTTATACCAATTTTGGTGATTTTATCCAAATTTGTAGTATAATACTGCTAACAGACCTCACTATTGGGGATGGATGTTGATATTCTGTTGTTTTGTTTTTCTTAGCAGAGAGAGAGAGAGAGAGGTAATTACATGATAATTAAATAATGTCGTGATTTGAACACATAACAAAATAAAACTGGTAAAAATTAAAATAAGTTCAGCTATGCATGAAATATGAAACAAGTGTTTGGGAATAAGGAAACTAATTTTAATTTTTGAGACGAAAATTATTAAAACTAGTATTTCCATGAAATTACATAAACTTCAATCTTACCCTCAGCAGGTGGTGCTTTATCTTGAGCAATATATAAGATCTTTTTCAACTCCTTTAAGAATCAAATGAGAGAGAAAAATATTTGAGAAGGATACATGATGACATTCCATCTAGAAATACACAAGGTCAACACAAAGTTTTAACCTCATATTGAACATATTGACTACGCCATTCCGGTGTCAAATGTGATCCAAGATGCTCAGCAAACTTCATTACTGTATAATGCAGCAGGAATTATCCAGCACAAAACCCTGTAATAGAAACAAGTCAAAACATAAAAATATCATCAAAAACTTGAGCAGACAAAGAACTGTGATTTACTGATGATATGATGGGTTTATCTCATTTTTCTTCACAAAACCATGATCGTCACTTTTTAAAACCACATCTAATCTCCTCATATCAAATTCTTAGCTAACAATTATCAAACTATAAATAAACAGATTAGAAGTGTTGATGATCAGAGAAAAATGTTTGCAATTAGAAATAAGAGATGGAAAGTCCAAATTATTGAATTCAAAAAGAAAACATCTATCCAGTGCAAAGGTTGAAGTCATTGAAACTAAAGTAATCCCAGTATATATCAGTATATTTCCCAGTATTTAAACCAAAATCCAAGTCAATTCAACAAAGATTTCACAGTAAATAAACCAATAATTCTTCTCAATTTTGAACACATGAATTTGAATAGAAACAATGAGCACAAGCACTGGAATATTTTTTTTTCTTCAAATGCACTTAAGAAAAACTGAGAGGTCAATATTCTGTGGGTAAAATTGATGAAAGAAGTTTGGCTTTAATAAAAACAGACAAGAATCAAATACAAGGTTTGTAGTATAGTAAAGTCTATTAGAATACAAACATGCAGGGAAAACTATAGGACAAACTTCAGGATTCCCAGTATTTCTCAGTATATTGCCCAAAAAGCAATATCCCAGTATGAGTGGCCTCCCTGAGTACATCTCCCTCTTCACCCCACCTATCCTATCCCCCATGGTTCTGATTGATCAGTACAACTGACTTCTACTTCTACATTTTTGATGTGTGTGTTTTGTTACAAATTGATGGGCAATTTAATTTTCTTATCCTAATGAATCCAACATGAAATAAATTAATGAGATTCAAAAATTCACCATGTTAATTATTGGAACAATACACAACAATTTCTAGCGTTTGCATAGAACATGAAATTTCAAGTATCTCAAATCTTATTACAAGCAGCAATAAAACTGATAACAAAAATTAATGAGTTCATTTTAATTGCTTTCACAGATGCAATCCTGTCTTTTAATTAGATATCAAAAATTTCATAATTGAATGTCATCTTTCATTTTTTAGCAACCAACATAATGCTAGCATTAGATTACCTTTATTTGTTTCCAGACCTTTAACTTCCAAACATTAATGGGAAATTGGATATGTGTGATCCTAACACGACACAACCGAATTAGTCACATGGGACAAGAACTGCCTATGCTCACACTTACTAAAACTGGATACAACATGAAAAAGTACCATAATGATTTACACAATAAATAAGAACGATTAAAAATGTAAAAGAAATTCCCCTTACAAGCCAGCTAACATTCACACACAGCTAACTATATCAATGATTGAAGTACAAAAAACATAGTCAACCAAGTGCACACCTCGCACTTTCAAAATCTTATCTTTATTTCAAACTTTAATTAAAACCAACCTAGGAGGAGATCCCTATTGTTTTGAAGACCGTAAGACCCCACCTAACCCTCACCCCCACCCACACATCACCATTCACAGGGTAAGTAACTTGAAAGTAAAAAGATAATTGGACAAAAAAGTGATGCTTTAATAAAAATAAGTTCATGTTATTATTAACTTATAAACTACATCTTCAGTATTTGCACAAGTATAAAATTATTGATCTCATCGGCTAGATTCCTTTTGTTATTGAATTTCAAAGTCTTCTGTAAACATTTTACAGTGGGATTACGAGTATTGACTAAGGGACTTCATTTAGTGTCAAATGCTACTTTAAAACTGCACCCCACTGATTTTCCAACTCCCCTTTCACTTTTTTTCAATCATGATAAAACTAAGCAATTTCACACATGATCAATATTAACAGGGTTCTTTTAACTCACTATTATTTGGATTATATCATGTCTCAACTTTATGTTTGCCTGTTAATATTATAATGTATAATGTCTGTTTCTGCTACGTTTCCCTTGTGTGTTCTGTGAAAGTTTCTGTTCAACATCAGACATCCTTATATGATATACAATTATGTTTCTAAAATCAACAATTTTTTTTTTAGAACAATAATGTTATAATTTTATAATACAAACATTATAATCTTCAAAGATAACAGGTATTAGCAGAACAAGGTTCCATTCTTTGTGGAAGCCTTCTTGATTGAAACTTTATATAATTATTATATTATATTATATTATATTATGCTATGCTTTCCTTAATTATTCCTTACAAACAAAAGGTTAACTAACATGCTAACTGATGAAATGAATTACCTGTTCATACACGTAACTGACAAATAACTGGCCTTACTTACTGAGAAAAACATTTAAAGAGTTTCCTGAATAGTCGAAATACATGAAAAACAGCAGATAGAGTGAAAGCATATAAAAAATTCAGAAAAACGTTCATTATTACATTTCACCATATTTGCATATATATTTTATTCATATTTCATGACTCCTTTAAATAATTACATAGGTTCTTCTTGCATGTCTAAAACCAAATCCTCTTTATTGTGGGTAGGACGCAAAAAACAAGGTGGACTATAAACTAGATTAGAGAGCCTAGCCATAGAGAGCTGTTAGGATTGGGACTTGTTGTAAGTAACACATTGAAAATTGGATTGGTAAGACGAAACTAGATTAAGATAGAAGAATGGTAATATGATCATTACAAAAATATAAATATTTCAGTATAAATCAGCAATCTAGAGTCAAACATGTCATAAATTTAATTGTGTCTGTGTTCACACACTCCTGATAGATTTCATTACAGATGATAGGTGTCTGTCCATATCAGATCCAGCCTATTCGATATGATATGGTTCTTCTCTAATAGAAAATATACCGAAGAAACAAATCATAGGTCTGAAATAATTCTTTTTGCAACAAATTCTATCTGCAACGTATATGAACAAAACAATAATACAAAACCTTTTTCTCAACCAATTTATGAACTCAAGCTTTTGATAACTTATTTTAAGGTGATCATGCTTAACTAAATGTACAATTATGTCTCAAGGAAAAACAACAAATACGATTAAAAATGCATATAAGTACTTTTGGGCTTCCATCATCAGTATACATAAGTAAGTATCAAATTGATCTCATGTTAAAAACGCATGATTGTCATTGGCACAATATTATCTAAGGGCTAATGTGACACAATTTATAAAAAGCAAAAGATTTTTTTCGAGTCTATTGATTATTAAGGTTTCTGCATTGGAAACACTTTCCATTCTTTAGAAAATCTAAGCATTGCCGATCAAGTTAACTATTTTCTCGCTGTCTCAACCCCTTAAAATCTGAACAACTACAGTCACAGACCACCTTCTTAACTAAATAATATTACCAAACTCTAATAATGAATTGATTTGTGAAAAAATGTAATTAGACTGATGATTAGACTGAAGGCATTACAAGTTATTAATACTCGAACAAATGGAAGAGAAACCTTGTACTGTGCACACCAAAAATAAATAAAATACTCACCATTTTCCATTATAAGTCAACATTGTCATGAAAGTAGAAAAGTGTAAAAAAGTTTCTATAAGGAACAAAGTATAATCTTACGACATTATCACCACATCAACACTTGTACCAGATTGTCGAGTTTGTTTCAAAATAAACGATAGCACAGTGTGAAACATTCATATTTTCTAAATGGTAATTATCAATTTCCAGATAAGTAAATGGAGGCTTAATTATATTTTAATCATCAATTGTACAAAATTACATGTATCTAATTGACTTAAATGATGTCATCTGAGTACAATTAATTGTTAATTCTTAATACAACCCTTGATTAAACTTTTTTGCGACAGCAAAAAAACTGCCGTCATCAATATATTTTGTGCGAGTGTACGTCAGCAATTGCCGTCGCAAAGGAATTAACATTTATTCGACCTGAATTTAAATTTTTTTACCTATGAACAAGATGTCTGATAGAACTGTATATTGGTGGAACATTATTGTCATTACATTGGACATCTCTGTTATCGAAGCGAAAAGAAGAGTGAAGTGTGGGGGTGATTTAACCTGTGAACCCTAAACACAGGAGATTGATTGCCTTTCTCTTTAGTTCACTATTGAGTATTAAAAATCAACTGCCTGTATGAATATTATATATTTTACTTGTGGTTTCAAGGTTATAAAATAATTTTGTATCATTTTTTTCGAACAAGAAAATGACATGTATCACATTTATTTCCAATGTTCAGACGAACGTTTTGCGTATGGACACAGGAAATACACATAATGTCAATGATTAGAAGAACTTCAAAGTAAAAGCAAAAGATTTATTAACGAACATATGAAAATAATAAAACATAAAAATATTTTGTTATTAAAAACTTCCTCCCTTTTATGTCATAAAGATGAATTATTCTGTGCATCACGAAGTGAAGATTTTGCTCCAAAATGGCAATCCAAATTGGCAATATCTCATTTATAATGTTGTCATGTGTTGTTTTATTTTTTATGTTATTACATTAAAATATATTTTCTTCAGTTAAGAACTTCAAAAATAAAGAAATATAAGTATATATTTAGCACCTGTCCTTGATGTAAATGGTGAGACAGAAAATATTTCTGAAACCCAATTCAATTTCAGGTTTTGTAGAGTCACATGATGAAAATCATGACATCACAGCATAAATTTAGCAAAGAATAAACTAGCATTGGTTGTTGTAGACAAAGTTTCTTTATCAGGTGTTTATTGACTGCTTTCGGATGAATCTCCTTCGGAACGGAACAACTTTTCGACCACTTAATGAAAACAAATATCTGCAGCACCTTGCAGAAACCAGGTTAATGAAAAATAGTAAAAAGAACATCAAAAAAAGAGCATATGGACATACACACTGTATACTCTTTGATTAAAAACAGATATTGAAAATTATACTTCATAATATAACCAAAGGCCTTGTCAAATACTGAAAAAGATTATTTCTTTTTTTAAAAAGTGTGCAAAAAAATGTAAACAGGAGAAAAAAAATTTGAGAAAAAAACAAACTTACAATCATATCAGACATTACCTAACTCTTTTTGATTTTTTTGCGATTCTTGTAATTTTGCGGTAAAGAACTTTCTTCCTTCATACAAAGTTTCTCACCGTTAATATTGATAACTTCAAAGGTTTGGATTGTGAAACGCAAGTACGAAGTATGAAAGTATGAAGTCCTGTCTTTCATCCATCTTATTAACATAACCATAAGCCTTACAAGATTGCATTTTAAAAACCAACAATTTTTTATTTTTCTTCAAAGTAACCACACAAAGCTACTACTACTTACGCCAAAACGTTTTTTTCAAACTGATAGCTTCAATCCTTCCGAAATTTAGTTAGGCAGCTGTGACGTCACAAGTTCATAATTACTAAAACCTTTTTGTATCAAATGAGTTCAAAATTTATATAAAGATGTATTTTTTAAAACTGAATCAATATAAGCAAAAAAATAGGTGGCCAATGTTGACGTTAATTCTCCATTAAGTCATAGCAGGGACAAACACTAATGAACAGATAATGAATTGTTAAACTGAAATATTTCATTTAAATTCAGTTGTTGAAAATTAAGTTGAAAATTAAGTGTACAGTGGTCTGGTTTTTACCCCTTCATCTTTATTCCAGGGCCAAGGTAAATTTACAGACCTGGCAACATGTTTTTAATTCATTGAATGTTATATTTTGTTAGTGATAAACAGGTTGTTTTTGGAGGACAATTCGATTTTCAATTACAATTCGAATTTCAATGTAATGAAATTTAAATGATTGTGTGTAGAAAATTACACTGTGCTCAAAACGAAGAAAGTAAGAGAAAAAAAATATGATCTCCAGTTTCGACTTTGTGGATGTTCAGTTCTACCAGAGATATCAATACCAATCAGGCTGGTTTGTAGTTTTTACAAGTAGTCAAATAAATAGCCCGATCGAGTGTCTAATTTGGGTAGCCAATGTTTTTAGACAACCCCTTTCTTAACAGCATAAAATTAATTAACAATTTATCTTTCTTACTCGTTATTAATTGTTAATTGTATGCAAAAACATGCAATTACTAGAAACAATACACAGAAGAGATATGTAATGCAAAAAGAAACATGCCAGCACAGACATGATAAATGAAAATCAGTGAAACAGTGTCCAACTTGGAGACATGTACAGTCAGTTTCTTAGAAACTGGATTGGGGTCCTAGACCCTGACCCCCTAGGAAGATTTTGCACTATTATATATACGTAACCCCTTTCAGAAAGGCTACCAAAATCTATGAAAAGTGCTCTTCAGGACCACGTTTTATTTGACATTTCAGGAAAAATGTTTTACTTACTGTTGTGCAAGTATTATCATACCTTTAATTTTCTTTGTAACACTTTTCACATTAAACTTGATAATAAGTGATGAACTACAAAATAAGAAATGATAAAAAAAATAGATTGATAGAAAAAAATACTCAACCATGAAAACAGATAAACAACAAAGCAAGGTTACAAAAACATAAATAAAACAAGCTAAACCTACCAGGTAGTTCGTGTATAGTATGGTTGACTTGATCTTTAGATAGCTTATCAATTGAACACTCAATATCTCTGGCAGGTGTTATTGTTATACGGACTGAAAAATTAATAATTAGCAAAAAATTGAGAAGAAAAGTGACAAAAAAAATTAAATAGAAATTAATTCATTGAAATCAATATACTGGTTAATTGTTAAGTTCAACTCTCGGTCGAATCCGTAACGTATCAAGGTACTCATTACTAAAAATATTATGGAACATGTTTCAAACATTGGTTTGGGATGCGAGGCGATTATTCCTTTTCTACCGTCTTTAAAGTTCAAAGTTACGAAATAACAAGTTTATCTCAACGACTTTTGTCCATGAGGATACATTTTACATATTATTCAATGTTCTTTTTTTTTGCCTGATTTGAGCCTCGTGTTCTTATTCCTATTCTTAAATCTGAGAAAATTCTGAACAAGATCTAACATGTACATTTTATTGATTTTTTACACTTGTTGCAGATTCAGCTCACAATAGCAGTCATAATCTTTTTGTTGTTAACTTAAAAGGTATGCAAACACTACTATCGGCAATAGCAATCCCTTTCTTGTAAAGTTTCACCCACAAAATTAAGACACTTCAATGGAGTTCCTATTGAAATTTGTTGTAGCGAAACAGAGAATGGGCTTTTAGGTAAAGGGCACTATTTCCTTTTTGCACCTATTTTTCACTGCAATCTCTTTTCACTCCCTTGGATGACATTTTGTAACCAAAAACATACAAACTTAAAATTATGCGATTTAAGTAAACACTCGCGAATGTTTAAAGCTCGAATTTCAGGTCTGACTTTATGAGTAAGGTTTTCACCAAGGGAGACGCAAAAAGTCTGATTTCAGGTGTCCGACATGACACAAAGCTTTTTGCCTTGATTTTAGGTGAGGAGAGAACAGAAACTTGGACCGACTAAACGAAGACATTCCCACTTAATTAAACGCTGTTTGACTTTACTGAAGTACATTATACAAGACAATGGAGATATTGAATTGATAAAATATGTAATCTATATTTTTTTCAAAATATCTAAATTGAACATCTGCCAAAAAACCCACGAAATTTAACCCATTAATTGCTGTGTGAGCACGGTCAGTTTTTTAAAGTGATAACTTTGGGTGAAACAATTTCTTCATATTGCCAGATTTGCAAAGAACAATTGATTATGCAAAGTTTGATTAAAGTTTGCAAAAATAATTCTTGGGTGTAGGGAAGATATTTAATAAATGGCCCTGGGGAAAATAACCCAAACGGAATGAAATGTGCAACGAAACTCGGCAATCCTACAAATTTCTTCTCAAGATAGCGGCAAAGTAGCGCATGGTGTTTTTCGAAAAATTAATGTATAAACATGCATATTTGTTGGAAAAAATATTAATATTCGTAAATACTGATTTTTATTGAATGTTTTAAAACATTATTGTTATGGTGTGGAACATTTCAATTGATGGATCCCTCGTTCAATTGTTTTCCCTGACTATATATTAATCTTCAAGTTTGATAATCTTGGAGTTATGAAACAAAGGGATCAACCTGATGATGTCTCTTCTATACATGATTTTTTGGAGATAATGTAGCTATTATGGATTTTGAGGTTTTAGTTGGGCATACTTCTTCTTCTTGTTGTACCTTTTTTTATTCTGTACTGTTTAGGAGAACTTTCTGCACTTTGTCAGGACTTTTTTTGGAAGAAAAACGGAAAATTTTAATCAATTTTTCCTATAACAACTGTCAGGTGAAGCCTTATTTTGGGTAGAAATTATTTTGTTTTTTAGGGGATTTATACCAAGTGATCATATTTGTAAACCATAAAGAAGATGTGAATTAAAAATGGAGAAATAAATAGATTTCGGAGTGTCTGATGATGGTACATCATCATACACACAAAATGTCTGATATTTTTTAGAGATATAATATTGATATTATTTTATCTACTTCTTGAGACGTAATTTGCTTAACAAAATGCATGCTGGCTTCATAAACCTAATTTCACTGTAACAACAGTGCAAATATAATGTGCATGGTATGTAAGGACAGTTTGAAAACAAATTACGCATCATAACAAAATGGTTAAATTTTACTTTATTTTACACAGGGACTTCTGACTTCTGCTGCGCACTGGTTAGTTTTGGGAGAAGAGTAAGTAGATGGTAACTGAAGGACAAGTGCTCATAGTGACGTGCATAAAATAAACACTTTTCTGCGAGAAGAACTTTTTTGGATGTAGGAAATATATTTATTACGATAAAATAATGATAAAAAGGAACAATTTCTCTAAAAATCGGCCATGTTGAAAATTTGTAAACAAAATAAATAAACGGCATACGATAGTAAAATTAGGCAAAAAGCCCTGGGAACGAGAATGCCATCACTCCATTCATGTGAAATAGTCTTCGTTCAAAGGGCTTTACAATGATGTATACAGATTTAGAGAAATTAATAGTCTAAAGCAAAGGCTAGTTGAGTAACGAAGACCGTAACTATTGTAAACAAGCTGATCCGAAAGATAAAGTAAAACCCCCAGTTACTTCATTCACCTTCAACTACTGTAAAGTATACCCTCCTTCCCCCTTGAATTTTATATCTATCTCTTTCCATTTGACACATATATTCCCGGAAAAAACGAATGATTTACTTGGGAATTGTGTTGTGTTCTGCAACATTTTAAAACAAATTTCTTTATCTGCAAATTGGGAACTTATTTCGATCGTAATTTCACACAAAGCTTTGGTGAATTATTTTTAACCTTCAGATAATTTGTTCAATTTTTTGAAAGAATTTAAAAGAGAATATATAACTAGCTATAGTAGAGCTATTATATATATATATATTTATATATATATATTTAATTTCATCTGGAAATTATTTTCCAATTAGGTCACAAATGGTATTTCCAAATAAGGAAATAGTTTCCATGTGTGGAAAACATTTCGGAAGATGATTTGGATAAGTAGCATATTTCAGTTATGTACAACAAGCAAAGGAGGGATCCCGCGATTGAGCAATACTATACCTCAAACGAGGGATTTTAGCGGGGTTTTTTTGGCCCGCGCAGTTCTACACCGGCAAGCGCGCAGTGTAAAATCTGGTTACTTCGTATATGAGGGAGAGTATTCCCGTGCTTTCAACCGTTGCAAAGTGGATATTTACCGTTGTAGTTTTGCACAATCAGGTTCTACTTTGATCGCACAACCTATCATCACAACTGAAAACAATAGCTCTAAATAAAAAACACATGAAAGTTCAGGAAAACAAGTCAAGATGAAAGTCGAGTTACACAACAGTGCAATCAAGGGGTATCACATTTACAAGATACCTCTGCATCCTGAAATTCCTATGGTTTTGAAGCAAGAGCACAATGATTATGATGAAAACGGCATGTGTGTTTGGATGCCACCATGCAAGGATAAACCAGTATCATATGAAGCTGTAACAAGAAAGCAGACTCGAAAAGGACTCAACAAACAGTTAAGGAAATTGCCGGAAGGCTTGTTGGTCGGGTACCTGCTAACCTTGGAAAAGTTTTCATTGACTTAACACCAAAAGTAAAAAATATAACCTGGTTAGTAAGATCTTTAGTGTCATACATAACTAATTCTAATTATACATAGAAATAAATTTTGCTTTTGTGTGTGTGTGTGTGTTTCCAAAAAAGGGAGTAGGTGAATGACAGTGACCTTAGAGATTTAGCTGGCAACAACAACACCTTTTTCAATCCCACTGGGTACTTCTGTAGCTGTAATTGCCGTTTTTCAGCATGGCTGTTGGACAACCTGTTCTGAGCAAAAAGCCACCATCTGATCAGAAGTTTCAGAAAAACACTTCAGGCGGATTTGATCAAAGAGGTGGAGGAGTTATCATACCTTGCAATTATATTCTGGATATTGTTGAAGGAAAAGTAGAAGATGTTACTCGAGTACTACAAGAATTTCTACATGACTATTCTGATTGCTCAGAAAAAGTTGTGCTGAATGATGCAAGTGACTCATGCCCATTGTAACTTTTTGATAACAACATTGCTGTATTTGTGTACTTTGTTTTGTTCAAAGAAAACTTATGAATAAATTCACTGTCTACATTCCTAGATAAAATTCTGGCTATTTGAATTGACTTATTGTCCAAGTTCGAAAATATTATTGTTATCAACAGTTTTCTTAGCAAACATAAACAATAATATAGAATCTAGAGATTCTGAAAATGAAAAATCAAGCTCTTATGCTCGAATGCGGGATCGTTCATCGTCAGCAACGGTATCCCTCAATCGCGGGATCTCTCGTTTGCTTGTTGTGTCTAACTGTATTTGTAGCATTGTGTAAATCATTCATTCAGTGAAAAATTTAGGAATTCTTCGATCCGCAAAAATAAATTCCTGATAAATGTATAAAAAATCTAGCGGCAAAATAAGTTCCATATTTACTTTATAACTGCATAAATAATAGTTATATATAATTATAATGATTCTATTAAATTTTTAGCAATTATAGCGCTATACGTTCTTGTAGAAAATAGGTAAGTAAAGTAAGTAAAAGAAGCATTTCATTTGGAAAAGTAGGTTAAAACAATATATATCATCATTGAGATCATTAACACTTTCTGGTATCAGTCCTTCTAATTCCAAGAAAATCAAAATCACTTCGGTGAAAACGTGAATTACGTTGGCAATTCCGGGTTTTGTAGAATTCAACTTTAATAATGTACTTTTTGAACTTTTTTTCTTTAAGATCTGTTTGATGACAGTATCGGCTAAAAAAACTTTACCATAAAGTATTCTTCACCTCTTTAAACACCCCCTATTTTAACTGTAACAACTAAAACATAAGTTACTTATTTCTTATTTTTATATTCTTTCTTATTATTATTTTCTTGTTCATAAAAAAATTATCTTTTGTTAATATTATTAACATATCATTTATCTCTCAATTGATGTCACTCATTTTATGTATAAAAAATATTTTCCTGTCTTGCCGTTTACATCGAAAACGGTTGGCATATTTAAAGTATATTATTTTTAAACACTATCTTTTTTATAAAAGTTATTAAAAGAAAAAATGAGCAATCAACTCATGAAAAAACGCTTGTGAACATCTGCATCTTTGCAAGTTTTTTTCACCCTTGCAGTGAAATAATAAGCAAAGAAGACTGACTAGATGTAAATAAATACTTACGGTGTGTGTTTCCACTATTCAGTCTAGTTAGTTAATGCTTCACATATTCCTTCTTCTATTGTGCAAAAAAAATACACATTGGCACTTTTTTGCCGACGTGTAAGGGGAATTCAGCAATCACTTTGGCAATCACTCATGTTTACATCCTATATGATGTATGATGGTGCACTGCAGGATCTTTTTATCAAAAAAATTATCTTCGTATCGATGACATCACAACATTGAAAAACTTTAGAAACTTTAAAACATTATAAACCAAGAATGGGACGTCATTAATACATAATTTATACTTCATTTTAAAGAACTAAGGACTATCATTTTAAATTTTGACAAATGCAGCGGCAGTTTAGTGAAAATTTTCTCTGAGCGGCGAAATGTCGCAAAAGCTTCACTTTTACCAACTTTCTTTTCTCTTAAGTCCTTCCTGACTACTGCACTCCAGGTCTTCCAAGGCTTGTTTGAGTGAACTATTAATTAACAGTGGCCTAATACTGTTCAGACAAACTAAATTTAAGTAAGGTTTGTTGGGGGACTGGGAACTGTGACATCATGCAGTCAGTACAATATAGAGACTGGGTGGGACTGTAATGCACTCACAGAGTAAGAATGCTAGTTTTTTATAGAAATTAATTTATCCTTTTATTGATATGTTCATCTTTTACCATTTTAGTCAATTAAGGTAATGTCTGAAACCGGAATGGAGGATTAATCTATTAATGGGTTCGGGTACTAGCTTGTTTCTTAAATCAAAGTCACAACAGAAGGTAACAGATCAAGAATACGTGGACAACAAACAGAATTATCATCAGAAAGAAAAAGAGGAAATAAAAATCAATTTGCAGAATGAAGCTGTCGAAAATGATGTTGAACCTAATGATGAAGCTGATCCCGTTGTATTCCCTGACACTATATCTGTAGCCTTAGAAACCATTATTCCATTTTTCTCTTCAAATATCGAATCACTGGAATGGGCTACAGATGATGGAAAAAAATTGTCACAACAGCTTGGAAATTTGTGCATATACCATAATCCTAAAAAATTGATCCGACTAAGTAAGAATGAAAGAATTGAAGTTGCAAAACTTTACGTAGAACATAATATTCCACAATTGGTTCACATGTATTTTATATTTGTTTCTGGAAACCATTCTGACATTTTCACAAAGGATGAAAAAATTATAAAACAAGAAATAACAGAGTTGAAAAGCCAAATTAAATCACTTGGGGAAAGTAACGAACAAAATCAAAACATTAGTGAACTAGAATCAATGCTCAAGTTTTCTCAAAGTGTATTAAAAGTTCAAAATATAATTGGTGGAATGATTATGGCATTAGTCAATTCTTCTGATGTTCACGAGATCATTGGACAAGCATGTTGTGAAATAGGAATTATCCAAACCTTCATGGATATTATCCATCTATATTATCCACTAATTAACGAAGAAGATAAAAAAGTAAGTATTATTTTTATAAAAAAAGTTAATAGGGTTTTGTTAAGATATGATGTATTTTGCAATGTTGAAACTTTGTGAATTTCAAACCTATCAATCCAATCTTAATTTCTTATTTTACAAATTTTGCATGATCTTTTCTTTTAAGGAGATAACTGGACCCAAAATTAGAGCTAATGGTCGAATTCGAATCTTTAACTCCATACTCAGTCTGTTTCATAACACTGCAAAATATCCTGAGAATCAAATATACTTCGACAATAACAAATGTATTGAAAGAATGACACCATTCTTAAAATCAGTTACTGCAATATTTTCAATGAAATCACTTCTGTTATTGGCATACTTGATTAATGAAGAAAATACACACATAATTTTAGCAACAGAAGGTATACAATTGTTCTTATTTTTGTTTTTCTATTTTTCTTTTTATGTTGAAATGAAATTGAACTTCTATTTTCTTTAGAACCGATTAAGTTTCTATTGAATTATTTGAAATCAGCCATCAAATCTGAGAAACACCGGTACATGGGATTCAGTTTGAGTGAGTTGCTGTCTGGGCTTTCCAAAATTGCTCAAAATGATAACAATAAAAGCACTGTAAGTATATCAGGTCACTCAATAAAATTCCTTCAATGTGCACAGGAGACAAAGAAGATGGAAAATTTGTACATTGGTCAATGATTGGATCATAAAATCTGACAATTTAATTAACTATCATTTTACAATTTTTTGAAAAGTAATCCGCAGGGTTGTCACAGTCGGGGACAGAAGTGCTTTTTTTCACTCTAGTCAGAGACAAATCTGAGAAAGTTAGAGAGTGCTTGTAATCCTTCATTTCTTCTAACTTTATGGTTAAATCATGCATATTTAAGTGTGGAAGTGAATTTGTGGACATCATAGCAGTATCAGTTAAATGTGTGAAAAAAGTTAAAATCTTAATTTTCATAGTTTTAGATAATAGAATATTGGAATGAAATGAGGCCAGCCCTACAATTGAAGAGAACAAGCAAATACTCTCTTGAATTACAGACTCTCTTGAATTACAGACTCTCTTTATTACGGAACCATTCATCTATTTTATTGTTGTCATACTTTTATTGTTTTTTCCTGTTGAAAGTCTCGATTTATTGGTTTATCGGTTTTTACAGGGTTTCTTTACTTATCTTAACAATTTCAATTGTTCTTGTCTTTACAAGGTTTTTTAATAATTAAACCTCTGCTTATGTGAATTTACAATTGAAGTTTTGATGTTGTGCAATATAACTTTTAAAAACGTTAAGTTATAGATTTTGCATTATTATTCATTTCATCATAGCAATTTTGCTCCATTGAGTTTTAAGTTCAGAGAGAAACATGTCCTTATAATTACATGGTCAGGAAGAAGTGTATATGCTGAGCAATGTTGTGTCAGGGAAAACCATTACATTTTTCCTTTAAGTCAGGTAGATTTGCTGTAAAGTTTCTGTGACAACCCTCTGATGATCCAACCATCAACCTCATTGAAGTATTTTTCCTCTTTAGATTGGCAATAATGGTGGGGTAGACATTATTAAGCTTTGTCTTGCATTTCACCTTGATAACGAGGAAGGAGATAATGAGATGATGGAAGCATGTAAAGCATTGTGGATCCTTGCATTTGATAGCCACAACAGGGAATTGATTGCAAAGGATGATGTAATCATGAGCTTCTTGCGGACGAAGTTTAATAGTAATAAAGCTCTTGAAAATGCTGCATCTGGAACATTATGGGAGGTCGAAGGGAAATTTTCAAGATCAGGTTCGTTTTATGTTTTGAAATGTCAAAAATAATTTCATAAGGAAAACTAGAGCCCCAGGCTCAATTTCTGCATCAGCCCTGGAAGAAATTGACTCAGTTCAAACTATGAGACATAAGTTTCTAAACAGACTTTGTCCACTCCTCTCTGATCTCTTATGGAACGTCGAGTTGAATAAGCCATAAGAGAGGGTTCAAATTAAAATGTTGAAAGGTCATTCAAACGGGATCTATTGAGGAAATATATAAATGCAGCCACGCCAACTTGGGTAGAAAGTTTTACAAAAAATTACTTCCCTTAAGACATAATCATTAGAAAATTCCCTGGTCTAGAAGTCTATTATGAAACTCTCTCTAACTTGAATACCTGTAGTTTGTTTATAATTTGAATAAATAATCCTGATCCTGATAAATACCGTGAGCAAAACTCCGACTATAAACCCTGGGCTTATATTAAGTCAGAAGGCTTTTTTATGAGCTAATATCAAGGTGACTTATATATTGGGGAGCTTATAGATGGGACACTATTTGTGCCAATAACAATTATGCTCATGCTAGACTAGAATATAAGAAATGTTCAATTTCCAAATATTATCAATTCAGGAAAATATCGAGTTTTATTTTTTGTTATTTCCTTAGGTCAATCTTGCCAAAATATGCCAAAAATTAACAAAACTTTAAGTACATAACCCCCTTTGTTTTTGACTTTCAATGGTTCACTGGCGGGTTCTTTTAATTAAAGAATGTACTTTTGAAACTTGTTGGTTGAAACAAGTCAGTTAATGGATGACTTTCCCAGTCACACATTGTTAAAAATGTCACTTTGATCAGTGTTCTTTCCTCCGAAATTGTCGGATTAATGAAAAATTCAATTTGCTACAACACGACCTACATCTTTAGCCAATTGCCTATGCTCTTTATACACTTCAAAAAATTTGTGGAAATACTAACAGAGTATAGTTACTGCCGACCATGCGGACACTGTTTGAATTAATAAAGGGATGCTGAATCTTCTTTTTCCTTGTGTTCAAAAGCACTAACATTTCTTCAAGTAAAAATTGAATTATGAGTAATTTTTTTTTTTTATTCTATTTTTAATAGAAGAAGAAATGAAATTGCATCAAGGTCATATAATGATAAGTTATCAGTGGGATCATCAAGATGTTATGATCAAAGTGCGTGATAAGTTAGAAGAACAAGGGTACAAGGTTTGGATAGATATTGATCAAATGGGTGGGTCGACGTTAGAAGCAATGGCTGCAGCAGTAGAAGGAGCCTATCTCGTTCTTATGACAGTGTCCAAAAAATATAAAGATAGTGCCAATTGCCGATCAGGTATGCAACTTTACCAAATCTTTTTAAAATTACATCAGTGTTGTAATTCTTTTATAATTCCGACCTTTCTTTCTTTGCAGAAGCAGAATATGCTTTCCAACTCCATAAGCCTATTATTCCATTGATGTTGCAAACATCGTACAAACCTGACGGGTGGCTTGGTTTTATCGTTGGAGCGAAATTTTGGATTGATTTCACTGATCCGTTGAAATCTCAGGAATCAACACATGCATTAGTAAAGGAAATAGATAAGCAACGTGTGTCTTTAAGAAACAGTCCAGGTAATTGTTTATCTATTCTTGCATCCATATCAAATGTGAACCCTCACATGATGATGAAAGAGAAATATTTGCTGCTGCTTTATTCCACTTAACACTTTTTTGGACATCTCTGTTACATCCAGTTATATACATTGATGCTGAAATCTCAACATATTTATTTACTGAAGAGTGCTTCCAATCAGTTACTAGCACTTTATTAATTTGAATTAACTGTTCTTGCCCATAAATCGAATTTTGCATACTTATTTCCTCTGCCTTCTAGTTCTAGATTGTGAAGGGCGGTTTACATCCATGGGTTTCTTTCTTGCATTGTTTTTTATCATTTGTCATAATTGACAGTATTCAGGATATTCAGTTTTCTATTGCAGTCTCCACTTCCGTGTTGAATCCAACGACAAAAGAAGATGATCTACAGGAGAATCCTGATCCTCCTTACTGTAAAAAGGACGAGGTCCGAAGTTGGTCTGTCACAGATGTACAAACGTGGCTGAAAAGTATTTCTTTATCCGATGCAATCTGCGACACTGTGAAAGACGATTTATCTGGTTTTGTATTAGTTCATTTATATCATCTCTACCAGGAGGTATTGTCATAACAAATCCGATTGTTGTGTTGCTACTTTTGAGGAAGAGGGAATTTCATAATCTACGTCTCATCGAGATATTCATCTCTAAGGTTCAATCTCAACAAAATCGATACGTAATGAAGTGTATTGAAGAAATTTTGCAGAAACATTTCAAGTCTTCTATACTTGCTTCATTTCAACTCCTCTATACTTGCTTCTTTTTTTAGAATGTAGATGCGTTTTACAGACTTCTAAAAAAAGATGTTGGATTATCTAAATTATCCCAAAGATTCCAATTCGCTGATGAATTGAAAAATTTGCTGCAGTCCTGAAACTACCTTTTATATGATATATTTAATTTTATATTTATTTATATGCGTTTTCCTTTCTTAATTCCTCTAATTGTATTCTGTTGTTAAATTCAACATCGACGAAAATGCTGTCAATAATATTAACCTTTAGTGTGTGTGTGTGACATACTACTCCCTCTGCCATGTTTGTTGTTTTCTTATCACCAAGTGAGCAGGCAACATCGATAAAAAAATTGTAAATAGTTGCACATATTGAAATTTTCAGGCGATTGTAAAAAAATATATATTTACTAGAATTGTCTCGTGTCCACGAGGCTTTTTATTCAGTTTGCAACCATTATTTATTTATTTTATTTTATTTTATTTTATTTTATTTATGTATGACGACTCCTGAGTAGGTGGATTGTTATTTCTTCCCGCCTTGAATCCTGTAATGCAACTTTGAACATTTTTTTTCTCAAAATATCAGTGCAGCTTCAGGAAAGGACATAGCACACAACCTAATAGCAATGATAGAAAAATGGATGAAAAAATCTATCGAAAGCATTCGATTGTATAATCCCTACGATTTACTCCTAGCAAAATTAAATGCATATGGTTTTGACTTGAAATGTTTAAGATTAATCAGCTCTTATCTTACAAATAGAAAACGAGTAAAAGTATATGAAGTGTACAGTTTCTGGTCGGAAATAAAAATTTGGGGTGCCTCAGGGATCGATTATGGGACCCCTCTTATTTAATATTTTCTCGTGCAATCTTTTCCTTTATATGAAAAATATAGGTAGAAAACTATGCAGACGACAACACTCCATATTCCACAAGAATGAAATTAAATGACGTTCTTAATGATCTTAAAAATGCATCAGAAAATATGTTTCCATGGTTTCCGTGGTGCAAAAACAATGAAATGAAGGCCAACCCGCAAAAATCAAAGCTATTTCTTAGAAAAGCAGAAAATGGCCAAAACAAAATATATATGAAACAATTTTAAAGACTGTGTTATAAATACTGCCGGAGGGGTACCACCTTGTGCTGACTTCATCATTACCGATGCAGACCTTTCAGTTACTTCTTTATAAGTCATCAATAAAAGCAACACAAATAGCAGCTTATATTTATGACCAAAGATAATTCACGTGCTACTTTTATGAAGATCAAACAATACAACGAAGGCCTGGGAAATATTATCCTTCGTGGCGCCGTATTATTTAGAATAACATACCAAATGATTTGTGAGCAAGAAATAACAATATCAGAATTTAAATACAAAATTGGATTCCGGATAATTGCCCATGCAGAATATGCAAAACATACGTACCACAACTTGGTTTCATCAACTCCACTCACCATGAAGGGTGGAGTATCTAAATACGACAATACATGAGACTAATACTAGTTTCACAAACGAACTATCCACTACACCATATTTGCTGCAAAGTTTCCCCCGTCCTTCGTTATTTCCAAATAAAAAGACATACTGTTTTTTTTCTTCTAAAGTCAAAATGTAATCCGGGAATAGTAATAAATTTTTAAATATTGGTGTCCAAATTTTCTCTGGTATGTGTGACATTTTTCCACAGTTCTATTATTTATCACCGAAGAGAAGGTTCTTTTCACTTCGAGATCGGTGTACTTTCTCCCGTTAAGTTAAATTCACTTGGATCGAAGAAAACGAACGAACATGCGACACCGCGTGTTAAGACATCGGCGTTTTTTGCTCAGCACACAATGAGGATTTGAGATTAAAATTTCGATATTTGCTTTACGACGAAGATGGTCTGTTTTTGAAATGAAAGATTTTAAATCGAAAAGAATAATCTAAATATGCCGCATCGAGGCCAAATATACCTCGCTGCGTAAAAGAATACTGCATGTCGTTGCCATTTTCATGCAAAGAATTGCACCCACCGCTCTTGGCGCTGCGCAGAACTTTCATTTCAGAGTCAGTGTGCGCGCGCGTTTTGTGTGGCGAGAAGCTCTCAGAAACTAGCCTGCGAAATTATTAGCCATCAAAAAGAGCATAATTTTTTATGGGCGAGCTGAGGCTAATCAATATGGTGGGTGAAATGTGAGAAACGTAAACATTCTTCTCACCTCGATGCACACGAGAAATCACAGCACAATAAGTTCTGTAGAAAATCACGGAAAGATCAGGGGATTTATGCAGCTTTTAGATATTCATTTTAAATATGGTAGGGGTTTTCTTCCTTCCTTTATTATGAAATTCTTTTTTATTTTTTGCTAGTATTTTTTGATAATCTTCAAAAAGGAAAGAAATGGTGTTTTATATTTATTACTAATAATGTCCATGCTCAACAAATGTTTTCTCGATATGCGAAGGTATTCAGCTGGTTATTAAACATGTTGAGAATATAATGGTTGCACCGGGAAACATATGGAAATCTGCTTTCAAAACGGAAATTTAAAAGTCACGTGAAAGTCATTAAAAGTCCCATATGGCCAATCTTTCCGTTCCAGTAGTAAACAAGATGTGGGGATAACAGCACCCCTGAATATCAACAACTTCTTTCAGTCGTGTTTTTGGTGTTTGGATTTGTTTAAAGAGGTTTCAGACTCCTCTTTAATCTACCCCCAATTATTAAACGATATTTCAAACTATTGGGTAAGAGCAGTACTTACTGAAAGCTTCCATTTTAAAGCTTCCTTCCTCGGTGCAATATTTTGTTTTCAATATGCTTAACAGAGTTTGTTCACATTGTGATGTAAGAGTTATGAAAATGTTACGAGTAGCTTCAAGGGTTATTAGCGGTAAAGAAAAGAAATATCATTTCCTTTGGGACTATTACGGCATCTGCTTTGTTATTCCACTGTTCCGTGTTTTATCTCTAAATTGTTTTGAAAATTGTTTTGTTGAGAAAAGAATATATGGTTGAACATGGACGTATCCTCCCGTTCCTTTTCTCCTCCATTTATCTAATCTTCAAAGGAAAGAAATGTCATTATATTTTTATTACTTATGTTGTTTTGATATTGTATTTCATATCTTACATCCTTTTGAACGTAACTTAGGTTTCCTTTTTCATTTATTGGATTCTAAAGTTGTTTTGTCGAGCATAGATGAACTTATCTTACCCTTATTTTTTAAATAAGTTCTCATTTACTGAAAAATTGCTATAATGTATATCCTACACTAGGAGACTACAAGAGGGTTTTTAAATTTAAAAATTAAGCAACATAACAAAAGAATACCGAAAAACAAATATCCATTGATTTTACTCTCAATGCATGAGATCATCTCTCTATGACAAATGTTTCAAACATCTGATTTCTGCTAATTTTTTAAAAGTCGTTTTCTTACCAATAGATATGTGAAATTTGATTTTACTGTTGTAGACACTTGAAGCAGATGCATTGGCCCGATTACATGTTTCTCAACCTGAAAGACAGCCTATTTCTTATGGTGCTGTAGATCCACCAATATGTACTGAGGTATCAAAGCTGAAAATTCAAAAGTTCTCACGTAAGAAAGTTTATGAAAATACAATAATACAAGTCATTTACTGAATTTATGTGTACTTTTAGTGTCAAGAATTGGATCTGTCTTTCTTCGACCCAACATGTTTAGGATGTCTAGAAATCCTTACTGAGTAAGTTTGATAACAGAATTATCTACCATCTTAATAGACAGAATTTGAATTTGAACTAGTAAACGAATGTATAACATTTTAGTCCGCAAACAACTATTGGACAAATTTTTGCTATCATACGCCAATGGGTTCCTCAAACACAGCAAAATATTGACAGTCTTGTCTCCGAAATGTTGAAGCGTGGTATTCATGTTAATGACAGAGATGGGCTTACTGATATGACGATGCTTCATTATGTGGCAAAATCTGGAGCAAGTGGTGTAGGAGACATGAAAACATCCTGTAATGTTTTGAAAATGCTTCTTAGTAATGGAAGCAATTTGACAACAAAGTGTAGATGGACAGATATGACAGCTTTGCATTATGCTGTATTTTTTGACAATATGCCTATGGTGGAGATGATACTTGAAGCATCTGAGAGACCCAGTAAGTCATTGATTCGTTAAAACTTCTACTGAAACTATATTGAATTATAATTATCCATGTTTTGTTTAAGGCATTGATCAGTCTTGCAAAGAATTTGACAATGGCACTGCACTACATATTGCATGTTCGAATCTGAGTTTTCAGTCTGTACCTGTTCTAGTAAGTCATTTTATTTAGTATCCATTTTTTTCAGTAAACTGTCAGTGTTTATGATGGATTTTATATGATAGATAAAATATGGCGCCAATCCTCATTATCCAAACAAGCATGGAAAAATTCCAATCAAGTGCATACCTTCTGGTAACCTAACAATTATTTTTGATCATAGATATATATCTTTTGGAGTTTTTGTTTGGGTGTTTACTTTTGGAGTTTTCCTCATTTTTGACGTTTTTAGCTGATGTGATCGGGGAAGACAAAACAGCGCTACGCATTGCTATAGAATCCATAGAACTGGCTTTAAAAGAAGCGATGGAAAAAACTGAGCCAAGTAGAATACGTGTATGTTATACGTGTATTCCCTTCCTTTTTTCATTTTAAAGTCTGATCCAGTTAAAGTAGACTTTTTACTGTTAACTTTTTAGCATTTGAACAACGCAACGTTGCAAGCGTTAGGCTTAGATTTGTATGATAAAGTGTATGTGGCCGGCAAGGTAGTTTTATCTTCCTTGTTTCTAGAGTTCCATCAACCCTTTGATGATGTCCCATGTATAAATATGATCATATCCATTTATCACACGAACATTATAGGTTGGAGTTTTGAAATTTTGTGGTTCTACTGAGTTTGCATCTGGGCAATGGGCTGGCATCGAATTAACGGAACCTGTTGGTAAAAATGATGGCTCTATCAATGGAGTAAGATATTTCAAATGCAAGCCCAAATATGGTATTAAAATGACATGTCTGTCATTATTTTCTCTCTGAAATATGCACTTGACAGTACGAAGTCGTATATAAATATTTACTTACAAATTGATTAATTGATTGATTATGGTTTTTACAACAATGTTTGTAACACTCTTTGTTCTTCAGGAATATTTGCACCTTTAACTCGAGTTACTAAATATGCTGCTGATATTTTACCTGCATGGCCGATAACTCAATATCTGAATTCATCAGGTATTGCTAATTATTCATTCTTGGGAGAATAACGAGCTTTTCAAAGTAAATCATCTTTTAAATGTATTATCTTAGAACCTGCGAGAAGTCGTACCAAGCAGTCTTTAAATGTAGGAAATATTTTGCTTTTTACTATAATAATTCAATTGACTGAATATCCTCTATCAAAACTAAACTGTAGTAACAATAAACTGTATTAACACAACAAGAGCCCGTTGTATCTTTACTTTTAGCTTGGTGAAAAAGTTATTGTTGCAGGCCAAAAAACTGGCTTTGTTCGCTACCTTGGCCCAACAAAATTTGCAAACGGGTACGTCAATATCTTTTTATGATTGCTCCAATTCTCCATGTTGTCTGCTTGAGCATGTGTTTTATTCCAACCACATAAAAAAATGTACAAGACTCTGTATTCCATCAATTTTGTCTTGAAATCTGGTCCAATGCTACGTATACAAAGATATTTTTATTTTAGGATATGGGCTGGTGTCGAATTAGATCAAGCAGCTGGCAAGAACGATGGAACAGTAGCTGGCGTCCGTTATTTCATCTGTAAACCAAAACATGGTGTATTTGCTCCACAAAGTAAGGTCCGCAGGTAGGAGTGGTTTGGAAAAATTAGCAAATCCATTTTAACATTTAAAATTGGTTCATGTAAGGTAAAAGTTTTATCTTTTCTTTTAGGATATCTGATGATATGCATGATAGATCTGCTGACGTCACTCGTAAGTACAGGTCTTGCGGTCAGTAACATACCGCTCATGTGAAAATTGTGTTGCTCTCAGCTTTTTACAAACTTTTCAACATGTCTCAGTCAAGCTTACTATTTTTGCAAAATCTCAGTGCAATTTAAACAAACTGTGAATTTGTCACTTACCATGAATAAATAATGCATATTCGTGAATTAAAAATGGTGGATTAAGGTACAGACACGCAGCGCTGTAGAAAGATTCAATTTTGTGTTTTGTTTACAATAAACTTACTTAAATTAACTGTCCCCTAAGATGGAGAAACGAAAAAAAACGAGAATAGTACAAAAGTTTTTTAATACAGAAAAAATAAAAGAAGAAAAAGAAGACTTTTATCATACAGATATGAAAAAGAAGAAAAAGAAGACTTTTATCATACTCTTGAGTGCCTAATAGACGTTGATCAGTGATAACACCAGAGAGTTGATCAGTGATGCAGGGAAAATTTGAAATCAGCAGTTATAAACAGTACACCAAGAAGTTGGAAAGGTAAAGACAGTGAATAACAATCATTATTACAATAAAAGAATTGACGACAGATATAAAGAAAAACCGAATGTTGAGGAAAGAGAGAAATAAAATTGACAAAGAAATCAAATCAAATCTACATAAAAAATTTGAAAAGAAGATCGACAGTTTTGTGGAAGCAATAAAGAAAACAAAATATATGATGCGAGAATGTTCAGTGCAATGCAAACAAAAAGATCCGATGTACGCATGCGATGAATAAGGAAAAAGACTGTCAAATCTGAGAGAAGTGCACAACATCATCAAAGAACAATTTCTCAGGATTTCTCAGTAAATGGCATCGATATCAGTTCAGCTTTCGACACCATGGAAAAGAATTAATCGAAGAATAAAAAGTCTCTTTTGTATTTAAACTTACGATTTTACTAGACTTTTCATATTCTGTATTAGGGTAAAGCGACTGAATGTTGTTCTGCTTACAAATCTCTTTCAGATCATATTTTAAATTCCTTTTAAAAACAGGACGACGTAGTTTGAAGCTGGAAACCCTTTATATATATATCTAATTAACTTTGCCCAATATTGGAACCTGAAAGCCAGACTTCACGCGAGTGATAAAATACTCATAAATTCATCTCGTTAACCCGAATTATAATATAACCCGATCATATAACCCGAGCGATCGCTCATAGCAAGGCCTAAAGTACTCCAGGTTGGTGAGGGAAAAGAAAAATATCACAAATTCTAACTAACAGAATTAATATTTTTCAAATAATTTTTTCAGAACCAAATACTACTGACTTGACGAAGAAAAATGGAAAGAAATCAGAAACGGTAAAACAAAAGTTTACGGAGAAAGGTTAGCATCGTGGATCTGTCATTGTTAAAAGAACCAGTTTTCAATTTTTGAAAGACTCATCCATTTATAGAGTTGCACAGCAGACTGAAGGGTGTTAATATATCTCCGACTTCCCATAGAAAGAAGGATGCAAGCAGGTACAATATTCATCATTTTTTTTAAGGGCAATGAAAGAAGAAGAGACATTCATGGAACATTTAACTTTTGAATATTTTAGTCATAGTCCAGATGAAACGTTTGGTTCGAGAGTGAACTTTACACTTAAAAACGTATGTAGCAAATTTTAATTCGTTAATATTATTGACAAAAGAAAATCAACTAAAAAGCAAGAATTTCTAAAGAGTTGAATTGCTTACATAGATGTACTGTTATGTTGACATCTATCTTTTTTTAATCATGAAAGGGAAAGTGAACCGGATTTCGTTACTTTGGGTTCGAAATATCGAGATTTCACTGTATTAGATAAAATTTATCTAAAATCTGAAGACTTCTCTTCTTTCAGGGGATGAGTGTGTACGTCAATAATGAACTTGGAGTCGTCAAATATATTGGGAATGTTGAATTCTCGGATGGTGTTTGGTTAGGTATCGAGCTTCGAAAACCAAGTAAGATAGCTAATCTCTCAGAAAATCTTTCAGAACAGATTTTGTCTGGAGTTTGAGGAAATGTTGATAGGTTAATCTGTCAATCTATTTCAGATGGTAAAAACGATGGCACAGTGGAAGGAAGACGATACTTCTCTTGGTGAGTGGTTTCTGGTCTTGCTTTTTTGGTAAGTGGTGAGTTGTTGTCGTTTCACCTTCATTATTTTATCGTTCTAGCAAAATGAAGCATGGTTTAATGGTTCGACCAAATCGTGCAACATGTCGCGGAATAAATTGCTCACAACTAGTTGACACCAGTACGTGTTAAGCACGTGTTAAATTATCAGAAAAGAATTTGGAAGGAGTTGAAGTAGTATTTTACAGAATACACGGAAATATTGATCACCTGCACCTATTATTTATTTACTGGCGTAAATGGACCTCCATATTTACATGTTGTATAAAACTTTTGTAACTGTTAATAATCTAATCAGTGATTGCAGTTGGTTTCTCTCTTTTTATTCCATTCTTCATACAGATTCATTTTATCCATACATCATCCCCTGCCATTAACGTTGTGTCTCACTTGATCGGTAAACCGCTGACCAATTTTGTGGCTATTGCTCGATAAGCTTCAGTCTGTAATGAAGAGAATATCAAGTTCATGTGAATGTTCTCAATCACATTCTGCAACTACATTCCACTAGAATTTTTAACAGAAATCATTAATTACGAAGTAATATGTCAAAATATCAGTGAAACAACAAATTGCGTAAATTTGCCGAGGGTTCTGACTAGGCTGAAATTCGGGAAAGGGTCGATTCTTGAAAACATTTTCTCCAACTCCACATTTTATTTTATAAGCAACACGAGTCTCAACTCTGTCAAAAACGCTGGGTGACCACTCCTCCTTAAAAAAAGAAAATCTCCTTAAAAGTACTTAAATATAACTTGTATTGGACAACAAAGAGGAATTTGCATCCTTTAACAAGGATAAAGACGGATTAGATTACTTCTTGTCAAAATTCACTGATGTAAAGATGTTTGGAAATCTGCAAAATGTTTTCAAAGTTCTTCTTATTCTATCACATGGGCAGGCACAAGTGGAACGTGGTTTCAGCAGTAACAAAAGCTTGATTGATGACAATATGTCAATAGACACAATCATTGCTTCGCGCTCAGTACATGATCATCTCAAGTTTCACAATCTTAAAGCACATGAAGTAGAAATGACAAAGTTTTTGGTGGATAGCTGCAGACAAGCAAGGAAAAGGTATTTTGAAGATCTACAGCTCTATCAGCAGAAAAACTTGAGAAAGAAGAGGCAAAGAAAAAGGCGAATGAAGAAATTGATGCTGTGAACACTGAAATCCGTCAAACTATATTTCGCTATTGGAAAATTTGAAGCAGAGTGCTGACAAGATAGGATTTCGTGCTGAAAGAGAACTTCTCTGGGTTAGAGCCTTTCAATAATAATTAATTTATATTTTTTTGGTCCAGAAAATGTCAAAGCATTGGATGCTTTTGCTTTCAGTTTAATATTAAAGCTAACTTGTTTATCAGAGATGTATTATTGCGCTAGGCATCAAAGACATCTCAAATTTGTTACTAATGTTATTGTTCTAATTTGTTACTAATATTATTGTTCAAAATTGTTACTTTTGTTTTTATGGTGATTTCTTTAACATATATGTTCTTATTAAGAGGAGATCAAGGCAGATATCACAAAGTCGAATGCATTGAAAAGAGCTGCCAGTGATAAGCAGCATTCCTTGGAAAAGCTATATCAGAAAAAGAAAAAACTAGCTGAGAAGAAAAATGAAATGGCATAATCTCCTTAAAAAATGGCAAATTTTCTCCTTAATTCTCCTTAATATCCTTACTTTCGTCCTCTATTTAATGAGTGGTCGCCCTGAAACGAGGCAACTGCTAACCAACAGCCCAGGCTCAACTAGCTTTGCCCAACACACAAAAAACAAACAAATAAACTGAGAACAAAACCTAACACAAATAAAAAGGGAAAGATTTTTTGGCTAGCTGATGAGAAACTGTTTAATAAAAACCCGCCCCACGTGAATAAACAAACACGTAAATTCTTCTCACGTAGATAGTAAACAAACACGTAAATTCTTCTCACGTAGATAGTCAGCAAACTATTTTGTAGGAACAAACTATTCTGCAGGTACGAATGAGGAAGATTATAAGATGAAGCTTCTTTCTCACCTGTTTAGACATTGGATCAGCAAGAACAATAGGTACACCATTGTCTGATGTTTGACGAATTTTTATATCAAGGGGAATATTTCCTAAAAAGAAAAAAAAAGAAAATATTTTTTGCTTGAATTCAGGAATTTTGCTGAGAGCTAAATCAGAACAAAGTAAGAATACCAAGAATTTCGACTTGCAATTCTTCTGCGAGATTTAATGCGCCGTCCTGGCCAAATATGTGAGAAACATGTGAGCAATTTGGACATACGAACTGACTCATATTTTGAACTATTCCAGCGACCTGGTAAAACAAGAGAGAAAACACAGTCACTGTCATATGACACGATCAATCTCGTATTCACGTTAAATGATGCAATCAAATATTTTACTGGTATGTCAACTTTTCGAAACATTTCCACTCCACGTCTGACGTCCATTAAGGCGATATCTTGAGGAGTAGTCACCACTACAGCTCCTACAAAGATTTATGTAGGCCAATGTCCAATTTTAAGTGGGCGATACACGATCAAATTTTTTGAATCCAATTTATCGAATTTGTCGAATTTGAAAGTTTAAAATGTCATCATAACATAACGTAAACTCATTTCACTACAATTTTAAATCGATTGACGTTACTTTCGACAAATCGAATAAGTTGAATATATTCATGTCGAATCCAATAATTTGAATTGGAAATTTGCTGTGATTTCGACAAATATGATTCGACAAATATGATTCGACAAATATGATTGGATAAATTTGACCATGTATCGCCAGCTTTAAACTCTCCCAATAAACTTCCCTTCAAAACATTTACATTAGCAACCCCTGTAATAAGCTACCGGGAGGAAATTTCAGAAAAACGCACATTTATTCAATTCAAGTAGGATTTTCAAAAAAATGAAAGACCTGGAATAGAAAAGAAAGAAGAAAATCATACCGGTAACCGGCAGAAGCTGCGATATTGAAAGCTGTATATCCCCAGTTCCAGGAGGCATATCAATGATTAAATAATCTAAAGGTGACCAATCTACTTGACGTAATAGCTTTTGAATGGCTGACATGACCTGTCAAAGCAGAAAAACGGTGTACGATTTGTATAAAGTTTTTAGGAGTTTTAGATCAATCGTCAGTAGACTAAAATTACGACATACCATTGGTCCACGCCAAACAATTGCAGAGTTCGAATCAACAAGAAAACCAATCGACATGCTGAAAAATGTAATTAATTCCTTAGTATTCCCATCATTCACTTCTGCTTTTCTCTTTTTCACCGCTCTCACCCCTTTCATATAACATCCAATGTATATTTGGAGCTATAGTCGTTACAGTTCTATTTACAAATAACTGGCCAGAAATAGATTTAGGCAGATAGAGTTCTGTGGTAAAGAATACTTGGTCATTATAGACCAGTTGTGATTGATTCAAGCAGTGGTCGTAGTTGAAAATGCTTGTTCAGTCATTGTAGACCATCGTCCCATCTTCATTCCTTCTTCCTGTTTCAATTATATAATCCAAACGAGATAGCAAAAGGCATACCATTTTACACCATAGTTTATCAAAGGGATCATTTGATTTTCTAAAAGCAAATCAGAACAAAAAAAAAAAATACATAGAAAAGTGATAAATGGAATTCCTTCAATATGATGCACTTACTATCATTAACAGATGGTTCACATCCTTCCAACATCATCAGTTTTGGAATAGATGGTCCATATATATCAGCATCAAGTACTCCTACATTGGAATTCTACAAGAATGAACCTTTTTGAACTTCTATTATGGCATATACTTATTTTAATAAATTTATACTGAAATTCCCCAAGAATTACCACTAACTTTTGCCTAGTGAGAAATGTCCTTACCTTTTCATTTAGAGACATGGCCATTGCAAGATTGACTGAAACAAATATAGAAACAATTGAAGTCATTTATAATCTAATCACCTGTCAGTATTCCTGGACCCAGCAAGTCTCCCCCACCTCCCTCAATTTATGTAGATATGAATTTAAGATATATTTATTGAAAATAGTGATTTAAAAAAAGCTCAATAACAAATCTTTCACTATTATAATCTATAAGTCTTATACACATTTTTTATAAGCAACTCCAAATTCAGGGACAGGTTTTTTGCTGTTAAGGGTGGAGGAATATTCCAGGTGCCAACAAGTTGCTAAGTTATTGGCTTTATATTTTAAAATTTGCTACTCAACATCTTGGTTTAAGATAAATCAGGTTAATGAGTCGGCTTTAGATGGAGAAGGGAAGGAGTTTACAAATCCAAAAATCCTCCAGGGGATCAATTTTATCCACTATGGTTTCGAATGCTTTGTTCCAACTGTGCGATGAAAATCAATAACTTTGATTTTGACCAAAAACCTAAAAATTCATTGCTAAAGCTCATTGCTTAAAGTTCATAGCTTGACGTTCCCAGTTGCAATAAATTCTGTCGCTTTAAGACAATAAAACACCATTTATTTAATCAAAGTTTTATTTCAAACTTTGATCGTGCAAACATCATATAGGATAGACAAAATCTGGCATTTGCTATGTATACTTTGTACATCAGGAAACATTTAAAAAAAAAATTAAAATAAAAACAAAGCAAAGAGATTTGGGTTAGGGAGATTTTCAAAAATCGTGAAGACAAAGGTGAATTTCACCACTTGTTTCAAGAACTACGTTTACATGGCCGTTCCATTTTCAACAAAAACACACATGATGAATGCTCAATGGAAGAAAGGCCATCGCACAGTGGGAACCAAACTTAAGTAATTATTTTTTTAACCAACTTGAGGAATTGACCCTTAGCAGTTGCTTTTATAGAACAAAATGTGCAATCATAACAAAATTGCAAGTCAAGTTTTCGAAACACTTACCAGCAGTAGTAGATTTACCAACTCCTCCTTTCCCAGAAGCAACAAGATAAATATTTTTAACGCCAACTAATGGTTCCTTCTTTGGTAATCCCTTTTTCATCACTTCTAACTGTCTGGGAGAAAGAGTTCCCTGCAAAATGAATGTTGACAGTCATGCAGAAAAAAATCTAAAAAGTTAAAAATCAAAAAATGAAATTTCTATTGATTCTTAATAAAAACAACTGATCTTGCGTATTACCACACCTTATCTCTTAACTGGATCAATCCATCTTTAAGAAAGGCATTCTTCAATTTCACAAAAAAACTAGATCGCAACATAGCATTGGGGTTTTAGATCTATGGACAATAAATAAGATCTAAAATACATCTCAATTGACATGAAAAAATCTATTAGATATCAAAGATATTAAAAGGTGAAAGACATTACCAGTGGTAAATAGTTATGTCATAAAAGAATTTATATATACAAGTTTGTCCTGTCCTGTCCTATTTAAGACATTCAACTTGGAGATCTTCAACATGGCTGATAAATGAGAGCTATTTGTTAATCTAAATACCACAAAGAATAATGATATTCCTATATTCCTAATATTCCTATTAACTGTGACTTGCAGTGTCTCATTCAATAGTCACCTGATTTGCAGAAAATGTTGTATATTCAAATTTAGACCATTTGAACACAGTTTCATTCATGACAGTTATTTCCTTATTCTTCATATCATTTGAGATCTTTGTGCTTGTGTTTTCTTTGTGTTTTTCTTTTTATTAAATTCCTAAACTTGTACCAATGAATTACTTTCATGTCATTGTACCTTCGTCTCTGCCAATCAAGTTCACTTAATTTCGCATCACCTTGATTCTTTGTTATTTTATGGTTTGTCATAATTCTGTTCCTAATTTTGTTCCTAATGCATCATAGATAGAGCTATTGCTCAACCTGTTTTATTTGTGATGCATGTACGTGCGCGCAGACCTCGATAGCCTTCTTTCTGTGATAGATGAGGAGTTGTAAGAGATCATTTTCGATGAGTAAATACTTATTTACGCATGTCTTTTTACTGTAGGTATAATCAATGCAGGTACAATCTCTGAAACATATTATATCAGTGTTTGGAAAATGGAGGAACTGATGATTGGCATTAACTAGTTAATTGGGATGCAAACAAAAGATTATGGTTGATACAGATAAAAAAGAATCCACTCTTTCTATTCTTTATATAGTATGAAAGTAGTTTGGTGGGAAGAGAAGGGAAGAACCACCAGCTGAGAACCACTCACTCACACCACACGACCCATTCGTTGATAAAGAAGACTAATTCTCTATTAAACGCCCAGTCTCTTGTAAACGTCAATAAATGCCCTCCCAAATATCCCGAAACTTTAATAAACGCCCCTATCCAATTTACGGTATCCTTTTTGCTTATCCTTGATCGGTAGAATAATATAGGTCATGCGTTCCGCTGGGAGGAAATGCGAGAAGTGTCATGTACTTTCACATTGTATAATTTTTCGGAGGAGCTATTAAGTTGCAATTAATCATTGGTAATATGTGTTAATCATTCGTAATATGTGTTAATCATTCGTAATGCATAATTTCTTCCATTTTTTTTACTTTACACAGGGTTTGAGCTTGTAGTAAACCAGATAAAAACCTTGGAATGGAGGAAAGTCATTTTTATACTTCTCCTCTCTCTTCTCGCCGCGCTGCTGCTGCTGCCCCTGCCCCTATTATTATAGCTATTATAATAAATATAGCCCATAGGCGTATTCAGGGTCAGTCAAAAAAGTTGAGGAGTCCAATGTTAAGATATTTCTTTTCACTCACAAGTGTCGATTAGGTTGCTTGCATGTTTTCCTTTTTTCTACTTTAAATGACTAAACTCTCCTCTCCTCTCTCCTTCACAAATTTTGACTCGGCTCTAGAGCTACCTCTGTATCCCTAGCAGCTATTGTTCAACAAGAATATTTTCATGATTTTGGTGAAATATATATAATTGATAACAAATTGTCTGAATACATGACAGGTGTTCATGCATCATATTGAAGAAGTGTAGAACAAATTCAACAATTTCTGCTGCTTTTTTAATATGATGATAATAAAAGAGAAAAACATGACACAACATGAGGAATTTTCAACAGGAGACAAAGACATTCTAACCCCTGGTTAAACTGGGACATTTCAATAACATCACCATGGTTGGGGGTGATAAAGATGATTTTTTAGTATTCTTCCAGTCGGTGGAATAACGTCACATTTGAGAGGGAAATAAAACACTCACCTGAATTTATTTTCTACGGACTTACATAAAAAATGTTTTGGAATATTTGATCACACTGTTTTTGGGAAAAAGCCTAGTCACATGACTTTCTGACCTGAAGAATATAACCAATAATATGAACTTTGCTTCGCAAGCTCTAAGGTGTAAGGGTTTTTCTGTAAGCCCAGCAACTTAAGGGGAAAATTTTCCTGAACTTTTTACTTAAAATATTGTCCATCAATTTTAAATCCGTGACACAGTGATAAGATACCCAACTCTTGGACTGCCTCTGTTAGACTGGGATGGATGAAAGACTGTGTAAATTTGATAATCCTAAATTTATTTCAAAATTTTTTTGTTATAGAGAAAAGAATAGTACGGGAAACAATTATGATGGGAAAAATAATTGATGCTCTGTTATTCATGTTTCATGTCACGTTGGCATTATTACTTTTCTTCGCAACACCAGTAAAAGCATTTGACGGTGGAGATGCAACAGCGTTAATTCTTGGACTAATAATTGGTATTCTTGGTATTTGTGCTTGCTTAGGAGTATATGCGAGAAAGAGGGCTGGACAATGATTTTTATACATTCGAAGGACGGTTGTATGGGAACTTAAATATGTATTCTACATAGGTCTTTATTTTTGTTTTTTGATCATTTGACACATACATTCACTCAGTTGTAAATGTTTCGGTCTTAAGTCAATGCAATTCATGTTTGAACAAAATCTCTATCAAGGAAGGTATACCTAGAATTTACTCACTGGTTCTATATGATGAAACAAGTGTTGTCAGAAAACAACTTTTTGATATACTTTATACTTTTTTAAATAATTTAACTTAATCTCTTTAGTGTTTATGAATAATTTGAGAAATCTTTGACACAATTTCTGTTTTCTTTTGCGGTCTGCAATGTTTCATTTGCATAAAGGGATCAGAAAGACGCCTGGGCCCTTTTGACCAAAAAACAAATCAAGAAACCAAGTATACCAATACCAGTTCAGATTTCTCAGGCATGGAGCAGTAGATCTACAGCCTTTTTGTCTTTGAACTTTTGTCGAAACATCTTGACTGGTAATTCATCAACACTGGTGCATTTCCTGTCCCCATACATGAGACAAACAAACTTCTCCAAATCCTTTCTTGTTTCCACTATGGCATGACCAAATAATCCCAAGTTACTGAATGTTTGCATAAATGCCTGATCTTTCATCAAATGCTTCCAAACTTGTTTCTTACCCTTACAGAAGAAAGCAGAAATATAATCATCGCCACTAAACGCATGCATTCCCATCAATGCCTGTCGTTGTATCGGAGTAAAGGTTGTAGAGGACATGTTAAGAATCTTTCGGTTTTTTCCAGTGCCATTATCAATGCTTGAATTGATGTAGCAGAAACAATACCAGAATATCAATATCACAGGAAGGAGATCGGATCGTGATACTACTGCCGATCAATACTTGAAATGCATATTAACAAGTACCACCAGTTTTGTATCTGCCTCCTCGTGATCACTTGCAAGGTCATTTACTGCTGTGACTGATTTCTGATGTTATCTTATCGTCCTGTGCAATGAATTCGCACAGGACGAGTTCCATTAGTGACAAGAGATCGCCGTTTGCTAGATCCTAATATTGAATTATTATTCTCTTGAACCTTCGATTTTCTCCTGGAAAATAATTCCGGGAGTCGTGTGTATCGAGCCTCCACCTCCTGGACGATCAATATTGCGATCAAAGTGGTCCCACCAGAAAATAGTTGGCACCTCAAAGTAACAAAGGAATTGAGTGAACAGCTTCATATATACCGAAATGAGTGCACTAACAATCTTAGACCCTACTTTTTATTCTACGTAATACAGTGTCCTAATCTAGATAGTAGAACAATTGGATGTTTTTGTCCTCTTAAACTTTGTAAACACAAGCCTAAAGAACAGTGTTTTAAACTGAGAAATTATCCTTTGGAAATGTTATACACAATATCTTCAGCCAAAGATTTAACTACGCGGCTTTTTCTATCGTCAATACAATGATGACTATCTTCGCCAACTATTAAACTGTTCAGAAATCCTTGAAGATGCTTTACAGGTTTATGTTTTAAAACTAGTTCCTCTGAAAACTTCATATACGACGCCTATGATTTCTCTACAATACATTTTTTGTTAATAACCACCTGCACTTTATGATTTTCGATAGAAACAAATAGAATGTGTTCGCTGTAAATTTTCATTAATCGCTCCCTCAAGTACTGCCTGTACTGGTGGTGTCCTTCACCAATACCATATACATCAATCAACACATTCATAAATATGCACTTGCAAGACCCAATTACTTCCTTCTCTGTAACATTTCAAACACCTTCAAAATCACCTTATCATTGCTTTTCACTATATTTACTACAGCAGTTGTTGAGTAAAGAACACGAGTGTACTCACGATAACATTTGTCATGCTTTTTAAATTATTTTGCAAGAAGATCAACTTCAGCGATTTGCGCCCTTAAATTTTCGTCATTACGCATTTCTGCGGCTTTTTTCAAACTTCTTTCGGCATCAAATGTGAGTATTGGCTTAGGCAATTGATAATGCTGACTTTGATTTGATGTTTTTTACATATCATACAATCATTGCCAAACAATCCACTTCCAATCCCTTTAGCAGTGACTTGAGTTCTACATCGTTTCGATCTTTCGCAAAAGTTGGGTGTCCCGACCTTTCGTTTAGCAAGGGTCTTAGCGTAGAAAAATTTCTTAAAACACTCAGGATGTAAATGATAAGTTTTATCAATGGTTTCAGGAATTCCTACACATTGTTTGTAATGCAAATTATCTTCACCAAGGCTTCCTCGAATTTTTTTGCTGTGTTTTAGTGACTCTAGCGTTATTTCGATAACTTTACGGAGAGTTTTCTTTACATCTTCATACTGCATAGTATCATCCCTTCATACTGCACGATAGACTGATTATTATCCATATCCATATCATTTATTATTCAATATTTCAATATTTTACTAATACTAAAAGATAACATGAAGAGCTTCATAACCACAGTGTTAATTCTGTTTGAATGAAAAAACATCGAATATTAAGCAAAAAATTCAGCACTACACAGTGTTCCATAATCAATCCAGGGGAAACAATATTTTGATTTTCCGTAGTTTTTAAGAAAGAAAACCTTAGAAACTATTATCACACTGCATACATAATCATTTCTATACCTAAATGTCCGTGAAAAAAGAAAAGAAAGTAAATTTTTCAGTTTCTTCTCGTTTTTAGACAGATTTTCGAATTTTGACCCCCTGAATGGTTAATATTAAACCCCGTGTATCTCCCTAAATATATTTTTTCAGGAGATGTTTTAATAGCATTTTTTGTTCAGAATTGAAAGGGCTATCGATTGGTATACGTGGTTTCTTGTTTTGTTAACTTTGATTTTTGGTCCAAAAGGGCCCAGCACGTAACTTTAAAGGCCCCAAAAAAGTTCCATACAGGTTTGGCCCGTATACCTCATTTTTTTGAAATACACACGAAAAAATGGACTAGAAAAAGTTAGTCAAAATTTCTCCCTCAATTTTTGCATATTCTCCCCTGCATATAATTTTTGCATATTCTCCCCTTTCAGCTCCTGGACTAGTATTAACCTACAAATAATGTAAAGTTAGTACACAATGTTAATTTCCCCAAAACATCCACATCACATCATAAGATCATTGAGGTTACTTCCCTCTAAAACTCACCCTACTCGAATTCTCAAGCAATTGCCAAAAAATTCCATAACAAATTTGATGCTTTGAACTTTTTCAGCGGTAAAACGGATTGGAAAAATATCATTTCTAAGCTAGACAATGTTGATTGGGAAAATGAACTAGAAAACTTATCCCCAAACTAAATGTATGAAACATTAAACAGCATTTGTGAAAATATATCTGGAAAATGATCTGGAAATTCTATATAAAGGAACATGAAGTTTAATGATGTCAAATTTGAAGTACTGAGGTATGGAAAAAAAATGATATTCTGAAAAAGAACAAACTAAACTATTATTCAAATACTGGCAAAAAGATTGATAAAAAAATTACATGTTAAAGATTTAGGAGTGTATATGAGTGTATACACTGCTAATTTTAGTGAAAACATCAACAGAATCACAGCAACTACCAATCAACTCGCTTCATGGATTTTGAGAACCTTCAAATCGAGGGATGCTGAAGTAATGTTAACTCTATGGAAGTCGCTAAAGAATTTTTAATGCTTCCGTATCGAGAGCTATCTGACGACATTTTTCATTAAAATCAAAATCGGCCACTTGAATTCTCCTAAATGACGATGAACAACCACTGCGGTTATTGTATACAACAAACAAACAAACAAACAAACAAACAAACAAACAAACAAACAGGTTTAGACTACTGGAAACAACTACAATTTCTCAAGGTCCATTCGCTTGAACGAAAAAAAGAACGATATCAAATTATCTACATCTGAAAGATTTTGGAAGGTTTAGTCCCGAACTTATCAAATTCAAGCCAAATTGTCCAAAGAGAAAGCGATAGACGTGGCTGCTCTTGCTATAAACGAGCATTGAAAAGGAGCTCTTTCCAACAACTTAGAAGCAACAGCCTATCAATTCATGGTGTTAAACTATTCAATTGCTTGCCCAAAAATATCAGAAATTTGAAAAACTGATTTCTTTTTAGCAATAAAATAGAATGATCAAAAGAAGAAAAAACCTGTTCTTACGTTCAAATGAAGGGCATTTTTCAAATGAAGCTGTCTTTTTCCAGTTAACTCGAATACCGTATTTCCTTGCCCCCACAAAGAAATGGGTGTTATCTTTCCTGTTACATTCTTACATTTTTTCAATCACACGGCATCATTATAAATAGAACTGAGGGTTGCAGTATGCAGATGTCAGCAGTGAGAATCTCTCATTTGAACAAAATGAGTCTGGAAGGAGCAGCTGACTTATATCAAAATGGCAAACAAACGAAGTAACCAACAATTTCACTATTCAACAAAGAATTTTGACTTTCATGACATTTCATTAAAATTTAATCATGCAACAAAATTTAAGCATGCAACGAAATTTCAGCATTCAATAGTTAAAATACAGAACCCATCAACACCGGTCCCCAAATTATACATTCATTGCAACAGAATAATCAACATAAAGGCGAAAAGTAAAGCTGAATTACTCTCGCGTACCAAGTAAACATTCTCCGTCTGTCAATTACGACATTCCCCTTCCCCTTTGATTTCTCCCCAGTCTAGCCTTTTCACTAATGTCATGAAGTTTGTAATTTGTGGACCGTCCCTGTTTCATTCTGTGTTTTAGCCGTTGAATACTTAAATTTTTAATTTTGCTACAAATAAACAACCATAGGCGCCTGTTAAAAAGGTTGAGATGAAGAGGGGGCGCTAAATCGAGCTTTTACCGTACTTGTCGCGATGTACAAAACTGAACAAAGATATCACCAAAATTTCCATTTTTTCCGGAACTCTGGCTTCATGACGAAAACATCTTTATCGTTTTTAAGTGAAATTTTATTCAAGTGACGAAATTTTTTTCCGATTCATATCCCCGATAAGTGACGTCTACCAGGTTCTAAATTAACGATCACTATGTTACTGACTTGGACACCGTAAAAATCATCTCGCTTAAACGGGATCCTGCTTCTATGCAAGTGAATTTGATAAAACAAAAGAAATGAATGCAATAGCGAGATCTCGTTAAAACGTCCCGTCCCCCGGCTAAGAGGGACAATTTCTTCCATATAACCAACCCCTTGGAAGCCAATATCATGTTTTTTAACTGTACTTGAGGGAGTTTCAAAACTGCCTTTGTCAAAATTTCAATAAACCCAGGCGAGCTTTATTTGAATAGATTTGAAGTTATAGTCCTTCTCTTTTTATACGTCCATGTTACAAGAAAAATTCAAAAATCATGGCAGTTTCAAAAGCGATGAAGATGAAGATGAACATCAAGAGAGCTTTCCACTAGCGCTTATATTTTAATCTTTCGAGACTTCAAAAGGATGCTGCAAGTGAAAAGATTCAATTGCTGTCATCATTTTAAATTTAGGGACAGAAGCTAACGTGAGAATTTGAGTTCTATTCATCATTTGACAAGAACAGGAACGTCAAGTAATTTTTTAAAAATGGAGTGATGAATTTTCTAAAGAAGAAACCCGCATATAAATTGTAATAATAGTAGCAAGTAGCAGCAACCTTCACTCTATGTTCATTAGATGAAAATACTTTTTACAAATGCGATCAAAAAAGCGATTGAAACCGTCGGTTTAGATAAGTATTTGTAAATATTTATTGTATTCAGTGTATAAATAAACTGTAGTTGTTTTTCTCACAAATTACCGCTCTATCAACAAATATCGAGCAATTATCGAGCAAATATCGAGCAAATATCGAGCAATTAATCTATATCTATATTTTTATTGTTTGTAAAAGCTCAGTGTTGTAAAAACCAACGTTAAATAAATCAAATAAAAAAGAGGGGATGATAAAAAAGCGAAGAAACGGTTTGTAGGGTCGAAAATTAAATAAAATTCACATTTAAGCAGTAAAAGAGTTCATCTCTTTTGAAGTGTCTTTGTTTATTTTGGTGTCCGATCATGTTTGAGTCTTTTAAGTTCACCTTTCATTAGAATGACTGCCACCATTCCCAGTCCATAACAGAACACCATCATGTAACCTGCAATATCTGGTCGACCAATATCAATTATGCTACCAAAAACAAACGTCATTACAATCCCATACATGTTACCGACAAGCAGCAAGATCCCAGATGTCGTACCCTCCGGTATCGGATATGTTACTTCTGCAGCATGCTCCAGACCGACAGTCATGTAAGGATATGAAAAAAATCCGAAAATACAGAAGCTAATGTAGACAAGAATGAAATTGCCACCATACTGTAAAATAAGTGTAAACAACAAAAGTGATAACGTGCAACATACGAAAGTTCCTACTGAAATGAATTTGTAGCGTGTTGTTTTATCGATCCACACACCAGCAAGTAAAATACCAAACAAGCCTAAAATAACTGAAGTGAATCCCATTAAACCAATTTCTTTTTCTTTCCCTGGAAAAAATGGTGTACACATTTGGTTCAACACAGTGTTATATGCAGCGAACAAGCCGAAATAAAATCCGTAGGCTTGTGTCACCAAATGAAAGGTTTTGTCTTTTGCAAGCAACACTAATGCCTTTCGAAAACTTATAAGCTCAATTTTGTCAATAGCTGCTGAAACCTCTTTCTTTTCAGGAGCACTAATTTCAACAGGATTAATATTGGTAGTATTTGTCTTGCTTGTTTTCTTTAATTGTTTCTCTTGCTTACACTTTGCAATAAGTAATTGAGACATAGTTGGTGGACTAGGAGGTACGTTACGAACAAACAGAACGCATAATATCACAAGAAACGTACAAAACACAGCCTGCGATAGTAAGGTATTAAACATGCCACGCCTTACTTTCCCATCAAAATCGCTAGAGCTAGGAACCATTGTGCCACCCATTAGGAATCCTACAGCTACACCAAGCATATTCATCAAAACACCAATAGCAGAAGCTGTTGCCCGTTCCTTCTCACCAAACCAGTTAGCAGCCAACGTAGGTGGAACAAATAAGATAAAACATTGAGCTAACGCTGCTGATGTATTTCCAAGAAATGCGAAAACAAATCCATTTCGTCCTGCTCCAATCAGCCTTAAGCAACTTCCTATACCATTTAAAACTGCACCAATAACAATTGTTAATTTCAATCCATGTCTGTCTAATATGTAGGCTGAAAATATGACGAACACATAGAGGAGCATATAGATCATCGACAGCCAGTTAACTGCAATGTAACTGACATTATAGTAATCTTTTACGATGCTAGTAATTGAAGACAAGCTTATCCATATGACCTCATTTGTCATCGAAATCAATGAAAATATAGCTAAGACGAGCCATCGTCTTTTATAAAGCACTAATTTTTCATCCGTTTTGGTGATTGAAACGTCCATTTTGTGTCAAACCACTTTGAATGTTTAAACTTTTAACTTGCTTTCATTTCATAATGTCGCTTAAAGGTTGTTTTCATTGAAAAGAAGTTATTAAAACTCCTTAAGAAATGATATAATTAAAATGATCTTATGTCAATATGTTACTCCTCCCTGTTGTCAACACAACACTCCTCCGTGTGTATTCAAATGGAGATCATGATTTGAGAGCGTCTGTAACGGATGTTGGATATTCCTTCAACCGAGTTGCAATTGTTATTCTTACCAGGGCGCTTTTTTTTTCTTTATTACAATTATTTGACCCTATTACTATTTTTTTCATGGTTTGCAGAGTAAATTCGCCTGAATGATAGCACTTTAAAATTTAACATAAGAGATTTGGTACATCGAGATGTATCCAAACACCAGTATTTTAGCATGCCTCGTCAGAAACTTTCTGGAGATGACGACCATTTTTTCCGACGAAAATGTTTACAGAAACTGAAATGAACGTATCACTCGGGAGAAATAATAATAATAATAATAATAATAATAATAATAATAATAATAATAATAATAATAATAATAATAATAATAATAATAATAATAATAATAATAATAATAATAATAATAATAATAATAATAATAATAATAATAATAATAATTATTATTATTATTATTATTATTATTATTATTATTATTGAATATTTACCCAGGATAAAAACTTCAGTAATATGTACAATATTTACAATATATACAAAATACTGTTATCAATGTTTGTCCTGCATAGTATTCAAAATAAAAACTAGATGTAAACTAGATTGTTTAAAAGAATAGTAAAGATAAAAAGAATTAGTAAAGATAAAAAGAATTTATAGCATTACATACGAAATAGAGCCTGCAATACAATATTTATGCAATACTCTAAAATTGGTTAATATAATCGGACTAACGAGTCACTACGATCACATAGTGACTTAAACTTCTTAATATCGTGCTCTTTTCTGAAATTTAACGGCAGCTCATTATAAATTTTAGCTCCTAGAAAATAAAATGATTTCCGAGCAGCTTCAAGTCTTACTTTTGGTAAACGTAATAAAATACCAGAGTTTCGAGTTGTGCGATTTGATTCAAACAGTTCAAAATAATTTCTGAAATTTTCATTTACGTCATCATGAATGCACCGATGGACAAATACCGCTGTCATTTTCAACTTCAGTGTTTCGATGGGAGTGGGAGCAACATGGGTAGTACGTGTGGAGATTATTCTGCACGCTCTTTCGTCTATTGAAGTCAATTTACGTTTTTGAGTGTCAGTGAACGAAAAACAGATCGAAGGGCAGTATGTTAATATCGGTACCACCAGAGATACATACAACGTCAACGCTGCCTTGGTGGTAAGGAGTGGTCGAAATCTTGACATGAGTCTCAATCGGCTGGATGCTTTTTTGTATGTTTTTTCAAAGTGACTTGTTAGTAGCAGAGTCTGGTCCAGTACAATACCCAGGTATTTGTACTCTTTGGTTTCAGTGACTTTTTTGTTGTGGAAGGATACATTGAGATTGTTGTTTTTCAGTTTTTGACGTGTCCCAAACAACATACATTCTGTTTTCCCCTTTTTGACATTTGGGATTAATTGGTTTCGATTCAGCCAACTGGAGATGTAGGAAAGATCTTCATTCAGGTACTGCTCGATTTGTTCTTTTTGCTTTGATGAGACAAATATCACTGTGTCGTCAGCGTATGTTAGTATTTTACAGTTCTTAACACATTCGTGGATTCCATTAAAATGAATCAGGAACAAAAGGGGACCCAGCAGGGAACCCTGAGGTACGCCACAGTACACAGGCTCAGGATGGGAAAGTTCATTGTCAAATTTTACGCACTGCATTCTCCCAAACAGGTAATTGGTAAACCATTTATTTGGGGTGTCTCTGATACCATACTGGTTAAGTTTGGAGATGAGTGAACCATGGCTAACGGTGTCGAACGCCTTACATAAATCGATGTAAACCACGCCCGTCAATTCACCGTCATCCATAGCTTTTCTGATGTGGTCGACAAGTAATACAAGATACATTCTTGAAAACAAACTTTGGAAAATTCGAATACTTGTCCTTAGTTGCGTCACTCCAAATATAGTCCGTAATTAAAGAAGAAATGGTTTTCCGAAGTGACTGAGCAATCGTAGAAAAGTACCCACAGAAGTGTTTGGCAATTGTAGGCTTTTCGGTAGTTCTTATGCCGTCAATAACGAAAGACTCAGAGGAGCTTGTGACATCCTTCGTTGGAAAAATTCGTTTGAGTGACTTCCAGAATTTGTCAGAATTTTTTGAGTTTCTTTCGAGAAGTAGTCTATGGAAATTACGTTTAGCGGACTTTATCAGGTTGTTAATGGAGTTTCTCATAGTACGGTATAGAGTCCAGTCCTCAACTTTCTTAGATTTACGAGCCTTGCGGAGGAGTGTATCTCGCCTATTCATTTTTGTTTTTATGAATCTGTCTTACCATTCGCAGGGTTTTCCTCTGACTTTTTTCTCAATGAAAGGAGCATGGCGATCTAAAACATTTGTTAGCGTTGATTTCATAAATTTCCATAAAGTCTCAGGTTCATCACATTGATAAAACGGTTGCCAATTAACGTTTTGTAGCTCGTTGATAACAGTGACAGCATCGTAATTTCTGTAATTTCTACATTTTATGGTTTTTGAATGAAATTTTAGTTGATTTATTTTCCGTACACAACCAATCATTTCGTGATCACTGAGGTCTGTAGGGATGGTACTTTCATTCTTGATATTAATTGGTTTGTTCGCGTAGATTACATCAATTAGCGTTTGTGAATGATCGGTAATTCGTGTTGCAGATTTAATGAGCTGTTTATATCCATGCAACTCAAAGATACGTTTCAGTTCTTTATGGTCATTTTTAACGAGATAATTACAGTTTGTATCTCCCAGGATAATTACCTCTTTTTCAAGCAGAGCTATTTTTGAAAGGACTTCATCAATTAATATATCAAAGTTTCTGTGTAAATGTTTTGATCCATCGGGGGGTCGGTATAAGGACCCTACAAGGAAGCTTTTAGTTTGTAGTGGAGAAATTTCAATCCATAAATTTCAATCCATTAATAATAATAATAATAATAATAATAATAATAATAATAATAATAATAATAATAATAATAATAATAATAATAATAATAATAATAATAATAATAATAATAATAATAATAATAATAATAATAATAATAATAATAATAATAATAATAATAATAATAATAATAATAATCTGACGTCGAAAGAGGGAAGACGTATTTTTGACGCTCCTCATCGAAGAATATTTAACTCCTCCTGAAGATATTATATGTCGTAAACTCAGCAGGATTTTGCTAAGGAAACACTAGAAGGTCATGGAAACAAACCAGCAGAACGAATTTGACTAGCCCCCTATCATATTTCAAGAAGATAGGGCACTCCAAAACAGAAACGTTCAGCAACGAACAAAATGGGCGAAACACATGAATACATCTATAATTCGTTGCTTCTACAACACAACTCTGCGAATACAGAATCAACCATACAGAAAGGAATTCTACAGACGTTGGAAAGAAACCCACCCGAACAGCCAGATAACCGAACAAGGGATATGCGACCAAAGATCACAGATCGTAAAACGAGCTGACGGAACCAACAACGTCAGAGGTGACTGACTTACTTTAATCGAGATAAACGAGATCAAAAACCAGATAACACATCAGATTGACAACGAAAACCAACCCAACAACCAAAACAACATCGAAATAGACGAGAATACAACGCAGAGAACAAGCTAATGCATTGCTAACGGAAATAACTGACGTCACGCAACTAAACAACATGGTATATGCATCAGCAATCACGGCAATTAAGATCCCAAACCTCCAAAAACAATGCATCGCGGATAATACAGCGCAACAAAGAAAAAATTCGATTGGGAAGGAAAACTAAGACAAAGAATCGATAGAATACGAGCCGACGTTAGCAAAATTTCTTAAATGACAATTCAACAACCATCTTCTAAAATTAAAAGAAACTCTAACTCAATGAAAAATAAGTACAAAATCAGAAATGAAGAACAAAGGTTAGGGACTTCCGGACAACTGAAACAGCGTATAAAAGCACTGAACAACCGTCTCTCAAGATACGGAAAAAGGCAGAAGCAGTACAGACAAAACAAGGAATTTATCAACAAACCATCTAACTGTACGACGAAATACGCGGAAACAAGATCACGATCAAAGAAGCGCCGACAAAGGAAGAAATGAGTGAATTCTGGAAACCAATATACGAAACGAAAAAAGAGTTCAACAGAAACGCAACATGGCTCCCTGACTACGTAAAGGCTACAGAACACATAATCCCAGCAACATATACACCAATGACACCAAACGAAATCCTATGAACAACATCTAAGTTTTCCAACTGGAAAAATCCAGGCATTGACAATATTCAGAACTTTTGGTGGATAAAGCTAACAAGCACGCACAACAAACTTATGGACGAAATCGTTCAAGATCCTGATAACGTTCCAGTATGGATGACAACCGGTCGCACAACCCTTATACCGAAGAAACAACAAACCAAAAACTCATCCAACTATCGTCCAATAACCTACCGTATATAAGATCCTGACCAGCATCATAACATCACGATTGAACCATCATATTCAGGCCAATAACATCATCCCACCTGAACAAAAGGGCAGCGCAAGTAACACATATGGCACAATCGATCAGCTCATCATCAACAAAATGATTCTAGAAGATGCCAAGTCGAGAAAACGCAACCTTTCAACGGCATGGATCGATTACAAAAAAGCATTCGACTTAGTTCCACACGATTGGATAATAGAGACCCTGAAGATACAAGTTCGACAATGCTACGATCAAATTCATCCAGACAACAATGGGGAATTGGAAAACTTCGCTACATCTGAGATACCAAGACGGTGAAATATCAACTGATACATTAAACATCAACACAGGATTATTTCAAGGAGGCTGTCCGTCAGGACTTATCTTCGTTCTGTGTCTATTACCGCTCTCCTGGCTCCTGAAGCAGACAAATCTAGGATACACTTTTCGTGACACCCAACCAAGAACGAACTCCCATCTTCTTTTTATGGACGATCTGAAAATATTTGCAAGTAACGATAGCCAACTCGAAATTCTAATTAACGTTGTTAAGACCTTCAGCGACGATACCAGAATGTCGTTCGGATTCGACAAATGCAACAAATTGACCATCATTCACGGAAAATGCGTTCCTGCTCGAGATATCATCTTCCTGGATTCAGATGAAAAACTGAAAAACCTTGACAACAACCAACACTAACGGTACTTAGGGTTCAACGAAAGAGACGCAACCGACAAGTCGACGAAGACAAAACTGAAAAACGAGTATTTCAAACGAATTAAAGGGATAATGAAAAGTGAACTGAATAGCAAAACACAATCGACGCAATCAATTCTTTCGCCACACCAGCTCTGTCATATGGTTTTGCCATCCTGGATTGGAATGTTACAGAACTTGACGCAATAGACAGAGACACCAGAAAACTACTTCAACTTCAGTACATACCTGATCCAGAGTGACGAACAACAACTCAAAAAGGCATCTGACTAGCAGTTTACGCGCAGCAACGACAAATCACTCCACCACAAAGCACAGAAATATTGCACGGAGCTCAACATGGAACTACAGCATATCACGACAATGACGAAACAACAACGGAAGATAAAAATCAAAACGGCAAGAGTGAAACTTACAGAACAAGAACTGAGCAACAAAGCGCTACATGGACAATTCATGCGACTTCTGGACGAACCACAAATTGATAAACCAACGTCAAATCAATGGCTACGATCATTATCCCTGAAACGAGCTACTGAGTCAACGATCTGCGCTATACAAGAGCAAGCCATCACAACCAAATACGTCCAGAAGAACGTCCATCACACGACCAACGACGACAGATGCCGACTGTGTCGCCACGCATCGGAGACAATACATCGCATCATCTCCGGCTGTACAACATTAGCGCCGACAAAATACTTGAGTCGACACGACAATGTTTGCAAATACATCCATGACCTGCTACTGATGGAATTCGGATTCAAAGATAATGCTACACAATGGTACCAACACCAACCAACGCAAGTAGCAGAGAACAACAACGCCAAGATACTTTGGAACTTCTCCATCCAAACAGACCATGCACTACAGCACAACAAACCAGACATCGTCGTGATCGAGAAGAATACAAACACAGCATCAATCATTGACGTAGCGATCCCAAACGAGAGAAACTTAGCGAGAAAAAGGCTAGAGAAAGTTCGGGCGTATACTGATCTCGCTGTCGAAATAAAAACTATATGGAACCTTGCCAAAGTGAAAATTATCCCAGTAATCATTGGTGCAACGGGTACCTTCCATAATAGTTTCGACAAAGACATTGAAAAACTAGAACTACGAACACAGAAGTTTGACAAAAGAATTGCTCAAAAATTACGTTATTAGGAACAGCACATATTGTGCGTAGCTTTTTACAAATAGCTTGAATTGCGTACAACTTAATTATTTTTCAATTTTGACCAAATTACAGAAATCGGTTTGCAATTTTTATAGACACAAATCTAACTCGTTGCACAAACGCTATGTTATCTTACCTAAATTATTTTACAACTCAATAAACAAAATAAACAATAAGCAAAAGATTCGTTGTTCAAGGGTATGTTTTCAATGACTCGCCTTATCAGCATATATAAAACAACAAAATGAAAACACAAAAACTTAAGATAAGAACTCAGATTGAGTTGTAAAATAATTTAGGTGAACTGGAAACCGACCTTTACTCATTTTAATTTTCGTCAGTAATTCAGGTTCATTGTTCCCTTCTGCTTTCCATTGAAACCAAAGAATGTTTGTAGAAACCAGGTCTAATTGTTTTTCCTTTACTCGCTTATTCATAAAAATGTAAGGTGAAAGTTCCTATCAATTTTAAGTGCAGCAAGTTATGTAAGACACGTTACACAAATCTGCTAATTGTTCTTCGACTTGGAAAGATAGAAAATTAAATACGGTGAATGAACATCCATTGTATCGTAAGTTTTTTGCTTTACTTTTCCTTACAAACTATCACTATATCACTGTTATTAAGGTTTGCTTATAAGCAAGAACTAGTTGCTAAGTTGGCAAGCCAAATAAATCCTAAAGCAGGGGAGAAATAATGAGGCTGAAATGAAGTGGAACTGTATTTTTTTCATTGAGTGAATCACCCCTGTGCTTTATACCCACGAAAATTAGAATTAAAAAAATAACCAGTTCGAAATGCTGTTCAATTACTGTATTAAGGTTTGTGTAAGGAAGTAGAGCTAATTTGACAAGCCATGTGATAAAGCTGGAAAAGCTGATCAAAAAAATGTATACCATTACCGAGATATATCACTGTGCTAAGATTTTACTGTTCAATGATTTACGAAGATGAAAATATATATACTCCGTTTGTTTAGAGTGTGTTAAATCAATTACATGATCAAATCGAACGTTTATTGTTCGAAATAATTACTATTTGAAAAAAAAAGAACATTCAAAAATGTATCAAACTTATTAAAAGAAAGTTGAAAAGAATTTTTTGAACAGTGTTTACATTTTTATTTTCTCACTACAATTTGAACATGACCAAACAAGACAAGAAAATTTTTTGCGACTGAATGAAAACGACACGAGAAACAGCACCAAATAACATCAGGGTCTTGAATAATAAAAGCAATGGGACAGTCAGTTTGCCTATTTGGGACATCGAAGCAGCACAAAGTGGCCTAAAAAAACTGGACCATTTCAATAAAAAAAGCTCCTAGTATATAGAAATTTCCATGATGTAATATATATTTGATCTTGCCAAATGAGCTCCAGCTGCAAAGCACCTCGCTTACGCTTGCTCTTTTTGCTTCTTACGCAAAAATTGAAACATCTGATGAAAACTCATCTTAATCGAAATTACCACTTCCTCGGAAATTCTCCTTTTATGAAAAACTCGTAATTATTACTCAGGGTCAATGATGATGAACATACTCCGTTATTGTTTTGAACAGTGATCAATTTCATGAACAAATTAATGTTTAATGTTCAAAATAATAAGAAATAAAATTCGAAAATTTATCTGAAAAAAGTTGAAAGAGAAAGTTGAAAATAGTTTTGAACAAGTTTATTTTCTTTACTACAATGTGAATGACCAAACGAGACAAGAAAATTAAAATAATATACTTCTCTAAACACTAAACGTATAATCTAACATTATATAACCTTGCAGTAATTAAACAGCAACAAACAAAGTTCTTAGGAAGCAGAGTGCGACGATACACCACCAAAATACAGGTATATACAGGAAATTTGAATAGAAGTTCTAGTAAAACTGTCCTCCTAAAGTTACGTAACAGTGCTCAATTAGTTTGTCAAAAATGGCACCAAAATCAGGTCACGCTATGTTCTCTGCTTTTTGATTAAGCAATTAAGGTTTGCAGAAGCAAGAGGAAGTTGCTAGTTCACAAACCAAATGTACAAGGCCTTCTTTAAGTAGAGAAGCAGGAGAAACAATAAGAACAACACCTGCTTCTTATGAAAATTAAAGTCACAGAATAATGAACTGACAGTGGTGTTTGAGCTCAAAAAGGTGATAAAAAATATGAATGGAATCACAGGCCTACGACAAGCCGTTACTAAGATATTGCTAGCTGATCAAAAGAAATTTGCTGATGTCACTAGACATCACAGTTTCAAAATTCCCCAAAATTTCAATTAATTTTACAATTAATTACTTTTACCTGCAAGCCACCCATTTAAGGGCATGTCCCTAAATTCTGTATAAAAGACTATGAAGTCCTTATAAGTTGATAACCTTCCTAAATCCTCCAATGATTGCAACTTGCCCAGAGAGATTCATGTTGGGAATCCATAATTGATGACTCAGTTCATCGAGTTTTATTAATTGTTCTTGTTAAAATATCATTTTCTTCAACTATTGGCTTGTCCATTGCATATTCTGTACCTTTTAATATGTATTTACAGGGGATGACGTTTAATGTGGGATAAAAGGGTAGGATTTTGTTGACGTCAAGTTGTGGAATTTCAAATTTCAATTTGAGTGGCCACCCTGATCTATTTGACAAAATGGGGGAAACACATGAATACATCTATAATTCGTTGCTTCTACAACACAACTCTGCGAATACAGAATCAACCATACAGAAAGGAATTCTACAGACGTTGGAAAGAAACCCACCCGAACAGCCAGATAACCGAACAAGGGATATGCGACCAAAGATCACAGATCGTAAAACGAGCTGACGGAACCAACAACGTCAGAGGTGACTGACTTACTTTAATCGAGATAAACGAGATCAAAAACCAGATAACACATCAGATTGACAACGAAAACCAACCCAACAACCAAAACAACATCGAAATAGACGAGAATACAACGCAGAGAACAAGCTAATGCATTGCTAACGGAAATAACTGACGTCACGCAACTAAACAACATGGTATATGCATCAGCAATCACGGCAATTAAGATCCCAAACCTCCAAAAACAATGCATCGCGGATAATACAGCGCAACAAAGAAAAAATTCGATTGGGAAGGAAAACTAAGACAAAGAATCGATAGAATACGAGCCGACGTTAGCAAAATTTCTTAAATGACAATTCAACAACCATCTTCTAAAATTAAAAGAAACTCTAACTCAATGAAAAATAAGTACAAAATCAGAAATGAAGAACAAAGGTTAGGGACTTCCGGACAACTGAAACAGCGTATAAAAGCACTGAACAACCGTCTCTCAAGATACGGAAAAAGGCAGAAGCAGTACAGACAAAACAAGGAATTTATCAACAAACCATCTAACTGTACGACGAAATACGCGGAAACAAGATCACGATCAAAGAAGCGCCGACAAAGGAAGAAATGAGTGAATTCTAGAAACCAATATACGAAACGAAAAAAGAGTTCAACAGAAACGCAACATGGCTCCCTGACTACGTAAAGGCTACAGAACACATAATGCCAGCAACATATACACCAATGACACCAAACGAAATCCTATGAACAACATCTAAGTTTTCCAACTGGAAAAGTCCAGGCATTGACAATATTCAGAACTTTTGGTGGATAAAGCTAACAAGCACGCACAACAAACTTATGGACGAAATCGTTCAAGATCCTGATAACGTTCCAGTATGGATGACAACCGGTCGCACAACCCTTATACCGAAGAAACAACAAACCAAAAACCCATCCAACTATCGTCCAATAACGTGTCTACCTACCGTATATAAGATCCTGACCAGCATCATAACATCACCAATGAACCACCATATTCAGGCCAATAACATCATCCTACCTGAACAAAAGGGCAACGCAAGTAATACATATGGCATAATCGATCAGCTCATCGTCAACAAAATGATTCTAGAAGATGCCAAGTCGAGAAAACGCAACCTTTCAACGGCATGGATCGATTACAAAAAAGCATCCGACTTAGTTCCACACGATTGGATAATAGAGACCCTGAAGATACAAGTTCGACAATGCTACGATCAAATTCATCCAGACAACAATGGGGAATTGGAAAACTTCGCTACATATGAGATACCAAGACGGTGAAATATCAACTGATACATTAAACATCAACACAGGATTATTTCAAGGAGGCTGTCCGTCAGGACTTATCTTCGTTCTGTGTCTATTACCGCTCTCCTGGCTCCTGAAGCAGACAAATCTAGGATACACTTTTCGTGACACCCAACCAAGAACGAACTCCCATCTTCTTTTTATGGACGATCTGAAAATATTTGCAAGTAACGATAGCCAACTCGAAATTCTAATTAACGTTGTTAAGACCTTCAGCGACGATACCAGAATGTCGTTCGGATTCGACAAACGCAACAAATTGACCATCATTCACGGAAAATGCGTTCCTGCTCGAGATATCATCTTCCTGGATTCAGATGAAAAACTGAAAAACCTTGACAACAACCAACACTACCGGTACTTAGGGTTCAACGAAAGAGACGCAACCGACAAGTCGACGAAGACAAAACTGAAAAACGAGTATTTCAAACGAATTAAAGGGATAATGAAAAGTGAACTGAATAGCAAAAACACAATCGACGCAATCAATTCTTTTGCCACACCAGCTCTGTCATATGGTTTTGCCATCCTGGATTGGAATGTTACAGAACTTGACGCAATAGACAGAGACACCAGAAAACTACTTCAACTTCAGTACATACCTGATCCAGAGTGACGAACAACTACTCAAAAAGGCATCTGACTAGCAGTTTACGCGCAGCAACGACAAATCATTCCACCACAAAGCACAGAAATATTGCACGGAGCTCAACATGGAACTACAGCATATCACGACAATGACGAAACAACAACGGAAGATAAAAATCAAAACGGCAAGAGTGAAACTTACAGAACAAGAACTGAGCAACAAAGCACTACATGGACAATTCATGCGACTTCTGGACGAACCACAAATTGATAAACCAACGTCAAATCAATGGCTACGATCTTTTTACTGAAACGAGCTACTGAGTCAACGATCTGCGCTATACAAGAGCAAGCCATCACAACCAAATACGTCCAGAAGAACGTCCATCACACGACCAACGACGACAGATGCCGACTGTGTCGCCACGCATCGGAGACAATACATCGCATCATCTCCGGCTGTACAACATTAGCGCCGACAAAATACTTGAGTCGACACGACAATGTTTGCAAATACATCCATGACCTGCTACTGATGGAATTCGGATTCAAAGATAATGCTACACAATGGTACCAACACCAACCAACGCAAGTAGCAGAGAACAACAACGCCAAGATACTTTGGAACTTCTCCATCCAAACAGACCATGCACTACAGCACAACAAACCAGACATCGTCGTGATCGAGAAGAATACAAACACAGCATCAATCATTGACGTAGCGATCCCAAACGAGAGAAACTTAGCGAGAAAAAGGCTAGAGAAAGTTCGGGCGTATACTGATCTCGCTGTCGAAATAAAAACTATATGGAACCTTGCCAAAGTGAAAATTATCCCAGTAATCATTGGTGCAACGGGTACCTTCCATAATAGTTTCGACAAAGACATTGAAAAACTAGAACTACGAACACAGAAGTTTGACAAAAGAATTGCTCAAAAATTACGTTATTAGGAACAGCACATATTGTGCGTAGCTTTTTACAAATAGCTTGAATTGCGTACAACTTAATTATTTTTCAATTTTGACCAAATTACAGAAATCGGTTTGCAATTTTTATAGACACAAATCTAACTCGTTGCACAAACGCTATGTTATCTTACCTAAATTATTTTACAACTCAATAAACAAAATAAACAATAAACAAAAGATTCGTTGTTCAAGGGTATGTTTTCAATGACTCGCCTTATCAGCATATATAAAACAACAAAATGAAAACACAAAAACTTAAGATAAGAACTCAGATTGAGTTGTAAAATAATTTAGGTGAACTGGAAACCGACCTTTACTCATTTTAATTTTCGTCAGTAATTCAGGTTCATTGTTCCCTTCTGCTTTCCATTGAAACCAAAGAATGTTTGTAGAAACCAGGTCTAATTGTTTTTCCTTTACTCGCTTATTCATAAAAATGTAAGGTGAAAGTTCCTATCAATTTTAAGTGCAGCAAGTTATGTAAGACACGTTACACAAATCTGCTAATTGTTCTTCGACTTGGAAAGATAGAAAATTAAATACGGTGAATGAACATCCATTGTATCGTAAGTTTTTTGCTTTACTTTTCCTTACAAACTATCACTATATCACTGTTATTAAGGTTTGCTTATAAGCAAGAACTAGTTGCTAAGTTGGCAAGCCAAATAAATCCTAAAGCAGGGGAGAAATAATGAGGCTGAAATGAAGTGGAACTGTATTTTTTTCATTGAGTGAATCACCCCTGTGCTTTATACCCACGAAAATTAGAATTAAAAAAAATAACCAGTTCGAAATGCTGTTCAATTACTGTATTAAGGTTTGTGTAAGGAAGTAGAGCTAATTTGACAAGCCATGTGATAAAGCTGGAAAAGCTGATCAAAAAAATGTATACCATTACCGAGATATATCACTGTGCTAAGATTTTACTGTTCAATGATTTACGAAGATGAAAATATATATACTCCGTTTGTTTAGAGTGTGTTAAATCAATTACATGATCAAATCGAACGTTTATTGTTCGAAATAATTACTATTTGAAAAAAAAAGAACATTCAAAAATGTATCAAACTTATTAAAAGAAAGTTGAAAAGAATTTTTTGAACAGTGTTTACATTTTTATTTTCTCACTACAATTTGAACATGACCAAACAAGACAAGAAAATTTTTTGCGACTGAATGAAAACGACACGAGAAACAGCACCAAATAACATCAGGGTCTTGAATAATAAAAGCAATGGGACAGTCAGTTTGCCTATTTGGGACATCGAAGCAGCACAAAGTGGCCTAAAAAAACTGGACCATTTCAATAAAAAAAGCTCCTAGTATATAGAAATTTCCATGATGTAATATATATTTGATCTTGCCAAATGAGCTCCAGCTGCAAAGCACCTCGCTTACGCTTGCTCTTTTTGCTTCTTACGCAAAAATTGAAACATCTGATGAAAACTCATCTTAATCGAAATTACCACTTCCTCGGAAATTCTCCTTTTATGAAAAACTCGTAATTATTACTCAGGGTCAATGATGATGAACATACTCCGTTATTGTTTTGAACAGTGATCAATTTCATGAACAAATTAATGTTTAATGTTCAAAATAATAAGAAATAAAATTCGAAAATTTATCTGAAAAAAGTTGAAAGAGAAAGTTGAAAATAGTTTTGAACAAGTTTATTTTCTTTACTACAATGTGAATGACCAAACGAGACAAGAAAATTAAAATAATATACTTCTCTAAACACTAAACGTATAATCTAACATTATATAACCTTGCAGTAATTAAACAGCAACAAACAAAGTTCTTAGGAAGCAGAGTGCGACGATACACCACCAAAATACAGGTATATACAGGAAATTTGAATAGAAGTTCTAGTAAAACTGTCCTCCTAAAGTTACGTAACAGTGCTCAATTAGTTTGTCAAAAATGGCACCAAAATCAGGTCACGCTATGTTCTCTGCTTTTTGATTAAGCAATTAAGGTTTGCAGAAGCAAGAGGAAGTTGCTAGTTCACAAACCAAATGTACAAGGCCTTCTTTAAGTAGAGAAGCAGGAGAAACAATAAGAACAACACCTGCTTCTTATGAAAATTAAAGTCACAGAATAATGAACTGACAGTGGTGTTTGAGCTCAAAAAGGTGATAAAAAATATGAATGGAATCACAGGCCTACGACAAGCCGTTACTAAGATATTGCTAGCTGATCAAAAGAAATTTGCTGATGTCACTAGACATCACAGTTTCAAAATTCCCCAAAATTTCAATTAATTTTACAATTAATTACTTTTACCTGCAAGCCACCCATTTAAGGGCATGTCCCTAAATTCTGTATAAAAGACTATGAAGTCCTTATAAGTTGATAACCTTCCTAAATCCTCCAATGATTGCAACTTGCCCAGAGAGATTCATGTTGGGAATCCATAATTGATGACTCAGTTCATCGAGTTTTATTAATTGTTCTTGTTAAAATATCATTTTCTTCAACTATTGGCTTGTCCATTGCATATTCTGTACCTTTTAATATGTATTTACAGGGGATGACGTTTAATGTGGGATAAAAGGGTAGGATTTTGTTGACGTCAAGTTGTGGAATTTCAAATTTCAATTTGAGTGGCCACCCTGATCTATTTGACAAAATGGGGGAAACACATGAATACATCTATAATTCGTTGCTTCTACAACACAACTCTGCGAATACAGAATCAACCATACAGAAAGGAATTCTACAGACGTTGGAAAGAAACCCACCCGAACAGCCAGATAACCGAACAAGGGATATGCGACCAAAGATCACAGATCGTAAAACGAGCTGACGGAACCAACAACGTCAGAGGTGACTGACTTACTTTAATCGAGATAAACGAGATCAAAAACCAGATAACACATCAGATTGACAACGAAAACCAACCCAACAACCAAAACAACATCGAAATAGACGAGAATACAACGCAGAGAACAAGCTAATGCATTGCTAACGGAAATAACTGACGTCACGCAACTAAACAACATGGTATATGCATCAGCAATCACGGCAATTAAGATCCCAAACCTCCAAAAACAATGCATCGCGGATAATACAGCGCAACAAAGAAAAAATTCGATTGGGAAGGAAAACTAAGACAAAGAATCGATAGAATACGAGCCGACGTTAGCAAAATTTCTTAAATGACAATTCAACAACCATCTTCTAAAATTAAAAGAAACTCTAACTCAATGAAAAATAAGTACAAAATCAGAAATGAAGAACAAAGGTTAGGGACTTCCGGACAACTGAAACAGCGTATAAAAGCACTGAACAACCGTCTCTCAAGATACGGAAAAAGGCAGAAGCAGTACAGACAAAACAAGGAATTTATCAACAAACCATCTAACTGTACGACGAAATACGCGGAAACAAGATCACGATCAAAGAAGCGCCGACAAAGGAAGAAATGAGTGAATTCTAGAAACCAATATACGAAACGAAAAAAGAGTTCAACAGAAACGCAACATGGCTCCCTGACTACGTAAAGGCTACAGAACACATAATGCCAGCAACATATACACCAATGACACCAAACGAAATCCTATGAACAACATCTAAGTTTTCCAACTGGAAAAGTCCAGGCATTGACAATATTCAGAACTTTTGGTGGATAAAGCTAACAAGCACGCACAACAAACTTATGGACGAAATCGTTCAAGATCCTGATAACGTTCCAGTATGGATGACAACCGGTCGCACAACCCTTATACCGAAGAAACAACAAACCAAAAACCCATCCAACTATCGTCCAATAACGTGTCTACCTACCGTATATAAGATCCTGACCAGCATCATAACATCACCAATGAACCACCATATTCAGGCCAATAACATCATCCTACCTGAACAAAAGGGCAACGCAAGTAATACATATGGCATAATCGATCAGCTCATCGTCAACAAAATGATTCTAGAAGATGCCAAGTCGAGAAAACGCAACCTTTCAACGGCATGGATCGATTACAAAAAAGCATCCGACTTAGTTCCACACGATTGGATAATAGAGACCCTGAAGATACAAGTTCGACAATGCTACGATCAAATTCATCCAGACAACAATGGGGAATTGGAAAACTTCGCTACATATGAGATACCAAGACGGTGAAATATCAACTGATACATTAAACATCAACACAGGATTATTTCAAGGAGGCTGTCCGTCAGGACTTATCTTCGTTCTGTGTCTATTACCGCTCTCCTGGCTCCTGAAGCAGACAAATCTAGGATACACTTTTCGTGACACCCAACCAAGAACGAACTCCCATCTTCTTTTTATGGACGATCTGAAAATATTTGCAAGTAACGATAGCCAACTCGAAATTCTAATTAACGTTGTTAAGACCTTCAGCGACGATACCAGAATGTCGTTCGGATTCGACAAACGCAACAAATTGACCATCATTCACGGAAAATGCGTTCCTGCTCGAGATATCATCTTCCTGGATTCAGATGAAAAACTGAAAAACCTTGACAACAACCAACACTACCGGTACTTAGGGTTCAACGAAAGAGACGCAACCGACAAGTCGACGAAGACAAAACTGAAAAACGAGTATTTCAAACGAATTAAAGGGATAATGAAAAGTGAACTGAATAGCAAAAACACAATCGACGCAATCAATTCTTTTGCCACACCAGCTCTGTCATATGGTTTTGCCATCCTGGATTGGAATGTTACAGAACTTGACGCAATAGACAGAGACACCAGAAAACTACTTCAACTTCAGTACATACCTGATCCAGAGTGACGAACAACTACTCAAAAAGGCATCTGACTAGCAGTTTACGCGCAGCAACGACAAATCATTCCACCACAAAGCACAGAAATATTGCACGGAGCTCAACATGGAACTACAGCATATCACGACAATGACGAAACAACAACGGAAGATAAAAATCAAAACGGCAAGAGTGAAACTTACAGAACAAGAACTGAGCAACAAAGCACTACATGGACAATTCATGCGACTTCTGGACGAACCACAAATTGATAAACCAACGTCAAATCAATGGCTACGATCTTTTTACTGAAACGAGCTACTGAGTCAACGATCTGCGCTATACAAGAGCAAGCCATCACAACCAAATACGTCCAGAAGAACGTCCATCACACGACCAACGACGACAGATGCCGACTGTGTCGCCACGCATCGGAGACAATACATCGCATCATCTCCGGCTGTACAACATTAGCGCCGACAAAATACTTGAGTCGACACGACAATGTTTGCAAATACATCCATGACCTGCTACTGATGGAATTCGGATTCAAAGATAATGCTACACAATGGTACCAACACCAACCAACGCAAGTAGCAGAGAACAACAACGCCAAGATACTTTGGAACTTCTCCATCCAAACAGACCATGCACTACAGCACAACAAACCAGACATCGTCGTGATCGAGAAGAATACAAACACAGCATCAATCATTGACGTAGCGATCCCAAACGAGAGAAACTTAGCGAGAAAAAGGCTAGAGAAAGTTCGGGCGTATACTGATCTCGCTGTCGAAATAAAAACTATATGGAACCTTGCCAAAGTGAAAATTATCCCAGTAATCATTGGTGCAACGGGTACCTTCCATAATAGTTTCGACAAAGACATTGAAAAACTAGAACTACGAACACAGAAGTTTGACAAAAGAATTGCTCAAAAATTACGTTATTAGGAACAGCACATATTGTGCGTAGCTTTTTACAAATAGCTTGAATTGCGTACAACTTAATTATTTTTCAATTTTGACCAAATTACAGAAATCGGTTTGCAATTTTTATAGACACAAATCTAACTCGTTGCACAAACGCTATGTTATCTTACCTAAATTATTTTACAACTCAATAAACAAAATAAACAATAAACAAAAGATTCGTTGTTCAAGGGTATGTTTTCAATGACTCGCCTTATCAGCATATATAAAACAACAAAATGAAAACACAAAAACTTAAGATAAGAACTCAGATTGAGTTGTAAAATAATTTAGGTGAACTGGAAACCGACCTTTACTCATTTTAATTTTCGTCAGTAATTCAGGTTCATTGTTCCCTTCTGCTTTCCATTGAAACCAAAGAATGTTTGTAGAAACCAGGTCTAATTGTTTTTCCTTTACTCGCTTATTCATAAAAATGTAAGGTGAAAGTTCCTATCAATTTTAAGTGCAGCAAGTTATGTAAGACACGTTACACAAATCTGCTAATTGTTCTTCGACTTGGAAAGATAGAAAATTAAATACGGTGAATGAACATCCATTGTATCGTAAGTTTTTTGCTTTACTTTTCCTTACAAACTATCACTATATCACTGTTATTAAGGTTTGCTTATAAGCAAGAACTAGTTGCTAAGTTGGCAAGCCAAATAAATCCTAAAGCAGGGGAGAAATAATGAGGCTGAAATGAAGTGGAACTGTATTTTTTTCATTGAGTGAATCACCCCTGTGCTTTATACCCACGAAAATTAGAATTAAAAAAAATAACCAGTTCGAAATGCTGTTCAATTACTGTATTAAGGTTTGTGTAAGGAAGTAGAGCTAATTTGACAAGCCATGTGATAAAGCTGGAAAAGCTGATCAAAAAAATGTATACCATTACCGAGATATATCACTGTGCTAAGATTTTACTGTTCAATGATTTACGAAGATGAAAATATATATACTCCGTTTGTTTAGAGTGTGTTAAATCAATTACATGATCAAATCGAACGTTTATTGTTCGAAATAATTACTATTTGAAAAAAAAAGAACATTCAAAAATGTATCAAACTTATTAAAAGAAAGTTGAAAAGAATTTTTTGAACAGTGTTTACATTTTTATTTTCTCACTACAATTTGAACATGACCAAACAAGACAAGAAAATTTTTTGCGACTGAATGAAAACGACACGAGAAACAGCACCAAATAACATCAGGGTCTTGAATAATAAAAGCAATGGGACAGTCAGTTTGCCTATTTGGGACATCGAAGCAGCACAAAGTGGCCTAAAAAAACTGGACCATTTCAATAAAAAAAGCTCCTAGTATATAGAAATTTCCATGATGTAATATATATTTGATCTTGCCAAATGAGCTCCAGCTGCAAAGCACCTCGCTTACGCTTGCTCTTTTTGCTTCTTACGCAAAAATTGAAACATCTGATGAAAACTCATCTTAATCGAAATTACCACTTCCTCGGAAATTCTCCTTTTATGAAAAACTCGTAATTATTACTCAGGGTCAATGATGATGAACATACTCCGTTATTGTTTTGAACAGTGATCAATTTCATGAACAAATTAATGTTTAATGTTCAAAATAATAAGAAATAAAATTCGAAAATTTATCTGAAAAAAGTTGAAAGAGAAAGTTGAAAATAGTTTTGAACAAGTTTATTTTCTTTACTACAATGTGAATGACCAAACGAGACAAGAAAATTAAAATAATATACTTCTCTAAACACTAAACGTATAATCTAACATTATATAACCTTGCAGTAATTAAACAGCAACAAACAAAGTTCTTAGGAAGCAGAGTGCGACGATACACCACCAAAATACAGGTATATACAGGAAATTTGAATAGAAGTTCTAGTAAAACTGTCCTCCTAAAGTTACGTAACAGTGCTCAATTAGTTTGTCAAAAATGGCACCAAAATCAGGTCACGCTATGTTCTCTGCTTTTTGATTAAGCAATTAAGGTTTGCAGAAGCAAGAGGAAGTTGCTAGTTCACAAACCAAATGTACAAGGCCTTCTTTAAGTAGAGAAGCAGGAGAAACAATAAGAACAACACCTGCTTCTTATGAAAATTAAAGTCACAGAATAATGAACTGACAGTGGTGTTTGAGCTCAAAAAGGTGATAAAAAATATGAATGGAATCACAGGCCTACGACAAGCCGTTACTAAGATATTGCTAGCTGATCAAAAGAAATTTGCTGATGTCACTAGACATCACAGTTTCAAAATTCCCCAAAATTTCAATTAATTTTACAATTAATTACTTTTACCTGCAAGCCACCCATTTAAGGGCATGTCCCTAAATTCTGTATAAAAGACTATGAAGTCCTTATAAGTTGATAACCTTCCTAAATCCTCCAATGATTGCAACTTGCCCAGAGAGATTCATGTTGGGAATCCATAATTGATGACTCAGTTCATCGAGTTTTATTAATTGTTCTTGTTAAAATATCATTTTCTTCAACTATTGGCTTGTCCATTGCATATTCTGTACCTTTTAATATGTATTTACAGGGGATGACGTTTAATGTGGGATAAAAGGGTAGGATTTTGTTGACGTCAAGTTGTGGAATTTCAATTTGAGTGGCCACCCTGATCTATTTGATCTTGCCATATGAGCTCCAGCTGCAAAGCATCTGGTTACTTTTTGCTTATGCAAAAATGTATAGAATCACATGTTTACGATGTATATACCAATACTAATGCTAGTTATGTAGATCAAAGATTTTGCTGATGTCATAGTTCTAAAAATACCCAAGTTTTTGCACACATACCTTTTGGCCAAATATGACCCCATAATTCATTTTTACCTTGGATGTTACTTTAAAGGAAGAAACTTTCACGGAAACTTATAAAATAGGCTTATAAAATAGGTTATTTGCGAAAGTTAATTCCTGGGAAAATGAACTTTTTACCCAATTACTTTCTTTGGGACGATACAAATTTTCCTAAATGTCTAGTATTGCTAAAAAGTTTTTCTGATGGAAAAAATATATCGTTACTTGGTAGAAGTTGTGTCCCAAAAATTAAAAAATCCTCCGTCACTGCCAATCGTGAAAGTTTATTCTTGTGAAAAAAATCCCAAATAATCATATATGCGAAAGTTAATTCTCGTTAAAAGTTTTAAAAGAGTTCCTTCACTTTAATTCCCTAAATTTTGAAATTTTCTTCCTTTACAGTTGTTTTTGTATAGTTTATCAAAAGCAAATGTTATGTATGAAGAATGTTACAACCTTCTCCCTTATTCCTTAGAAATTACATCATGGACAAATTGTTGTTCCTGTTTACTGTATGTATGTTTGGAATAACTTTCGCTCATGATCATCAACATCACGGACACGACCATGGTCATGGACATGCACATGGAGGAGATTTTAAAGATGAGGCAAAATTTCGGTATTCTAAGCAAGCCAACATGCAAGAAGATGGTGGTCCTGATTTTCCAAACCATGAGCATCATCATGATTCTCATGCTCACAGCCACGGTCATGCTGAAGAATCAAAATCTAAGTATTCCAAAGAATCTAATGAGAAGCAAAATCATGAGCTTGATGGTCATATGAATGAACATCATGGTCACCACCATGGACACAGTCACGAGCATCACCATGGTGACAGTCATGAGCATCACCATGGTGACAGTCATGAACATGGACACAGCCACGAACATCACCATGGTGACAGTCATAAGCATGACCATGGACACAGTCACGAGCATCACCATGGTGACGGTGACAATCATGACCATGGACACAGCCAGGAGCATGGTGACAGTCATAAACACGACCATGGTGGACACAGTCATGGTCAAAACGAAAAACATGATGGAAAACATTTTGTCCCACCAAACAAAAAGGAACCTGTGTTTTGGTTGGAGCCACTTCTTGCTACAGCAATAATAAGTGCAGCACCTTTTCTGATCTTATTCATTGTGCCATTAAATAGTAATTCTCCTGAAAATAAACCATTCCTTAAAATATTGTTGAGTTTTGCATCTGGTGGTTTATTAGGTGATGCTTTTTTGCATCTGATACCACACGCCATATCTCCTCATTCTCATGATGGATCACATTCCCATTCTCATAGTCATGAACATAGTCACGTACATGATGGAGAAACTATTGAACAATCTCATGATCACACTGGGGATATGATTGTTGGTTTATGGGTTTTAGCTGGTATTATTGCATTCTTGGTTGTTGAAAAGCTGGTGCGACATATTAAAGGAGAACATGGACATTCCCACTCACATGGAGAAGCAAAAAAGAAAGACTCAAAAGAAAAAGAAAAGAAAAACGAGACAAAAAAAGAAAATGAGACAAAAGGTATATATTTCTGTGAGAGTGTTTTAATCGGATAAGTTGTCTGTGTGATAGTTACCTTGTTATTTTTTTTTTAGGGAGTCACGATGAAGAAGAGGTTAAAGTATCAGCTTACTTGAATCTTGCTGCAGATTGTACACATAACTTTACTGATGGTCTTGCTATTGGAGCATCTTTCCTTGTTAGCCGTAATGTAGGATTAATTACTACACTGACCATCTTCTTACATGAAATTCCACATGAAATTGGTGACTTCGCTATCTTAATACAGTCTGGATGCACCAAAAGAAAGGTGAGATAATAGAATCTCATAATATATTACCAACCTTGTCACGAGGCCGGCTTCCTGGTCATAGGTCTCATCCCTTACTTATTCATGCCAGTGACTTTGACACACCGTATCAATAGGGCAGGAATGATGTTAGGGTGGTTGTCCCATTGAGCTTTGATTACTCTTAAGACCATCTTCGCAGAACCGTAGCAGTACCTTCGTTAACAGGCCATCCTGGGTAAAATAATTGCTAAGGGTTTTCGGTATACCTATTCTATTTATAAACTAACTTGCTTCTAACATCACTGTTTGTGCAGGGCTGTAAGATTTTGAAAATGAACTATTAATTGAAAAATACCATAATTTCGTAGGCCATGATGCTGCAGTTAGTTACGGCAGTTGGAGCATTTGCTGGTTGCATATGTGGTCTACTTGCCGAAGGCCTTGGAACAGCCGCTTCCAGTTGGATTCTACCGTTTACTGCTGGTGGCTTCATTTATATTGCCACTGTTTCTGTAATACCGGAGCTTCTAGAAGAGTCCAAATTGTTGCAATCTGTGAAAGAGATCTTTGCTCTTTTAATAGGTGTTTTTTTGATGGTTCTCATAGCACTAACTGAATAAAATCTAATAAAAAACTTTATTGCCCTCGCTTTTTAGACTTTTAAAATTTTTGCTGTGCTGCCTAGAGCAGGTTTAGGAACATGTATTGGATGTCTGGATTACTCTTGTAATTTTGAGCCAATGATAAGCACTATGTGTCAATCTTCGTATTTTCTCTCATATCTGTTAGCCTGGTGAATGTTCCGTTGAGTGCAGAAGGTCAACTGGAGTAGTTTTTTTGTAAATTTTTAAGAATATTTAAACTTTTTGTTAGTTACTTTCCACAATCTGGTATTTTATTTGGAATATAAAATGGTTAATTATAAATAAACATTTTTTAGAAGAATAAAAAATATTTGAATTATTACGACCTTGTGATTCACAATTGGTGAACTTTAGAAGTGGAATTTATCGACATTAACACCGACGGTGTCGATATGAAATAAAGCATCAAGTCAAATTCCTGTGATTACTTTTTTCTTTTGTCGTTGATATTCCGGGCCACAAGCCCTCTCCCTACGCCCCTTCTCTACGCCCACTAAACACACACACACATTGAACCAACACACCCTCACCTACCCATTTTCATTTTCATACAAATTTTCTTAAAGGCTTGTTTACAGATCGAGCGATTCGATCGCGCGAATGCTGCAAAACAAGTGTTTACAGTTCGCGCGAATCTACGAAATTTCCTAATTTTGCTAAGTATACTCGTACACTGATGATCAGTTTTGACGTGTTTACTTTGTTGACGTGTTTCTCGGAATGTAAGCCTTTATGGAAGCTGTATCTTAGCTAACTTGAAAATGTTTTTTGCCGGAGGGCTTCGTGCTTAATTCTACCAACAACAACAACAAAAATTTGTAGATTAAATTTCGCACGAAATCAATCCAAATTTTTTGCTTCCTCAATGTCACAAATGGTCGCTACGCAGCCAGTTGTCGCAGCGATTTTCATGAAACAAAAACTTCAAATTTGTCGACTTTAAAATTTCTGTCGGCAGTGAACTAGTTAATTCACCAAACATCGCCACTTTCCATAGTTTACCGGCCATAGAGCACGGATGAAAAGTATAATTTTTTACAAATCATTTTTAGTAATGACATCGTTGTAAAAACGAGAGTTTTCGAGTAAGTATCGTGCTCTTTCATGAAATTCTGTCAAATTTCTCTGTTCCAACTAAATTGAACTTTAAACTTTTGGTGGACACGTTCGTTCATACAAGAGTATTATTGAAATGAGTTGTTGTTGTCTGTTGCTATGGAAACATAAAATGTTTGACATTTGACAAATTTGACATTTGTCAAATTTGACATTTGACAACATACTCAGTTGTTTAAATTAGTGAAAGAATTGACATTTCAGACGTTGTAGTTAAAATCTTTCCCACACAATTTCCACTGAAAATCAGTCTACCTAAGTGTTTCTCTTCGCCTCATTTTTGACGTTTATTACAAGCAAAATTTTCTTGATACCTCCTTTCTTGTAACCGTCGGTTTTTTCTTTGTGGCCATGATGGGTTAGTGTCTGTGTAATCTTGTATTTTGAGTTTGTTGACATTGTTGTAGGGTCATTATTTAGTTATACGTTTGAAGTAACTATATGAACACAGAAACGAGGCATAAAAATGGGACATAAAAACATGAACTCGGAATATGTCAATTGTTATTGCAGATTTTGAGCATGGCTTGAGTGTTCTTCAGGCGGATCATTGAAATCTGCGTCGACGGCTGTTTCCTCGTAACATGATCAACTTCAATAATTGCGTTGTTCTAACTGATATACACTGGTCAGCATATAAGCACGATTGACGGCTTCAAATAAATTGAGTACGTTTGTTAAAGAGCATCAATTCCACTTTCTGCAATGGAACCCCTACCACACTGGTGAACTGGCACGACAATTTATCTCGTGCAAACGTTGCTTGATCAGCCTCCCGTCCGGCTTTTTATGAACTTTTTGGTAGGAGAAGCACCCGTCGTGCGTATGGAAAACCTCTGACTGCTATCCAGTCGCAAGTTCATGATGATACATGATATATCTGCATGTCCGAACATTTGTTCGTTTGGCGGTCCTTTTAAAAATATCATGCAAACGAGGATGTCGGTTTCCACAATTGCAACCTATTCTAAAAAACTGAGAAATTAGATATTTATTTTTTTGCTTGTTGAAAACGCTTTTGATTATCGAAAGAAAAAACTTGTTCAATTTAAACCAGCCCTTATAGAAAAACGAGTTCATTTTGTACTTTGACTTACTTTGTGTGCCTTTGTTTTGACAGCGTTGGTCGTGGGAACGAAGTTGGTCTTCTGACATCATCGAGGTGAGCTAAACATATTAAAATAAGGAAGTTCGGCAAACCTAAAGCAAATTCGTATTTACTTTTATTTGTTGTTGTTTAAATTTCGTCAAACTCTAATAATGTGAAACATCTTTTTGCGTAACAAAAAGAAACATGCTAAGCCTTTACACACCTTCCTTTTGCTACGTGTTCTATGTTTCTTGCCAAAAAGTTATTTCACAAAATTTTTGTAACATTAATTTATTTTACTAACAAGATGCAGTCGCTCGGATACTCACTGATGCAGTTTTCATCATCTGAAATACATTTCACGACCTACAACCCAGGGCACTTGCCACTTGACGGATGCTGTTGAAGCCAAAATAATTCATTATTCTTCTGTGGCCAAGATATTCTTCTATGTCATCCTGGGTTGAAAGTTCGATAATTTTCAGTGAGAAAATCGGGTTTCTGCAAACAGTGTGTTTTAAAATAATAATTTGATGAATAACAAACTTAAAGCTTTTTACGTCAATTCTATTTCTGTTTTTGATTCGTAAAAGTAATTCTTTTGTACGTGGCATGGATATATGTCGTGATTTTATGCTGAATTTGTGCGAGCAGTAACCCTCCACCTCAAAATTCATTCCTCTCAATGAAAGTTAGTTCGAGAGGTTTGATCAGATGATGTTATTATGTGATTCATCTTCTTCTTCGTCAACCGTTGTATAGTTAATCAAGGAACCAGCCGTTTTAATATCCAGTAGTTATGATTTGTTGTTCTTTGATAACATGAACAACATTTCTAAAAAATACCATCTGAAGAAGAACAGTCATATAAAAAGCGCCGCCCTCTTCTTCTTTGGAAGCGCCCTCTTCTCTCCACAGAAAACCAGCAACACTACAATAAAATTATTGCGCTTCGCAAGATGAACACAATCGAAAAGAAATGGAATGGAAGACGAACATTTGATTTGAAATTTTAGATAAAACGTTAATTCGCTCTTTAACACAATTAGTATTTCTGGTTTGTACCTTAAAAATCATGAACCATTTTAAGCAAGAGCAGTATGCGAAAGTCTAATTTTAAAGCTTTACATATAGCTAGCTAGCAGGCTATAAATGATGACGTAAAGAAAGCTGTTTATTTTGGCAAATGATTATTATTCGGACTCGTGAGATAGCTATAGATAGAAAATGAATTTTAATTAACATATTAAACAATTCACACAACAGATTGTTTTTTTTTTAATTTTTATATATTTTATAATATTCTAAATATTTTATGCAAACTCATCCATACATAGCATATTTTAGGGAATGATCTAAAAAAATATGGATATCAACAAAGAGGAAAATCAGAGTCCAAATTCATGTGCTAAAGATTTTATTTATGTTGAGGAAACTGGCAGTGATGGTTCCCTCGAGGGAAAATCAATTAATTCCCTTACTTCCAGTAAAAAGTCATTATGTAGCAATAGCAGTTTCACAGATGTTCTTAGTGTTGACTTTGAACCAAAAATGACAAATGATCACGGACAAGATGTCAGTAAACTTGTGGCTGAGGCACAAATGGATGATTATTTTCCTAATTATTACGATGAGGAAGATAATCATGATAACAATAAGGACCTGTATTCTCAATCTGAACCTGATGGAAATAATAGTTCAAGCAGTGAAGAGGAAAATGACATTAGGCGATGTGCTTCAGAAAGCCATGTAAAAGATGCATGTGTTTTGTTCCATAATATAACTTATCTTGGATCAGCCACAGTCAATGCACCTGTGAGTGATCTTGAGCTTCGTCGGACAATGTCTATTTTACGTGACCATACGGAGGTTAGCATTGGTGTAATTCTATCTGTAAGTTTATCACCACATGGGGACATTCGCTTAATAGATCCTGAGTCTAGAACAGACATTGCTTCATATAGTATAACCAATATTTGTTATTGGGGGAAAGGTGATAGTGAAAATCGTGAAAAGGATTGTTTAGCATTTAATATCAGTCATGGGAAAGAAGATCTAATATTTCATTGTCATGTTTTCAAATGCAGTGAAGAAGATGATGTAAGTGAATGTTACATTTTAAAAGAGTTCTTTATCAATATGTCTATATTTATGTTTATGTTATGTTTATATTTATATACAGACATTCCATCCTATTTTTTTGTAAAATGGTAAGACTCTACAAAAAATCTGGAACTATATACAGTTTGTTTATATATACAGATTTTATCATTTTTGGAGCAAAAACTTGTCATTAAAGTTAGGAGCCACAATTTGAATTTTCTAAAATATGCTGTATGTGCGAAATTTTAAGGCTTTGATTAGACTATTCCATATTCTTATTGCCTTCATTCCTTTGTATGCTCAATACCATATTACCAATATGTTTAAAGGAAATTGATGGATTTTGACTTTAATAGCAACTTACAACTTCAACGAGAAACATGAGAGCGACAGTTAAGTCTCAAAACCGTAAGAAATAAGACGTATTTGACTTTTAGAGGTGCTGTCACAAATTGTTTATTGCTTTTACATTATGAGTAATCATCCAGAATGAATTATTGTTAGTGACGGAAATGCTAAGTTTCGTAATAACATGGAAGAGAATGGAAGTATTAATATAGGAAAGTATTCTAAAAGTAAACATGGTATGCCTAATTGTCATTTGTAGGTTAAAAAGATTGTCCAATCATTAGCACAAACTATTAAAAAAGATAAAAAGGTAAAATGTTTTCTTATTAAACATTACAACTGATTCATGACAACCAGTTTCTGAATCTGTACAACTAAGCTGAACAAATTATAAAGAAAACATGATAATTTTAATTGGTACAAACCAAGCGTATTGTTATGTTCTGTATGTGTCATATACAGTAGATAAACAAGCCTTGATAATCTTTATGATTACCATCTCTAACTCTCAGACAGTTAGATTTGGAATTGGTTCGCCAGTTCTTACACTTTATTTCATTTGGTTTTTTTATAACTTACCAATATCAATCACTATCAATTAATAAAAGGCTGCTGTTTGTTAATAGTTCGTTCATTCTCAAATGCACGCACAGTCACAATAAGTGCTAATGATAGCGCATAAAAGTTATCAGACTTATCGCATTATTAGACTTTTTCCCTGAAAATATAAAAATATATTACAGCAACGCTTGTTTTATTTTTTTGAAAAACAAAGCAAGATTAAACTGAAATATGTTGTTCAATAATAAATAATAAAAATAAAGTACATGTAGCACCATAATACTTCCTACTTGTTTGAGGATGAACAAACTATTAACTAACAGTAGCCTAAAATTTTATACATTTTATACATTAATGATTTCAGTCATTTTCTTCTAAAACGTTCTCAGTTTGTCTTTGTGTAACTCTATCAATATTGATAGCATCTGTCTATTGTTATCCAAAAGTGTGAGAGCTGTTATTTACAAAATAAAGGCTAAATAGAATAAACTAAATCTATGTCCAAAGACAACTTCTTAGTAATCCATGAGAAAGATTACCTCTTGGAAATTTTATATCATTTAGAGAAAACAAGTTGAATTTCCATTACGCCGTGGTTCATCACTAGATCCTAATAACCTATTTTTCAAATTTAATGTAACACTGGATATTTGGGAAGGAGATGGAAAGGGGTCATACCAAACTGTGGCTAGAGATAAAAACCATTTCAAACTTCGGAAGGATCATCAGCGAAAGGTTGTCTTGATAATTGAACAAATTACCAACAGGAAGCTTCTCATTGATAGGTAAACAAATTGGAAATTCATTACACCAATATTACACCAATAACAAGGAATCATTCCTTTATTTGTAACTGCTATCATTTATTCATAGATGTTTTGGGATTTTGTTGGCGCAAGGAAGGGATGTTTCAGACCAAGACTTGCATTTGTTGGAACAGGTATTATTTTTTTCAAGATTATTTTTTTGAAAGCTATAAGCAGTTATGATACTGATTATGATAATTAATTATAGTATACTATTATGATATTATTTAGTTAATATTTTTTTGTAATTTTTATTGTAGGTGCAATTAGACCCTAGACCAGGTGGAAGAGTTATAATTTCAGGTCATTGGGAACCAAATATGGATCACTGGAAGTTACTTAATACTGATGCAGGTGAGTAAAAAAAAAGGTTTTACATGGCATTACATCTTAAAACTTATCAAAACTTTGTTTTTTAAGAGTTTTTAAAACAAAAATGATAATATCTTTATAAGAAACCATGTTAACAAAACAACTAGGTATAATCTATGTTCATTTAGAAAATCGAATTTTCATGACTGTGGCAGCTGATCTGATATTTGATCATTTGAAAGAACCTGTTCGTATTATTAAGGAGGTGAAAGTGAGGGTTTTCCCTTGGAATGAAAAGTTTTGGAATCCTTCAAAACCAAAGATAACTGAAGAATACACTCTGCAGTTAAAAGAAGTAATAAAGATAATTTCTTTGAATACCTCTTAGGGTTAGGGTTAAGCTAACCCTTCCTTGTTTGAATAAATGAATATTTCAAACAACAATTGAATGCTTACGTTTTATTCCATTTGAATAAATACTTAAATACTTTTTTACAACAGAAAAAATATTCAACAGTGTACACTCAGTGAGATCGTAATCACTTATAAGGTAATGATGATTGCTAAAAGGAAATAAACAAAGTTATCATGTTCTTTTCTGCAGTAAAATGAAACGAGAGACCATTATTCCAAAATAGTGTGAAAATATGATTTTTTAGTTGATATTTTAGTTTCTTCATTATACATAACGCTATTTCACTTTCTGTTTATTGTTAATCCTTTCTTTTGACTTGAATATTTTCGAAAATAGCAGATAATACTGCCTATACAATCCTTCTATTCATGCTTTCAATATCGATCTCTTCATAAGAAATTACTAATCCTATTGATAATAATATTATCAAAAAATGACATTACATTTAATGATTACTTATATGTGTATGAGTAATAACTGAAACATGAGGTTAAAAAGTAAAAGATCCAAGAAATATGTTGTTAACACGGATTCCTCTGAAAATCCAGATAAAAATAGGGTAAAATAGTTTTCTGAGAGTGGAGATGCATGTTGAAGTATTTTGGGGATTAAGGATGAGAATGAAAAAATATATTTAGATTTTTAAACTCTGTTTCTTAGAACTTCACAGGACTTGGCGAGAAATACTTTGAAAAAGAAAGTTTACTGAGTGCGACTGATATTGCAAAAGCTAAAACGTTGAGCAGTAACTCAAACAGCTCCCTTTCATCATTCTGGCGTTCAAACAGAGAACAACCTGAACGCTCTCAATCAGTCAATACAGAAGCTGAGGAAATACTTTGTAAGTCAACAATTTCTATTTCCTGGAATGGTGTTGTTTTACTGATTGATTGCAATATAGAGTTCTCTTCATAATAATATCCCTGAAATATGTATCAATAGAGATTTCTTGTATATAGCTCCTGAAGAAGAGGATGAAGATGAAGAACCCCTGCTTTCTGGTAGTGGTCAAATTAAACATGAATACTCTGAAGAAGAAATGAATAATTGGGCTGAAGCATTTCAAAAATGGAAAACCACAGATTCAAGACCTGCAAAAATTCTTCAACTTATCAGAAAGGTACCAGGAAGTCAACCAATTGAATTCTTGAAATTAATGACGTAGCTGTATGATATGCAAATATAACTTTCTTCTAAACACAATTAACTTTTTAATTCTGAAATGATGGCTTGTTTCTCACATATTTGATAAACTTTTTGGTTCCTCACTGTTTAGGGTATCCCAGATTCATTACGAGGACAGACTTGGCAATTATTAAGTGGGTTAGAGGAGGATTCAGAATACCTTAACAGTTATTCATATTTAACACAGAAGGTTTGTACTTCCCTTCAATTTTTCTTTATGATTATAATATTACGTCAGTTATACTACTTTATATGGGTTCTTATATGTAGGATTCTCCACAAGAGCAAGTGATATTATGGGATGTTACTCGTACATTTCCAGCACATGAATATTTCCAAGAAACAGGTGGTGAAGGACAGAATGCTTTGTATAACATTTGTAAGGTATTGTCAGAATATTTTACATAATTAATTATTATAAAAATTCATCTACAGTTTCTAGCTCAATCCAATTTTCTATTTCTGTAGGCTTATTCTGTTTATGATGAAGAAGTTGGTTATTGTCAAGGACTTTCTTTTCTAATTGCTGTATTGTTACTACATGTATGTATTATGATTAATTCGATTTTCATTTATCTTCATGGTTGTATGAAATTTCTCTGCATTTCGTCCTGATGTATATGATTACACATATCAGATGTTTTTTAGACTCAAGAGGGGCAGGCATATGGTTTACTAGTGAAAATCATGTATGATTATGGACATCGCGATTTATTCAAAGACAGTTTCGATGCATTGCACCAGTCATTTTATGTCCTGGATCGACTTTTGGAAGTATGTGAGGGTGTCATTGTCATTTATGCTGAACTTTTGAGTGTCTTTTGGAACTAAGACATTTTTAAGAAAATGATATTTTTTGATATTTTTAGGATTATATGCAAGAGCTTGCATTTCATTTTCGTGCAATCAATATTGAAATGCACATGTTTGCTTCCCAATGGTTCTTAACGTTGTTTACAGCTAAATTCCCTTTATGCCTTGTTCATCACGTCATTGATCTTGTTGTCTACGAGGTGAGATATTTGTGCTGACTGTATTCTAAAAAGTCCAAACTTATTATCATGATGACAATGTTTACTTAGATTGAAATATTAGCTGTTTTTTTTCTTTTGGCCCTGTGGCACAGGAATGGGAATGGTGCTTCAATCTGTAAATTTAATCTGTTATAGTAAAACTTAAAGCATGTATTGTTTTGATAGGGTTGCGATGTGATGTTTCAAATTGCACTCGCTCTTCTCAAAGTAAGTTGTTTAAATTTGTATATTGTTGTGATCCATTGAAGTTATTATGAAACTATTCGGGAAATTTAATTATGTATTATTCATAATTTTGAGATAATAATAATTATTGCCCAGGTCCTTAGCTCTGTGAAAGGTGAAGTTTATTTATATTTATCAATGTCTAGGATTCAAAGAAGGAATTATTAGCGCAAGATTTTGAAGGAGTGTTGAAATACTTTCGCATAAATTTACCAAAGAAATACTTAAATGAGAACAACAAAAATGATCTCATCAATACTGTTTATAGTTTTAAGGTAATGTGACTTCTTATCTATTTAGTTTTCCATCAATTCTAGTGATATTACGACACTTTACTGATTGTTGACTGATGTTTTGCTTCTCCTCTCTGATGACAAGGTTTTTGATCCATTTAGATTTCGAAGAAACGTATTGAAAAATATAAACAAGATTACCATACGATGAAAGAAGAAATTGAACTGAAGGAAGATCCTATTGTTCGATTACAAGTTAGTTATAATATTCTATATTTTTTGTTATTTCTTTGTCAATTTGCTGAAAATGATTACTGGCATTCAAAGCACATGCTTACTTGACAAGTTCGTAAATTCTGTGTTGTTTATTTCAGAATAGAGTTGCTATTTTCTTTATTCTTTTATAGCGTGAAAATCAACGCCTTATCAAAGAGAACCTACGCTTAGATCGAGAAAATGATAATATGGCATATGAAATTGTCACAACACAAGTTACTATGCAAGAAATTATTACAGATGTAAGTCTTTCTTTGCCTTTCAGAACATTTGTTCTGCTTTAAGATTAATCTTTACTTTGCCAATAAAGAAATTAATTTGCAGTTCTTATAAAATTATAAAATTTTGACTTCCTGTTTTATACCATATTTTCTGTCAGTTTTAAACCGACGTCCAAACTACTTTCGTTCTTTTAATTGAAATGATAATGAAATCTTTTATATGAAATCTTCTTTCCAGAGGGAGGAAAAAGTGAACATTTTAACGAAGGAGACAGAGAAACATCGTAAACATTTAATGGACAGTGAAGAAGAGATGGCAAGGTTAAAGATTGAAGAGAATCGAGTAAGAATTGTCTTCTGATTTTTTATTTTAGAAACGCTGCATTTATGGTTGATTATGTGTTGCAAAATTCACTAAAAAAATAACTTTAATTTTACGAATATATTTTTTTGAGTTGACTATTTTGTTATTAGTAACATTAGATTAAAATTATCGATAAATAATTGATATTAGATCAAAACTATGTGGCGTGAAAGTATGACGATTGCTGACGAAGAAAAAGCCAAACGAGATCGAATAATTGAAGATTATAAACAGGTTGGTAGAGAACTACAATGATATTCTTCAGGTGAAAGATGGTTAAACAAACGTCTTTTTGCAGTTCTGTGTTGCTTACAATGTTATTGTTCATTATTACATTGAGGGTATTACGAAGGAAGTTATTACAGAAGGGCGAATTTGATTGGCTCAGTAACCTAATACTGCCCACTAAAAATGGTAATAAAGCTTTCCAAGCAATGTGTTGTTCAAAATATCATAATCCATCTAACTAACAAAACATTATTATTATAATCTTTTTCCTAAAATGATTGAACATCTATGAACATAAAATCAAATTTCGAATGTAAAGGTCCCACTTTACTATCGACCTTTATTTCTCGGTACAGATGTGCAAAACAATCAATATCATGTTCTTTCAGTATAGTGTGTTGCTTAAATTTTCTACCTGTGTGTTTGTGTCAATTAAATGTTTTGCGCAATATGTTTGCTCCACACTTATTCTGTCTATTTTATACTGTCTATTTGAATAAATTCTCTATTGCGATGCTTGTTGCGAAATATGTTGTTCGAACTGGATCCAAATAAGTCCACAAGTTCATTGATGTATACATACAGGGAATATAGTACAACAACCAAGGCATCAAGAGAAAGGAATTGCAATAAGCTTCAAGCCATCCTACTATTTTTCAGATTTTAACAAGTTTGGAAGCAAGAAATGAAAAACTAAAGAAAGATTTGGAGGCAGACATGAAACTGTTGAAGGTTCGTGCATCAATTTATGTCGTTATTACTGTATGTCTGAGACATATTCACCATTAAAGGAAATGTGAAATTTTGTAACAACTTAAAAGAATTCCTGATTATATTCCCTATATGTAACTGATTTTTCAATGTTCTGAGAATGGTCATTGAATTCTCTCATTGTCTTTAATGTGAGTTACTTTCTTTTCAGGAGCAAGTTAGTAGTTGTGAAAATTGTACAACAGCATTGTTGAATGGTCTGTATGAGAAATCTGAGAATAATGGAATTCAAAATGTTGAAGTTTCATCTCCTAAAGGTTCACTTTCATCGCCACTCTTGAAAGATGATGAAGAGGAACAGTTACGAAATTTAGAAACCGAGCTTATAAAAACAAAAGTTGCATTAGCTGAAGAAAAAAATAGAGGTGATGAACTTGAAATGAGACTACATAATATCGTTACATCAAACGAGAAACCATGGTACAAAAAAGTGACCATAAACAACAAACGATGATTTTTAAGCAATTTACCCAAACAAATTTTTTTGTTTCTGTTGTATCATATAATTCTTTTGTTTTCTTTGAAGTGAATGATACTTTATTTACCTTTTGATTTCCAAAAGCAATTTAATGAAATACAGGGAATGTTTATAATCTGCAAGAAACAAAGGTTGTCTTTCCTAAAAATTTGAATTTGTTGATAAAGATCTTTGTTTATTTCCCAAGGACAGCATTTTGTTTACTTTAGATGTTTACTTAAGATGTTTCTGTATATATATTTGCTTTTTATTTCCGTTCTTCATTTGGATTGAGGAGTATGCAGGGAAATAGTTTTGTGTTTGCAGTATGAAACTATCAAAAAGTAATCAAATGTCAAAGTGATTTTATGTTTTTAAGCTTTATAAGGATTTGTTTTTAACATTCTGTTTCAATTTCTTAAAACAGTTGGTAATCTTTTTCCATATTAATTTTCATAATATTCACAAATTGGATATTAAGAGAAATCCTTCTAAAGTCACAGAACAGTACATTGGAAAACGTTTGGTATTTCTATCATTAAGATGAAAACTATATTATATTTTGTCTGGTATATATGAAGAAATCAGACGTAACCATTATGATAACATTAGAAAGATAAAAAAGATATGTTTTGTAACAATAATAGTATTTTTTATTTCCAAATGTATATTTCTGTTTAAGAGTTGAATATTTAAAAATGTATGTTAAAATTTTCTTTTTTCAGTTTACTCTGTTTCATCCCCACTTAACATCAGTACTACTCATGGCCACACTTCTATCAACTTCTCACACTTCTTAAAACTCTCATTGTCTGAAATAAATTGAATAACGATGTTGAAATAATCATCAGAATCATTTCTACTAGATCTTCATGTCATCTGGTGTTTTGTTTGTGAACTTTTTTTCCGGCTCAATCTATGATGAGCCAAATTTAATTTGATAATATTATTGTTTATGGATTGATGTATGCACAAAAATATACAGCATGTCACGTACTGTCTGATTTTGAGGTTGGAATGAAGAAGTACTTTGAAGGATGAAATTCTTTTTTTCTTTACTTATTGTTTTTGTTTTGTTTTTTGTCTACAAACGAACGAACGAACGTGATAGTTCCAATTGTTATGATAATAAAAAAATTGCTTACTGTCAAATATTGAGATCATTTACTCAAGTACTCCCCACAAAATCAACACTGTAATCTGAAATGATTATTCTAATATCGAACTTTGATATTTTTCATAATGTTTACAACAACGCTTGACATACATGAGTTTTGCCTGCGCCTTTTCCTCTTTTCATGCAAAACAAACTTTCTAACTTCGTTCTTGAAACAACTGACAGCTTTCCCTTTTACTTTCACAAAAGAAGGGGATGGTGCAAAGTTTCATTTCAATAATTTTTTTCGGTAGCATTTCTTTCTTTTCTTTGTCACTATCAAAATCAAGTGCTCACTTATGCTCACGAGGTCAAAGTTCACTAATTAAAATTAAAATAACATTTGGCGATTTGGGATTTAAAAAGCTATTTCCTGATGTAAAATGAATAAACATGATTTTCTTTGCAATAAACATAATGACTTTGCATTTTTGTTGTTGTGAAAGATTAGAACCTCCAGACAGCTGTTATAACTGTAAAGTGTTTGCATGCTCCGACCACATGATACTACACATGATTGTGCATATAAAAACAAAATGAGTGATATAGTTCATTCATATCTTTTACACACTGAATTTTGACTTATCAACAGACATCTCATTTTTAGTGTGACTAATAATATTTTCATGTTAATAAAAGCAGTATATCAATTCTTTTTTTTTTTACTTTCTATAATTTTAATGTTGCACCATTTGTTTTTAGTTGTAAATAACATTTAACAATTAACAATTTCATGATGTCATATTACTAAAGGAAACAATGTTAGCATCCTGGTTGATGAAACATTCTCATTGTTCTAAAAGTTTGTTAAGGCTTCGATTTGTCTCGTCTATTAATTTCAACTTGCAGAAAAGTTTACCAAAGGAAAAATTAAGGTAAGCAACAGTAGAATATTTATTTTATTCTGCGTTTTTTTTCTGTGGTTTTGATGGGTAGCAATCTTAATTATGATCCGTGCATGTATGTTCTATAAGAACCAAAATGTCTTCTGCATTGTTGATGTCATATGTTTACATGCCATACTTAAAGTTAATACTCCTTCTTAGACATCAACATTAACCAATTATTTATTTTGTTTTAAGTATCTATCTTTGTATGACCAAACATAAATGACATGCGGTGTGAACCCAACTTTGTGGATTAAATTGAATTAATTGCATAGAATACAACTGTATACCATTAAGTTGCTTGAGATAATTAATTACTCTTGAAGACTGATTAATGATGATGAATGACTTACACTTTCAGCTTATTTTTAGGGTTTGATTTCCATTCATTTTCCATGCTATTCTTCAGGTTTAGGGAAAATAATGAAAGGCAAGATGTCGATAGCTCTGCTTGGAAGGGTCAATAGCATGAGAATAATGACATAAGCCTAATAATATCAGTAGGTCAAATTAACCATGCACCCTGAGCTGGTAATACAGGAATATAATTTACAGAGTGGTAGAGCAGAACTGAAGTCCCTAAATTTCTTTTCTTCAATGAAGTGCTTAAAATACCTACTATTTACTCAAATGTCCTTTTTTCCGTGTATTTTATTTGTTAAAGCGATAGCTTGATCTATTTTATTTTGGACTTTTCTTGCATTTGCGTGTGATAATCTCGACATCTAATAATGATTAAACCTGTGTAACCTCCCCTGGCACTATTTAAAATTAGAAAACTAAAATTAGGTGCATTTTCTTTTTTGGTGATTAAGATGAAATGTGTTTTTATTTGTTTTGTAAAGATAAAATAATATGATAATAAGTAAAAGCTCACACTCGAGACGAGGTATGGTCTTGGGAGAATGGGACACGTTTCACTCTTGTTATTGCTAATCAGCCAATCATGGCCACCTTCCATTCAATCATAAACATTTAACCATTTAATTTCACCTCTTCCAGATGCTCCTGCCAACCCTCCATTTTTGGTAACTTCTTAACAGTGATTACAGAATCGATACACAGGTTCAGTCAAATGTTCATTGTGTAACATAGAAAGAAATGATAGTGGAGAATTCATATATTTATGTATATTTATGAATTTTAGTACCTTTGCGTTTATGTAATCAATAGCATAAATCATCTATATTAGGGATGTTGATGAACCAGTAGCAGAACCAGAACCGAGTTACGACAGAAAAGAAAAGCTGCAAGAAGAAACAGTGGTTCACTATCCGAAGCCATTTAAATGTCAATATGGTCGTGTATTGCCTGAATTACATGTCAGTTATGAAGCATGGGGAAACTTGAATGAAGCCAAAACTAATACAGTTTTAATACAGCATGGTCTATCAGCCTCTCCACATGCAAGAAGCCATCTAGTAAGTATAGTAATATCATATCCAACCATGGATATCATACTAAACAGGTCATTTCAAGGGATCAGTTTTTTGGAAACATGGTATGTAATTATTTTGTAGACTTGGGATAACTCTGCACATGGTTGGTGGGAAAAGTTTATTGGTCCTGGACTTTCAATAGATACCAACAGATATTTTGTCATTTGTGTGAACTTTCTTGGAAGTTGTTATGGAACAACGTAAGTGTTTCAGATAGTTGTAAACGTAAGTGTTTCAGATAGTTGTAAACACTAAGTATGCAACAGGTACATTATTTGAATTACATTTCTGAAGTTTTGTTATAGGGGACCATCCAGTATCAATCCCGAAACTGGAAAGGCAAGTGGCATTGAAAACATTTTCACCCAATGTAGTTTTAATTAAAAAAACATCTCTTTAAACCACTACCCTTTGCTGTTGGAGTTATTCTAAATCTGTTCAAATCTCCCTGCAATCTGTAACTGCAGCAATTTATTTTAGATCTACTGACTTCCTTTTCTTATTTAGCCATATGGTGGTGATTTTCCAATTGTTTCTCTAGAAGATATGGTGAAAACACAATTTCTTCTTCTTCAGCTTCTCGGTATTCACCAGGTGTGAGGTTTGGTTTGATTTTTCAAATTGAAAATTTTATAGTATTTTATCTTCTCTATATTTTCATATCCATGTAACTTTCTGGTTGTTTCTAGTTGTCGCTGTGTTCAGATTTTTCTTTGTTTCAACCTTGTGTTCTGCATACCCCTTGTATGTTTCGTAATTTATTGTTCTCGGGCATCCTTATCAATTTTTTTCAAGTCCTTCACATGTATCTGATTATTTCTTCTCCATCATTTTATAGGTTTATGCTGTTGTTGGCTCATCGTTGGGTGGTCTAGCCTCTTTTCTCTCCGCTACATTATTTCCATCACAGATTGACAGGTACCACATATGTTTTTGTACCATCTTTGAATTTCTGGTGAAAAATGACACCAAAGTATGCATGGATCTGTGTCATCAGTTTTCGAGGGAAATTTCGTCCTTAAGTCTTGAGGAATTTGTGAGCCCAAAGAAGGAATTTAGTGAAATGCTCTTGATATTTCTTAGCTTCGTTCCTTGTATGTTTTCTTATAATGCTATAATTTGCATTTCTACGTATTCACACATTTGCCATTTGAGCTAAACTTCGAAATATGAAAGAATTTTGAAAACTTTGCTCCCTTGATTGTTGAAGTATCTCCTTGAATCTTCTTGAATCTCCTTGAATCTCCTTGAATCTTCTTGACAACCATAAGTTACTCTTTCTCATTTCCATTCTTAAGGTTCCGTTCTAAATTCTTTTTGAATTCCCTGTTGATTTTATCTGGAATGTCTTTTTATGTTGGCCAACCTGTTAAAAAGGATTACGATTGACAGTTTTCCTTCCCATCCTCCATCTCTTTAGAATTGTTAGTATATCAGGTGGTGGAAATTCACCGCCCACAGCTATTGCGTACAGATATTTACAACGTGTAGCCATGATGATGGATCCGAAATGGAATAACGGACATTACTATGATTCCGATTTTCCTCTGGATGGTGCAAAACTAGCAAGGTATAAATTTATTATGTCACAATGATACTTCAATGCAGTGTGGATTTCGGCTGTTGCTTAATTACTTTTATGGCATTTTTTAAATGGGTTTTTAGAAAAATTGCCACCCTAACATATCGAAGTGGACCCGAATGGGATCAACGATTTAAAACGATGAAAATCGATAAACCAGGCGTTGTGTTACCCAGATATCATGATACAGAATTCTTAATCGAAGACTACATTCGACATCAGGTAAACAATCTCAAAAAAAAATTTTCAGCTTCGAATGCCGTTTGTATGCTTCATTGGTTTTAAGGCGTACTTTGTTTTTCAGGGAGAAACATTCATTCCAAGAACAAAATATGATCCTAACAGCTTAATCTATTTGTCAAAGGTATATTCTAATATTACATATTTATTTATTTATTAATAAATATACTGATCCAACTCTTCGTGTAGCAACTTTCCGCGCCATCAGTCTTAAATGATGTTGTTATTTGACTTTTCACAGGCCATGGATATTTTTGACATTGGTGAAAATTACGATGATGGCCAAAGAGAGGCATTCTCGCATGTCAAATGCCCAACATTGGTATGTTAACAATTCATCTATTTCTTTTCTTCACTTTATCAGTTTTTCTTCTTAATGTTTTATTTTATTGGTTAGGTAATGGGTGCTTCTTCTGATATACTCTATCCAGCAACCAAACAAATAGAAGCTGCCAATCTCATAAGAGAAGGAGGTAAAACTGCTGACACAGCAAATTAAAACTTATTCGTTTGCGATAACTATGGTGTACTTGTGAATAGCTGTGATCTCTCAAACGCCAGAGTAGTCTAACGAAAATAACTGGTTGGAATCACAATGAAGCGCCGTTTTATTCAAAATTCTTGTTTGATTGAACCAAGCCATAATCTAGATCATGTAAAATATATCTTAATTTTGTATCTATTTCCTATTTCTTATTATTTCTTTTAACAGGCAATCCGGAAGTGACATTAAAAATTACAGAGGGACATTTTGGTCATGATACATTTCTACTGGATGTTGATGGCATGGGCAAACACATGAAGGTATAAATACACATATTTACAATGTTTATACTTTAGACAGGATATGCAATATGTTGACATACAAAATTGGACTATAATTGAATTTTGTTCCTTTTATTTTAGAAGTTCCTAGAAGCTTAATGGTTTCATTGTTTTCCACTGGATTTTATGTAATTAGTCTAACTTAGTGCTAAGGGAAGGGAACACAAATTGCGTTTGTCATACAAGGTGCTCATATTTCTTATTTATCACTTTCATCAACCGCTTATAAAGTGCTTTGTACATATGACATGCTACATCTTTACCTGGAGGATTCATTTATAAATTCATTCCAGAAAACTACCTAATCGGTGAATATTTGTCGGTGAAAAAGTTCAAGGGAAAAATAGGGCAATGTATTCGAGAAAGTTTCACCGTCGTAAGATTAAGGTTGGGATTTTCGAAACGCTAAAATATTTATATTTTGGCAATGGTTTTCAAATTGCAAACGATTTAGCCATTCATTCGGATGACATATATATAATTTTTATGATGAACTTTTATCTCATTTTCACAAATATTTTCACGTAAAAGCATCATTAGATCGTCTAACAATTTGAAAAAATCATTTTTAAGGTGTAAAATTTGTTTGGGTCAGTGAGTGTTAGGGTCAATCTGGATCTTCTAAACGTTTTTATAATATACTTATCATCGGAAATGTTCGATGCTTTTAAATAGTTAGATTGAACTTAGTTCATACAATCATGTTTTTCACACCTATATGCTTTTGTACATAAAAAGGGTACTCCGTTTTAAAGGTGATTCCCTCATCTTTTGATGAAGAAACGATTTGGTTTACATTCTATACACAAATATTATTTCACCACTTTATTGTTATTTTCACTTTATTTTTTTGGAGGATAGAATTTAATGCGCGTTTCTCTTGTTTCCAAGTTGTTCTTTTATCAATTTTTGCGTCGTCATATTGTTTTTCTTGGCTACTTATGATGTTATATTATGGACGAGTCATCAATCTTAACTTTAGTGTTTTTAAAAAACGGTTGAAAACGATGAAAGAGTTGTCATAGTTATATTTTTTGTTGTTCAAAATGGACACCTAATCACATACTCTTTCATTATTTCCAACAAGTTTTATTTTCGTGTGTTTGACGAAGATCTTTGTATTATATTGTTTAACTTGTAATTTTGTGTAGTTGTTGCAGTTCGGTATTTTCATAATCAACCTGTTGTTATGTTTGAATACAAAATCCTCAATTCTTCCGAACATCCCATCATAAACGGTACTGAAACACTTTCACTTTCATTTACTAATGTTACTTACAAAGTTACAAACATCCTCAAGTGTTGGCTGACCAATCATCTTTCGTTTTGAAATACCCCTCTATTTCTTTCTTTTGAACACACTTTTCACCTTTGATAGTTTTCCACTCTTTTCTTTTTTAACATCCGTCTCTTTATCAGTCTTTCCTTCTTCAGCTTCCTCTAAGTTCACATAGCCTCCGTCCTCACTTCCAGATGCATCGTCGGCTAATGTGTCAATCACTTTTAATATACGTCGAAGGTGAGTCATCAATTGTTCATAGTAGCTATGGAAACGATTTTAATTTAATATGTTTGTGAGATGAGGGGATAATAATTATGCGATGAAAAACATTACAGTCAGAGTTTGATCGAAGTTTCATCTAGCACCTTCCCTTCTAAATAAACCCATATAAATAGAATCTAGTCAGCAGTCGTTTATTTCAAGAGGAGCTAACGCAGTTGGACTTTCTAACCAAGCTTTCATGTTTTTGTAACCTAAGAGTGACAGGCATGTTGTAACTTGGTGCAGACACCTGAAAACAACACCTGGTACCTGATAGCGTTGTCGTAATCATGCAATGTGTGATGTAATGCGGCCAGACATGCACAAGATTTGAACAAACCGTCCGTGTCATTTAGCTCTGTTGCAATCTCGAACCTTTTCTTTTGATACTCAATCGCTTGATCGATATCCATCGTCATTTCATAAATGTTCGCGATGTTGTTGTACAAACGCCCTAGTGCAACTTTATTGTTCGCTTTCATTGCTATGTCTAGTGACAAGTTAAACCTTTCCAATGCTTTTGATAAATGATATTCATTCTTTTCCAATATTCCTTACAAAGAGAGAAACAGAAAAAAAATCACACGGTGCTATCTCCACTTCCTGGACATAATTGCAACGTTAGAATGAAACTGACTTCTAAGCGACAGGTTGGCTATATGCGGTGAAGTATGAAAAAAGTAGATACCGATATTGGCATGAGCCATTCTCTGAGCTTCTAAATCTTTGAATTGTTCACCCATATCCTGTTGAATGTTATAGTATTCTCGTGCAGTTACATAATCATCTAATTTGTAATATGCCAACCCTAGGTTGCCATATACTAAAATCTGTTCCTTTTCTGTTTTCGGATGCTGTTGTATATCACGCAAATGTTTATTAAGATATTTAATTTTGAGCTGGATAATCTCACGTTCGTCATTTTCGTAACGAAATGCTTTTGCATCGTTTTGGACTTTTTCGTACAAATTACGATTAACTTCAGCTAACAGCTTCCGAAAAGTCGCCATATTACACTTTCTTGCGAAGAATAACTTCAGAGTTATGAATTGAAATCGCTTGTAATGTTACATTCACACATAATGAAGTAAAGTTATATTCGACAACTTGTTTTTGCAAATAATTCATGAGCTTTTTGCATTCATTCGAAAATATTACTCGAATGGAAGCATATGTGTCTTCAATCACAAGTAACAACGAAATGAAAGTACAATCCTTTCCAAGAATATTCAAAACAAAAGTAACGAATTTTGAAAGAATTTCGATAAAAGTTACGGCTATACGCGTGTTGCGGATTATTCTGAAAATACAGTAATAGTGACTCAAACTCTCAAGGGACCGAGAAAAAAGTTCTAGATATCGATGAATTCAATATTTGAAATTTTTCAATTTTTACCTTATCATTGCATTGCATTTATCAGGCAAAGTCTCGACGATTAATCCTGACAAGCTGAGCTGCTTTTTTCCAAACGTGAACACAACAAAAAATTCCATAACTCAAAAACATTCGAAAAGAGAGGGGTAATGGTTTCTACGAACTGAATTTTGACAAAAAGTTCGAATGAAATGCGCTCTAGGGGACCGAAAAAGTGATTCCAGATAAAAATAGCAACAGAAAACAACTTCATCACCGTGTGGGTCCGAAATGCATATCGGTGAGGCCATCTTGTTTTTCGTGCAATAATAAGTTCGTGTGCTTTACACATGAAGTGACAAAAGCATGGTGGACTGTCTTGGTAAATCCAGTTCATAAACCCAGCAGCTAGAAGTAGAAGGATACGAATAGTTGGGATTCCTGGCTATTCCTGCTGGGGAGCCACATCAACGTGTACAGTCAGGTATAACCCTTAATTAAGTTATATTCTTAACTAGAAGGTTTGATATAACATTGAATCTTGAAAATCTCTTGTTTGAAATAAATGGAATATTACAGGAATATACCGCGTATGACTGCCTAAATCCGAACAGCCTTCCTTATTCCAAACGCATAAAAATACAAACCTGTCTGGTTAACAAAATATACATTCATACTCAACAAAATTTATTTGCAAGTTATCACCAGGCTAATAACTGACAGCAACACGTCCCCACCACCAGTCAGAGGGACAACTCCAAATTAGGCTTCAAAATTTGAAAATCCAAATAAAGCTTACTATGCCTAATTAGTCGTCTCAGAGATCCAAATTAGAAACATGGCTTCATCAAAACAGGAAGTACCATTTGCACGCTCCTTTTTGTATGCCTCCAAGTATATTTTGACAACACACATGCACGGCTGTTTCGATTGAAAATACCAACGGGAAAACAGAGATTTTCTACCTTACTTTACTATTTATCAAATATCTCGGGTTAGAAATAAGATTTTTAATTTCTGTAAAAAATTCTTGATCGCAAATTAAATTCTTTAAATGACTAACATAAATTTGTAAGATTTTCGCAAAAATTTGGGCCCAAAAATTAGGGTTTCTTGGGAAATTTACCCCAATACAAGGAAAAATCAACAGATTTCAACACTGAAAATTAAAAATTATTGGAGTTATTTAAGTTTTTTTGAAAGATTTTTGTACCCTACAACATATCCAGTGGTTAACAAGGTTCACCCATATGGGGGTCATGTTATTTTATTATTTAAATTTGCCCCAAAAATGTAAAATCAGGTACATTGCCCTGCAGAAGTCAACTTTTCTATGATTTTTTTGCATAATTGTTATGATGGTGATATGTAAATATGAAAAATTAATGTTTCTTTTAATAACATTAGTATTCGCCTCTTTAAAAAGGGGTCAATTAGTCCAATTGGGCCCGAAAATAGGTCAATCAGGTACTTCCCCCTGTAGAAGCCAACTGTGCTAGGATTTTTTTATATATATGTTATGAAGGTGGTATATAGATATTAAAAATAAATGTTCCTTTCAATTATATTAATCTTTACTTCCTAAAATGGGCTAAATTAGTCCAACTTGGCCCCAAAAAGGGTCAACCAAGTGCGTTACCCAGTAGAAGTCAATTTTTCTTCGTTTTTTTCTAATAAATGTAATGAAGGTGATATCTGGATGTGAAAAATAAATGTTTCTAATAACTACATGAGTAATTGCCTCTTCCAATGGTGTAAATTAGTCCAATTTGCCCAAAGGGAAATCAGGTCAATTCTCCTGACGAAGTCAACTTTTTATAATAATTTTATTTAAAGGTTATTACGGTAAGTATGTAAGTATGAAAAATAAATGTTCTATCCAATTAAATGAGTTATGCCATCCTTAAATGGAGTAAATTGGTCAAATTTGACTCGAAAAATGGGTCAATAAAGCACATTTGCCTGTAGAAAACAATATATTCCAGGACTTCCAGGACTCATGTGAAAAACATTTCCTTTCAATTACAGTTATTATACTTCTTAGCAAATAGGTAAGTTGGCCCCTACCCCCAAGCATCATTTAGGTATGTTCACACTGTTGGAGTCAGCATTTCTCAGAGTTTTTAGCAAATAGGGAAATGTAAAAAGAAAAGTGAAGATTTATTTTTATTAAAAAATTATCTCAACATTATGAAAATTAATATATACACATCAAAGTTTTAACTTTCAAACATTAAATATAATAATGAAAAATGAATAAATATATTAGATTCTGGTAGTGATTTCTAGAATACACTTCAGCAAGTTTTCATCATAAAATAACACAACAAAAATAATCTTTTGTTTGGTAGAAACATTGTGGCGATAAAACAATTACTTTAAGATCGGATCCAACAATGATTTTTATTTTAATTTCTGACAATATATTTCGATATTAATAATATCATCTTCAGGTCTAAAAGATAAAATAAAACCTGTTAAAAACAGTAAAAATCTAAAATCAAATTCATATTAACATTCATATATACATAGTTATATACAACACTCACGACGCCTTACAGAACCGACTGAAAATTAATTAAATTTTTATAACTAACGCACGGCTGCGATATTCGTCTTTTGTATTTAGAGATGGTTTTAATTCATTGATCATTAAGGCTTCCAAAGTCATTAAATGGAAGACAGATTTTGAATGCGGGTATAAAACCGATACATTATTCATTGATAATTCACAATTGCACTCTTTCAAATGTTTTCCCACTAGACTACTCATATGCTCCTTTATGCGGACGATCAAATGCCGGCTCGTTTGTCCGACATAGCACGAGTTACATCGTGGACACGTAATTTTATAGACCAAACCACTTTTGAAGCTATTTTCGACTTTCGGTTTCAATGTGGGCAAACTTGTTTTCAACTTTCTGATAGTAAAGATTACTTTACACGGGACATCCAGTTTCTTAAGAGAATGTTCGAATTTCTCAGAAACTTTTCCACGATATTGTATGAAAAGCATTTTCTTTTCCGATTCGGATTCCTCATCTACCGATTCTGCGGTACTTTCGACATCTTTCTCAATGATTTTTGATAATGTATTCGCAATAATTGGTTCAAAGTACGATGGTGGGTACTGATTCTTCTCGAGAATTTCTTTTCCTTTTGTTAAACTTTCGTGAAAACTTTTCCATGTACTGCAGGCTTGGTATATTCTATGGACCAGACCCGAGAGTACTGATCTCTTGTATTTTTGCGGTGCTAGAGCATGATAATTTAACGTAAGACCAGTGTCAGTTGGTTTTGTGTACCATTTCGATGTAAGCCCATCCGGTGTCCGTTTAATTAACATATCAAGGAAAGGTATCGAAGTATCGTGTTCTCGTTCAATCGTGAACTTTAGTGACGGATGAAGGCTGTTGATTTCGTGTAATTTGTTTTCGATCTTATTCGTGCTTATTTCTCTTAAAACGTCATCCATATATCTAGAATATAACTTCGCGTTGCCTTTTATTGTCGTGTCAAATTTACTCATCCATCCGTTTGCTAACTGTGGGGCTGGTGGACTCCCCATAGCCAAACCGTCAACTTGAATGTAGTAACCATCATGGGTAAGCATAAGAACATTGCAGCTACACAATTTAACTAATTCTTTGAACGTGTTCCTGTCCACAGGGGGCTTAACATATTTTCCTGAATAAAGCAAGTCTGTGCAATCATCAATTGCTTCATTCAATGGTACATTAGTGTATAGCGATTTGACGTCGAAACTCACTAGCTCTTCATTAGGATCAAGTTTAATTTCAGGTAACAAGGATGAAATCTTCTTTGTTGATGAATTGATATTACACTCATCAACCACTGAAAGCCATTTAGAAACTTGATTGGCGGTTTTGTAATAGGCGGATCCGGGCATTGATAACACTGGTCGCATTGGCATGCCATCTTTGTGTACTTTAGCTAAACCGTACAAACGAGGTGGTTGGCTTCCCTTTGGCTTTAGCTTATCATACAGTGTTTGACTAATTTTGCTGTTCTCGTATAAGTTCTTTAAAATTCCGGTTATTCTCTCCTCCTCTTTCAGAATAGGATGCTTTGCATTTTTTCGTTGTGGTATCCATTTCTCAAATTGGGGTAGATCAATTATCTCCTTCATTTTTTCATTATAACAATTACTTTTCATTATGCAAATACCTATCCCTTTGTCAAACGGAACAGCAACAAGTTCATTTTCTTTCAAATACCTCTTTGTCATTCGTAAATTTCTTGATGACTTTTGATTGTTACATTTCTTTACATACGCCAAAGTCTTAACATTGATATCAGTAATTATCTCCTCGTTAACTTTGTTTTTTCTACAGAACCTGATTAGGTCATCCAATTCTGAGAGAACATCATTTTTGTCGAATTTCTCAATCACTGCGCTCCTTGGACCCAGGGCTAATGTATCCATCACATATTTGGGCGGGTTCGCTTCAAGTTGATAGCAGATCACTGTATTGTCTACGTTGAATAACGGTTTTTCTTGTTCATTTGAAAGTCTAATCAATTTTTTATTCAATTTTCCTTTAAGATCACTTCTGAATTTACGAATATCTATTCTTGAGTGTAATATAACTGATGGTATGATTGCAGTATTGAATTTTTGTTTCAACTTATCCCTGTGTTCAGAAAGCTTTTTACTCACGGTTTGTTGTTCTCCTTTTGCTTTATAAAGTTCTTTCCTCAATAATCGTAGTTGGAAATCAGTCACTGCTCGATCATCAAAACAACCATTGGCAGGAATTCTGAACTTCAGGAACTTTGGGATGATGTTTGCATTTAGACAATCATCCAGAAATTTGATACGAAGGCTGTGATTTTATTTATGTGATTTATTTATGGATAATGTATCGGTTTTATACCCGCATTCAAAATCTGTCTTCCATTTAATGACTTTGGAAGCCTTAATGATCAATGAATTAAAACCATCTCTAAATACAAAAGACGAATATCGCAGCCGTGCGTTAGTAATAAAAATTTAATTAATTTTCAGTCGGTTCTGTAAGGCGTCGTGAGTGTTGTATATAACTATGTATATATGAATGTTAATATGAATTTGATTTTAGATTTTTACTGTTTTTAACAGGTTTTATTTTATCTTTTAGACCTGAAGATGATATTATTAATATCGAAATATATTGTCAGAAATTAAAATAAAAATCATTGTTGGATCCGATCTTAAAGTAAAAATAATCTTGTTTGTTGGAAACAATTTAAAGCGATTTTGGGAATGTTTGTCAATTTTTCTATGCTTCATATAAAAGTCATTCCATACACATAGTCATGCCATACAAACGATCACAAATGTCCATGCTTATCTTTAACTATTTCAAGTTCCATGAAGGAAGTGTATAATTTTGGTTTTCAGGCAATCTAAAAATAAACAAAGGCTCAATAATTTTCTCTGCATAATAAACTAATGTATCAATTTAAAGAACTCATCATCAGATAGTTGAATTAATAAATGATTACCTTTTTGTGTTCATGATAATTTCACGCGCAAATAAGATAATTCTTCTAGGATAAATATGTTTTCATAATCCTTCGCTACGCTACTACTCACCAACAAACAAACTTTCATAAACGTGATCGTTTGATTCAGGCATTAGGATTATAGAATCGCAATCGAACAATTCCTACAATTGGTTCCTTCTTGACTTCCCAGCGAGAACTCATTATGAAAATTAAAGGGTAGAGGCATGATCTGAGCTGCGAACACGGTTGATCCGAAACCTTCCGTGAATTTCATCGCCAAAATAAGTGGAAAAACAAGATTTTTCTTCCCTTCAAATGGTTGTCTGGACCGTGTTCGCACGGTAAACATTACTTTGACCCCCGTTGCATTCAAAACAGTCAACTTTAGGCGGGAAAACGTATGTTTAGTTTGGTTTATAGCGAGAAGAAATGATAGTACTTTTTGAGATTTTCCCGTTTGCGATGGTTTTCAGTGCAAAAGTGGGTAACTTTGAAAATTAATTACAACACTTTACGGTATGAAATTTTTCTTTTTAAAAACAAATCGTAATTACAATAAGATAGATCTTTCATATAAAAAAACCCGTTTTCTGATATCATGTTTACATTTTGAGTAAGGATACCATGAAAATTGAGTTTTTTTAAAATTTGATCTCAAAAATTCCATTGAATTCTGTTGAATTCGAATTTTTAAGAGTTGCTATTTCCACTTTGCAGTGCAACAAAACAGCCGTGCACGCTGGAATCAAAGCATCTAGCACAATTTTTCGATATACCCATGTATACAAAGCAAGTTATCTATAAAATTGTTGTTTTCTATTGTTTGGCGTTCAACCTATTTAAGCTTTAGTAGCTTTTATAGGGGTTTACAGTTCTTGCGAATAAATTGCGCAAATCAAGCAACTCAATCATGAGAATGTTGGAACAACATAGTTCACGCAACTCATTCGTGTGAATGTACAAAATTTGCTAATTAGCTAACTTTCTAGTCACTTCTGTTGATCAGAAAACAAAAATTTGTTGCAAATGGGCGAAGAAGTTTAAATTTTTTAACTTTTTTGCCGTACGCCAGCCACCACAAAAAATTTCTGTTTTTAAACTCTGCACATGCGCGCAATAGTGAATTCCTTTATTCCGTGGTAGAGGCCGCACTTTATGATGTAGTTTAATAGAACTAATTATAGTGTGAAAATCCAGCATTGAAAGCGGCCCAACTTTCGTTAGTGCTGGGCAAGCTAGACGCTATGGATTTTGCCATTCAACGCTCCCCTCGTTCATGAAATATTTGGTGTAAGTTTCCTGTATAACTTTAGCATTCTTAGGAGCTTTTCTCCCCACTTGTGGTACAACGCTAGAAATGGGAGCTTTTAAATTATGTAGGACATCCTACACAGGGCACTCATTGTTTTTTTGCACATGCTGAAAAACTATCAAAGAAGAAATTGAGAAAGAAGAAGAGGAGTTTCAAACAGAAAAGTATGAATTTATCAATCCTCCATCTAGGTTGAATTTGTCGAGATCTCGCACACAAAAGAGGGCTAGCCTGGTTAAGCGAACTGGTTTTATCTCTAATGCGCATGTGGAATTTGATTTTAAGAAATAAAACAATAAGATTTAATTTTACTATTGTTTAATTTTAAACAATAAAATATTACTTAGTCCGGTAAAGCAGCCAGCTCACATCATATAAATGTGATATGAAATTCATCTTGGCAAAGCGACCGGCCCACCTAGCCGTGATATAAAATAAATCGTGTTCATATGAAAAGCGGGCCAGCCCACTTAAGGGAGATATCCCACTTGTTTCTACATGAACATGCCAGTGATGGATTCTTAAGAAACAAACTTGCCGGCAATGCCAACACTTTATTCTTTTATTTTGAGCAATATATACTATTTAAATTGAATGATCAAAATTTTTACGGACCTATAACGTTCATTGAGCACTATTTTGAACGTTCTTTTCTATTATTTAATGAACACAGGGTGGCCACCACTCCTTAAAACTCCTAAAAATTCCTAAATTTCTGTCTTTATCCTAAAATCTCCTAAAACGTTTAGTACCTTTAGGGCGAAATTTCTCCCAAAGAATCATGGAAAAATCTCTTAAAGCAAGTATAATTTCTTTTTTGTAAAAACCTTTTTTTCATCAAATTGTAGAGAAATAAATTGTAGAGTGTAAAAATCTTTTTACATCAAATTGTGATATTCTATCCAATAAACTAAACATTGTGTATCAAATCTAATTATAAAGGTCATTTTTTGGGCAAAAAGTTCTTTTTCCAAAAATAATTTGGTATGATCAGTCTTCCCATTAAGACAGGCACGCACGCAAACATGATTTACCTGCGTGATTGATCAGGCAGAGCAGCATGTAAAGAAGCTATTACTATTCATTATTTACACACATGAAACTTTTTCGTCTATTTTTTAAGAATAGAGCTTAAGAAAAACTCTTATGTATAATAGATCGACCATAATTTTTTTCTAAAAAAAGAACAATAAATTAAGAACATTCAAAGGGAATTTCCCTTCTATTTAAAGTCTTCTGTAAGAAACAGGTTTTTCAGGCCTGGGGAGGAAAAATTACAGTGCCATGCGATGATCGCGTATCTTATTTTGCCAATGACGTGTGCTCAAAAATGCTCAGTTACACTGCCATGCTGTACGATTGACTCAAATATGTCTGTTCAAAGCCAACCTGTCGTCGTTGTAGCAAGGGAAATACAGAGGATCCCCAACCATGTGGTACTTAACTATTGCTGAGGAAGCTTGAATTGAATTGAGGGTTGAATTGTGCATCTCGTGATATGGGGATTGGATATATATCCCGCTCACGAATGGGAAGTAAACGCCAATCTTAAATGATTAGATAAATTGGTATAACTGTTTGGGGTTCACTGGCAGTTTAAAAATGTTAAAAAGTTTAAAAAAAGTATGTAGAATAGAATCATTCTATTCAATGAGTGTTAAATATTAACCTAATTGGCAAATACATTTAAAACTATATCCATCTTAAACAGCCTTTTATTTGCTATCAGATGATATATGTGTTTTTGAAAAAATGAAGTGTGGCTTTAATACGCGCTTTAAAAACTTATGCTCAAAGACGTCACACTCACCTTAAACTCTCCTAGAATCTCCTATTTGGAATGTCCAACCCTGGAACATTAACATCAACAAACAGCCGGCCTCAAGTGTGCAATATGTATGCAAAATATTTCTTATCGGAACAGGTGTACTTTGGGAAAACTTAAAGAAATGTTTTCTACAAGACTTTTCTTTTGATGATGTTTGCTATGAAAACAGCAGCTCAACCAAAAAAAAAACTGTCAAACCAAAAAAAAAACAATCCTCAGCATCAAAAATGTAAAGTAAAATGTATACATTGGATTAAAAATAAGAATCTTTTTCTTCATACAAAGTGAGGAAATTTCAGACATTTGTGTTAAGTTTCAAAGTGGATCTCAATCAAGTGGATTACAGAGATTACATTAAAAAATATATTTCCAAATGAGTTTTAGGCTTGACATGATACTTGTTATTACATGTTGATACATGTCGAGCTTGATTTTCATTCGGCAATGTGACATTTCAGGAGATTTCACACCAACAGAAGTTTTACTAAATTCAGAAGGCTGTATATTCCATTTGTGTTAGAAAATGTACTTATTATGCTTATGCAACTTCAAAACAAATATCATCAAGTTAGCCTTTTCTTGATCTATCTTAATGGTTTATTTTTTATAGAATAGTAAATGGTGTTGGTTGGTTTATTTGGAGAATGTCGGACTCTGATGAATCCGAAGTAGATGTTTGTTCAATTGATGACACTACTGCGTTGAATCTTCACACTGGTTTGACACTTGTCGCAGCGGAAACATATATCTCACAAAGAGTTGACGAGCCAGGTGGATGTTTAAATTTTCATTTCATATTGGCCTTGTGATCAATACAATTTTCAGGTTATTGAAATTTATTTTGATGGATTTATTTATTTACGGCAATTTAATTTTTGTATACCTTTAGCTTATCCTGTACCTTTGAGTCAGGAAGATCTTTTAACAAACAAGAAATCAAAAGAACAAGTTCAAGTAAAAGAAAATCATCATGATGGCTGTAAGCAGATGCAGCTCAAACATGTGGATAATGTTCAGAAAACTATCACCAAAAAATGTATTGTGAAAAATCACACCAACACTGAAGGAGCAAAAAATGCCATTCAAATGGAATTACGAACGAAAAGTGATCCCAAAGATGTTGAAAGTTTATTGGTGAAAACGAAACATATGCAAAAATCAAGAAACAAAAAGACAGATTTTGACGAGCATACAAGTGAGATTGAAGATATTGATAGCGAAGAAGAACAACTTGATACAGGGGCAAATAACATGCTAAATCAATTTCATTTTGAATCAGATCACATGGCTATTAAAAATAATCAGGAGTAAGTTCTATTTAGTTCACGTGAGTGCCACTGGGTTACTTGAGTGCCACTGGGTTACATGAGTGCCACTGGGTTACGTGAGTGCCACTGGGTTATAATCAGTGCTCTGTTTTTACAGTTGATTGAAGGTTTTGATAAAACATAGAATTTACTTTACTAATGCAACTTTTAAAAAGTTTGAAAAATGTTGAGCTTACTACTCATATGTAATTCTAATCCAAAATAATCATTTATTCATTTGTGATACAGCTTTCATCGAGTTCGGGCTTACAGTTTTTGCCCAAAAAAACAAGGGCGTAGTTTCAAGTCGGAAAGTTAACTCTTATTGAGCTACTTAAAGTTTATAATGCCTACCAATATGGATCTTCACAATAGATCCAACTCAACACTGCAGAAAATTCGGAAACTGTCACTTATGAATCATAAACGATCACACCTGAAATTTTCTCAAGCAAAATTGCATCCCTTAAAACATTTTTGACAAAACAAATAGCTGAAAAATGCGTCGATGCAAGGCCTTAGAGAAATGACATTAAGAAGGAAAGGGAACCTTGCCCTGAAAAAGGAAATTGGAAACCTTAAACACGAACTTAAGGTAAAATCAGATTTAATTCTTAACATTGGGAAGGATGTCATGAACCTCCAGCAGTACATTCGGAGGAATAATATTGAGATTACAGGTCCATTGATGTTAAAATAAGACCAGAGGACATTGAGGCGTGCCATTGCCTTAAATCTAAGAAAAGAATGATTGTTATGTTTACAAACCGAAAAATTGCTGAAAAAATGCATAAAAACAAAAAGAAACTTGCTTTGCCGATATACCGATGATGCCAATATATATAAGTTAAAGAAGCCTTAATAAAATATTATATTTGAATGATAATCTCTGCCCATATAATAGCTTTCTCTGAGAAAAATGCAAAAAAATTCATAGTGAACGATTGATAGATTGATGCTGGACTTACAATGGAATCATAAACATTGTTGTTGAAGAAAATGAACCGGTTATGAAAATTTACCCATCTCAAGCATTTGCAAAATATATTTCTGGGTTATGATTTTGAATCTAGATATTGAATGTTGGTTTTTAACTTGTTTTTTCTCTCATTCTGTTAAAAGTCACTTATATGTTTTTTAAAAAGTGGTGGATTTCTTCTTTGTTTTTTGGCCCAATGTTATACCCCTCGTTCTCTACTACCTAAATCACATTTGCTCTAAAAGCATAATGGTAGACCAAGATATTGCATTAACCGTAGCTCCTTGTGAAACTGCTGGCTGATAGTGAAAGGTAACAAAGGTCAAAACACCTGTTCTATCCGTGAAACACTATTTTCTAAGCCTATTTTCTGTAATATTTGTCCAAAATATTTGTAGCATTATGCTTGCCGATATGTAGCAAAATTCGATTATTTGCTTTCTTATTCAATAATATTCAATATTTCATTCAATAATTCATATTTTATTCAATAATTTATATTTCATTCAATTTATATATCATTCAATATTTAATATTTTATTCAATAATTCATTTTTCATTGAATATTTCATTTAATAAATTCCAGTATCACAACACTAACTATGGTGACAATCATAAATGTCTTATTGTCATGTTTATATAAGAAAAAACTTCAATATATAATGACCAGTCAATGGCTGAAGGGACAGTAGGAAATTGTCCCAGGATTATTGAATGAATAATATAGAATTATTGAATAAAAAAGCAAAAATTTGAATTTTGCTACATATCGGCAGGCATAGTCCATCCTAAATGTAACTTATTGAATTCTGAGGATTTTAATTACTAACTAATAAACTTACAACCCAAATGAAATCTGGTTCTGTTTAAAATGCTAAATGTGAAATTTTTCCATTTGGTCCATGCTCATCATTAACATTTATGGAGAACTTTTAACCTAACTTAATTCTGAAGCTCTATCGAAATCTATTAATAACACATCTTTTAATTATAATGGCAGCACCAATGACAGAGCCCTGAATAAAATAGATTGTAAAATATTTTGTCTCTGAAGAGTTTTAAGAGTTTCAAACCTATCCTTTTTTTCCTTTAAATGTAAACTCTCTTCCAAAACTCTCTTCCAATTATCATGAATTTTATCATCCGTAATAATAACTGAAACAACATTAAAATGGTAGGTATGGAAGAGATGATCATAATAAAATGAAATAAATTAGAAGGAACCATAATTTTAGCAAGAATTTTTGAATTTTTAGTTGAGTGAGAAACTATTAGGTGCTATTGGAACTAACTAACTTCTGGCATCTGGAAGCTTTGAAAATGCATTTCCTGACTTGAAAAGTATGAGAACCTCTAACTGCGTGACTTAAGATTCTCTCGAAGTTGTTGAAGTTTTACGAAATGAATTATGTCAGTATATAATACAAACAATTGGAAAGTTGTATCTATTGGGAAAATAACGTTATACATTATATCTCAGACTCTAGCTAATACCCAACAAATATAATGTATATATTTACTGTGGAAATAATAATTTCTCTTCATGAAGCTTTACATAATCATGACAAGGAGCTTGAAAAGCAAAGGCCAAATTTTGTCGAAATCAAAGATAATGTTTATGTTAACTGATATATTCTAAACAAACTAGCTGATATAATGTTATTTATGAGTTCAAGATTGTTAACAGACAACAAGTTTTTCCATAGGAAGTGAGATGAATTAGGTTGGTTTTTACGCATTTATTCCATAAGACAGGGTTTTGAAAAAACTTTTATTTTTTGCTTTGAATTTTACTTTAATTTTATATTTAGTTACCATATGTTATTAAAAACGTTGGCAGTTCTTCAAGCACAAAAAGTACAAGCTATCAAGGTGACAATCTTTTCTGACATCCTGTTTATTACTTTTCTATATATAAATTGGTATAATAATATTAATCATTTTTATTGTATTTTTCAGGATTTGGAAGAGCTTAAAAGAATGAAACAAGAAGCACTTGACAATCCACTCAAATTTGTACAAAATCTGCAGGAAAAAGTAAGAGTGTTATATAATGCTTTTTTAAAAATATTGTTTTCAGCAAATTATACTTTATACTAAAATAAATTTTATAATGATGCTGATACTGAAAACATTTTTGAGTACAACAGCTAATGCTTTGTTATTTGATAACCATAGAAACCTTTAAACTTCCCACAAAGGCAATCAATTGCGAAGGTTCCTGACATAAATTGGCTTCATTATATAGCAGCTTATAGTGGAGACAAGTATGTTCCACAAATAACTACACGAAAAGCAACCAAAACTACTGTCAAGTTTGAAGGTATTGCCGACTTTCATCATTATTTATGTGAGCAACATTTTTAGTTCTTTTTATGAGCAAGTATAAGCAGCAAAAGAGAATTTTTGGTGACATTTTTGCAAATAAGGTTGCCCTGGTAATAGTAATAAAACTGTGTATAGTTTGCTATGACACTATCCAAAAACCCAACACAACACAAAGAACACAACGAAATGTATATAGTAGCTACAATATGGAGCACAACAACATAAGATATGACAACACTGTCTAAGGACAGTTTTCTGTATTTCGATCTCGTTATAAATGTTATTGTTTCCTTTTCCTTTTCCTTTTTGAAGATATCATTTTTTTCATAGTGTCAATAATAGTCATGTTTTAAGTAGGTATAATACAGTCCAATTACTTCTGGGCACCAAGATTATTGCACCCAAAATCAGGAAAGTCTCGAAAAACAAGGACATTTAAGCTCTGTATGGAAAAACCAAAGAGTACACAAAATGCCCTGTCATTTAATTTCAATCATAGGATCTTAGGTAATTGTTTGTTTGCTGTAACCCAAGTCAACACCAGGGGAAAAAAATCAGCATTTTTGAAACATTTGGTGAATAAAATAACACTTTACTAACCCTTACGAACTGAGAGGAACTAAAAACTTACTACACCCTTGGGAGAACGATTCGAGAACACACCACATGTGTTCCTTGTTTTGGTTTGCTGCCATCTCTATGAGCTTATGCTGTCTAGATGTAATAATTCAGTTCCATCCAGCCTAACAACTTCCCCTTAAGTTTCACTGAAGTTTTTGAGTTTGAACGCTCAACTAAATTTACCAACAGTTGACTTTCCATTATTGATTTGAATATAATTGCAATGTTCAAAGATTTTAAAAAATGTTCAAAACATTCGATTTCACAATGTCATGCCTTCTGCAAATACAGTGTATTTTGCAGAATGAAATAAAACACGTGGCTCTCAACATGAAGTGTATAGAACTACTTGTTATCAAAAAACAAAAACAAAAGGAAAACATACAAAAACATTTGGGAGTCTAGAAGCATTGAAAGGTCGGAGGAGATCGGAAAATTTCATCTGTAAAAATTGTTTTTCTCTCCTTTATGATTTTACAGAGAAAAACATTTTAGAGTTGGGACAAATATTTACAGTTTTAAAGTTTGGTCGGGTTATTACAAACATCAATTATTTAAGGATGGCCTAATAGTCATGTTTTAGGTCAGGATAATACAGTCCAAATTTCATAGCTTCTTCTGGGCACCAAGATTATTATGCCCAAATTTAGGAAAGTCATGAAAAACAAGGACACTTAAGCTCCGTATGGAAAAAACAAAGAGTACACAACATGCCTTGTCATTCATTTTCAATTTTCTAGACGAGAGTCCGCTTGTGGAAGAAGTTGATGATGAGTTGATGAAGTAAGTTTTCAAAATAATTATTTCCTCATAATCTATATTATTCGATAAAAATGATGAGAGGAGCATTACATGAATGATCCACGAAATCAGTGTACTATTGGATTGATATTATTAGAACATTAAAAAGTAATTTGTATTTTAAAATTAACTGTTTCCATGGGGATTGTTTGTGAAGTTCTAAAAGTTTATCGAAGAAGTAGTGTAGTGTAGATTTAAATTTTCTCCCAACATTTTTTCTAAGCATTATTAATTCAAATTGAATATATCCAATAACAGTTCAAGGAAATTCAAGGAAAAAGAAACGACAATGATGCCTTTTTCGTATTTTAATTATTTGTTTGAAAAATTGATACAAAAATGGTTTCACATTTTGCATTGTTTCATCTGCTTTTTGTAGTGAGAATGTTCCAGTTGGTGCACCAAGCATAAAAAAATGCAAACTTGAAAGCAGCAATCCAACATTCAATCAAAAATGGACTACCGAAGAACAGGTAGAAAATACTTTCCAAAAAAAGTATGTGTGTGAGGAGTTCCTGTCATACAGGAAGATTATGTCGAGCATGTTTTTCAGTTATTTTGATTTTCTCAATTGCAGTTTTTAGATTTCTTAAAAATGTCTTGTTCAACTTGAATTTCAGGAAAAACTCGAAAAGTTGCTTATCCTTTATCCGCCGGAGGAAGTGGAAGCAAGACGGTGGGAAAAAATAGCGAAAGCTCTTGGTAATAGAACCCCGTTACAGGTAAATATTCAAGATGGAAATGTATCTTAGCAGAAAATATTGTTGATCGTATCATTAGCTTTTTGGTATTTCAGGTGTGTAGTCGAATTCAAAAATACTTTCTTAAATTGGCTAAAGCAAAATTGCCAATTCCTGGTCGAACACCGACAGGATCTTCCATGCTACAGGTTAAAAAAGTAAGTATTGGTGTGATTTTCAATTCATTTGTTAAAATGAGTGGATTTAAAAAAACACATAAACAAAACATTTTTTATTTATTTTAGAACAAAGTGAACCTGGTTAAATATAAGAACTCATCATTTTTCCCTTCTTGGAAGCCGACTGTCACCATGGATGACGATGACAGTGATGAAGAAAGTTTTGCTAAACCGCCAACAAATGATGACGAGATGGAAATATCTGTGAGTTTATTTGAGATTGTTTGTAATATCGTAAATAGTCTCAATATTATCAAGTTTGAAGGATTCCTGTATTTTTGAATGACTGATTACATCACATGACCGTTTTACAATCTAATCACAAGCTGGCATCTTCACTTCACAATTTTTAAGGACCAAAAATATTAATCCTTCTTTCATCATCATCATCATCATCATACCCTGACATTCGTTTTTTAGGTTCTCTTTTTTGTTGAGTATAATGTTTTTTTTCTTCATACTTTTGTAAAAATGGAGGAAAAACAAAGAGGAAACATCAGTGTGGTAGGTATGGCAGTGGTTTGCAACTGAAAAGAGAGAGAAATTATTTGGTGGACAAATTTTCGGGATTTTCACAAATTTGGCCAAAATTAAATCAACACAAAATTATAAAAAACTAGCTGCCCAGGTAAAACATTTTTACCAATTCAATTCAATTACCAATTCAGTTTGCAGTTTACCTGGCGGGTATATTAGAAAAAGAACTTGTGAATAAGAAACCCTGGTCCACATGGCACTACTTCTGGAATAACTTTATTAATGTTATCATAGATATAAACCTAATAAAATAACTGAAGCAAACATATAATCATACCTCCTTGTCTATTTGTAAGATACTCTTTATAAAGTTACTTTTAACTACTTTTAACTAATCTAACTTTATCATATGTTCTTGAGTATCTTTTGTTTTCTTTTTATTCTTCAACAAACAGAACTGTAAGTATTTGACACAATGCAATGGTTTCCCCCTATACTAATACGCATACGGATACAAAACTGTTGCCATTTGTCTCTTAAACAAATTTGAGGTTTGACGTTTTTCTCTTAGGACTCTTGACCAGGGCTTAAAACTCTTATAGTATTAATATATAGGCTAGTATTCCGGGTAAAAACATTTTACGGTTCCACTCTCAAGAAGGATATTGATAAGAAATATAAGAATACAACCTAAAAATGTTTTTTTTTATATTTTCCAATTATTGAGTGAAAGCATAAATTTATGTCTTTGCCTGGGATACCTGAATCGTAAAAAAATTATACCTGCTCAGGATTCAACCAAGGGTCATTCCACCATGAATTTATTAAATGATTTATCCCAATCACTTGTACCATGATGTAAAACCATGATTGGCACATTCATTCTTCTTGGTTATATATTGTGTTTTACTTAATTTTTTAATCTAAAAAGAAGGAAATCTTATAGAACAGAAGCAAGTACATGATCATTAAAAACAGAAAAAAATCTCTTAGAGTGTAAAATAGCACTAAGTAACTAAATATCATGTGCCCTGACATTTTTACTGTAGAACCAAGATAAGCACCTTGGTTTGAATTCAAAAGGGGGATTCCTAAACAACATATGTAAAGTCAGTAAACAAAAACAACAAACAGCAATAAATTAAAAGATATATGATAGGATGATATAGACACAGCAATGATCAATGTAGCTAAAGAGTGAAATGGAAAGATCTTGGTGGTCTCTCTCCTATACCCTCCTCCCTTTCCCACTAACAAAAGAAAAACAAACAATAAATCAGCAATAATTAAATGATATCATAGCTTAAAGGATGAAAGAAAATCCAAAAAAAGCTTGGGATGTGTTGTGGTCAGTTATAATTCTGTTGGCATGGTTAGTGATGTGGGTAGGAGTAGAAGGTAGAGGATAGGGATAAAACCACAACATCTCACTCCAAAATATCAACATAAACATGGCAATATATAATATATTGTTAGCCACGATAATTCTGCTAGCAGAAAACTCTCAAATTACACTCTCGTCAGAAATTACTTTCCACATTCTTGTAACTAATTATGCATACCCTATTATAAAAAAAAGAAAAAGAAACCAAAAGATAGATATGGTATGAGTATTATTACAGCTACACTAATCTATTATATATATTTCATTTCTGATAGAGAAATTCATAAGCAGTAAAATAAAATCGAAAATAAGATGCTGGCAGTAGGTAGAATAATAAAAAAGGCAGACATGATGGGGAGGAGGGAAAGCTTTAACTTTCTTGAAATCAGCCACAAATTTTGCTTGAATAATTACAAAAACAATAACACAGCAGCAATATAATATCTCAGTGTAGTACAACACAATTTAAAAAAATTTAGAAACCCTTGTTTCTTTGCTGCATCATACGACGGTTGGTAAACATAACAATACTTTCTCAATAACAATACTATTCTTCACTTTTGAAATAAAAACAAACAACAAATACACTTCTTCTTTCTTTTTTATCAAACAAAATGATCATTGAGAATATTTGAAACAAAAAACCATTGCATTGCATCCTCCTCCGTGGAGATTTTTCAGTGCCTCCTTTCACATACAACACTCTTTGACATGAAATAACCCATAAGGTGGAGTTAGGACTATTACTAATATGCAAAAGAAAAACGAACTTGCCCGTGCTGTTTCAAACTTACCTAGAGAAACTTGACCGACTGGTGGCCTTGTGGTAGAGTGCTCGCCTTCAGTGTGGGAGGTCAGGGTTCAAATCCTGGCCGAGTCATGCCAGTGGCTATAACAGTGTGAATCGATCCACTCAGCTTAGCACTCAGCTTGAGAGCGGGATTGATATCTAAGGGGGTTGTCTGGTTGAGCGGTTGAAGCATACTTGCGGCTTCCGTAGCCCAAATGGGGGCTTTAAATGCTCTGGGACCTCCTTTGCAGGACCCTCATTGATAACAGTTCTATCAGAACTGAAGAGGCCATCCTGGGTAAAAATAATAATAATTGTGAGAAACAGACCGTGAAAAATGGGCAACCTCACAAGCAAAAAATTTACCAAACTAAAAGTGGGATACACAACACGTATTATATATAAGAGATTATCTTTACTGTCATGTTGAAGTTTTTGAAAAACCCTAAGATAAAGAAATAAAGAATGACAAAATGTATGAAATATATATAAAAAATAAAATTTGCAAATATAAATCCACATCAAAATTTCTCTCAAGGTACTTTTTAATTTAGTTATAACACTGTATACAAAAGTCTGACTACTGTATAACACTGTTACACAAGCCTGAAAGACTTTCCCTTTACTTACTAAAGACAAACCTTAAGGCAGCAACTCCCTAAACTTTTAATCCTAGCTGTAACACTATCTTCTATGCCACACCTAGCTCCACCTGTATCAGCAAGGTAATAAATCTTAACAAAACATAATATCTAAAGGCTGTCTGTCACAATTCATTCAGGGTGGCCAGATCCTGGGAAATGCTGGAAACTCCTGGGGAACTGGAGATGGTCTTGGAAATCCTGGAAAACAAGCAATTTTCAATAAAATCCTGGGGAAATTATTATTGTTATTATTATTATTATTGTTGTTGTTGTTGTTGTTGTTGTTATTGTTATTGTTATTATTATTATTGTTGTTATTATTGTTATTGTTTATTTATTTATTTATTTAGTAAAGAAGGTACAAATCGCAGTCAGAGACTGATGTAGATCTACTGCAATAGTCCTTGAAAAAATAACACGTGTAGCACTTGATATAATAATGCTTTTAGTACCTTACAGACTATTTCTCTAAGGACTTTGTTAAGATGTTAGATTTGTTTTATGTCATTTCCATTAATCAGCCTAGTATTTTATGTTAGTAGTTTCTCAAAATTGTAGATGATAAACAGATTGGATCTAACAGTTTGATTTTATGTGCGTATTGGGCAAACACAGAATTTAAGATGTTCATGTTTATAAACAGGTTTGAAGGATTAAGCATAACTAGAAGCCCAGAGGCTTTAACAATTTCTGTCTCAGTCCTTGAGGAGGAAACCGAGTTCAAACTACTTTTAAGATCAGAAACTTTCGAAGGTTCCCGAAACTCGTAATGTGTCAATTAGGCCCGCCCTCTTTTAAATGCCCTGTTTTTTTAATTAAACCTTATGGCAATATTTTTGGCATGGAAATGTTCTATTTTTGTTTTAAGACAAACAACTTTACAGGAAAAAATAAAAAGTATGACCTAATTGAATGCTGTGGATCAAAATTGTTAACACCAATGGTGCTTATACATTAAACCGATACATTAAACAGGTGCAGAAGAGGACAGGTGCTAAACATTGTACAATAAGTTATAAAAAGTTTCTTTCAGTAATGATTGATTTGTTCAGATATGTTTTGAAATAAATCACTTACAAAAAAGATAGATGTAACTTAGATAACTGAATAATTCCTGATGAAATATATTTCCTATTTGTTGAATGAGATGAATCACAAATACCAAATAAACAAACTAAAATTAACAACAAAAAACTTTAAAAAGAAAAAAGAAAAAACTAATTTAGCAAAGAGGAAATTATTTCGTGAAGAAATATATTCTGCAAATCATTAAATTTGGACAAAAATATTTTTTTGGCCGAAATCCAATAAAGTTAAACAAAAATACCCTTATGTTTTGTCTCAGTTTTACTTCTCAGCGAATAAATTTTAGATTTACTGTTTCTTTGAGTATGTAAAATACAAAATTTGGATTTTCCGCCTTGTCGAACATTCGTTATGTCAAACTTTTTTTTTCCACTCCCATCGGAATTTGCCACTCCCATCGGAATTTGCCACTCCCACAGGAAACGGTTTGTTTACTGTGTTTTTATGCGAGAAGAACCTATCTGTATTAATAGGATGCATAAAATATCGGTAAATAATAATAATAAATGGTTTTAATACTTTCAGTTTCTCAATCTCTCAAATAATGAAACATATGTTTACTTTTGACAGGTGTGTTTTCAATTTCAGGATGATGAAAATATTCCCGATATATTGAAAGATTCTCTTGAGTATAGTGAACTTTTGGAACTGAAAAGAATGAAAAAGCAAATGCTGCAAAAGGATCAACAGGTATGTGGAATCAAATAATAGTTGTCTTCTCTTGTTTTTCTTTCACACTGTAATGTCACGTGTTATTTAGCGACACAGTTATGATGGACCTGTCATGCATACTGGATTTATGGTAGGAATTATATTTGTTCCCTAAACTCCTTGAATTCTTTTCAAGACATGTTTAAGTTTCGAAGCATGATTTCCAATATGTTTAAAATTCTCAGTTCTTATATCATCTTTAGTGTGATAATTGCAACATGGATCCTATCGTTGGTGTCAGGTGGCATTGCTCTGATTGCCCTCAGCTACAATCTTTGGACTTTTGCAACAATTGTTCTCAAAGGTAGACTACTTAACATAATTGTCAAAAAATAGATAAAATAATTGATACCGTAAATGCTAGAATAAATGCCTGGGGTGATTTTTACGGGGCGCTAATTCGAGATGGGCGCTTATAAAAAATCTTTTTTGGTCATATAATAACCGTTGTTGGAAAAAAAAGAAGTTAGACTTGTCACTGACAAATACAGCACAAGGCGACGAATAAAGAAATGATACTGTTCTTAATAATGGGCCACTTGAAAGGAAAGAAAAGGTTAAACATTCTGAACTGAACGACTTTAAGAAGAAAGCTGTTTTTCGAATTAACACTTGTTTCTTCTATTTTACCTTTAACTCTAATTTTATATTCAAATAACCACCACGGCCGCTTATTCGAGAAGGGCGCTTATAAAAAAAATATTCAAATGAAGTGGGGGGGGGGGGGGGGGGGGGTGGCACGCTTATTCAAGCATTTTCAGTATTGTACTTGCAGGTAATCTGGGAAAAGATTTTGGATTAAAATGTCTTAAATTTATTCATAATTATTATTTTTTAGTTCGTATACCAATGAGATACATGTGGCAACTCATCGATTGGTACCTGTTCACCAACCAACTGGTGTTTTTGATGATGATTATTTGTCTTTCGAACAAAAAAACAATTTCAAGTATAATTATCTGGACCCAAATTTTTTACCTAGTAACACCACAACATAATTTCATTTCTGGATTATATTGAAGAACGTATATTAATGCCTGCCGTTTCAAGTATCGATGGAGTTTTCTGTTGCCTACTCTTCTTTTGTACTTTTATTTCTGTTCCAAAGATTTTTATGTAATCAGAGTTATTTGTTTATTTATTTTGTAGTCAAGACTTTTTAATTAGTAAATATATTTGTATCTGTTAAAGATGTTCTTTTCTCTCAATTTGTCGTTATGTCAAAAAATATAAATTTGGCAGTTTCAATGATTTGTCAGAATATTTCTTAATTTGGTGTTATGAACATGTTTCTTATAACCTTAACCATAACTTGCTTGCATAGTTTTATTCTTTCTTTCTGATGCATTTGTGTTAATGCTTTTACAAAATCTATTTGCTTTTCTTTTGCACAGTTGTTATTTTGTTGTAATTTAATGAAATCCTGAACATGGAATATACATGAAAAGAAAAACAACATTAAAACACATAGTAAAAATAAGTATTTTAAATTATTAATTCATGTATAGATTTTTATCAATTTGAATATGACTGTTTCTGAATTAAAAGTACCTGTTAATACTCTATTATCCTTCCCTACCAAATCATTCGCAAAAAATAAATAATTTAAGTCAACTTTAAACTGATATTTTCGTAAAATTCTTTCTTATGAAAATATATTACAACACTAAATTTCTTGTATTGGAATTAATTTATGAAGAATATTCCTTCTAGTGTTATTATTGATTTGTAGGTAAGTAGAGAAATTCAGAATGCATTATTTGCTTTTTACTTTTCTTCTTTTTTTGGCATCGATAACTTTTATTCATCAAAATCTTTTCTTTATTTTAATCTTCGAGAGATTTCAGAATTTAATCTGTCAAGCATTTGTTAGACATTTGTTGAAACTGTTGAAATATGTCTTAATTATCATAGCACTTCCCAAAACGTTTATGTTATTTTCTGTTAATTTTTTAGTCCTTAAATCAACATGGCTGATGACTTAAAGAAGCCAGAACTGCCGCCAGTGGAACCTGGTTCAGCTGTGCGACCTTATGAAGAGATCTACCCTACCAATCATTTATTTGTACTAAGTCCATCAAATCCGTTTAGAAGAATATGCGTTACTATAAGTACATCTAAGGTATACCACTCTACCCATTGCCCTTCTAACAGTCAGATAGAAGGATGCGAGAACATTCATAAAATCAATCAAGTCATGAAATCATGTTCTGATTATTTTAGGTATTTGATTCATTCATTTTGTTAGCGATTGGTTTTAATTGTATCATGATGGCGATAGATGCTCCACTACCTGGTGGTGATAAATCTCTTATGAATGGGTTTATTGTAAGGTTATTTTTATGTAAATATTTGTTAAGAATAGTTACTATTAAGTTTATTGTAAATTATCTAAAAGACGTTTTTTTCCAATAATACTTTGACAATTCCTTTTTGGATCCCTCAAAAAATAATATCCTTCCTTGAACCCTACTTGAATCTTTTAAATAGTTTATTATTATTATTATTATTATTATTATTATTATTATGGAAAAGGTCATTGAAGGTGTTGCATAATTCTTGTGTTTTGATTTTTACCCAATGAGGAATACGACATGATTGTTGAATAATTTTAGGAAAAATTGGAGGTATATCTATTATTCATCTTTATTGGAGAAGCATGTTTCAAAATCATTTCCCAAGGCTTTTTATTGCACCCTGATGCATATTTACGAAGTGGCTGGAATTTACTTGATTTCACTGTTGTTGTCACTGGGTATGTCATACTTTTTTATTTTATTTTATTTTATTTTATTTTTATGTAAATGAAAATAAGGTAATTATTTGATTAAGCCCATTTTGATTCTTAAGGGTACACTTATTTTAGAGTTGCACTGAATGAAGATATAGGTCTAAAAATCATAGATAATATAAGTGAAAGATATTAAATATTATTTAAATAGCACGGGCTTGGAAACAATAAAAAACACAATATTAAGGCGAGCTTAGGGTTATCCAAATGCTGCATTCACAAACAGCTTGTCAACAAGGACAATAATGACAACATTACATCAACATGGACGTGAAATAATATCAACAAGGACTGCGTCAAACAGTTTCCAGGATGGATAAATACATCTGTAATAACTGACTAATTGTATTCTGTCAACAAGGACAGTCTAAAATATATCACTAAGAACAACGCATGTACTGAATAACCAAATCGTCAACCAGGATGACCGAGCACTGTCAACAAGGACAGAAATAAATGGTGAGGAGATGAGATGCAACATTCATACCACTGAATCATCGTTGATATGAAGATATCTGCGGTAAGTGTCGTTAGACCATTGACCATTGACCTGGATGACACTGAAGCCATTGGTGCATCAGCTTGATGAGACACAGTTTGTGACCGGATCTACCAATGTGAATGTTACAACTGGTAAGAAATGGATCTGTTTTGGATGCTGAGATGTGTACATAACTTGACCTGAGCTGGTAAACTGTAATGAAGCATTAAATTCTGAGAGAACAGACAAGTATACTCAGACGAACGGAGTCGCAGCATGCGCATGTGCATGTCCCTACCAAACTATTGCTACCCAAACAAGATGGTGGATTACACATAACACAGGGAGACAACACTCAAACTTAACCAATCGAAACATGACATGAATATTTTTAAGATCAAACTTTGATGTTTTTGCCTCATCTTTTGAAATTTCATTTTTTGTTTAAATTTGACAACATTTTCCAGTTTTCTGACTGAATCCAAGCTTCTATGGTTCACGTAGAGCTCCATTCATAATTGAATTTTCTAAGATGACTAAAGAACAATGTAAACTCCCACAATCACAAAATAATTTCAAGATTTATTTATATTATTTGACATTTATAACACTTTAATATCCTTGCTTTGTACTCCTAATGTAGTTTGGAAAAAGTTGCATATGTTTTTAACAATTTTCTTCCAAGTAATAATCACTTCATTTTTTAGTATTCTTGGTATGCCAGAAGTTGGTTTAGCAGGAGATGCAGGGCCTATGAAAGTCATTAAAGCTGCTAGGGTACTTCGACCTCTTAAACTTGTATCAGGAATACCGAGTATGTCCTTGATTGATCTTTTGTTGAAAATATCTGTTTGATTTGCTGTTCTTCTTTGTAAAATTGAAAATTTCTCTTATTTTAGGTTTGCAAGTTGTTATGAGTGCCATATTGAAATCCATGGCATCTCTACTGCAGATCTGTTTGCTCATTAGCTTTGTTATCGTTATGTATGGCATTGTGGGATTGTCTTTTTTAATCGGCAAATTTCATTTCACCTGTTTTTATAAAAATACAACAAGTGAGATTTTAAATTTTTGAATATCTGGAATTTTCAAATTTGAGTTTGCTCTAGTATAACTTGTGAAAATCATCTTACTTTCCAGTCATATATGAAGAGGGCTACTTATGCGGAAGTCGTGCATGTCCACCAGATCTTAATTTGGAATGTCGTGAATATTGGGGTGGTCCAAATGATGGCATCACAAGTTTTGATAATATTTTGATTGCATGTTTAACAGTGTTTGTTTGCATCACTTGCGAAGGATGGACAGATACCATGTACTACGTAAGCAAGACCAAACATTATGTTTATTGTCACTACCTGTTCCTTTGATCCGAAATTTCAAGGAATGCTCCTGGTTTCATGGTATGATATTTTCTTCTTTTTTGGCAGACATTTGATGTTACTGACGCAAGTGGCTATTATATGTGGCTTTACTACTACACATTAAACGTGATTGGTTCACAGTTTATGTTGAATTTGGTTTGTGGTGTACTTAGTGGGTAAGAGCGAGAACTTTTTTTTGGATTTGTCAATTCCATCCATATATTGGAATCTTGAATATAATACACATACTCTTAATTACCAGAAGGTTATATTGTGCAAAGCCTTGCATAACTATTATCTACGAGGTACGAGTTTTATCTCATAATTAGTAAAAATTTTCATTACTTTTCAGAGAATTTAGTAAAGAAAAGGAACGTGTAGAAAATCGCACAGCTTTTTTAAAAGAAAGAGCTGATGAAGCAGCCGCAGCAAGGGCAGCTGAAAATTATGAAGGTTGGATTACTGCTGGACAACTTGAAAAAGCAAAAGAAGACGAAGAAGCTTGTGAGTTCCATAATCTTGTTGAAGTGCATCAATATAAATACAAACGAGTGACATGATTTGAAATTGTTTATCTATACTTCTTGAATTTATTTCTTTATGACTTTAAATTGTTAACATTTTCTATTGTATCAATGTAATGGTTTTATAGTAAAGAAAGCTGCTGAGGAAGAAGGTGAGGAGGAGGGTGAATCTGTTCCACCACAGTGAGTTGAACCATTATTTTTTAATTTAATTCGGGTTTTATAATTGTTGATGAAAACATCGGTCTGCACTCAAAACTTACGTCTTTCATAAGTTTAAACATATTTGCCATTACTTGATTTTAGACTGGGATTCTTTCAACGGATAAAAATGAAAAATGATATTATCCGAGCAAAATTGAAACCAATTATGTTATCTCAAGCGGTTTATTGGCTGGTCATCTTTCTGGTCTTTTGTAATACTTTATCTGGAGCAATACAACATTATCGACAACCACAATGGATTTCTGATATTATTGGTAAGTATTTCGAACTAAAATTATTTGGCAACCAATTAAAGCTCTACAGCACCAGTTTGGAATTTATTTAATTTAATTGAGGACACACAGAAGGAGGCAACAGGATGGAAGAAGGAAGGAGGCTGACTCTGGCTTGTAAATATGTTTAAAATATTTTTGTTTTCTCTTTCAGCAATTTCGGACAACATTTTCCTGGTCTGCTTTTTCAGTGAAATGGCTTTAAAGTTATATGCATTGGGACCAGCCTTATATTTCCAGTCAAAATTTAATACTTTTGACTTTATGGTAAGAAACAAATCTTGATCTTCAAAATAGTCAGCATAATTGGAAGCATAATGTATATTAAGAAGGGTATAACTTCTGACATGATCTTCAGTGAAGCATGTAAGCTTGCGATTTGTCGTTTATAAAGCACTAGTGTGACATAATGAAATATTCTGTTTCCAAAAGTACGAAAGTAGCCGACATTTGTAAATTGATTGCAAAAAATTAAAATGGAAGATGGAAAATTCTAATTGCTTTGAGTGTGTTTGAGGACTGGTAACGACATGTTATTTAATCCCTTCTTGTAGAAAACTATTTTCCAAACTATTTTCCAAACTATTTCTACCAAAAAGATGTTTATGATAGGTTGTTATGGGTGGATTATGCAACTTAACTATGTCTAAATTATTTGGTATCAATTTGGGGATTCCTGTTCTTCGTCAATTGCGTTTAATGAGATTATTCAAATACACTCAGTATGTTGTCATTGTTAACTTGTCATTGTCAAAGTATTTTTTGATTTGCTCTCTTCCTGTAATGTTCATTTCAACGAAAACATTTTGGATGTTTTCTAGATATTGGGGTGCAATGAAAAATTTAGTAAAGTCAATTTTAGCAAGTATGGCATCCATTATGAGTTTGTTGGTGTTGTTGTTTTTATTTCTCATGATCTTCGCATTGCTTGGAATGCAATTATTTGGAGGGACGTAAGTACTATATATTGATGTTTATCCAGGGTTGCTTCTTCATCTCGGCTAGACAACCCCTAAGACATCCATTCCACCCTCAGGCTGATGCTAAGCTGAGTGGATCAATTCACACTGTTTTATATGGTTTTATCTGATAACTTTTGCAACACAACATAGTCTTAAAAAAACTAGAGATTAATTTAATTTTCTATAAATTTTACTTTCATTTTAATTTTATTACCATTCGGACTATCATATTGTCCCATCATTTCATTTCTCCACAAACAGATAAACTTGTGCTAATGTTCTCTTAAATTTATTACAATATGTCCGCAACCTTGTTATATGATAATCCTTTTTGCTATGGGTATTCACAGTTCTACCATTAATATTGTTATTTGGCAGGGGTCCTTTATGTAATGACTTTATGTAATTAAGTGTTGAAAATGGAAGCTTTCCCATAAATGCTCAGTTTCCAAGAACATTTTTTCATGATTTCCTTAATTAAAAATCATATTTTTTATTTTAGTTTTCGAAGTGAACAAAGAACTAATTTTAACGATTTCTTCAATGCAATGTTAGCAGTATTCCAGGTGGGCATGTTCATCAGTTGAATAAGTTTCTCCCTAATCTCTTTTTATACCTTGTTTGTTTGTTTGTTTGTTTGTTTGTTTGTTTGTTTGTTTGTTTGTTTGATTATTTTATTGTATCAGATTCAATGGATATATACTATTTGTTCCTTCTCTGATGGCATGAAAAGGTCTCCTTTAAAAATAAATTCTTCTCTTTTATCTAGATTATCACAGGTGAAGATTGGAACTTTGTAATGTATGAAGGTGTAGTTGCTTATGGTGGACCAAGAACGCCTAAAGGATTATCTGTATCATTATATTTTTTTGGAGTGACAGTTCTCGGAAATTGTATCTTTTCAAATGTGCTATACTGATGACATAATGTGAATAATATCACAATATTTTCTGATCAAGTTTCAACGTTTTTTCATTGAAAAAATAGAGTAAAATATTGTCAGTTTTTTTTGAATTTATTCTTAACTTAATATAAAGATGTCTTATTGAATGTGTTCTTGGCTATTGCTGTTGATAATTTGACGATGTCAGAAGAAGAGGAAGGAGATATAGCTGAGGAAGAACAGGCTCGTGAAGAACACATGCAGGAAGTTCATGAGAAATATGCTGCACCAGGACAAAAGTAAGTGTTATTTTTTTTAATCTTTATAACATCCTTTGTTTTACTTAACTTGCATACTTTACTGCACTGATGACGGACCTAGTTCAAAAAGCTTATGCATTTTTAAAAATAAATATGGTTTTATTCAGATAATCGTTTGTTTAAAATTTCAAAATAATTGTTGTACTTCCTTGCATAGAGTTGAGGTTGCTGAAGAAGCAACTAAAGAAGTTGTGGTACGTAAGCTTAGTTTGTCCCATTAAACTATTTGTTTCATTTTTTGTTGAGTTTCATTTTTATGGGATTATAATTTGTATCTTCATCATGCAGGAAAGAGAAGGGGTGTTAATTGGTGAATTTGATAAGAACGAAGAAGGTAAAATGAAATGATTTGATCCTTTGAAATAAACAAATGTGACCGTCCAAGGAAAGAAATCACATGAATTTTTTTTAATATGATCAGTATATTGATCATGATTATTGATAAATCACTCCATCACTAAATTTATGAATTTATGATATATAAATGAGGTGGTATATCGATCGTGATAAAATGGACAGACAAGTGAACCCCAAACATGAGGACTGAGTGTCAACACAAACTTGACTCTCTCAGTCTGTCATTACTGAAATAACTTTAGAAGTAAAGTTAAAACTAATTTAATCTCAAACTCTCATAGTTCTTTTTTCTCCTGAAATAAATGTTCTCACTCATTTTTCTAACACTTTCTTTTAAAGTCTCGAAGTAAAAATGACAAGACAGGAAAGTATACATTCTGCTATGAATTGTTGAAATGTTCAGAACGCAAAACTCTACTTGTGCATTTACCATGATACAAAAAGCATGTAAATTATGTCTATATTACAGTGATTTAATTTAATTTAATGGATGTTACCTGCAAAAATCATGAATGCCATTAAAGCTACATTTCCACTCTGGAAAGTGGCTGGTGAAGTATTAACATTTGCAGAAGTTTGAACATATAACATTTTTACTGAAGAAAGTTCATTCAATTATTTTTTAAAAGATAACTGTTCCCATTCCATTTTCAAGAATAGCAATCTGTCGAACATCTTAAAATAGAATGAATCAGTACATGTTTTCCTTTTTATGTACTACGCATATCACTCAACAAAGCAACTAATCAACATCCTCATCTCGTAGTTTTGCTAGTTCAGCGTTAACAAAAAAAAAACTTGATTAAACTTGCCATTACTCTTGATAATACTTATCCAAATTTAATGGAAATTGAAGGCGAGTAATGTACCGTATTACGATCGCATATTTTGTGCCGATACCAGTATCATTTGGAAAACAGGCTTATTCATTTTCACAATCCCGAAGTGAAACTGGCAATGTTATCGTTATATCCTCGTAGATAATGGTTGTACTGATGAATTTTAGATGTATTTTTTGCTCAAAAGTAAAACAAACTTCATTATTAGTATGAATACCTTTTGCGATCAGATCAGTAAAACTTACGTGATTGATCATTTGATTAAGCTTAGAGTGATTGTTATATCGAAAAAATAAGTGATCGCTATATTGATAAAACAGACTTTGATTACCAATATATCAATCACGGATCAATCAGTTGATAGAACATTCTATCGTCTAAAATACCAATATACTGATCAATTTACAAAAATATTTTCATGTGATTGTTTTCCCATGGACGGTTGTGCTGAGTTGTGTTTTTAATTTTGTTTATGTGTTTTGTTCACGTTTTTTGTTTACATGTTTCAGGTGGTACCAACCAGCCTGGTGAAAATTTCTTAGAAAATCTTAAAAATCCTGGACGTATGACAGGAAACATCCATCAATCAGCTGGCTCTACAATGCTTCAAGTTAATACCCTATTCATCCTTGCTCCAACAAACCCGTAAGTTTTTCATTGGTGTGATTAATTTTCAGAAAATCTTTTGTATATTATTATCAAAATATTTTTTCCAGAAATCTTTAGAATATGTCTGAACAACAGTGATTGAGGTTACCAAGGTTACTGAAAACGTAAACATCTATCTAAATGATCAAGAATAATTAAAATGAAAAGAATTGTTTGAAATTTTAAAAATTTTAAAAACAAATACAGATTCAAATCTGTTTAATAATAATAATAATGATGTTGCCCATCTTTTTTTGTAGCATACGAAAAGGTATTCATCTGGTTGTCTCATCAGCGTATTTTGATAATGTGATTCTGGCTTTGATTTTAATCAGTAGTGGTTTGCTTGCTTTGGAAGATGCAACGAATCCAAAGGCATCTGTGAATAATGTAAGTGGAAATACTGAATTTTAGTGACAAGTAACCATTTTGAATGTTTTCAACTAAGTTTTATGGCTGATACTTTCTTGCTTATTTTTTTTTTTATTATTATTCATTTAGTTGCTGAAATATTGTGATTTTGTGTTCACAGGAATTTTTGCAATGGAAGTTGTAGTAAAAGTAAGTTTTGATGGAGGAATTTAGATTTTATTTTTACATAAAGTTAAAGACGATAGATTTATTTAAGTACTGTAAGTGTCATGCTGGCTATCTGAATGACAATATTCAGGTAATCAAAACTGGAGCAGGATATGTAAACAGTTTTGTTTAACCGAAGATTGGTGTCCAGGAGGGCAGCATGACACTTTGAGTACTTAAGTAAACCAATCAATTTTTTTTGTGGATCAGAATTTATTATCACCATATTATTGAACCCTTTCATTATCGTCAAATCAATGAACTTTATTTTCGTAACTGTTTTGCAATTAAAAAAAAACTCGTGATAAATCCCATTCTGCTTTCACTTCTGACTTGAACGTACAAATCAAACAAGTTTTTACGTGGATCATGTAATCAATAATTTGGTTGAATTTTAGATTTTAAATTATGGTTTTGCTCTTCATCCTGGGTCATACTGTCGAGATAGTTGGAATTGTGCCGACATGTTTGTTGTCTGTTGTGCCATAACATCACTTGTTTTAAGGTCAGTCAATTAACTTCAACCTAACATTTCCTATTATGAGTTCATAATTATTTGAAGTGTATCAAATTCCTGTCTTTCAGCACAAATGAAAATGCTTCACCAACTGTGAAACAAATTGTCAAAATTTTACGTATTCTTCGTGTATTGAGACCTTTGAAATCAATTAACAAGTTACCAAAACTCAAAGTAAGTTGCAAGAGGGAATAAACCTTCACTTGTGTACTTTCATCAATAATTTTGTACATTTTTTAACAATTTTGCATTATTCTGTTTAGGCTGTGTTCCAATGTATGATATTTTCACTGAAAAACGTCTTCAACGTTCTCATCATCACACTACAATTTTTAATCATCTTTTCAGTAATGGGTGTGCAACTTTTTGCTGTAAGTGATAATATCCCTTTTTATGATGATCGTGTAAGGGTCAGAGATTTCCAGTTCTAACAGTATTCCGGATAAATTGCTCTAAATGCATGTATTTCCTTAAAAAAGTTCATGTAATATTTCACAAGATTTTACTTTATGCATTTCAAATTTTAATTCACGCAATTCACAGAATCCAAAGAGATTGGATGGCATGTTGGCTGTTTTTACGCCAGACTATTTTACACCCAATTTTGCACAATTGTTGTCATAAAAATCCAATGAATTTGTCAATAACACAGGTCAAGAACTTCCTTTCAAAGGCCCTCTGTATGCCTAATACGCTGTGAGGCCAACTGTGATGCTAAGAAGGGCCAGTGTTTCAACAACAAATCTGGCTCAGCCCTTGAGATATTTCCAAGACCAGATTTTGTTTGTAAGCACTTAGAAATATGCATGAACTACCATAAAGAAATGTGTGAACCCTCTAGAAATGTGAAACATCTGAAATCAAATGGTGGCCATTAGAGGCCATCATACCTTTTCTAGATTTTGCCTTAATACTTTTGAGTTTCTTGTTATCTTATGGAATCAAAATGTTTATTGATTTTCAGGGAAAACTTTATTATTGCACCGATCCATCCAAAGAATGGGAAGATGACTGCCAGTAAAAAAACAATTTATTCCTTTTTGTAAAACAAAAACTTTCTATGAATACTATTTCTTATCATTTGTTTTTTAGGGGAACATTCATTAGTTTTGAAAATGACAATTACAACCGGGCAATGGTAATCTCTTAAATTACTTGATATAATATTGATGAGTTTTTTTTTATATGGTTGAGCCTTTCTGAAACAGTTAGAAATTTAGAATAGATTAGTTATCTAGAGAATTATAGGCTTAGGGAAATTATCATAATTTTTATTCTTTGTTATTTAGGAGGAAGAAAGACAATGGCTAGTTTATGATTTCAATTTTGATAACATGGCGAATGCAATGGTTTCATTGTTTACATCTTCAACAGGTGAAGGATGGCCAGCGTAAGTTTCAATTTGTTGATTGGGTTTAAATTTCTTGTATAAACATTTCCATCTTAAAGTTACATGCGTTTGTGACATGAGTACATGAATAATAGTGGAATATTTTGGTGAATTTTCCCTTATTGTGTCCTTTGTAATAGTGAATCCTTTTTTTAGTGTGATGCAGACTGGTATCGATAGTCAAGCAGAGAGTCAAGGACCTGTCATCAACAGCAAAATCTGGATAGCACTTTACTTTGTCATTTTTGTCATCATCTTTTCGTTTTTTTTTATTAATGTATTTGTGGGTATGATCATTTTAACATTTCAAGATCAGGCTGCTAAAGAAGTTGGGGGCGAACTTGATCGAAATTGTGTAAGTTAAAGTTGTTGTAAAATTTACGATTAGAGAATTGTCTTGATAATAATTTCATGTTCTGTTTTCTATAAAGAGGAATAGTTTGCAATTTGCAATGACATCAAAGCCCACGCCACGTCACATGCCTGAAGATGTAAAAAGTTGGCAGTACAAAGCTTGGGCATTAGTTGAATCAACTGTTTGGGAGTTAACTGTAATGGCATTGATCTCCTTGAACACTTTAGTTTTGATGGTAGAGGTATGTCGCCTGAATAAGAAATGTTCTCTTCACCAACGATCTAATCAGAAAATTGGTTTGTTTGTTCAATAAAAATTCCATCATATTTCCTGTTTACTTGTTAAAATTACATGAAAATTGACTGGCACTTCATTATCCTGATAAAACGCAATTTTAATATTTTTGTTGATGATACAGACACTTGTTTATTTATTTATCATTTTGAATTTCATTTTAGTTTCATGATCAACCAAAACCATACGAGAATATTCTTGGAGAAATCAACCAGGCGTTCACGTTTATATTTACTTTCGAGTTTTCAGTCAAGTTATTTGCTTTCGGTTGTGTGAGTACATGATATTCAGAAGATGACATGACACTTCATTTCTTTTTATGTGATTTTTTGAACTGTATATAAAAATTTACTTTAGAATTACTTTAGTGATGGTTGGAATAACTTCGATATGCTCATTGTACTTGGAAGTATAATGGATTTTATGATCAAAAAAGTTTTACCGCCAGGAACAATAGATTTTGATCCTGGAATTTTCCGGCTCTTTCGAGCAGCTCGACTCGTGAAACTCTTACGAAGAAGCAGATCATTACGTATATTGCTGTGGACTTTTCTACAGTCATTTAAAGTAAGTAACATTTTATATCATACAATAAACTTGGACATTGGCTTGCTGTTATTTTAGCCCAAATCTGACTGTGATGAAAGATTTTGAAATCTGACTGCGATGAAAGATTTTCTTCTATAAAACTCCTATATATTTTATATCCTGTGATATCAAAAACAACAGCAACAAAGTGAATCAGTGAATTCTGCATGCCTACAGAGTTGAGATTTTCTACATTTTTGCCTCCTTGTCTGAACAAAAAATCTGACGAACGATTAGCAAAATTCGCGAAATTAAATTTCCACCAAATATTTCATACCTTATTTACCTTAAGAATAGAGAAGTGGAATTGTGTCATGATTTCGTAATTTTTTTCATAGGCTCTTCCATATGTTGGAATGTTGATCTTCTTGTTATTCTTTGTTTATGGGATTGTTGGTGTTCAGGTAAATACACCAGTCAGCTTCCAATCGTCTAATAAACATTCTCCTGTATTTCTGTATCTCAATGTTTTAGTCTGTGTTCAGGTCAGTAATGTTTTAGTCAATGTTTTAAATTATTTATTTGGAAAATTTTAAGAATCAATCAATTATTTTCCAGATATTTGCATTGATTTCAATTGACAATGCAGATGAACCCTGGGCACAAATCAATAGAAATAATCATTTTCGGTCATACTTTGCAGCTACTCAAGTCCTGTTCAGGTAGGTATACAAATCAATGTATTCAGCTTGATAATTAAAATGGTTCAGGAAAATATATTTCTGATTAATCCTATAGAGTTGCTACTGGTGAAAACTGGCCAAATATCATGTTGGCATGTACAAACCAAGCCAAGTGTGATTTTTCACTTCCAGCAGTAGAGGAAGGCACTGTTACTTGTGGAACGGATGTGGCATACTTATATTTCATATCTTTTGTGTTCTTCTGTTCATTTCTTGTAAGTTATTATTAAAAAGTTTTTGCAGTTTGTATTTTTGAAAAGAATACATGTTTTATTTTTCCAGCATTTGAGATCTTCTGTTTCATTGAGCAAACACAAAATGTTTTTTTTCTTTTGTTAGATGCTGAATTTATTTATTGCTGTCATTATGGATAACTTTGCATTCTTAACAGAAGATTCAAGTATTCTTGGTCCACATCATCTTGATGAATTTGTAACAGTTTGGTCAGATTTCGACCCGAGGGCTACGTAAGAATATTATTTGCCATCATCATCTTTCATTTTCTGATCTTGAATTACGAACTAATAAATATATTGTTTTAAATATTTTGTGACAAGAGACTGGTGCTTAGGTTGCCATTTTCACTCTTAAATGTTTTGATATGGGAAGAATATGCTTATCAGCTTTTAATAATGAAATTGTTGAATCGTTTATGTTATTGAAGTGGGCGTATCAAACACACAGAAGTTTGTGAATTATTACGACAGATGTTACCACCAGTTGGTCTGGGTTTAAAATGTCCCAAAATTGTTGCTTACAAGGTATTTAGTCTGTTCTTGAAGCAGTAGTTTAAAATCAAGTTAAATAGATATAATAATTTTTATTTTTTTCATTACAGCGATTGGTTCAAATGAATATGACTCTTTTTAAAGATAACACTGTGGACTACACAGCAACATTTTTTGCTCTTGTTAGAACTGGTTTGAAAATTTACACCGAAAATGGTAGGTGAATTGGAAGAAGAAAAAAAATTATTTACGACTTTAGTATAGCGTGTAAAATGTTTTTACAGGTTCATTTTCTCCATGAGTTACCACCCACCACCCATGATCTTGCACTCTCAAAATAGAGCCAATATGGACCCCAAGTGACATCCGTTATTCCCATTGGTTATCAAGATATTTGACCCTGAAAATTGCGTTTAATTTGGGGTGCAATGCAATGTACCATCTGACGTCAAACTCCTTTTATAATACTAATATCGCTATTAAACTCGCAACTCAGTTACACACGATCTAAAAATGTCACTACGTTTTCCATACAAACATTTTGTTCCCAGTCCTTTTATTCACCCTGACCAAACTAAAAAGTGGATGCACACCTCGCTATTAGTATATAGACTAGTATCCCGGGTAAAAACATTTTACCGGTTCACTTTCCCCATGAGTTACCACCATCCCATGATTTTTCTATCAATATAGGGGTGACCCAAAATAAAATCACACAATTCAAAAGGATAAGTAGTACCACGCTATAGAGCTCGAAATGCTGGTCAAAAAAATGTATGGGATCGTCTGTGTACGACGTGCCGTTACGGAGATATTGTAGATCAAAGAATTTGATTACGCCACACCCGTCCCCAAAAAGTTTTAGACCCAATTTTTTTTCGTCACCCTTTTGCCAAATTATCGCGGACCCCAAAAACGTCAGTTATCCCCATTGGTTCTCGAGATATTTGACCCTAAACGTCGCGTTCCTTTGGGGGTGCAATGCAATGTCCCCCGTGCCAAAAAATTCATGTCTCGTCATTTGCTACTACCAATATACTAATACTGAAAAAACACTTCTCGCAGCAGCGTGGTTTTACGCGCTCCTCGTGAGAAAATGACTGTGAAATTTTTCTAAATGTATCACTCTCTAAAATAAAAGTGGTATGCACACTCGCTATTAGTAAAGAAGATAGTTGTTGCTCATAAATTTCTGTGTAATTGTGTAATTTCTAGCCAATCTGAAGAGTAATGACCAAGCCTTACGAAAAATGTTAAAAGAAACATGGCCATCCATATCTAAACGGACTCTAGATATAGTGATTCCACGAACTCCAAGAGGTAGGAGGATTACTAGTTTATTTTTGTTTCCATTGTTATCAAGAATTTAAACCATGGAAAGACTAAATCTGTATTATGTTTCAGATTCTAAACACATGACTGTAGGGAAGATATATGCTGCAAAACTGATATGGGAAAATTACAAAAACATGAAAAAAATGGGCCAGCGAAGGAAATCGATATACCCGGTAACACTTTCCTTTCTACTGTTTGACTTATCTTGCCAAAATATTTTTGCCCCCACCTCAAATTCTCCATGGAAGAAGCATATATAGTGGGCATATAAGTTCATATTGATAATTTTTATTATTTTCATTGTGTAGGATGTTGCAGATGAGATTCAAGAAAATACCACTGAGGTATAATGACATACTGCGGTTAGTTGGTGCATATGTCACTCACATTCATTAGGAATCTATCAAAGCCATATCCATCATTAATATAGAACACATGTTACCATAAGTACATAAACACCTTATTCCATGCACACATTTCTTCACACGCAATTCAATCTGTAATGTGAAATACTTCTGAAATACTTCTGTTGCCAACTAATTTTAAATAAATACATTATTTGGATTCTACTTGGAATTTTTTTAATTAAGTTCATATTTTATTTAGGCACTTCCAGAGGTGGTAGATGTGCAGAAAGCTCCCTCTTTACCAAGGCCATCTCTCCCAAAACTTACTAACTTGCCAAAGTCGCCATCACTGCCAAGGCCCTCCCTATCCAAACTTCCTGATATACCTGAAGCTGTGAAACCCCCAACAGCCGAGTCAGCAGGTCGTGGAACTGAATCAACTGCCTTATCTGAACACAGTGAAACTGATAAGCAACAAATTGCATTGGCCATTCGCTCGGGGAAAGATCCCTACCAGTTACTTGGACTGGAAGGTAACAAACAAATGTCCGATGAATGGTGTTAGACATGTTTTTAACATGCAGAAAAACTTTATGTAGCATTTATTCTCTAAACTGTTGTACACAACATGATAGAACTAATGTTTTTAACATTTATAATTGACAACTTAATGGAGAACTGACATTTTATATGATTGTAAGCTATCACATTATATTTGTAATAATAAAATATATTTATCTAAGAAATCATGTGTTGTAATTTAATCTAAGAACCATGAGCCAAATAGTAGCAGTGTCCATGGTGGAACATCTGTGTTGGATTTACTCTGAAAAAAAATTAACAAAATTAGGTACCTATTACATAATCTTTCTAAACATGATTTTCTTTAACATGAGAATGCCATATGGAAATTCAAAAATTTCACAATACATGCTGAAAATTGAAGTGTCAGAACCCAAAATCAGTTGATTGTAGATTTACCATCACTTTTATGTGGAAAAAATGGCACTGTTTTCAAGGTATGTAAAATTCTGGCAAAAGCCAACTCGTAAAAATAATCATTAATTGGTTGCCAAGCCACCTTCCTAATCAAAGGATATAAAGCTTACTCAGTTTCCACCAGTAGCATTTTTTTTTAATTTTCCACTGAATTTCTCATGCAAAATTTTAATTGCCCACTGCAAGAATATTAGTGAAAAAAGTGGGGAATCAAATCATTTCGAATGAAGGTTAACAAAAGTTGAATTTACTGATAGGACAAAATAATGATGCGAAGTGAGAGGAAGTTTATCAGGATGACATGCTGTTCTTTTGCTGATTGAATATTATTTTGAAACTCATAAATAATTGATAAATGGATGAGCTTATCGGTTTGTTCATTAAACTTATCTGAATCGATATTCATTCACATCATCATTGTGATTATTAATAAATTTATAATTTTTCAAAACTTATCAAACAGGCCTTGCTATATTAATAAAGTCAAGGTTGTGATGATTTGAATTATATATCCAAAAATGTATTGTAAATGGTTTCATTTACGAACTTTTAATTGTTTCAAAATATGAAGTTTCAGGTATTCTCAACATTCTTTCTAAGATCTTTAATTTCTACTTGGTCATATCTGGGAAATGTTTAATTATGCTTTATAAGAAATTTCAAAAGATTCCCATTTATTATCCATCAAATATCTGCTACTTTTTCACTTTGAGGCTGGTTAACTATGGGTAACAAAAAAGCTCCGAAAGAACCTGTTGCAGCGGTACGTCCATATAAGGAGATTTATCCAACAAATCATCTTTTTATCTTAAGTCCTGGAAATCCTATTCGAATATTGTGTGTAGCAATCAGCACATCTAAGGTAAATCTTAAATTTATTGTTGTATGTTTAATTACATTTGATTACCTTAAGGACAGAAATTTTTGTGATTGCAGAATTTATTTTGGCCCCAAATCGTTAAATTTAATTATTAACTGAACAGAACGACATCAATTTCATCACCACGTCATTTAAGATGGTAAAGCAAAAAGAAAATTTTGTATGTTGTGGTTGGAAAGTAATTTTTTGAATCTATCTTGTATCTGCACTGCTAAAAAGGAGAATTACTACTACTGATAATAATAAAAATATTTTTGACCTTTCAACCACAACAATTTGTTCCGTGAACATTTCTGTCTTTAGGTATGTGTTTTCGAATCCATAACTCTGATTCTAAAGATAGCATGATTCTTGTTTTCAGATATTTGACACACTTATTTTACTTGCGATTGGTGTGAATTGTGTCATGATGGCGATAGATTCACCCCTTCCCCGTGATGATAAGTCTGCCTTAAGTGGTGAAATAGTAAGTAACTTGCAGCTGTTCACATAACAGCAATATATAATTGAATGACAGATTTGTCATTAGCAGTAAAAACATCCTGTCTGATTGGTTTAAAGGCAGTGCATATTGCTTTTATCAGTGCAATAAAATGTATTTTTTTAAATATGGTGCAATATCAAAAACAATCGTGGTCCAACATGCAAAGTTGAAATCGGGTTTTGAAAATATAACCATAATAATGATTGCATGTATGATTCAATGAACAATCATGTTCTAAAAACTATTACAATTTGAACCTTTTAAAAAAAAAAAATGTTTTTGAACATCGAACCATCAGAAAAATAAAAACAAAACAAGAACTTGTTAGATGGTAACCCATGTTAATCTGTTTATTTTCTGTTTATTCAGGAAAAGTTGGAAATTTATTTGCTTGGGATTTTTATTGGCGAAGCTGCTTTCAAAATTGTAACCCAAGGATTTCTATTGCATCCAGATGCATATTTAAGAAATGGGTGGAATCTTTTGGATTTCACTGTTGTTGTAACTGGGTATGGCATCTGTTTTTGTCTTTCAATCCTCAACTTTAACATGATATGAACCTCAACAATTGATAATTTTTTAGTATACTTGGTATGCCAGAAGTTGGTTTAGCAGGAGATGCAGGGCCTATGAAAGTCATTAAAGCTGCTAGGGTACTTCGACCTCTTAAACTTGTATCAGGAATACCGAGTATGTCCTTGATTGATCTTTTGTTGAAAATATCTGTTTGGTTTGCTGTTCTTCTTTGTAAAATTGAAAAATTTCTTTTATTATAGGTTTGCAAGTTGTTATGAGTGCCATATTGAAATCCATGGCATCTCTACTGCAGATCTGTTTACTCATTGGCTTTGTTATTGTTATGTATGCCATTGTGGGATTGTCTTTTTTAATTGGCAAATTTCATTTCACTTGCTTTTATAAAAATTCTACAGGTAAGAATTTAGAGTGAGATACTTTGCTGTTGTCCGAAATACATCCGTTCATCTGCGTATGTCTGCATTGCTTTTACAATAGCTTTCTTTACCTCCTTGTTTTTCATTTTAGTTATTTATAAACATGGTTACCTGTGTGGCAGTCGTGCATGTCCACCAGATCTTAATTTGGAATGTCGCGAATATTGGGGTGGTCCAAATGATGGCATCACAAGTTTTGATAATATTTTGATTGCATGTTTAACAGTGTTTGTTTGTATCACTTGCGAAGGATGGACAAACACTATGTATTGGGTGAGTCTTTCATATTCTTCTTGTCATGCAATATAATCATGATGACAGTAGTCATAAGATTATTTCTGGAGGAAGTGTATTTTACAAGTAAAAAAAACTTGAAGCAATGGATCCATGGGAAGAGTTTTTAACCACGAGTGAATACTTTCTGTTTATTTTATATTTTTAGACATTTGATGTTTCTGATGCTGGTGGCAGTTTTATGTGGGTATACTATTGGACTTTAAATGTTGTTGGCTCCCAGTTTATGTTGAACTTAGTTTGTGGGGTTTTAAGTGGGTAAGTGATGATGATCAGTTTCTAATGTTTCATGGCTATTATTCTCCTAAATATAATTCAGATCATATTTATCTCATCTGCTTACTTTTTTATGGACATGGCAGCCTTCCCGCACCTTTGCAGCACTACATCACTTTGACACTTTCAGATGCCTGGTTCCTGCATAAACTTTAAAAATAACAAGTTATGTTTTTGGGATAGTTATTTCATTTTCTGTATAGTGAATTTAGTAAAGAAAAAGAACGTGTGGAGAACAGAACTGCATTTTTGTTGGAACGAGCAGAACAAGCCGCTGCAGAAAAAGCAGCGGAAAATTATGAGGAATGGATTACAGCTGGACAGATTGAACAAGCTAAACAAGATGCAGAAACCTGTTAGTACAGTACACATTTTTTTATATAAGCAACCTATTTGCTAAAACCTTAAGTCCTCCACTAAAAGTTAGTTTTGTTTTTATTTTTTGTGTTTCTTAGTGTTATTTATACAGTGTGTTATAATGTTATTTATACAGTGAAGAATGATGGAAAAAAGAAAAAAAATGAAGAGAAAAAAGTTGAAGAAGGAGAAGGAGGAGAAGGAGAGGAAGGGGAGGAAGAAGAAGCACCAAAGTATGAAATGAAATTATAGAAACTCCAAGAAGCCTTCTTTCTGTATTATGCAAAACTTATCTCCATGAACCAACTTATGAGTCACAATTATTTATTGCTTTTAGATTGAGTTGCTGTGAACGTTTTAGAATAATTAACAGCATCATCCGAGCAAAATTGAAACCCATTATGTTATCTCCAGTAATTTATTGGCTGGTCATTTTTCTGGTCTTTTGTAATACTTTATCTGGAGCAATACAACATTATCGACAACCACAATGGATTTCCGATATTATTTGTTAGTACATCTTTCATTGCTTCTTCTTTTTTTTTTAACTGACCTCAGCCTACTCTTTCGTTCTCAACTTTTTCTTTTAGTAATTACAGACAACATTTTTCTGGTCTGTTTCTTCAGCGAAATGGTGCTGAAACTATATGCTTTGGGACCAGGCTTATATTTCCAGTCCAAATTTAATCAGTTTGATTGTATGGTAAGGTATTTCAACCAAATATATTTCCCAATTATATATTTCTCAATTAATAATTTTGTTTAGGTTGTCGTTGCTGGACAGTGTAGATGTGTATGTGATATCTTGTTTTGTTTAGGTTGTCGTTGGCGGACTGTGTAACTTAACCATGTCAAAATTATTTGGCATTAATTTGGGGATTCCTGTTCTCCGTCAATTACGTTTAATGAGACTGTTCAAATACACACCGTATGTAAAATTCGCGTATTTTTGTGATTATATTTTATAGCCCAACTTTCATAGTACCTCATTTTTTAGATATTGGAAAGCCATGAAAGACTTAGCAAAGTCAATTTTAGCAAGTATGGCATCCATTATGAGTTTGTTGGTGTTGTTGTTTTTATTTCTCATGATCTTCGCATTGCTTGGAATGCAATTATTTGGAGGAAAGTAAGTACTTATCAATTTTGTTGTTTCAGACATTATAATGTCACTTGAGCTGTAAACATTTCGCGGGATCGAACTTATAACCTACTTGTCTACACAACCTTTAGTTTCAACAAAACTCAGTTCCATCTACCCCTGAAACTGATTGTCTATGTAAAGATGTAAACTTTTTCTTAAACAATCTGTTTATGATCAACAATCATTAACAACTTCTCACGAAAGAAGCATAATTCTCATTATTTATAACATCTTTTTTAGTTTTCGAAGCACACAACGAACTAATTTTAACGATTTTTTTAATGCAATGTTAGCAGTATTCCAGGTTTGAAGCAGTCATGTTTTTTATTACCTTTACCATATTTTCTTGAAAAGTCGTCAGTGGCGCCTCGTTCTAGGAGGGGCGAATATTCGAGGGGGTGTTTATTCGAGGGAAGGGGTTATTCAAAGAAATACGGTACTGTTTCATTGCTTCAATAAGGTGGGATTCATTTCCGGCTTTCCTTTGCTTGCTGAAGTATTTCTAAGCACCTCAGATAATATTATCTAATCTAGATTGTCACAGGTGAAGATTGGAACTATGTAATGTACGAAGGTGTAGTTGCTTATGGTGGACCAAGAACGCCTAAAGGATTATCTGTATCTTTGTATTTTGTTGGAGTGACAGTTCTTGGAAATTGTATCTTTTCAAATGTGCTATATCTCTTTTGTGTTTTCATAGCTAAAAGTAATTGGATAGAGGTACATAACCAAACTGAGAAACCTCCTTAATATTGACATGTAGATGTGTTATTAAATGTATTCTTGGCTATTGCTGTTGATAATTTAACAATGACCGAAGAAGACAAACCACCTGTTCCAGAAGGAGAGGAAGAGGAACAGATAAACGAAGGGAATGGGTACGAAGTTCTAACTTTTGATATAGCAGCCATTTTGAAGGTTCTTGACAAACAATTCTAAAAAATTTTAGGGAACAAGAAGAGGCGGAAGAAGAGGAAGAAGAAGAAGAAAATGAGGAAGTAAGATGTGATCATTTTAATTGTTACCTGAAAGCTGAACAGGTTATATTTCTTCAGCAATGAATATTTTGTGTGTCAACACACATTTCTTCACACCCTACCATCTTCGAACTGTTTTCGAGGCTTGTTTTCCTTAACGGGAAAAAAACATAGGTAAAATTAGTCAATGAAAATTATTCATCAGAGAAAAAAAGTTGTCAAGTGACTTTCCCCAACTAAATTTGGGTTTCTATTGTTTTGATTTTATTCAGAAATCAGAAGTATTTTCGATGCTATCATCTCTCACTGTGTCCCAGGTTATCTTCCACGCTATCATCTCTCACTGTGTCCCAGGTCATCTTTGACGCTATCATTCATCTCTCACTGTGTCCCAGGATATCTTAGATGCTATCATTCATCTCTCACTGTGTCCCAGGTTATGGGAATTATTAGTCGGGTTTTTTAAAAACAGGAAAAGTTCTTGGTCTTACCTTCTGAAATTACGCCTGTTTTTTTCTTGTAATGTTCATTGGATAGTTAACAAATTTCAGCGCCCTCCCCTCAATAATCGCCCTCCCCTCAATAATCGCCCTCCCTTTCAATAAGCTTCTGTTCGTTAAAAAGAGGAAAGAACATGATATAAGAATAGAAAAGAGGAAAGAACATGATATAAGAATAGAAAAGAGGAAAGAACATGATATAAGAATAGAAAAGAGGAAAGAACATGATATAAGAATAGAAAAGAGGAAAGAACATGATATAAGAATAGAAAAGAGGAAAGAACATGATATAAGAATAGAAAAGGAGATTTTATGAAGCAATACCACCTTTTGTAATTGAAGACAATTTTTCATTTTCTTCATGCAGGGACAGACTTGTCAAGTTATTGTTTGAACGAGAATTAGGATAGGAACTGAGATGAAAAAACATCAAAATCTTTGCTTAACTCACGTTTGATCTATGAAAATGATTTCTATTTTAGGCAGAAGGAGAATTTGATGTAGAAGGTATGATGAAGGAAGTCTTCTTGATAACTTGATAAAGATAGACGGTTAAGAGATTGGGTGATAGGTGAACTTCGTGTTGAACAAGAAAATATTTAGCATCAATAAGAAATTTGAAAAAACATACATAATAGACCATAATTTTTTTACGACCCATTTAGTTCAAGCCATTAGAATCAGTTTTTTCTCTTACAACTTTTCTAAGTATTCTGTTACGAAAGAAACGGATAAAATCGATTCCAAACACTCCAATATTAATTTCCGCATAATTACTTTTCAATTTCGAATAATTATTTAATTCAGTTTTGTTTTATTTTGATTTTATAGCAAGGTAGAGTCTTCTTTCATGATAGCCAATTTGTTTTCAGGAATAAATTATGTTAATATATCATAAAAATGCTAGAATTTGCTTTGGTTCAAAACATTCCTGAAATTAAGAAAGAAATGGAAAAACTTCTGGTTTTGGTAGAAGAAATTTTTGACTGGTAACAAATCAATCGAAAACTTTCAACTCTTCAAACTCTCCCAAACCTTCTACTATGAAAGTAGAATGATTTGAATCGGATTTTTTTGCCCCAAATGTCTGAAAGAGATGGAAAAAAGAAGAGTTGGGAGAGAATAAACTGATTCTATGCATGAAAAATGGGCCCTAAGTGTAAAGTTCTATCGAATTATAAATTCCAACTCCCTGGTGCTGATGCTGGGAGGGCACCTTTGATACTTATTCAATTTTAAAGGTTCAGAGTATATACTTACAAAATGAAAAGTGATACGTGTAGATGGCTGAGTGATGATGTTTTCTTGATTGTCAATATTTAATTCTGCAGGTGGAACAAAAGATGCTGGGGATAATTTCTTGGAGAATCTGAAAAATCCTGGACGTATGACAGGCAACCTTCGGCCTGGTTCACAAATGCTTCAAGAGAATGTTTTTTTTATTTTAAAACCTACTAACCCGTATGTTTCACTTATGTTTTACTTTTTATGTTTCACTTTTGGTAACTTTTTTCTTTAATTTTTGAGTTATAACTCATTTTCAAAAATGTTAACATCAATAATTCCATGATTTGTTGACACAACTTATTGTGTTTCTAAGGATACGTTTATTTGGTACCAGTCTGATCTCACTGTAATTTGGTACCAGTCTGATCTCACTGCTGCACACAAATACATTTGTTTGGTTTTCGAGTGAACTAAATCGCATTGCCCTGCTAACGTAGAAGTGGAGTACTAGTAGTGCATTCAGAGCTGAAAGAATGCTTATCATGGTCAAAACCTTCCTTTGACTGCCCTTAAAGAATTCAATGGTTTGGTCGCCATTTGGTTGCAGCACTTCTAGTAGCTGTGCAAAAACCATTTTGAATAAATTCAATAGAATACTCAACTGCTATTGGTTATTCATTTTAGAATCCGAAGAGGACTTCATGCATTCGTTGGATCTCCAAAATTTGATAACACAATATTAGCGTTAATTTTGATTAGCAGCGGATTGCTTGCAGTGGAAGATGCAACCAATCCTGAAGCAACTGTCAATATGGTAAGAATTACCAACACGAAATAATGGCATTACAGTTTTTGGTCTTTTTACCAAACGAATGATCGTTTTTTAGGTACTGAAGTATTGTGATTTTGTGTTCACAAGTATTTTTGCATCTGAGGTTGTTTTAAAGGTATGTGGTTTTAATGCTTGTGATGGATAATTAAAATTGAATTATTTTGATGAACATTAGCTACACCAGTCATGTAAAAACTATTCAACACTCTTCAGATTTTGAATTTTGGTTTAATTCTTCATCCTGGTTCATATTGTCGTGATGCTTGGAACTGTGCAGACATGTTCGTTGTATGCTGCGCCATAACATCACTTGTTTTAAGGTAAGCTTCTCTCATGAAACTCTCCTCACCATTTGTTGTGATGTTCGCCCTAGTGAAGCATCTTTATTTTTTGTTTTTATTACAGTCAAGATGAAAATGCTTCTCCATCAGCGAAGAGTGTGGTTAAAATTTTACGTATTCTTCGTGTGTTGAGGCCTTTAAAATCAATCAACAAGTTACCAAAACTAAAGGTTAGTCTAAATTATACTTCCAACCTGTAAAGATTGATTGTTGGAAACAGAAATGAGAAGTACTGAGGTATCTATGTAGCAGGTTTTGTTTTGATGTGAAGAAGGGAATTCACATTTTAAAGACGATTTGATGTTTCTTCTTGTATGTAATGACTTTTATTTCAGGCTGTATTTCAATGCATGATCTTCTCTTTGAAGAATGTCTTCAACATCATCATTCTTATAATTCAGTTTCTCATCATCTTTTCTGTCATGGGTGTACAGTTGTTTTCTGTAAGTATTATCAAGTTTAATCTCTGAAAAGTGACTAAACTAAGATTTCTCTTCTATGATGAGAGATTTAATTTAATGATGTTTTTTTGTGACAGGGTAAACTTTACTATTGCACAGATCCGTCAAAAGAATGGGAAGACGAATGCCAGTAAACTTTACTTTCTGCGATAATATATTGTACAAGCTGGTTAAATTAAAGTTCCCATTCTTCAATCTGAAAAATAATTCGTTCAATATTTTAGGGGATATTTTATTGACTTTGATAAGATGAATTACAATCGAGCAAGGGTGAGAAATACAAGTTCTTTTTTATCGTTTTTTTATGAATAAACACTCACACTCCTGTATCTTCTATGTTGACGAAGTTTGCCTTTAAAAAGGGATCGACATGGACGCTTGTTTGTTTGTGATGCGTTACTCAGGAGGGAACGGCATGGGCGCTTATTAAGGACATTTTTCACCATAGGAAAGAGAAAGGAGATGGAAGCTACATGATTTCAACTTCGACAATATGGCACAAGCTATGATTTCCCTCTTCACATCTTCCACTGGTGAAGGTTGGCCTACGTAAGTTTCGCCATTATTTTCTTGTATTTTCATAAAGGGTATCGACAAACATCGTTCAGATCTGGCAAATTTTCATGGTTATGTTTTGAAGAAGCGAGGAAGCGTGCACTCTCCACCTCAGTGATCTCATGTATGTTTTTCAGTGTGATGCAGTCTGGTATTGACAGTCAGGAAGAAAGTCAAGGACCAATCATCAACAGCAAAATCTGGATATCCATCTATTTCATCGTTTTTGTCATCATATTTTCGTTTTTCTTTATTAATGTTTTTGTTGGCATGATCATTTTGACATTTCAAGATCAAGCTGCCAAGGAATTTGGGGGAGAACTAGATCGAAATGCTGTATGTACCCTCCTCCTCATCTAATAAACAGTAAAGAGTCATCTTGAATGTCCTTCTTATATTTCAAGTTTCGATTATAGAGAAACAGTGTACTTTTTGCTTTGACATCAAAACCAATCGATGTCCACATGCCTGAAGATGTCAAAAGTTTTCAATACAAAGCATGGGCTCTAGTTGAGTCGAATGTTTGGGAGTTTACTGTGATGGCGTTAATTGCATTGAATACAGTTATCTTGATGGTCGAGGTAGATGTCTTTTTGCTCTTTTTCATTTTCCTCTCTTCTAAGTTCTACTTCCTGTTTATTTAGTTTCCTCTTTATTTCTTTTATTTCTTTCAGTTTCACGATCAGCCGTCAGATTATGAAAATATTATTGGTGAAATTAACCATGCTTTCACCTTTATTTTTACATTCGAGTTCTCGGTGAAGTTGTTTGCATTTAAAAGGGTAACGAAACGTTTTAATGTTTTTAAAGGATGTAATTTTATTTACTTTTGCTGGAGATTTTTTCTGAACTTGATTCTAGAACTATTTCAAAGATGGTTGGAATAACTTTGACCTGCTCATTGTGCTTGGAAGTATAATGGATTTTATGATCAAAAAAGTTTTACCGCCAGGAACCATAAATTTTGATCCAGGAATTTTTCGGTTGTTTCGAGCAGCTCGACTTATAAAACTTCTGCGGCGAAACCGATCCTTGCGTATTCTTCTTTGGACATTTTTGCAATCATTTAAAGTAAGTAGTCTGTAAATGCTGGCACCAAGCGAACCAAGAATAATGGTAGAGCATGTTGCTATCATATGCTGTTCTGATGAGATGCCTGATGGTTTTTCTGATTTTTCCAGCTATTCCTTCAGTCTCGTCCGTCCCCCGTCCGTCCTCTCTCTCCCCCTCTGTAGAGTTGAGTGTATCAGTTCCCTGAAAAGCCGCAAAAATACTAATTTGTTTAAATTTTGCTTTTCGTAATAACAGCTCCTCCTTCCCTTGCTCCTGTATAACTGATATTTATTTTCAATTAATCTTTTGTTTATCTTGTGTTTGCGAATCATATTTTTATTTATTTATTTTAATAGGCTCTTCCATATGTTGGAATGTTGATCTTCTTGTTATTCTTTGTTTATGGGATCGTCGGTGTTCAGGTAAATACACCAGTCAACTTTTAATCGTTCTAATTAACACCCTCCTGTATTTCTGTATCAGAATGTTTTAGTATCATCGTCCAACGTGACAAGCATTGCTTATATTTGATTCGCTTCAGATTTTTGCCCTGATTTCCATTGACAATAAAGAGGAACCATGGGTTAATATCAATCGAAACAACCATTTTCGAACATATTTTGCAGCAACACAAGTTTTATTTAGGTAAAAGCGACCATGTTTTGTCTTTCATTAATTGTTTTCATTTTTCTCCTTTGATAATGCCATGCGCGTTGTCGTACTTAACTATCTCATGACAATGGCTAACAGACAAAACATTAAACAACTATCTTGATTTTTATGTTTTCAGATGTGCCACTGGCGAGAGCTGGCCAAACATCATGTTAGCCTGCACATCCAATGCTAAGTGTGATCAGAGCCTGGTTGCAGTTCAATTAGATGGCCTGGTCACATGTGGAACTCCTGTGGCTTATCCTTACTTTGTTTCTTTTGTATTTTTCTGCTCGTTTCTTGTAAGTTATTTTTCCTTTTCATTTCAAAACATTCATTGTACGGTTTCTTAAATGTTTTTTCTACACCTCTAGATGCTCAACTTGTTTGTAGCTGTTATTATGGACAATTTCGCCTTCCTAACAGGAGATTCAAGCATCCTTGGCCCACATCACCTGGATGAATTTGTTGCAGTTTGGTCAGACTTTGACCCTAGAGCTACGTAAGAAATGATTGTCAGATAGAGGTTCCCTAAAGTTAGCCGAACGAATATGAATAAAAAAAGACAAATCTCTACTTCCTCACAGTTTCGAACAATCCCTGGGTTACCTCTCTGTAAATTTGAACAATTCCTGGTCAACCTCTCTTTAAATTTGAACAGTCCTTGGTCTACCTCTCTTTAAATTTGAACAATCCCTGGAGTGCTTATAACCACCTACAGATTTTTTTAAATGTATTAGTGGACGTATCAAACACACAGAAGTTTGTGAATTATTACGACAGATGTTACCACCGGTTGGTCTGGGTTTAAAATGTCCGAAAATTGTTGCTTACAAGGTAAAACTGGCAATACTTTCTTGTTCTAAGAACCGAACCTCGTTCCTATGTTATTCAGAAATAGAGATTGTATTGAACCAGTTTTCTTTTAAACTTCGTTTTTCAATTCAACAATTCTGTCAGGTTTAAGGCCTAAATGACTTTCTTCTTTTTTTTTTAATTTTCGCTGGTAATAGCGCTTGGTACAAATGAACATGAGGTTATATGAAGATAAAACCGTCGATTATACTGCAATGTTTTTCGCGCTGGTCAGGACTGGTCTTAGTATATACACCGAACACGGTATGTTCTTTTTATTTATGTACTCTACATCCCAGTTCCTTTCCATGGTTAAGGACTTTACTCATAATTTGGTTGATTGAGATAAAGAAAGTAGTAATGTGAGATTTGCTCATGGATTTTATCTTGGATGTTATCTTCAATTATCACAGTTTATTCATTCATTCATTATCCATTCATTCTCATGTTTAGCAAATATTAAGAGTAACGATCAGGCTTTGCGAAGAATGTTAAAAGAAACATGGCCAAACATATCAAAACGTACTTTAGATCTAGTGATTCCACGAACCCCCAAAAGTAAGTATTACTGGCTTTTACTTCTTTCTTACTTCTTCGACCTGCACTTTGAGGTTCACCAATGTATTTGATCTAATGGAGATACTGTGACGTTCACCAATGTATTTGATCTAATGGAGATACTGTGACGTTCACCAATGTATTTGATCTAATGGATATACTGTGACGTTACATGCTGATCCACCTTATTACAGGAAGTTAACTCGGATTCACTCGTTTATTTTTTTGCCACGGTTAAATTTCTTTGTGTTGATTTTCTGATTTTCATTCATAAAGCGATTTGTTGATGTCGTGTTGATGTCGTACTTTTTTAATTTTGAAAGTACACGACAACCTGTAATATCTCGACATAAACATAGGGTGCTCATCAACCGAAATGACTAAAATGGTCCGTTCGGAATGGATTTCACACTTTTCGTAAGATTGTGTGTAGTTGATTAGTATGAAATCTCTAATGTTTAGATTGTAAAGAAATGACCATAGGAAAGATATATGCAGCAAAACTAATATGGGAAAATTATAAAAACATGAAGAAAATGGGCCAGCGAAGGAAATCCACATATAGGGTTAGTGTCTTCTTTTTCAATCGGCAATTGATGTGTTCCACAGAATGTTGTGGATTATTTATTCGAATTAATGGATACCTGAAAAGCATTTTCCATCTTCTTTTTAGTGACGTCATCCATCTTCGTAAAGTTTTATCTTTCAAATACTTGTATAGAAACTAAAGAGTTGTTTTATATGAAGTGCTATCAGAAGTTTTATACGATGTATATTTTATGTGTGACATCCGTATAAAACAATGAACAAATAAAAAATGGATCTTAGACCACAGAAGCGCGAGACAATTTTTTCGGAGATTGTAACAAATTTGTGTATGAATGACATATCGTGCTAGCGGTCAATCAAATTGATTTTTGTATCTGCTGGTAGCAAAAAAAAAAAAAAAAAAAAAAAATCGTATGAGAGATAAACAGCCGCATAATTAGCCTGTGGACAATGTGTATTCACAAACTGGTTCCGCAGAAACATAAATACACGCCGAAAGTAATAGATATCGCTTAAACAAGAGGCTGATGGCAAAAATACGATTGCCACCCTTCTGAATCCTGTTTGCATTATCTTTTATCTGACGACCCCAACGGCTCTTGTTACCACAGAGTCGTCACTTTTAAGATAAAAGGTTTGCACTAAATATATAATCTATAAATTTCACTGCAAACTAGCGTCTTGTTAGATGGACTTATTTGTGATTATATAAGGAGGTCGTTAAAGGGGCTGCGACGCAGATCACCTGATCTTACGACTTAATCTGCGGAATCAAAAGTCGATTGGAGATAAGGGATTAAAAGTAATACGGTCGACGAGGAAAATGTAAACAAACACAAGAATCACGTGATCCGTATCGTGGTCCCTTTGTATCATTGGTAATCAAACATTTCCGGGGGTAAAACGCTTGAAAAGAATGAGTCGTGTTTCTTCATGACCGGGCTATTAAAAGAGATTGGGAATCATACAAACACGTGGGTAATACTGTGTAAGTTTTAATGTGTTATCAGATCCTCTAACAAGCCAGTATGCAAAAATCGACCAAGGTGTATAGCCTATTGCGAGTTCGTGGCATGCAGTTTATATTTATAGGCTAGGAAACGGCTGACTAAGAAACTTTCAAAGAGAGAACTTTGTTTTCACGATCATTTCTTTTGAAACCGGTTCAGCCACCGTCATACAGGTCCAAAGCCTAGTTGTTGTTGTCGTTTTTGTTGTTGGTTTTTTTTTTGTAATATGGCAGTGATGTATAAGATTATGGAAACCACCTTTAATATAGTCTTGACATTCTGTCATGTTTAAAATGAGTTGAAATTGTTTATTTTTTAACCAATAACAACGCAGTGATGTATTTTTACACCAATGAGAATACAGTATTTTAGGATTGTTTGTTTAATTAACCAATATGATGTAGAGCCGTTTGACATGTATGCGCGGCCTTTCCAACTCTTTACATCGTGAATAAAATCTTTCATTCTGTTGTACTTTTAAGATTCATCAAACAAACCGGTACCCGGTAGATTCTGGGATGAAAAACCCTGCAATTAGAGGTTTGTGGCGAAATCGTTGTAGCTCCAGATACATTCGAAAGATAAGAAGAGCGACTTCCAATAAAGATACATAAGCCGGTGTGACAACAAAACGTAGAACTATAACTCGTGTTTTTAATTCTCATTACAAAGTATTGCATTTCTCTTTCTACGCACGGAATAGCAGAAATGGCGTAAGCTTACATCTCAAGACATTTTTTATCTGTAACCTTGAAATAGCAAAGTGTCTACTGCAAACTAGTCATGATCACGTGGTCACATGGTCAATAATAATAAGATCATCAGCCGGGCAACCGGGTTTTGGATCGGGCTCATGGATGGTGCAGTGGATAGTACCTTCGAGTCCGACCGCTGAGGCCTGTGTTCTAGTCTCGATCACGTATTTCGATAATTCACTTAGATGCACTTTAAAAGCACCCATTTTGAGCCATCGACTGACTGCAGACTAGCCTATACGAACCAACCGATATGGATAATAATAATAATGTAAAGGAATAAATAGTCAGGACAAAAGCAGGAAAGTAGAGGCAAATGATGAATGCCGTGATTAAGGTAGCACCGCTATTGAGTCAGAAACTCCTACGCAGAATAGATATAGGTAAGATTATAAACCGGGGTACGTGACTTAACTGTCGAGCTAAGTGGCGGCGCGTGTTAACTGTCGAGTTAACAATTTTTTATAATATTAAACGATCATCCATAAAATGTCACTCCAGCCAGTGCCAGGGTAGAAATTTCAGTAGAAACGCTGTGTTATGGCTGAATCATCTTGTCTAACAAGGTAAAGGTTCATAACGAGATATGTTGGCTTGGCTATAGCACGGTGTTAAAACAGAAATTCAGGAAAATCTATTCCATCTCCGGGCTGAAAAAAAGAGCGCTTATATTTTTATTTACTTTAGTTTGTTTTCAACGCTGTATATTTGTCTTGAAACGATGCTAAATTTATAGTACAGTCGACTCCCGTTATCTCGATCACCTCGAACAAAAGTATTTAGCATTTACAGTCTGATGCCTTACAAATTGTTCTGCTATCTCGAACCACTTTTCAGATCTCTTGAGTGCATTTCATTCGAACACTTCTCAGAAAATTCAGTTCGTAGAAAGCATCCACAATTTTAAGACGTGGCTAGAGTGCTATGGTGCAATGGTTGAGAGATCTCTGCGATGGTTGATAATATATGTTTTCAATCAAAACACTAAAAAACTAAAAGATGATTAAAGATGACAAATGTTTTTATCGCCCAGGTTATATCAATAGCTAATAATATACGCCCCCTTCTTGTGCAAATTAAAAATCAAAGACTATTTATTTATTCAATTTATCGCGTAAATGCATTAGAAGATATATAAGGAATTTCTAAAATATCTGTATAAAAATCTGATTAAATATCTGGTAAAATATAAATTTTTACAACAAACAACAAACAACAACATATAATTTATGAAGAAACTGAAGAATTTCTTTATTTTTTGGCAGTTTTGTTTCCCAAGTATTTTTGCTTCATGTGTTCTAGGGTCTTTCTGTGATTCTCTCGTCTTTGTCTCGACTTTTCTTTTCTCTCTTGTTCTTCCTTTAAAAAAACTTCTTGTTCCTCAGGAGTAAGATTATCAAATTTGGAACGAGGGGCAATTAATGGTCTAAATTGAAAGATAGATAATCAATGTTACTCAGCAAAATACAAATCGTTCATTCAACAGATTCACACTCTTCACTTCGGAATGAAGTTCTTTACCTGTTTTCAGTGTTGGAAGATGTCACTTTATCATTTCTTTGGTTAGAATTTTTTTGCCTACAAAAATTAACTAAGCAAATAAACAAAATTCACCAAAAGTTTCAGTAAGGAACAAAATGAAAACGAAATTGCCGATTGATGAAACGTGGACATTATATACCCTATTTTTGTTACAGACACGATTTTGTCAAATGCATTTCAGTTACCATGACTACCAATACCAAATAAGCTTACATTAAATCCTGGTTTACATAAAGAGGTTTGAATGGCTTCTCGTCGTGTGTTTTCCTTTTTTTCTTATATGATGCTTTGTGATTATCGTTCGGAGGTATAGACCCTCTAAAGTTATCTTTCTCAAACCATCCAATATATCTAAAAGGAAAACCAAAAAAAAATTTGAATGTCAGCACACTTCCTACACGTTCACACTTCCTAAACAGTGTACAGTGTCTTTTTTTATCCAAAACTAGACCTTGGCTAGTCAAAAACTGGACTGGGAAATAGCTGACTAAGAAACTTCCCTATTTTCTTTTAAATTAATGTTAAATGATCATTCATAGAATAAGCATTTTTTCTAGCGTTACTTCTCTGTTACATGTGTTTTGTTTCTGTTTCTTTGGCCCCGGGTCCCAAATATGAAAGATTATATGGATTATATGGATTTCAGGGCTGAAAAGTGTTTTTTTACTTTCAGGGCTAATACCCCTTCAGGTATATAGTTTCTTATAATAAAAAAAGAGTGTATAATATTTCAGAGACATTTTCACACAATTTCAATTAGCCAAACCCACATGAAATTTTTCAGATTCCTTTTTAACATGTTGAGTAACAACAGAAAGTTCAAAATCAAAGATTTTTTTCATGAAATTCAATAGCAGACAAAAAACATGTGAAAACTGACCAGTAACAGTGAGTTCATGCAACAGCATGCAACATGTTTAAGAAAAGAAGATGGCAATGAAATTTCAACCATTTAATTCTTAATTTTATGTTATATATATATATCCATTGTTCTTATAAAAAAAACATTTCCTTAGGATAAAACAATAGCAAAGAGAAAATGGTTCAATATATATATTTACACTTCTCCATTATGGGATCGATATTGACCATGACCTTCTTTCATGTTATTCGACCAATATCCATCATATATATCTCCATTCGAATAAAAGTACACTCCTTTTCCATGTGGTTGATTTTTCTTATTTCGTTCCCCTACATATGTATCAACATTTGGAACAAAAAAATAATCACTTTCCTTTGCACCACCATCATCATCATCACCAGGACAGCAAATAGCTAGACCCATCTCTTTTACGGAATAGAAAGATACACCATTGTTGATTATATTATATTATGTTGATTATTTCTTTCATATATAAAATATATACTGTTTGACTAAGAACGGAATGATGGGAAATCAGTTTTATTTTGAGACTATATAATACTAACTAGAATTTCAACCTATATACCTCAACCCATCATAAACATTTACAATAGAATTTTTATCAATTAAGCATGGAAAAATCATGCCATTACATCTGTAAGAATCGTGTCTTTCATAAATATAATATATACTTTTATATAACTATATAACTAAGTATTTTGTGAACATTCAAAATTTATATATAACATTGAAGTTAAATTAAGACAATTTTATGAAGCTGATCACAAGGAAGGCTAGGGGTTGTGTGACCATTTGCTTTGTAGCATCAGAACCATAACTAATCCCACTGAAAGTGTTGTTTACCATTATTGTTGTGGTGTTTCAAAATACACTGTTTGTATATACACTGCCATCCAGACACCTTGTTCAAAATACAGTACAACCCGAAAGAAACTTTACATGTCCACATAGCTTTCACGAAGAGACAGAATCTTTATGGAAGTTAAACTTTTGTTTATTTCAAATGCATTTTCATGTTTGTAGTACAATACAAAAGGTTTTAATGACTTCATACAACATAAAACTATACGCAAAAATCATTTGTGTTTTCATGTAAAAATTCATTCCTTTTCAAATATGTTAAGTTTCTTTTGGGCTGTACTGTAATGTCTAATGTTATGCTCTACCATGTGGTGGTTTCACAATTAACTCTGACTTGACCTGACTTCAGTCAGGTTATCCCATTAGGCAATTATCACAAATATGTGGTGTTAGAAGAGTCGTTTAAGGTCTCAAAAAAGGGTGGGTCGGTCAGTTGGGGAAAAAAAAAGATGAAAGAAAGTCCATAAATCTCCAGCATAAATCTCATGTGCCATGATTGACAGCTAGGAAATTTTTACGGTCACCAACCAAAATTGGAAAAAAAAATTTGTCAGAAAATGGGTCGGTCCGATGACTCTAACACCACTTATTTGTGATAACCGCATTATTGTTGTCACCAATAGATGAATTCCATTATGACATATATAGTTTTGATATGTCTTGATGATTAGTTGTCAAATATCTAATGTTTTGTGTTAAAGTATTCTATTATCAAGGCTAATTTTTTCTGCACAATTTCCTGCCAGCGTAAAGTAAGTCTACACCATACATAAGTTTTTTCCATTAGTAACAATAGGGACATTATCTTTAATAAAGAAATCAAAACAGGAAAATCTCAAAGGGAACATAAGCAAGAATTTAAAGGGGATTAAAAGGAAATGTAAATATGATATTCATCTATAAGTCGTATGTCCACTGCAAGAAAAAGAATACTAAAATACTAAAACATCATATGTATCCTGAGTTGTTTAAGACTGTTTGTGTTTTTTTTCGGGGTTTTTTCATCTACTTTGCAAGTTTTTTTGCAAGTTTTTTTCTGAAAGTTCATTGGTTATACAGCTAATTTCTGATATCTGATTGGCCTGTTAGGTCTAGTTAGCCTACTTAAAGCAAGCGGTGAACGCAGACTGAAGTTCACTTTGTTTTATCTATGCAAAAACTCTGTAAACTTCTTTACATTTAATTAATAACTGCTTGATATCTTAAAAAAGTTAAATGGTGTATTTCACTGAGTTTAAATTTACTTTTGTTCTATACTTTTGGTAAAATATTTCTTGTAGTAGTTTGTCATCATTTTAGAGTTGGTCTTTCTGTCAGTCTATGAAACATTTTATCTTCTTTTATGTTTCCATGTAGCTAAACGTCAAATTTTATCTTTTGTTATCTTTGATATATATTTCTTAGCTTTTATATTTAGACTGTCATAATAAATTGGTCGTCGTTCTGTATCTATTTTGTCAGGGTTTTTAGATTTAATTGATATATATGATGAAAACCCATTGAACTTTTGTTTTTTAGATATTTCCATGTGTTTCTAATTCAATTTTTAAAGTGACTATGATCAGTTGTTATTCTAACATTATTCTAACCTTTACTAACAAATGGTGAAAACCTTAAAAATTTCTGATTTGTTAAACTTGGGTTAATGCATACGTATACTACAGGAAAGGGATGATGGATGATAGGCAAGCGAGGAGAAGGAAGTACAAGAAGGGTCCACATCAGTTTTCCACTGTAATTTTTAACCTACTGAAAATAAATAAATAATGAATAAATGAAAGAAAGGGCACCCGCCCGGAGAGGAGGGGGATGAGCAGGAGGAGAGAGGAAAGGAGCAAGAGGGATGTTGTTTTGTTGTTTGGTGGAGAACCTGTGGAAATAATACTGAGTATAGGCATATCCAGGGTCCAAACGTTATGATATTTCTTTTCAGTATTAAGTGTCGATTAGATTACTTGCACGTTTTCCTTTTCTACTTTAAATGACTAAACTCTTCTCCACAAATTTTGGCAGATCTCTAGCTACGTCTCTGCTGACTGAGCATAACGATAGAGATAGACGTTAAAGGGATCCGCCACTAAAAATACAAATCTCCCTAAAAACATTCCAAACCATACAGTATTCATTAAAAAAATAATTTAACAACAACGCATCGTCATGAGACAAATCAAAAAATAAATATCAGAAGTTCGACTTTCACTATCAAAACATTAAAATTAAAAATGGTAGAGTGCTGCAGACCAAAATCTACTACTCTTCAGCCGGCACAACGTTAAAACCTAACATTTCACATAGCGGTCCATCAAGTCGTCCGAATTCATGTTTATATATCGCATAAAATCAGGCATATGTCAGTTGGCCATACGGGCCTCGATTCTGTGGTGGTGTTGGAGAGTAACGAAAATTGTCCCCCTGCGATTTGGTAATGAGCCAAATATATAGCTAAATAATTACCGTGAAACAATGTTCAGCATCAAAACGATGGCGGCCATCATCCGTATATCGAAAAGACAAGAGACCCTGGATTTGAGGTTGGTGAATTCGGGAAAGGTGTATTAGCTAAAGGCTGTTTTTAAAAGTGCTGATTGTTCATTATGGGCGCCAGGCCGGAATTGGGAGTCTTTTCTTCTCTGACCGATTCCTTTTTACATAGAAAAGACAATTTAAACCCTATTAATAAATACTCCCCGTTTTTAAGGTTTGAAAAACATTCGCAGGAATTAATTGCGTCTCGGTGTCTTTATATCAAAGAGACAAATGATTCTGGGTACGAAGTTGCGGTACGAAGTTACAATGTTCTTGAAATAACACCAGTTACGAGGTTTGGGTTTCCACTCCAGGCAAACGTTTTGATTTCCAGCAGACCACCCTGAAAGTCCGCAAATATACTCTCCAAGACCTATGAACTCTCAGCAACACTCCCATAATACTCTCAAAATTGAAAATCTTTAAAAACCTAAAAATTTCGTATATTTTGAGTGAATATGGTTCACATGAATCAGCTGAGCACTATAGAATGCCACGTATGCGAATGTCTAACATGTAACGGACAACAAACTTTTTTCTTTGGGTAAATATACGCTTAATTCAAATTTAGTAGAGTATACATTTCATCTTTAGAATAGATTTTAAAAACAAAATTCGCTTCTGATTCAGGTTGTTTATGCTCTGATTATATTAGGCGTAGTCAGCACAAAAGCAGACATGATTATTTATTTCCATGTCAGTCATTAATGTATTTTTATTTCACGTTAAAGAATAGCAATATTTTCAGGGGGAATTGCTTTTTATATTAATTCATTTTCTTCGGGTCTATATTTTTATGCCCACGTTCACTAAACTCGTCTGGCTTTTCTTGTCAGGGCTGCAACTTGTTACCTCACAAGCAATTACTTTTGGAAACCGGATAAAAAAATATGTTTTGAAAAACAATATGGCGATGATGATTCTTGGTGCTCGAGCGTGTGGGGAAAATAAGAAATATATTCTCCTTACTAAATGTTTTTACTGTTTTTCTTTCATACTTCTTTCGTACTTTCATAGTGTTGGAGGTCCCCTTTAATAAATAGCTGCATTAAATTAGATTCAGCAAAAATGGCTTTCACTAGCTGAAGAAACTTGCCGTCAAATAATCAAAACGAAAGCAAGACATGTTCTTGAATTATGACCTTTAGATGAATTCGCAACTAGCACAAATACAACTATTTTACACAGGCTCTTTAATACTGACTTAAATATACGTCTTTATGCTGGCATCTTAAATTCATCTTGACGTAAGTTCCGTCCGACGAGAATATCTGTCCGTCAGTGTGAATCTTATCCAAGATTTTAAGCTAAAATTCATCCGGCTACTTTTCCTCCATCCAAGACGAATTTTACGATACATACGTCGCAGTTGTGGTGCAGACGAATTGAACTGTCTAGTGAAAAAATATTCGTCCAATGTAAAACGAAGAAGTCAAAAATCGCATCGACTACGGTGAAATTACGATTTTATACTATCGATTTTATACTATCGATTTAAGAACAAAAATGTCGATCGAAATTTCTTATCTTTGACAGTGTAGAAATGTAAAAAAATTAAGCGACGGGTGAAAAAATATCCAAATTTCACAAAATTCGTCTTGCTGCAACTTTCGACAAATCGACGTGATTAAGCACTTCCAGATGAATGAAAGAAGGAAATCAATTGTAGTTTTAGCGTGTGTGTTTAAGTTAAACGAAAATGCACATAAGAGAAAAAAAGCAAGAGAATTTTGCGAGTTTCATCCTCTCTCTTTTGTTTTTTAACAGAAGAAAAAGCACCATTATGTTTGTTTATGTTATGTGCACCGTTTTGTTTGTTCCGTCACTTTAGTGAAAACTGTCTAGACATGACTAACTAGGTCCTCTTATGTCATCCGTTTCTTCCTTCGATTTTACACTGACGTCGAATAAAAATATAGTCGACTGAAAAATAACATCCGTCTGCCTGATTTTATACTGTCGTATTGATTATCAAGACGTAACTTAAGTCCAGACGAAACTTTCATCTTAGTATAAAAACGGCTATTATGTTGTTTTTGTTTTTGTTACTGACGACGGGCGTGGGGAAAGGTCCTGAGTATTTACTACAATATAAGCACAGTATTTTTAATTTATACAATTTATCTATAAAATAAACAAACTCAACGAGTGTTCCATACAATTTGATGATATAAAAAGATAGTTAATGTCGGTATAAAACATGGTGTGGTGAAAAAAGATCTGGAACATCTCAGGTAAACATGCTCTTCTTGATGAGCACCAGAGGATCAAACTCACTAAAAAAATAACACCACTAGGTTCAAAATCGTAGCAAAGAATTTTCCCTAGTCTCTAGTGAAACACTTCTCAGTTTTAATAAACAGTTCTCGGTTACCGAGAGATTGGTTATCTGGTCTGCAGTTTGCCGAGTTATGTTTTTAGAAATACTTTGTTGAAACAACAATGGAATGGGCCGGAAAGAACAGAAAACATGAATATGAATGAATGAGGTGCTGACTATACTTTTATGAATTTATATGTACTTTTTACTTAATTTTTTTGTATTTATTTGTGATTAAAGATAATGAACTGTTATAAAGGTCGTGAGAAAACTGAGCCAGCAGTTTTCTACAAGGAAATCTCCACGAGAGAGCCAATCATTTGTTTACCTCGTTTGTTTGCCATTTTGATATAAGTCAGCTGCTCCTTCCAGACCCATTTCCATATTGTTCAAATGAGGGATTCTCACTGCTGACATCAGCACACTGCAACCCTCAGTTCTATTTATGACAGTTCATTATCTTCGCTTTTCCACATCCGCCTAACGCAGAAAACAATAGTGATAATCATTCTAAATATGCGAACCATCTGGGGAGCTACCCGGCGGTTGAATAGATTGCTTTTACATAGTCTTTCGTACTTAATTTAAACTTATTTTAAATCTCTTCAAGGAAAACTTGAAGTTGTTATCTTTATTATTATTATTATTATTATTATTATTAATGTTTACCCAGGATAGCCTCTTCAGTTCTGATAGAACTGTTATCAATGAGGGACCTGCGAAGGAGGTCCCAGAGCATTTAAAGCCCCCATTTGGGCTACAGAAGCCTAATGTTTGCATGAACCGCTCAACTAGACAACTCCCTTAGACATCAACCCCGCTCTCAAGCTGAGTGCTAAGCTGAGTGGATCGATTCACACTGTTATAGTCGCTGGCATGACTCGGTCAGGATTTGAACCCTGACCTCCCGCACTGAAGGCGAGCACTCTACCACAAGGCCACCAGTCGGTTACTTGCGTGAGAATAGTAGAAATTAACTTGATTCCATTTAGCATTATCCAAAATTTCAACAAACCTTTTTTAAGAATTTCTTGAACGTCAAAAATAAACTAAGAAAAAAATAATAAAATTTTGAGGACGTTCAACCATGGCTGTGTGTTTAGATTTTGAGGACGTTCAACCATGGCTTTGTGTTTAGATGGATCCGTTGTTATGAATTTGGCCCTTTTTACACCGGCCTTAGCTAATAGCGTTAATTTTCACGACTTGGAGGTAAAAGGGCCAGCGTTAGAATGTTTGTCTGTGAGAGTTTGTGCGAATAACTCCAATAAAGACCAGCTTAAAAGGGGGAGGAGTTCAATAAAGACCAGCTTAAAAGGGGGAGGAGTTCAATTTGGGCCTGCGTTAAAAGGACCAATAAGGTTTACTGTTTTAAAATATGGTTGCTATGGTACTTATGAAAGTATGCTATCATCAACACTTAGTCATTAATAGCAATGTACGCCATCAGTTTTTAATAAAGAATGCGAAGTAGGGGGAAATCTCCAGAGGACTTTATCATTCAATTAAATCAAATCACATATCGTTTTCTCCTGACATTTTTCAATTCTCCTAAACAAATGAAGTAATTATGGATTTATAGAATAGAAATCATTTTAGTTAATTGCCCATTTAATTTGTGAATGTATGAATCTCGTGGTGTGTATATATTTTGTCAGCTCATAGACAAAACTATGAAACTGTTGACAAGAATTGCGGTTGTTTTTATCGGTGGAATTTTCATAATTTTATTATGGGACTTCCAGAAATCAAAACCATTAAAGCCGAAAAAATGTTTAAATCAAAGTTTGAAATATTTTGTTCTTACTATAAGCTATGAACGTCCTTACTATAAAAACAATAAAATATTTCGTCAACTTTACGAAGACGTGTTCGGTGAGGTTATGATATGCGGACCAGAAGCTGATGCAAGCTCGGGCAGATACAAACCAAACATTGAATTAATTGAGCTGGAAACTTATAGATATCATTGCTTAGCTTTGGCAATACAGAAAGCTCCAGGCTACCAAGGTTTGTTATTGTTATACGTTTGGAAATGTAAACAAGAATTGACTGTGTAGAATAATGTAAACAAGAATTGACTGTGTAGAATAGGTAGTCTCACACGTTTCATTATTTTCATCATGTCTTGTCTCATTTAATCAGTGGGATAGATTTACATTCCACGCTTTTTTTTTTTTAAAAAAAACACAAGGCCCGTCAATAAACCAAATATAAATTTGCCCAACAAAACTTAAAAACGGAAAACAAAAGTAAAAAGGGACACGAGAATTTTTTTTTTCCAAATTGTGGAGATCTAGGACATGATCACATAGGAAAAGTCAGTCCGGTAAAGTGGAAGTGATTTTTTAAAATTTTCTCTGACACCAAATTTTTCGCAAATTGCCCTTCTTCAGTGGACCAAAATTGCCCTTTATAGCCAAATATAAAAATGATTCCCTGTTTATTTACGCTCAGGCGGAAACTGAATAACAACAATATCTTGTTTACAGATATTTTCAAATGTTATCATCAGTACTTTTTATAATTAACAGTAATTTTGTAAGCTACAGGATTAAGATGACAGACAGTTTTTCATGGATACTATTTCTTTTTTATGACAGGATATTTTTTCATAAAAGATGATGTGTTATTGAACTGGTGGAACCTTGACCATGATCTCAACAAACTTTGGTATTACGAATATCCTCCACCACAAAACCGAGAATTGATTGACAGTGAAAAGGAACATCCAGGAAATATGAAAGTAGTGTTAGAGAGGTGTTCTTTATATCAAGATGCTTTAAAAAGATTTGAGAAAATTATAAATAGTGAATACAACGGAAGGAAAGGATTAGAGACGTATAGACGAAATGGAAACTCAACATTAATCTGCGAAAATGGTCCATCCAATTTTTTTTATATTCCTTTGAAATATGCATCTTCATTTTCCTTGCTTTCCAACATCGCTTCGATGAACTCCGTACGAGAGAACACAGCTTTACCTTGCATCATGAAAACATTGGAGCTTACCACTAATATCAACATGATCTCGGTGAGACCTGAAATATCAGAAATTGATTTGAAAACTTCGAATTTGTTCTGGTACACATATGAAGAAGATATGATCATTCACTTCCCATTGAATATTAACACGAAGGACGATAAAATAAAGACTTATAACTTCGAAAAGATTAATGACGTCATCGCTCCTCTGAAAAAAATGTTTACTCAGTGTTAACTCTTCTCATTTTGGTCTTCTTTTTTATGTCACGTGACCCAATTTCAACCTATTCTACTTACGATTGGATGCAGGAAGAAACCTTAAATTGAACGTTTCTGGATTAGTGTGTTGTAGCCATAGAAACCGATTGATTATATATATACAACCTGAAATTTTCTCACACCCTGTTCGTCTTTACTTTCTCCGATATTTTTTTGTGCGAAAAACAAAAACAATGAAAACTCTCATAGTCGCAACGAAATGGAACAAAAATAACTGTCCGGTTATTTACATTTAGGTGCGCCATTGGAGTTAGCAAAAGCACAGTGAAGTAAATTGATCCGATTACTTCCTTCAATTACTAAATCCGAATCAAGTATCGGAATAATGTTTTCTCCTTTGCATGGAGCTTTATCTAAAAGTTATATCTCGATCGAGGGAAGAGAGCATACCTTAATAGACAAAACTTTGTCCAAAATGTGGGAATTTTCTGGAGATGACGAAAATTTTTCCCGATACAGTAAGTGAAAGTCAAACCAAAAGCGTTCTCAAATTATTGGTGTAAGATTTAATTCATAGAATATTTCAATGCTTTCTATCTATTTTGCTCTGTTTCTGTCGCTGTTATAAGGATTGGAACTACGGAAAAAATTTATTTATAAACTTTGCTATTAACGCCGGAACTTTACCCGGAAGTATTCCAACACTTTTAAAACACTAAAATTGACCACGTGACCACTGTAAAATTGACCACGTGACCACTGTATCTTTCGGTAGGTTTGGGATGATGTTCAGTTTTTCTTTTTTATCAACTTTTCCAATTTAATTCAAAATAATTCATCAATTTTCTTTTTGTACATTATCCCTTTCTTTTATCCCCATCATATTTATCAATCTCCATCATTCGTTTGCTTCAAGGTTTTCAAATGTTTATTGAGGCTTGAACATGCTAGTCTCAGAAACTCAAACTATAAAGTTCAGCAAATATTTGTGACAATGTAGTATATCCAAAGCAACCCTCCTAAAGAGTGCTGAAATTGATTTCCAAAACAATGAATGATGGCATCAAATTGTGAATTCCAGGAGATTCTTCTCCAAACATTTGATGATGTCATTGATGACGTAATCAGCACCAATCCTCTTCTTCGTTGGCTTCCGGCAAACCGTAGATTTCATAGGGACTTTTACCGGATTTAATTGCCAACGCGATTTGTTGCTTACTTGCACTTTTGGTGATCAAATCAGTGTTTGGGTAATCGTTATTAATCGAGTAAGATGATTGTGAAAGTCTCTGAGGTGGAGAGCTTCTCGAATGAAAGAAATTAGCTAAGTTTGGAGTGGAGAGGTTGAATGTACCGTTTACTGATGGAAACAACTAAATAGAAAAAAAATCTAACTTATATGGTTTTCCCTTTTGAGAAAAATTTTATACCATTATAGCTGTTGTAAATTCAGTGCATTTTTCTCTCAGCGTGGATCATGTGATATGTTTACATAAGATCTCATGTAAATTTCAAAAAATTTCAAAATCCGGATGAAGAGATTCGTGACGAGCATTTTTGTAACGTTCCGTAAGCATAATAATAATATGCATAATAATCACCAGAATGAAACATAACAAAATAGATGTTATTCACCTCGCTTAAATGAAACGATGATTTGGGTTTTGGTGGTGCAATCGGTACGGGTACAGGCATTGGTGGAGGTTCTTCTATAGCAGTATCACGTCGTGTTGTTGTCCCGTTTGATACGTTAGCCTAACACAAACCAGAGTACAACAAATGACCTTTAAAGTTCACTACGCATGGTAGATAATAACATACTTTTTTCTCGACTCACCGTAGGCTTTTTAGTTGATGTTTTGCGCATGTGTTTATAATTTTCATATATAAGCTTTGCACAGTAAATCTTCCCGACTGTCATTTGATTGGCTCCTAATATAAAGGTTACCAAGGTGATCATAACTATGGACACTAGAAGAGTTTGAATGATGGATTTATCGAATCTTACCTTGAGGTCGCTTCGGAATTACTCTGTCTAGTGTTTTTTTAGTGATGTTAGGCCATACTCTTTTCAACATTCGCCTCATTTCCATGTCATTGATATGTAAATTATCTTCACAAGAAAAAATCAAATAATGGAAAGTTTCATCCCAAAAAAAACCCCAGTAGCTCTTTCACTTATGAGAAGTAAATCGATTATTAGTGACAGATAAAACATAGGAATCATTTCAAACAAATACAACTTACTTTTTTCCGTCATGATGTTAAGTGCCGTACGTACAAGAGCAAACAATGTTGCTGTGAAATCGACAGTATTATCAGGATGAAGCGGCATATTCATTCGAATTAAACGCTATGATAAAATAACACTATACACGGTTAGTTGAAAAGAAGGAAGAAATAGGGAAGAACAACATTTCTCCTCTTCAGTGGAGATCCTGACTCTCCTCCTGTTAGGTTATTCAAAGAGATACCTATTACCTTATATGCAACTACTTTGGGACACTTCGTGCCTAGTCCTATTGGAGGTGACATTTGTCGCAATAACTGACAAACTTCTGTATGCTTTATACGACCTCTAAATAAAATACATGTTTATTTTGTTAGCCATGCTCCTAATGCGAACTTCAAATACGAAGCGAAGAAAAGAAAATTCACAGAGTATAGAGCATGTTTGTGAACAGAATCATTAAATGTGTTTCGGTAATTATTTTCAAAAGATTCGAGTCTTGATATCCAATACTTAAACATGCTCGCGAAAATCATAGTTTCGAATCTTTGTAGTGTAGACCAGGCTTTCTGGCAAATATTCATAAACAAGAGCAGGCTTACGTTGCTCTAGGATCAAACTCAGCCCACACCCTTATAAATTCATCCAAATGATGTGGTCCTAAAATACTTTCATCTTGTGTAAGGTAACCGAAATTGTCCATGATGACGGCAACAAAGAGATTTAACATCTACAAAACGAATTAATGATTAATGCTCCAATTATATTAGAAAGTTCATCTATGTGATAATTTATTTATTTCAAGGTGATTTTGAGAATTAAGAACGATAATAATAATTAAACTTACCAAAAAAGAACAAAAGAATATAAATGAAATAAAATATGCGTATGTGAAACTACTGCCACAATATTCGTTTCCAGATGCTGCAGGGAGGTCAGGATCACATTTAGCATGGACGTTACAAGCCAACATAATGTTATGCCAATTTTCACCGGTTGCCGATCTAAAAAACAATCCGGTTATTGGGTAACGTCCATGAAAGCCATTCTTCTTCATAAATTATTTCACGATGGAATTCGTGGAACTGCTCTTACTCTATTCAGATCATACCTCTCAAATCGAAAACAGTTTGTCTCTATCAATATTCAGATCATACCTCTCAAATCGAAAACAGTTTGTCTCTATCAATGGAGTGAATTCTGAATATAGGTTTATCAAACATGGGGTTTCACAAGGCTCGGTGCTTGGACCTTTACTTTTTTTTATTATATATTAATGATCTAGTTCATGCTATTAAATATGCAAATGTCCATCATTTTGCGGTGATACTAATTTAATTAACGTTAGTGACTCTTTGAAACAACTCTCAAACGAATGAATTTGGACTTAAAATTCCTTTCCCATTGGCTTAACGCTGACATGATCTCTTTAAATGCTGGTAAAACAGAATATATAATTTTAAGCATGCTCTAAAGCCTCTTAACTATGATTCTAGATTATGTAAGTAAGTAAGTAACGGGAAGTTTTAACGTCCTTGGGGCATATCCATTTATCTCGATGGCTCTTCATCCCCTCCCACAGTTAACTTACCGCTAGAGATACTTTAAGCATTGCTCTAACTTGCCCACTGACCAGCATGCGGTCAGTCGATGGCTCCTAATGGGCTGAATACGCTGCTTTCAAAGCGCATCGGAGTGGAGTATCGATTCCAGTTTCCGCAGCAGGGATTGAACCCCAACCACACTGGTGAAAACCATCGCCGCATAACGTATGTATCAACGTCTTCATTCCAGTCCAACTATTAAGTACCAAATTAATAGTGTTGCAACTAAACTCAAACGTGCCAATGGAGCTCTTTCAAAAATTCGCTATCTTGTACCTCCTCCAGTATTGAAGTCAATCTACTATGCCATTTTCCATTCACACCAATAATATTTCTGCCAAATATGGGGCTAACCTAATTCTGTCCTAACTGATTTCCACAACATTAAAAGTAACCTAAAAAGTTGCCACTTAGTTTCTCACTAATTCCATTCCCACTATCCACATTCCTGATCTACTGTTTGTCTTGTTTTTGTGTCGCCTGGTGCGTCCTGTTTCTTGTCCACCTGTACTTGTCTCAAGTGGTGGCCATTGCCTTTGTCTTAGTTTTTGGTAGTAGCAATCGTCTCCCTCCTTTAGCATATATTATTTGCTATTGGTAAATAAATAAATTGATTGATTGATTGATTGATTGATTGATGGTGAAGATTGAAGAACAGGTAAGTAATTTAGCGCTGTACATTGTTCGTCGTCAATTCCTGCCATGTTTTAGGTAGCGTGGGTTTATTTGTTTGTTGCTCATGTAACATTACACACCAAACAGCATAAATTAAAGACCAGCTATAGGTCCTTATAATGTTTTTGGTAGACACGAACAAAAAAAAGAAAACTTTTATGCGATATAAAAAATAACTGCGTAGCACAAAATGTATGCGTAGCACAAAATATATATGTGTACCACAAATGTTTTTGTGCGCGCAGAGATCGCACCTTTTATATAATCAACACGCCATTCTCGAAAATAAGAACGTCGAAATGATAGAAAAATGCGAAGTGAAATTCAAATTACCTGAAGAGGACTTGCATTGCACCAAAAAAATGTCGAAAATTATTATGCCTGTTTATATATACCCACGGTTCTTCTTCTTCTGTGATTGAGATTAAAGAGAATACCTAAAAACGGAGAAATACTTTGAAAAGTTTTTTCGAAATGGTTAACAACCATTCAAACGGTGACTTGGTTAACCAAATAAAAATACCTGCATTCCAATAATGGCGTATATGAAAAACAAAAGAAAAATCAACATGCCGACGTAAGGGAGAGCCTGAAAGAAGAAGCAGAATCTCAAGTTCGATAAGCAGAACAGAATGGGAGAGGAAGGAAAAAAATAATAAAAACATACTTTAAAAGATTGCAAAAACGTCCATAACAAGATTCGTATTGTATATCCTCTTCGTAAAAGTTTGATTAATCGAGCAGCCCGAAATAATCGAAACAGACTAGGATCAAAAGGGATTGCTTGTTCACTCTATAACAAAGAAAAAACAACAAACATTCCAACTTTTAATTTGTGAGGGAAAAATACTCCTAATAAAGGAATATGCAGTAGGAGAATTTGAATATTGATCAGTTACTGAAATACTTACAAGAGTTCTAGAAAATATGAAATCCAATAAACTCCCTAATACTATGATAAAATCAAACACATTCCAACCATCTCGAAAATAATTCTAAGAAGATAAAGATGAACGCAGAGTTTGAGTTTCTCAGAGGATGATTAAAAATACTTTGGGCAGTTCAAGGATATAAATTGAAAAAATGGGCAGAAATATGAGTAGAATGAACTGGTCACGTGACAATATTGGTCCACAAAGCGGTTTTCTTTCGTTGTTGTTGCGAACCAATTCAATGAAGTTTGATGACACTACTTTTGTCACGTGTCAACTTTTTATATAAAAGCAACAAGTAATTTGAAATTGGGACATCCTATGTGCCCGGAGAGATAGAGCGTACGGGTACAAACCTGCCTAAGTGCAAATAATTTGAATAGAAATTCTCCAGTAAATAAGAAGGTGAATATGACATTGACAACATCCAAATATCGAGTATATGACTCAGGTTGGTCGTCATACTGAAAACAAAAATTAACTTGATGTTTACTGCTGCTGCCAGTGTGAGTAGATGTGTTAACATAACGATATTTGTTAAGAATCAGTCACCTTTAGCATTAGTATGAGCGTGTTTCCACTGATCAACAACATAATAAAATATTCAAATGGAACAGAATCCACAAACTGCCACACTTTGTATTGCAGGCTATTCGGATTTTCCGGCATGAAACGTTCGCCTGGTTTGGCTTCCATTGCAATATGCAGACAGCCACGCTAAACATAAACTAGATGCTTTAGAACAATTTCCTTTATAAAAAAGAAAATAAAAGATATGGAATTCGCTTTCATTGGTTCATGGGGAAATGAAGAAACAGATCCAACCAATAGAATGTAGAGAATATCTTCATTTTCTTAAAATTCAATACGTTAGAGGTTTTGGGCGTTATATATTTTTGGCTTAGAGGATTTGGGTGTTAGAAGTTTTGGGCGCCTCCACAACATACCTGGTTTCTGTCAAGTTCACTGTCTCCTTCTTCCGCTTCGCCTTGTTCTTGAAATGTGAGAATGATCAACGCAACAAAAATGTTGAGGAAGAAGAATGAGAAGATGACCACAAAGAAGAGGAAGAAGAGAGAAACTTGGATTTGGTTATTTTGTATCGGCCCTTTGTTAATATCTGTGCTATCAATTGCATGGAACATTACTCTAAAAAAAACGAAAAAATATGAACAAGTTTCATACAATAAATGTTATATTTTTCCAGACAGAACAGGTTTGGTAGATTTGCGGCATTCGACCAAGTGATTTGTAACTGCGCCTTTTTTCCCTCTCCATAATATAAACAAATTCGACATTCGTTGGCCACCCTTCTCCCGTTGAAGAGGCAATATAAACAAAGTAGACATACGTTGGCCACCCTTCTCCCGTTGAAGAGGTAAATAATGTCATGAGTGCCATGAAAACATTGTCAAAATTAAATTCACGTGTTTTCCATTTACGTTGTTCTTCCTAGATACAAAAAAATTATAAACATTGATAACAACACTAGATTTTTGGATTTGCTTCACAAATATAAATCAAAACAGAATACCTACTTGTGGCCTGTTGAAATTAAAGTCTTTAAATGTTGTGAAATTTCCCCTGTAAAAAAACCCAAACAAATTAAAGAAACTAAAGGTTTATCTTTAATAAATTTTTGTGTCCGTCTTTCGACCCCTCCGCTACTTATAGCCACAAAAAGATATCTCCTTCAATCTTATGATAGAATATGATAGAATATGATAGACAAAAACATTCATGTAACCCTAACACCAACTTACTGACAGCTTTCTTGGTCCATTTTCGAAGGATCTGTGCAATAGTTAAATTTTCCCTAGAAAGTATAAAATTTAAAATACAAAACTTGAAAAAGTAGAAACTTGAAAACCCGAAATCCTTAATCGAGTTGCATATTATTTCAATTATGAATTCGTTATCGCCATCCATATAGCACAAAATAAGAAAAACAATCAACATGGCTCAAAACGTTTGATATGAAGGCAGTGTTTTAGGTTCTCATGACATAGAATTTAGGTTAGTATTTTAAAAGCCAACCAAATAAGTCTTCAATGTATATGAAACGTCTACACCTGTGTAGTTTAGCACTTAAAGGGAACACTTTTTACTCGTAAACTTATTCAGTGAGACAATTGACTTCTATGGAGGAAATTGTTCAAGCCGTAAGGCTTCTAGTTAAACTTAATTAAACTTTATATACGAGATATCGATCGACTTCAAAAAGTTGCATTGAATTTGTTGGAATTACACCAAACTACGGTGGTTTCAGAAGATATGAACAAAATTACAAAAATATTTACTGAAAATAACTGCACACCCATCACAGAAAATATTAGGAGAAATTGTACTGTGATCACTAAGATATTGATAACATTTTTCAATGAATAAACCATGCATTGAAAGACTGCCTATAAAAGAAATGACAAGCATAAAAAAGTACTATAATGCAAAACATCAATAGGTTTTTTAAAGGTTTCTTTTTAAAATCCACTTTCGTCACTAAATAGTCAATAAATGCAAGAAAACTAGTGACCTTACCTTTAATTTTTTAGTTTTGTTGATGGCTTTTAATGGACGCAACACACGCAGTACTCTTAAAACCTTGATCACTCGTTTTGTATCTGTTGAGGTTCTTTCGTCCTGGCTAGAAATAAATTTTTATTTTCAAAGACTCAGTTTTAGATTGACTAATCTTCAGAAATATTAAACCTTTTACTTGAACATCATTTCTCAAATTTATTTATCAACGAAAACAAAACGATACGAAATATCTTCATGAAGCCTAGGCCATTTCATTTTCTCACTAAAGCTGGTAAATTTGGATTCTTAGAAAAAGATGACCATAACACACAGGTGAGTAGGTGTTTGGGGTCACTTGGAAATGTACGTTTAAATTTTGACATTTGTTATATTCCAAATTAGATATTTAAAACTTATTATTATTTTTATTCACGGTTGCAACGAAGTGGAAAGTAGGCGTTCTCCGACTACACTTGCGCGAAACAGGAATTTCGCCCATCTACACTAGAGAAAAATGGCTATAATTTTTATGATAGAAAGTTGCATATTCTTTAAAGGGAGAAACTTTCGCAATTTTCGCGAATTTTGCCCATTTTCGCGAAAGTTTATGCCTTTGAAAAAAGTAAAACGAAAAATCGCGAAAGTTTTTTCTTCCGAAAAAAATTTTTCTCCATAAAAAAGCGAAAGTTTTTTTTAACAATAAAAAACCGAAATAAAAGATTTACAGAGCAACAAAGTACATTTTAGAGAGCACAACTTCTTTTTCACCATGAATTAATTTCTTTCACATATTAATTTCATTCATATATCAATCTAAAACAATTATATCATTATATCAGACGACGAAACTGACTCTGAATGGGAGGAAGCGGACTTTTGTAATTACTTGGGTTACTTATTTCACTTAGTTGCTCTTTGTTAATATTTTTAGTATTTGTCTGCTTGATAAAATAAGATAAAGAAGAAAAATAAGAGAGAATTATTGCAGTTCGCGAAAGTTTTTTCCTTGCAAACGAAGTGATTTTTGATTTTATGCAAAATTTGTCCCAAATTTAAAATTCGCGAAAGTTTTTGTCGCAAAATTTCGCGATTTTTTGACCTCGCGAAACTTTCTGCCCGCGAAAGTTTCTGCTTTTAAAGTAATAGATTGCACCGTATCAATCAATTTGTAGTGCTTTGATATTTTATTGATAAAAAAACAAAAACAAAAACAAAACAAAGCAAATTGCCACACCCATTTTCGGATGAAAAACAACAACAATAAATAACAATGATTATGGTTTCTCTCTAGTGAAAATCGGTCCTAAAAGTTAACTCTGTGCATATCCATGTGGAGAACAATGTATATATAAACAAAACATTTCATTTTTCTTTGCTTTTTCTTAATTTCCATTGGTTTGTTAGTTTGTTTTATACATGTGGCATACATTTTTGGTATTTTTAGCAGAAAAACTTGAAGTGCACATGAATTATGCAAAGACTGGGTTATTGCAACCGTGTTCGCGGCTCTCGGCTCTTGTTATCATTATAATCAAATATTTATACAGGATAAGTTCCTCAGTCGTAATACTATATACAAAAAATATACAATATGTACATTGTTGTCCTGGAAGACATGTGTTCTCTAGAAATACGCTGCTTCCTGGCAAGCAAGTTAAAAACAGAAATCCAACATATATATATGCAGTGTTACCTTAAAACAAGGGATGCAATGGAACAACTGACAACCAGCGCATCAATAAAATTCCATACATCTCGAAAGTAGGAGTTTTTGTGAAGAATAACACCATAATTAATGATCTAGTAGTGACATGAAAAAAAGTTAGTTCCGTTTTCTCCAAAACAATGTGAGAAAACTGAATTATAGTGTCCGTTTGGTACAAATCGGAAAAGTTACAGGTGAAGCAATAGTAGAATACAGAAGCTCGGAGGTTTTAACGTGAATAAACACTTTATTTTGGGCAACTATATATTACATTATGCGAGTTTCTATACTGCTTGCATCTTAGCGTAGATACAATAGATAGAACGTCAAACTATGATTCCCTTAACACAGATTTTGGAGAGACTTCATAGAAAGTAAACAAAGTTCGTTTCCATATAATCAAAGTTTCTTCACAAAGTAATTGGGAAAATCCTTTGCTTGCTTTAATTGAGAAGAGTCTGTCAAACGGAAACTATGTGCTAGCTGGAAAACAAAAATATTAGGACTTACCTTTAGAAAAACTTCTAACAGAAAAATAGATGTAAAAATATAATCAAAATTATAAAGAACCTAAAAATGAATGAAACAAGTAAAAAACAATGGAACTAACAAAATTTAGATTGTGATGTGAAAAAAGATTGCAAGATATTTTTAAGAACCATTTTACATTAAACAAATGTATCAATCGATCTGGAACTATGATTTTCATACTCTCATATTCCTTCATAAACATTTGAGTATCACTAATTTCATTTACTTGATCAGTATGAATAAAGAGGTGGATGGCAACAAACCTTGTTAAGTGTGATATGCTTGCCAGTGGTGTCTTCCATGGCCAGAAAAGCACTGCTTATTAAGATAAATATCAAAATAATATTATCGAAATAAACAGACGAAACGATACGATGAACATAAATACGAATCCTAAATAAAAATATAGTTTTTAAAATTCAAATTCAAAATTCAAGTTATGAAATAAAATTTCAGCAAAAATGAACTTCACAAGTGATTGGTCAAAACTTACGGGTTTCCAGGGAAACACACAAACAAAGTGTTGACTTGTAACATCCCATCAGTCTTTGCAAGATTTCCTGTCATTCTTCCTGGTTGTTTTAAATTTTTTATCCAATTTTCACCTGCGTTTGCATATCCACCTAAAGAAGATGTTGATATGGATTATTGAGATTAGAGACTGAGACTGAGTTGCAAGCAAATAGTCAGCTAATAGTCAATCAACAATATGCCTGATATGAAACAATCTATTCTTGTAAAGACTATGCATAATACAACCTTCGTAATTGAAACTTCCATGATTTTTTTTGATCTATCGAAAGTTCGCAGGATTAAGGAAAAATCTCTTTTTATCAGTACAACAGTATCCAATTATAAGTATCATAGTATGTAATTATAAGTATCATAGTATGTAATTACTAACCTTCTGTGGGGTATCATAGTATGTAATTACTAACCTTCTGTGGGGTATCATAGTATGTAATTACTAACCTTCTGTGGGGTATCGGTCAAATTCATGGGCAGAGTTACCATTCATTCGATCCTAAAAGAACAATTAGTTGCAGAAAAGAACCAGTCTTTTAGTTTCCAGCTTATCATCAAGTCTTCGTGGACCTAATTCAAATAAATCAGTGCTGAAATTTGCATACTTTGCAGTTGTTTCCCTTTCCACCTTCTCTAAAGTAAACGAAAAACAACAACAAATATAAACAACAACAATTTCTACTTACAATACTTGTTTACATAAAATTTTCACAACTTACAATTGATTCGTTTTGGGGGCATATTTTTCTTTTATTTCTTTTTTATGTTCTTCTCTCTTCTTCTCTTCTGCTTTTTCATCTTCACCAAGCTCTTGTGCATTTGTCAAGTTATCCACAGCAATAGCAAGAAAAACATTTAATAAAGTATCTAGGTATCAGCAGTTAAGGTCATTGATTTATTGGTTCAGACAAATTTGAATGTTGACGTCTCCTGGAATTTGGTAGCTAGGAAACCTGTCTATTTCTCTCTCTCTGAACCACGGTAACTTTCAACTAGAAATGTTTGAGAGAGAAATAGCTGGGTTCAACCCCACGGCCAGAATATGGCCGCCGTCGTTGATTGGATGAAACAGGTCACATGGCATCCAATAAAATTTTCTACATGAAATAATTATTCTGTTAGTGCTGTCTGCATAGCACAAAACTTTACCCGTTTACATACAAAATGTTTTATCTAGGTGAATGAAAAATATGTAAACAAAACTGTTTGAACTCGATAACTCGAGAAAAATAATTTAAAACTTTTATTCCAAGTTAGTAACTCTAACCTTTTAAAGCAATATAATATTCTCGAGTTAGTAACTCGACTTTATTTATTTGAAAAAGTAATTTCGAGTTAGTAACTCAAAATCAAAATTTGGCTTTTTTAATTTTGAGTTAATAACTCAAGTTGTAGAAGCGAGAAACTTATTTTTGAGTTAGTAACTCGAAGTGATATCGAAAATTTCAAGTTAATAACTCATATTATGAAGTCATAATCCATAACTCGACTTTATAACTCGATTTTGTAACTCGGGTTTTCCGGGCCTCTAGACGAAGCTTTATTTCAATGTTATTACTTTATTCGCATATTTAAGAAACAATAGACTAAATCTCATTGGATCTTTTTTTTTGAATTCAAATTCAACTGTTATCAACTGTCACTGTGGGTTGAACCTGGCTTTCTCTTTCCCTCAAATCATATCAGATAATAAAAATAGGGAAGGGAAAGAGTTAGAGTCATGTTTTCTAGCTAGGAATTTGCAAACTCTCTCCAGTTCTCAATATTATGCTATTTAAATATAATGGAATTCATCTGTCTTGCACTCTTTAATAACAAAATTTGTTGATGTAGTTTATCATATCATTGTATTCACTATTTCACTTGTCACATGACAAAATCAAGAGGGTTTATTTACTTCATCTGATACTTTGAGCAATAGAACAGTTGATTGCATATTTAATTTTGCCATTATAAATGACTGCCTGCAAATATTACAGGGGGTAAATTATAAAGTTTTAATCAAAAATACATGTTAAATCACCTTAAAATGTGTTTCAAGCAGATATCAAAAAATTCCAAACTGCATCTATCTACGTGAGAATAACAAATTTGTTTCTCTATTCACATAGACCAGTGTGGATTTATATCTAACCAATGGAAATTTCATTAATGTGTTAGCAAAATCTGCAAGAACAGTTAGTTAAAAGGCCAGTTAAAAATGATATTCCATTTTTCCTTCATAACTCCAATATCTAGATATGCACATAAATAAGGATACAGTTACCGAAAACCACCAATGCCACAAAATATAGAGAGATGGTAAGTCCTTTTGCTGATTTTGGTCCATCATACGCAACTATCCCTTCATGCATAACTTGATTCCAGTCCTCACCAGTCAAAATCTATGAAATTAGACAAAAATTTTTAATCACTAGAACAGTTGTCATTTCGATTGTTTACATAAAATCTTGTGAGAAAATGATACGAGAGCGATATACCTGGAAGACTGCCAACATAGCATTTCCAAAATCGTCGAAATTAGTTCTAGGTGGCTCTAGTCTATCTGCAAAGCTGTGAAAAGGAAGATGTTTTATTTTTATTTTATTTTTCAATAGTACATACAAATAAGAGAAACATAATTGCAAAACATATTTGTTGCTATGCTACATTGATGTAAACAAAACAGCCATTGGTTTGTGAGGTGAGAATTTCAGAGGAAAGCTTTTACCAAGAAAACATAAAACATGGTTCCATTACTGAGATTTTAAAAATTCAAGTATATATTCTGACACATTGAGAATAATTATGCAATAAATGAAAATGCAGTCTGATTTGAAATTCCCAGCAAGTGTAGTTCCTCAGTTTCTAACAAGTCTTTTTTTACATTTAATTTGTAACTTAACGGACAGGCTCATTAATATCAATTATCATATTTATCATCGCATACTTGCCACCAAATAACTGCATACCCAGTAAAGCGAATATAAGGATGAACAAAAATAACAGAAACAACAAACTGATGATTGATTTCATGCTGTTCAGTAATGATGTGATCAAATTTTTTAAGGAACGCCAATGCCTGCACAAGAAAAATGAATAGATGACAAAAAATGCTTCCAAAATAAGAGATGTTGATCTTCATTATAAATGAAGATGAAAATGAATTAAAAGATTCACTACAAAAGGAAAATAAACAACATACGTCGTAAATTTGAATAATCTGAGTAAACGAAGAGCTCGAAGAACAGAAATCCCCATGCTTATGTTATAAATTTTTGAAACAATCAATTCAACTACTCCTCCAGTCACAACCTGTAAAACCATAAATATGTCTTGATTGTCAAGCTGATTGATGCAAGTTAATATCGAAATCTATCATATTTCTTAGGTAAAATGAAGGAATTATAGTTTTCCACTTACGATACTATCAAATTTATTAAACTTGGAACGAAAATAGGTTCTTGCACCCAATCCATATAATTTCAAACACATTTCTATCAAGAAGAAGGACAAAAACACCAACTCTGATACTCCTAAAAATATGAGAATTACATTTGAAACAAATCATATTTTTAATATTCACAAATGATAAACTGAGATTGATTTTAAGCATACAATTCGAAAGAAACATTCATAGAGATATTTACAGAGATTCTTTTATTTTCTACACACAGATTGTTACAAGGATACTGAAGACAATAATCCCCCACAATATGTTGTTGATATTTACTTTGTAAATCAGTCAACCAATTTGGCTGTCGATAATGTTGTGCTGCCACGGAAACGGTATTCAAGAAGACACAAGTGATAACCAACCAATAAAATGCAGAATGGAGGACAACTTTTCGAATTTTTATTCGAAACCATCTGTTCTTTCGATGGAATTTTTCCTTCCAAGTTTCTCTAGAGGTAAAATTAATATACACAGATTCTGTCAGAAAGTATTTCATGGTATTATTTTTTTATATGTAAATTTTTCCTAGCATCTCTTTGGATGTTATAGAAAGTTTCTTACAAAAGTTCTTTTCTTGCGTTTAGACATCTTCAAAGCAGGCAAATTTTTTATTTATAATAATTTACATTTAATCATGCATTTCCACTCACTTAATAAGGCCTCTCTATACTTTAAGAAATTGCAGGATCTAGGGCTTAGGTAGTATTTATGGAGGAGAATTAAGTTATTTAGAGTAAAAAAACGCTCAAGTGACCTTATCAACACAAGAAATTTTGTGTGTTATACTCCCCCACTTCACACTGTACTCCTCCACTTTTTTGCCTAATTTTGTTGATCATTGACAAATAAACAATGCTAATTATTGTGTTAATTGATAATCATATCTATATTTTCATATACTTACTGAGATTCCAAGGAATCATGAATATTTAAACGAAAACTTTTTCCAGCTGCATTTCTTGTTAAAACTTTTGTCATGCCCATATTTCCAGGATCAGCTATTCTCTTTCGTTGTGAGCGTAACTTACTCCTGTCTAAGGCATAAAAAACTGCTTTTAGATGTCATTGAACTGTTTTGAAAAATCTTGCAGCAAACTATATTCAGGGGAAGTAATTACAAAAACAAAATACCTATTGAAACGGTCAAAAAATTTGTCCCTATTCATATAGCACATATATAATGTAGGAGAATATTTAGTTTAACTCACGATCAGTTTCTTCGTCTTCTTCTCGTATCATGGCTTGTTCCGCAGCATCTATCCAATCCATATAACCAGTTAATGCACGATCTGTTTGTTGCCCTTGACGTAGTAATAAAAATGCCTGCCGATTTTCTACACGTTCTCTTTCCTTACCAAACTCTCTAGATAATATCAAAAACTGAAATTTTTAACATTTCAATGCCTTGAGTTAGACTGAATACTCAAAACTATTTCTTGTTTAAGAAGTATTTTTCCACTTTTTGAAAATTTTTTAATTATGCAATGCAACGTTACAATGTTACAGTACGATGTTACATCACGTCACTTAATCTTGTCAAAGTGTATCAGTGAATTTTTGAAATGAATTCATAATTATTTCCCAGAAAAAATAGTGACTTTCTATGACATCTCAATTTTGCATGTAACATTATTAGGTCTTAAAATTGAAATATCTTCCCTAGGAATTTTCGAATAATGTAGAAAGACCTCTTAAAAAAGTTCATCATCAAAATAAACATAGGAATCTTAAAATATCAAAAACAAGAATGATAGCAGTTGATGAAAAATACGAAATATTAATGCTCACCCACTAAGCACACCAAGTACAAGGTTCAACATAAACTGCGCACCAATAATGTTTAATGAGTAATAGTAAATCCAGAAGAAGTAGCCATTTTTATCATAAACATCAAAGGTCTTTAAAACAAATAAACAATAATAACATAGTTTCAAACAAAACTGAACCAACAAGGAAGACCTCACAGATGGTGATTTCCTTAATGTAAAATAATGTGAAATCACTGGAAATGAATGACATATGAGTGGGTGACATTCCAGGCAATTTGGATTACAAATGGTATTTTTGGGGGGTAACATTAATTTTATTTCAAAAAAATGTTAAATAGCATTTAACATAAAATTAAAATTTTCATGCATTCAAAATAAAATAAAATTCAACTTTAAGGCATCGGTGTTCAGAAAATCTGTTTACCAAACATGTGTCACAACTCACATCGTACATTGTATCCGTCCATCCTTCACAAGTAATACAAGTAAACACAGTGAGCATACTGAGAAGCATATTATCAAAGCTTGTGATTCCATGAGCAGGTCCTTCCCAATATTCCCTACACTCAGCATCAGGATCACATTGGTAACCTCCTTTTGTTCCACAAAGTTGATATTCACCACCTTGTAGTTCTATAAAATATTTTGTAAAACACATCAAAGAGTATTTTTCTTTTTTGTTTCAATATGTTGGAGTTATAATTAAGGAATTTGTGTTTACCTGTTGAGTTTTTTAGAAAGCAAACATTATGAAACAATCCATTAAGAAATTCCAAACCAATGATCGAGTAAATGATTATAACAAAACTAACTAACAAACAAATCTGTAATAATGGCGCCATAGCACGCATGATTGATTTGATAACTACTTGAAGACCTACAAATTTCAATGGATGAAAAAGTTTGAAATATACCACCATAAATCAGTGAAGTTCATGTTTTTCACAGAGAATAACATTATGCTCAAACTTACTAGGTATACCAGAGACTAATTTTAATGGTCTCAATACTCGACCGGCTCGAAGAGCTTTTAATGAACTTGCATCGATACTCAATCCTAGCATAGGCAAACTCATTATGCTAAAATCAAAGAAAAATGAATAAAGTTAAAATCATAAGAGGCAGAGTTCCATCTTCAAGTGCATAATCTCACAAGTATGAATAGCACACTTGTTGATAAGAGAATAAACTATATATTACTCAAATAAAGAGAAGGTTTGTTACTTGATACAATTTATGTGAGATCTTACTGAGGTTAAAAGCTTTTTAGAAATGTATTTTATTACTCTCAAAAATATTAAAATCTTCCTTAATACATAGATTTGGTAAACAAAACTTCAATTTAACTGCGGATTGCCTGTTATATTTCATGATTATGAAACAATTAATCAAATCCCATTGGAGGCAAAACAGAATAATTAAGGTTACTGTAAAGAAAAACACTGTTTCCCTTCATCACTTAATATTTTTCATTAAGTTTATGAAATAAAAATGAAAGTTTATATTTTTGAAAAGCTCTTTTCTTACATTAACTAATACATTGTAAATTTTGATGTGAAAAAACATACATGGAAAACATGAACTCGATTTATAAGGCTTCCATTTTCACTCAACGATTTATGTTTTTGCTTTAAAAATCACTTCTTTCAGAATTTGGTACTTTTAAGCTGAAATCTCATGTCAGGATTTTTTAACCAATTCAGTCATTTCAACATATATGTCTTAATTTTAAGTGTTTTTTAATGAAAAATGCACTTCTTGTTTTGTTTTTTGTTGCTTTTTGTTGGTTTTTTCTTTTCTAGAAAATATGGGTTCAGTTGAATGGTAAGTGAGTAAGATACCTTGAATGTTTTCAAAGAAAAGCTTTAAGAAAGAATGAAAATAAATATATAATAAATAGCAAGTAAACTCTTACCCTGTTACAACTACTATAAAATCTAAAATATTCCATGAATTTCGTAAATAAGAACCAGGATGAAGAATAAAACCTTGAGTGACAATTTTTAAAACAGCTTCACAAATGAAAATTGCCAGTAGATATATCTCAGCCTTTTCCTATGGAGTGAAAAAATATTATCGCAGTTTGAGCTTTCCTTAAAACGTATTAAAGGACCTTGCAAGATGATTTTAACCATACAAAAACTTAAAATTGTGCTTCCGTCATTAAAGGCATCTGTTGAAAAATCTATGAGAAGCAGAGTAGTTTGTCACATTAAATGTCCACATTGTGACGCGTGCTATGTCGGCCAGAGAACCAGGCAACCCACATTAATATTCGCAAAATATTCTGTCCTATAGCAAACCATATCAAAGCTTGTAATGCTTCCTCTGTATCTAGGTGTCCGGCAGTTGACTTGCTCTTTTTCTTTTCTTTTAAACAAAAACAAAAACATTTGGATGGTACACTGCCGGGCATGAAGACACTTAATTTATCAAAATAAATTCTGAAAATATAACTACATTGTTGATTAAACATTGAATTAATACCAAACCCCACAATGTTTCTACCACGTAAATTGAAAAAATATACTTGAAGTAATGTAGCAAATAGATCATAATAGACAGATATGGATTTTCCAAAAATTCTATAAGATGAAAGTTTAGTTAGATATTTCAAAAAATCTGTTTTTCTCCTATGTATGAAACTCCTATAGATGAATTCCATTATAACGTAAACTGTGTCTCAATGATTAGTTGTCAATTATTGTTCCATGTTAAAATAGGAGAATCTCCAAGGAGTCTAGCAAAAATTTGATGGTGTAAAAGTGGTCTTAAAGCAAATGTAAACATGAGATCCATCTATATTTTTCACCTTCTTTGATGTCAAAAACAAAGCGAATCATTAATAATAATAATAATAATAATAATAATAATAATAATAATAATAATAATAATAATAATAATAATAATAATAATAATAATAATAATAATAATAATAATAATAATAATAATAATAATAATAATAATAATAATAATAATAATAATAATAATAATAATAATAATAAGATAATAACAATAATAATTTATTTGGCTCCATTATATACATGGTTCTTCTGCCTATGATAAAAAAATTCTAAATGTTATAAATGTTAAATGTTAAAAAATATATATATTATCTGTAAACAGTAAAAAACGAAGCATCCAGTAAAATTGGAGACAAATAAAATGTAGATTGAGAGGCTGCTTTTTGTAAAATTCGTTAAAGTTTAATTAACCATGAAATTAATTGGCTTAAAGGTTTTCGCTAGGAGAACAAATACTGACTTTCACTTTCATTTTCTCTGTTTTCTTGAATGATGGTCAAAACTTTAATCGTGTTCATTAACTTTCTCGATAGAGCAAGTTTTATGGAGCGCTATCACTGCTAAAATAAGCAGAATTCGTATGTTATCGTAACGTATGATCATTACCATTTCCAAGTAAAAGTAACATATCACATATCGTAACAGTGAATCACATTTCGTAACAACGAAGTTTTTTATCCTCATGTGATTCAACTTGAACTCAAACATCTCCATTTTTTTGTTTGTCCTTTGATAATAATGTCTTCAGGGTTTTTTATAAGAAGAAGGAGTAAATTTAGAGTTGAGCTTGGATGCTGTTCTTATTTTTTGAGGCTCCACTATAAAGACTGAATTGTTTTTATTTTGTTCTTACTAACAACCTTCCAAATAAGAACATTATTTTCAGATTCGTCCATTTAAAAAACGACCTCCCTTTTAAACATGCTGGGAACGCCCCGCAGCTTACTTTTATGGTTTTATCTTTAGGTACAATTTGATCTACTGTTCCTTTCTAGCACTAAATATTCTGGTTGAAACAAATTTCAAGTTTAGATGCAAAACTTTTACATTTCCTGTTACACAAACCAGCCTCAAATGCACTTAAAAGTTCAAAACTTGAACCTCGGGTTTTATATTTATAAGTTGAAACAATCTTTTTAAATTTTTGAATTCTTTTAAATGTTTTTAAAATTTATTCTTTAATAAAATTTATTCTTTAATAAAGAGTATGCTGCAGATCGAACGATCTCATTTTCGTTTCATCACGAAAACTAAGGTCTGCGATATAAAACATTTGAAGGATTAACCGAACGAATTTTCAAATCCACCTGTACTGCAATGCGATTGGATAAGAGAAGAAGCACTGTCATGCGATTGGATAAGAGAAGAAGCACTGTGTAATCGCACTGTAATGTTTCCATGAACGCTGATATCAGTTTTCTATACACACTCTCCATCTCACCTCCTTCTCACACTCTCCATCCACCTGCTGAAAATAATAACAAACAGTCGTTTCATAACATAACATGGTTTCTTCGATAAGTGCTGTTTGTATTCTCAACCCCACATTCGATTCTCAACCTCGTATTCGAATAATTTAGGTGATTCTGGTTAGTCAAACCATATTTAATATAAATATAAAAATCTGAAAATTGGGCAAAGAAATAGTTAGGGAGCTAGATATTTTTCAAGGAGACAATAAAAACATTAAAATGAAAACTCCGTTGTTATTTCCAGACTTAAATTCTTAGCTCATAAAAAAATCCACACTCAGTAAAATAAATAAATAAATTCGGGATAATCTTTGGATTAAGGTAACATGTTTAGATTAAAGTAAGCTAAATGCAGTTGGCTTTTATATAGAAATCTCCTTAAGCCCTCCTAAACAGCCATGAAACATAGAATTTTAAGGAGCAGACTCATAAGACCCATATTAAATCTTTATAATTATCACTAAAAATGGTTTAAATATTGGCCGGTTTACATCTTAAATTTTCTGGACTACGGATTCTATTCATCAGTATTTGGAAAATTCATCCTAAAATTGATAATTAATCGAGTGAAAAAAATGTCAAATACCAGATGGTGTCGTTAGTTTTGAGAACTCAAATTTACTGCGTCGGCGGGAACAACATTTATGAACAACTCGACCCGCCCTTTCTTTCTCTTTCATACATATCGAAGATTTACGGATGCAGAAAGAAAGCCGGCTAGTGGATTTTGAAATCTGTTTGGTGTTGCAACAAATCTGGCGAGTTGAAGCGAGTGTCAAAATAAAAAAAAAGGCTAGCGACGAAAAAACAATATCTGCCACCAAAAATAAACAAACAGCATATGGCTATCATAATTCTACTTTTTTTATTATTTAATAAGAATTTTGTTGTGTAGTTACATAGGAATTAGGTTTAATAGTAATGAATCTATCTATCGGACTATCTATTGGACAGAAACCACCACATTTATTGATGATTTGAAGCAGCAATGCCAGGGCGTTCTTTCTTTATCTAAAAATGTCCGATGTGAATGGAAGAAGCCCTGGATTGAGGCTGCATTTATGAAGTAACTTTCCATTATAATGAAGTAAACTTCCATATTGGAAGATGGTAACTTACCAGTTGGAGGTTCCTTTTCGACTTGTCATCATTTGGAAGAGGTGTATTCAGCGCTAATAAAACACAATTGACTGCAATCGTGGCCAATATAAAATGATCGAATGGCTAAAAATAAAATTACACGAAGATGGGCAAAATTCTAGTATGTTAGGCTAGTAGCCGCCACAATGTGTTCAGGCTAGTGGTTTCTTAACAGGAATACACAATTGTCATTATGAATGGTTCTTCACCAAATCAGTCAAATGTTTTTTCAGTTTCCATTAAATAACTTCTTCGGCTACCGGCGAATTCTCTTGGCAAATAAGATTGAACAAGGAAAAAAAATTCTTAGGAAAAATTTTGTTGAAATGTTGAAATCCAGTCAATACAGGGAATCCAGGGAAATCCAGGGAAACACGGAATAGCTAACAATCTTGTGCTCCCAACCTCAAAAATCTTGTGCACCCTACCTCCGTCCATATACATCGAAACGGAAAGAGAGAACCTGGGTTGTTGTACACTTAAACAAAGCCATCCAACAGCAATAACAACAACAAATTCCTTTGCAGTTAAGTTTTGAAATGTGTTGGAAAATTATATTTTAGTTTACAACAACATGTGAAACAAGTAAACAATTGTTTTGTGATAAAAAAACAACATATTTTCTTCCTTTCTTCTTTTGGTTCTTTTATGAATTTTTACCAAAAATTAAAAATTTTAATAAGATTTGTGAAATTGCTTGATAACAATTTCTCCCATTTTTTGTCAATCAGTGGAAGGTTGAAACGTAATGTAATGTTAAAAGAAATGAATAGAAGATAATACAAAATACAAAATAAAAATGAATGTTTGAAATGTTCTGGTTCATTGTGACTCATCCATTAACACTCGCTGTAAACGCGGGAAAAAAGTTTCAAATTACCATTTACCTCAAAGCTATCCATATGGTTAGAAAAAGATTCCAGGGACAAAAATTAAGTAAAGTAACAAAAAGTTCTGACGAACAAAGCTGTAAGAAAATTCCCTAGCAGTTATGACATCTTTACACCACACCAAAAATGGTCACACTGCTACAAATATATATAACTGATTTATCTTCTTTTAGGAATTATACTCTGAAACCACATCACCACAAAACTCCATAAATTTCCAATTCAGAGGATCAAAGAGATGAAACAATTTAAATAAGAGATAATTTTCAGTGAAAATTCCAAAAACCGATATAAAATTGTTGTATCGAATGTGAAAACCTCATTACCTTCGATTCACATATAGCTCGACAAAATCTCCGAACTGGATTTTGTTGGCTGAAGATAAAAAGGCTGCTGTATCTTTTTCTTTCAGGACCAGTAATTTTCTGTAAAGACGAAATTCTTGATTGACTTCCATTCATGGAGATCGCAACAGAATGTCTTCGTTCTTCTCGAAATGACATTTTTTGTTACTTTATCTTATTATATTATTTAAATTAAAAATATCTTATAAATATTCAAAGTGCTTGATCAGTGTATGAATAAAAGTTTTTTTCTTTTGAACCGATGATATTTCTTCTTTATTTTTTTCCTTGTTCTCTTCGTATTTTTCATTTGGATTTGAGAGAAACTGTTGGTATATCAAGCAATTCGGACAGCATTTAATTCGGACGGCATTTAATATCAAACTCGTAACAGGAAATTGATAAAACCATAAATTTTAACATTCATTCTTTTCCGTCTACTCCAAAAAATTTTTAATTCGAACTCTCAAAAATATTTACTTCATTATGTTTTTTTGTGTATTTTTGAAAAAAAAACTAATCTAAAGAGACTGTGATCGAATTCTTAAAGAGTCTGGATTCTACTTTAACGTTATCATCTGGCCAATGAAACAAAAGTAATTTCTTTAAAATAGCACGTGATATCATTGTTTTCTCACAACAGCTTATTAACGTCTGTTAAAGAATGGATTTTGCAGAACTTACTGTTTTTCACCTGCTTCATCAGATCCTTTTCTCCTCTCCTTTTTCTGCTTTTAATTGCTCAATACAAGAATAGAAATAGAAAAGATGAAATACCAAAGCAAAAAATAATATAAAACTATAATTTATTTGTTAATGATATTATTTCATCTTTTCTATTCTGTTTGAAACGTGTTGTCAGTTTGAAAATGTTAGTGATGATACATTATTATTGCGCTGTGTTTTGATGATTAAGCAGAAATAATTTCAATGTGATGATGGGGGACCGTTATTCCATTGACCATATTACATCGGCGACTTTGTCCATTTCTTAAAAACACGTCACCTGGCTTGGCTGTGTCTCAATAGATCTGGATATAACCGAAATCAAACTGTTGCACGATGTCATGGAAATCTGGACTTGATATCGATAATGTGAATTCGTTGATATCGATAATGTGAATTCGTTGAAGAGAATTTTTCATTTTTCGTTTTTGTTTTTGATCACATCTGATTGGTTATTTATTTCCCTTTCCTTGTTCTGATTGGTTACTTATCTAATTCTTTGTTCTGATTGGAAATGTTTTATTTTTGAATAATGTTATGAAATATATAATTATATTCCATGCGATTTGTATTTTTCAACTTCTAAATTATTAAATTAAAAAAGAAAGAAAGAAAGAACTGTTTTTATAATCACACCCAGGATTCAGAAAGAAAAAAAAGCCTTTTCAAATGTTTTAGAAGTCCAAAATCTAACGTTGAGTTTCGATTGTATGAAAAAGGTTCATATGGTTTTTTTGATAGGAGGTACTTTTTACGAAAATGAAAATTTTTTCAAAGGGAACTATAGCAAGTTATGGGTCTAATTTGGTCCAAAATTACCCAAAAGTTTCATATAAACTGTTTGTTAAATTGAGGAAGGGATTAGTAACAACATTTTTGCTACTTATCCATACGCTAACTAACTAAGACAAAATCAACAATCTCAAAAAAGGGCTGAGTTTTGTATATGTCTGCAATTTTGTTATAAAATACAATCTTTTAGACTTAATGTGCCCCTCCCTCTTCCCAGTAGCTGATATGTAACAATATGTGGCTGTAAAAATAACGTCAAAGCGCGGAAACTCTTCGGAATGATGTCCTGGCCTGCAATGTAATCTATTATAGTGTTATCAGCATTCTGACAGCCTGTGCAGCCGTTCAAAAATTTAGAAAACATCGCAGAATATTTCTTTCTAGAAATTTAGGATAGAAATCATTACTAGGGTAATGGCCCATCGGGAGTAGTTCAGTCAAGGAATAATTCGGCTTTTCAATTTAATGTCTTTCAACACGAAGTCCCTGAAGTGAAAGATAACAATGACAATTGTTTTGATGATGACTGTGTTACGATGATGATGACTGTGCTACGATGATGATGACTGTGTTACGATAATAAATAGTGATTAAAAACAACAGACGTAACAAAGTTACCCTTAAAAAAGACCAAACCTGGTTATTAGCCCCTATCCGGAAAGTATTTCCACCTTTCGAGTTTTCCTGGCGCGACAATAAAGAATCTTGACCATTACGCAAAACCGACCATATTCGAAGATAAACCAGATGTAGTCATAGTGATGTGGGTATACACAATCTCCTCAATCGTTTACTTTTGAAAGAATCGGACGAAAAAGTTGCAGAAAATATAATAGCCATTGGTGATAATTGTAAACGCAAAGGTTTGAAATAGGTAATGATATCTGGGATCGTGACGTGCTCGAAAATTAATCCTATCAGAATCCGAAGCGTAAATAGCCTTCTTATGGACAAATGTAAAGGTCGTGGTTTCATTTTTGTTGATAACAGCAATATTGGAAATATTTATTTATGGAAAGGTGGTCTACATTTGTTAGACTCTGGGAAGCACTTACTGAAACATAAATAAAGTTTTGAATACTTACTGAAACAGAAATAAAGTTTTGAATAATTTTTTATATCACAGGAGGGAGTTTCCCCAGCCCTGGTTTAAAATAATTGTAGAGATTCTGTTTTTAATGTTCCTTCTGATAAGGATGAAAATTTCATTCATTCAGATGACACAGACTCTAGTAATGTTGAGATCAATTACTCTTTAGAAAATATTGATTCTTTAAGAATTAAGAACTTGTCAAATCCTCATTTGTGACAATATTATTTTCTTGGGGACTTGAATATCATACCACTCATAACTCCAAAGATTATAATTTAAGCTATTTGGTTTTACTTTGTGACACATTTAATGTTAAAAAATTGATGAAAGGGAACACGTTCCTCTATTGACGTAATCCTGACAAATAAGGCAGGGTCATTTCAGAATACAATGACCACTGAAGCAGGTTTGAGTGATCATCAGCTGTCTTAAAGTCTCATTTTGTTCGGTTAAAACCTAAAACATATTTTACAGAAATTATAAAAACTTTAGGACAGCTTCTTTTTTGAATGATGTTAAGAATGCTAATTTTGATTGTGTTGGTGAAAATCCTGACACATGTTTTTAGCACTGTGATAAAGAAACATGCACCCTTAAAACAAAATAACTTACATAGAAACGAGGCTCCTTTCATGAACAAAGAATTAAAAAAAACCAATTTATGCAAGAACAAGATTAACTAGATGCCTTTACAGGCATTTCTGCACCATAAGCTGATATTTTCAAGATTTTCATAGAATATGGAAAACTGCCATTTTCTTTCACGGCGATGACTGTTTCGACGAAGTGCCATAATTGTTATAACTGCAATAATTAACAATTCCGCGTTTAATCCAGTAAAAAAAAAAAAGAAAAAGAAGAACCCCCCGAAAAAAACCCCGAAGAACACGGACGATTGTCATGGATTTCTTTGCTTAAGCAGAAATCCAAAAAAGAAATCCAATAAGAAACCTACAATTGAAAATTTATAATAAACGTTGTAATAAACAAAGAAATAAATATGTAAATTTACGAAAGAAGGTAGTCACATTTTAAAAATATTACTGAATCTGGTATTATGGAAAATAAGAATTTTTGGAAAACAATGAAACCCTTTATAACTAATAAGAGTGGCGTTAGCAATGATAACATTATGGTAACGGAAAACGGGCGGTAAATAACTGATAATAAGGAGTTAGCAACTATGTTAAATAATCATTACATTAATATTGTTGAAAACGGGCGGTAAATAACTGATAATAAGGAATTAGCAATATTATAATAAAATAATATTGTTGAAAAATAAAGTGGAATTAAGCCGAACTCTATTGATTTTAGTTGGGCTGAAAATAATCAAGGCGTTACAATAGCATCATTAAAAACTATGAAAAACATTCTAGTACAGTCAAAGCTTGTTCTTCTGTGTCATCTGAAACGTTTACTTTTATTGAAGTTGGTGAAGAAGATGTTGAGAATGTTTTTAAAGAAGTAAATGAGAATGCATCATCAGGGGAGGACAATATACCAGCCAAACTTGCTTTGCTGGCATGTGGGCATCTTGTAAAACCTTTAAGAAATGCTATTAATTATAATATTCGACAAAGTAAATTTTTGAGTAAGGCCAAGCGTGCTGTTGTTACGCCACTTAAAAAATGAGGGCGGATCAATAAGTGTCCTTAACTTCTTTTCAAAAATTTATGAAAAAATTATGAAGAAGCAGATTATTTTTTTTATTGATAGTAAGTTATATTCTTTTCTATCCGCTTATAGAAAGGATTATAGTACACAGCACGTGTTATTGAGATTAAAAGAGGAATGCAAAGAAAAGTTAGATACGAACTATTGTGTCAGTGCTGTTTCAATGGATCTGTCTAAGGTCGATTGCATCCCACATGATTTGATCATAGCAAAACTGCATGTAAATATCATATCTAACTAACAGAGAACAAAGTTCGCATGTAAATGGTGTATATAGCCTATTTTAATTAATTCTCTCTTGAGGTACCTCAAGGTTTCATTTTAGTTTCATTTTAGGTTTTAATGAAATCAGTCCTATCTATATGAGTTAAATTTTCTCCGCTAAGTCTAATTCCAGGCTTGTAAGAAAGCAAAACATTAATAATTTATTAACTGCAAGTGTTAAAACCTCTTCCTTTGGGCTCAGGGACATCTCATGGACGTTAAGTTAGGACATCCCGGAGACGACCCGGGGATGTCGAAAGTGAAGTGTAATCAGTCCGCCCGAATAGGATGTCCAACAGGGACTTGAAGAGGACGTTCAAAGGACGTCCTATTGGCCAAAGGACATCTAGAGGACGTCCACAATGATACATGGACGAGAGGTGCACGAGAGGACATCCACGGGTCGTCTGAAGGACGGATGCGTGCCCACTGGGAAAGTATTCGTTCTTTAGCTCTACGAGTATAGAACAAATTACCATATCATTTAAAATGCAATAGAAACCTAAATGATTTTAAACAAATGATAAAAAAATGGGATGGAAGTTTCTGCCATTGCTCTGAATGCAAAAAAAATAGAAAGGTGTAGTTTTTGTTTTATTGTTATTTATTGATATTATTGGTAGGTTATATTATGTTAAATAATAATGCTGTAAAAATTTAGTCGGTTTTGATTAGTTTTTTATAATTAGTTTTATTTAAAACGTTCTGCAAACGCCCTATTAATCGCCCTGGGCGTTTATTTGAAAATCTTATTTTTTGTTCAAGAATGTATTTGTTTTCAATAAAAACATCCTTAAATTTTTATTTTTACCAACATTTTAAACTAGATATCAAAATAGGAAAAAAAATATAATTCGAAAATATTCTATTTCAAGACAATCCTCACAGCATTTGATTTTCCCTAATTTCAAATAAACGAGGCAGGTAGTTCTCGAGTTATATAAAGTTCGAGTTATGACGTCATAATGACGTCATAATGACGTCATGACAAAAAATCTTAACTTGAGATTTTTTTAAAGTTAAATTCTCGAGTCATATAACTCAAGATTTTTTCTTTAATTCTTCTTTCGATTTTTCTTAGATTATTTTGTTCTTAATCACTCACATTGTTCTTAATCACATTCACATACCTGTAGTAATTTCTAATCCAGAGGACCTGTTCAAAGTAGTTTAAATTATATTCACGTTTGATTATACAGCGTTGAAAAAATTGAGATTCGAAAAGAAAAAATGGTTAACATTTTGATCATGAATTCTTAAACGTAATCGGTAGGTATAAAATAAAGTACCTATAGAAGATGAGAGTATGGCGAGAACTTAGACTATAGCCTAGACATAATGGTTGAAAATGACCTGTAGTTGAGTAAACTTCTCAGTTTTTTACCAGAAAATTTTGAAGAAAGTCATTTATCTACTTAATCTGACCGTTCTTTTGAGGCTGAGAAGAATTTTTTTTTTAAATTAAGATTTTTCATTTTATCAATTGAGTTTGAGAAGATGCTGAGTTTGGGGCAATTGTGATAAAGGATCCACACATGATCACATGATCAAAAGTTTTAGTTCATTTTAGTTCATTTAGTTCATCATTTTACAAACCTCTAAAATTTCGCAATATCTTTTCTTTTCAAGCTATCGTGTTTTATAAAATTTTTACTACTTTGAACAGGTCTATATTATAACTTATCAAAGTAAATCATTGTTGTTAGGTGTGAGCGAGAACAGATGGAACACTGAAGGATTATTACAAAATAACTCGAGAATCTAATAAAAATTAAAATCACAAGTTACATAACTCGAGAATTTAACTTTAAATAAAATCTCGAGTGAGCATTTTTTGTCATGACGTGTTATGACGTGATTATGACGTCATAACTCAAACTTTAAATAACTCGAGAAAAATAACTCGAAAATGACCTAATAAACGGCCATGATCATTTAGTACTTTTCAAGTACCAAAACGTGGCGATTTTATTCGAACCTTGCGTTTATTAGATCACGGGTGTTTGTTTTGCAATTTCGCAATACAGTGCTGTTACATTTTCACTTATGAGACACTGGTTTATGAATGGAAACAGGGAATGAATTTTTCGTTGGTTTGTTTTAAATAAATTATTGGCTTCACCAAAGGTCTTACCCAGGGCGTTTATTTGAGTACGGGTCTCATTTACGGTATTGCCATTTATCAATTCTATTTTTTTTACTAAGCAATCAAATTAAAAAGGAAACTAAAACACATCGATGAAAAATCCATACCCTGTTTCCATTCATAAACCGGTGTCTCATAAGTGAAAATATTTCCAACTGCTGATTTTGGGCCAGGACATTTATAAGTTCATGGGCTTCATGTGTTTCACAACAAAAACTCTATAAGACTACCCCATTAAACATAGTATAGTAAGGCCCTTTAGGTCGTTTTAGCTCTCCTCACATAAAGTGGGTTCATTATTGTACAGATTTTATACTTTTTCTGCAGATTTCACTAAATTAAATAGTGGAATCTGAGTAAAAGGCTACACAGCCCTCTCACGCAATTAATAAGCATGAAATTAAATAAACTTTCGATACATAGTTACATGTATACATTAAGGCAAGAAATATGAAATTCTTGCAATTGATAATCATTTAGCAGTTGAGTTTAAAACTCCGCAAAATTAAAATGTTTCAAAAAAAACTTAAAATTCATACGTGAAATTAAAATGCTGGATTAACCATTTCATGAAAGTTAAGATGTGTCTTGTATTATTGGTCTTGATGTTGCGAAAATCTCTTGCCTCTGTAAGTATACACATGATGGTGGAATATACATATACAAAAACGATTAACAAACTCCCCTAAACTACCTAAATAAATTTTTGTGGGAATACAGTCCAAAAGTAACTTTACGTTTTATAAAACTTCATACGAAAATCTTTTCTTCTTTCGGGCTGTATTGTAAATTTTTGCGGAATTTATTTTTGTAGATCCACCTCTTGACCTTAAAGTTCGGGAATTAATTCTTGCGGATCTGCCCATTTACTGATCTGCTAATTGCCTTCAACATGGATATTCTTTGTCTAACTTGGCTTAACTCATCTCCTTCATTATATGAAGTGGTGCTCCTGAAAATTGACGTTTTATTGAGACTGTACAGTAATCCCTCCTGTATCTCATCATGTTGTCTGGTGCTGAAAGAACACTTCCTTCATTTTAGTATGAGTTTCTGTTTTAGATACGCGACCTCAATGTATATATTAGGTATACGGATCGACAACATTATCAAATTCTTTGCTGGACTTCAGAGACAGAGTTCCATTACCGGAGTATCAATCAAAATACCCAAGAAAATGCAAAAATAATGATGATTTTTTTGTAAAAAAACAAACGAATTTATTTTTGAAAAACTAACACATCAAGTGGTTGGTTTCACCACTTTACATCCAAAGCTTTCAATCAACGATTCCATCAATAAATACAAAGTTAACACAAAAAACTTAGTTTAATTACGTATTAAAAACTGGAGTAAAATACTAAGAATACCGACAAAAAAATCAAAGCATTGTATTTACCATTAGACAGAAACGTTTTCCGGAACTTCCACGCCATTTCTAAACGACCTTTTCTTGAGAGAATCAATTAGAAACAAGAGCCTTACGGCTTTAAGGCGAGCGCTAACTTAGACCTTGTTCATGCTTGATTTAAAACTGGAAGATATCATAGACCGAAAGCACGACTTGTCTGAACATGTACCGGTAGATTTTCACTTAACGACCAACTTTCATTTTGCTATCTGGTTTGAATAAGAATTGAATTCGCATGATACGATATATATATTTGATTAAGTTGTAAGTTAAATTTTCAATTCGATAGGGTTATGTGGACACAGCGATTTAGATGTTTTTGCAACCTTGATGGGTCGTTATAAGAAGAGGGAATTTATTAAGAATTTGGAATGATTTGAATAAAACATTATTGTTTGTGTTTATATTTTTTTCCCCTGCGTCCTCTCGCACTTATGTATATTCGTCATTATTATCAAAGGAATTCTTATAACAGCCCGGGTGTTCATTTACTAATTCATAATTTTAAAACACTTTTCCCTGACTATTTTCTGGTTTTATATTCTTTTTAACAGGCTCCTGAAGAGCGGTAGGTATTGACTGTCTGATGAAGAATTTAAGGGAGTAACAAAAAGATTCCATAAGGTGTGGCCCACGATATGAGAAACAAAATTGACTTGTTTTTACATAATGGTTTTACCAAATTTTTGCTACTTCGAGTGGTCTATTTGTTTTTAGGTTAAGGTGCATAGAGGTCATGAAATACTGATGGTGCTTGTTTATTTTTACATTTGAACAGAAATGTTACAGTTTGAAAAATATCAAGTTCAAGTGGATTCATTATTGTGTAGATTATATACTTTCTGAGGATTTCACTAAATTATATACCACAAATGTTTTTTATAGAAATTCACTGGCTTCGAAATAGAATCCGTCTAAAAATTAGGGAAAAGGTATAGCCCTCTCGTAGTAGTTTATAATTGTATAATTTTTATGGCATGAATTTTTTGCGATTTTGCAGTGGAGTTCGCAAATTAAAATGTTTAACAAAAAACCTTGCAACTTTGGTCATGTGTTTTCATTGAAAATCCTAAACGATTTCAAACTTACATGACTTTACAGCACAGCCCGAAAGAAACTTTACACGTCCATGAAGGATTTAATTTTTACATGAAAACGCAAAAGATTTTGAATGTTATTGTTATTTTTAAATTACATGAAGTTATTGTGTTCCCAGCGCCAGTTTTTATTATTAATATTATTAATATTTATTATTGTTATTAATGTTTAGCCAGGATAGTCTCATCAATGAGGGTCCTGCGTAGGAGGTTCTAGAGCATTTAAAGCACCCGCGCCGAAGGGGAGCACTCTACCACAAGGCCACCAGTCGGTTATTTGAAATCTTGTGTTTAGATAAACAAAAAACCGTTAACTTCTAAAGATGGCGACTCTTCGCGAAAGAAAATTATCTTACACGGAATTGTAAAATTTCTTTCGGGCTGTACTGTACATTTTCATCAACATATACTGCAGTCAACTCTTGCTGTCATGAACACGACGCGCTATCTCATCTGTTATCTCGAACAAAAATTATGGTCCCTTTAGCGCTTGGTGGGCTAATTTCAGTTTTATGCAGTATTAGTTTATAGTTGATTGTTGTGCATAAAATGTCGGAAGTAATGTCGGAATAAAATGTCGTAAACATTACATTTCTGTTTAACTACAAAATTAAATGTTGCAAAACATTTTTGATGTCTATAAATATCAAGTGCGTTGCAACATCAATAAAAAATCAAAGACAATCAGTATCCTATCCTAAAGTTAAATCCACACAAAAAATGAATTCACGTATAACGTATGCAACTTCTATAAGTTAAAGAGGTTTGATGCATGCCCCCCCCCCCCCCCCCCCCCCCTACAAGATGGATGCATAAATCAATTATTATAGTATACTACATGGCCGACAGTTTCCTTTGTTTTCTTAGTCTTAAATGATCAGCAGTTGTCTTGATTACTCTTTTATTTTTATTATAAAGAACGACAAAAATGATTGAATAATGTGGACCGGACTGCCCATGCAGAAGCCTGAAAACTAACAGAAAATGTTGCAAGAAAAATGGTGCAGTTTTTTAGATCCACCTAACATATATACAGCTACCGTAATGCATCGAATAAACGCCCGGGGCGTTTATTAAATTTTTGAAAAATTTGAGGGGGCGTTAAAAAGAGGGAGGCGTTTATTAAATTTGTTGTCACTGGTAAAAGACTCAGAGAAGTTGGTTTAGTCGTTCCTGCGAAACTCAGTTTCGAAACTCAACAAAAGTCCTGTGCAGAAGTGCTTGAAAAGGAACTCCTCAAGCAGAAAAAACTTTTTCAACATTAACTCTAAAATTTAGAAAGAAATAATTGTACAGAAAATTTCCTGTATTTAAAAAATGAAGAAATATACGTTATAACTTTTCTCAAATAAACGCCTCTTTTCATTATTAATGTTTCAAATAAACGCCTCCTTTTAGGAGGGGCGTTTAATAGAAGGGGACGTTTATTCGATGCATTACGGTATTTGTAATATAGAAATAAGTTATAAAAATTGGAGCTGGTGGTGTGTGAATCTTGTGAATCTGTATGCTACTTTCACTTTTTATATCCAGGACTCTCAAACATCCCCATCATCATTACAAAGTATACACAAAAAACTTGGTTCTATAATGTATTAAAAAATGTATTAAAACACTAAGAACACTTGTAAATTAATCAAAACATTCATTTTAGTTTCGGTATGTCGTCTCCTTCTACACGTTTAGAAGAATGTTATCCACAAAACCTGGAACTTTTACACCATTTTTAAAACCCGTTTTCTTAGCAAACCAATTAGAGATCGAATTGACGAGTGGGCGTTGAAGAAACGGGCAATAAGGAACTTCAATACTAAGGAAGGTGTTAGGAAAGGGCGGAATTAACTGCGACATTACACACTGACTGACTGGCAGACACGAGGAAATGAAAGATCAGCTGCCTTGTGGCGCTGACTAATTATGGATGGGCGTTGAGAAAACGGGAAGTCCGATATTTGGGTGTTTTGAACGGGCGGAATTAACTGCAACATTACACACGGACAGAGACGGGGAAAAGAAGAACATACACGCCCAAACCTCATCTTTCCTTGTTCTTTGATACTGACGATGGAGTTAATGGAGAAATAGAGAAAAATATTTTTCCTCACTCCAAGCACTGATCTACAAAGGACTGGTTCGAAGGGGAGGTGGGGAGAGACTTTTTTAATATCTCAGGAACTACGACTGCTACTTCGTGGCTTTTCTCAAAATTTAATAGGGTTTTGGAAAATGGCGACAAAAAAGTTATATCAATAAAACATGGAATTTGTGTCGTTTACCAGAAAACAGGACAAGTAAATGACTAATTGAAAACAAAACCTTTATTCATGATGACGTCATCGTGAAATTGACCTAATAGGGTTAACGTTGGCCAGATGCCAATGAAACCAAATCAAAATAACTAGACAGCTGGACAGGATTTAAGATGAAGGTTCAACGTAGTGGTGCTTCCTTTCCAAGTTTCCCAAAACACAATTTATAGTCTATTTGCAATGATACTTATGACTTAATAACCGTTTAGCCGGTCAATACGGGAAATAACCGTTTAGCCGGTCAATACGGGAAATAACCGTTTAGCCGGTCAATACGGGAAATAACCGTTTAGCCGGTCAATACGGGAAAATATTGACCGAGGTTGCGACGTCATGAATAACCCAGCCCAATATTTTCCCAAGTATTGACAGGTTAATAAGGTTAATAAGCCATTTAGTACCTGACAACATAATTAAGAGAAGAATTATAGCCCTGTTAAAACTTTTTTGTTCCAATTAAAATATTTACTGTTTTCTTAAATTTTCTGTGTTCTTTGTTCACATTTTTTATGAAGCCGGTGTCAGTACAGGAAAATATTGACCGACCACGTGACGTCAATCATAATGATCTCTTGCGAGAAGACTACCAGGTACTAATTGCATTTATTATATAAATCAATGTCATTTCTGATCTACTCATCGGATTTTAGTAAACGAGGCATCAAGCCCAGCCCTTGCCCTACAGTGTGGTATATTCATATTTCCTTTATTCGGATTCAAATTTGAGTTATAGCGCAAACTTTAGTGTTAGTTAGAGATTTTGAGAGGAGCGTTGTTTTTACTAAACACGATGAGAAACGGGGGCGATAAGAATTAATGACTTTTTGCGAAATTTAGATAAAAGATACCATTAAAAGTCAAGTGTGCACGTGACGATTCTTGTGGTAATTAGTTGCACGTGACGATTCTTGTGGTAATTAGTTGCACGTGACGATTCTTGCGGAAATTAGTTTCATTATTACAAGTATGGAAAATCAATCAATAAAAAAAGGAGACATTATAGGTTAAGAATAACAATATGTTTTGGATTTTAGTTATTTCACTTAAATACCACACAACGGTAGTTTCTAGCCGCTTGGGGTCTCATGAATATAAGATTTTTTTTCAGAATAAACACCCATCTTTCATAAGCCTTTATAAAAAATCTGATTGTTGAAAAATCTCTACCTAACCCCAAAGATTGTGTCATAACACAAGTTTGAATCAGAATTGAAGAAAAACAAATATACAGAAATGTCATTCATTTATTTAATAAGTGCAAGTATTATTGACATAGCAGTTGAGTTTATTCTCTCAATCTTCTTCTAATACAAATTGGTTTTGTAAATTTTGGTTGATAGGTACAGTGTATAAGTGTTTATATCCGACCGAGCCTGTTTCTTCGATCGTCACTATCATTGTGTCAACATTTGAGACATGCTCGTGTTATGAATTTTGAAGCTCAGATGGCATTTTGGATACCATTGTTACGGTCCGTAAATTATTGACTTTCAGTTATTCTTTGTTTTGACTCGCTCTTTCAGACGAAAAAATGTTTGAGTATTTTTATTTAGGTGCTAGTTATTTCAAGAAATTTTCCGTCTATAAAAACAACCGATCTGACGCCATATTTTTGTTTATTCAAAGAAACATTAGATATTCAGCAATCAATAACAGAGCAATACTTATCAACCTTATGCAACACACCCTTCGCTAACAACATTTCATGATTATGCACATCGAACATATTTTGACGTGTTCCGGGGGGTTAAACATTTGAAGTACTTAAAATGAATATAGTAGCATCAGAAAGGTTTGAATATGTCATTAACGGATGTTTAGTGTCAATATTCCTTTACTAACGATTCCTATATATTGACATTCTGACTTGAAATGAAAATGTTGCGTAAGTGTGCATTATTGAAAATGTTATTTTCAGTTAATTGCGTTACATTACCTGATATTGCTTGTTTTATTGTTAGAATGATGTCTTGGAAGTGCATCCAACAACTCATCATATCAGCACTCCTTTTCTTAAAATATAATAAGATATTTTGCTTGCAGTAAGGTCATTAACAGAGAGATCGGTTTTCTAGTAATAAAATATGTGGCATATGTTAAGAAATGGGTATCATTGGCTTTAAAAGACGTAACAGACGTAACACTGTGACATAAGTTTCGTCATTAAAGCACAAATTTTTGGTGTTTTGGAAATCTCTCATCATCTCTTCATCACAAATATATTCTTGACATAACTTCATTTTGCTACCATAATGAAATATTTTTAGATAATCAAAATATTTTAGTTGAATAGATAGATGGGTATGTTTATATATATATATATTAAAACATATTTTGCCATATAAAACCAATAAATAAACCATTTTTTGACATACACGCTTCAAATGTGATTTTAATAGCTACCTATACACTTCCTTCGGTTATACGATTCTTAATGTTAAAATACGTTCATGTCTTTTCACAGCATAAACGTCCGCATTTCAATGAAAACGGTCTAGCAGGGGGGACACGGTGTATGCGAAATCCTTTGTAAAAATCATTAATTGCAGTGATGTTCTCAAAGCATCTTTTTACGAATTGAATACAAAGAGGAAATGAACATTGAGAAAAAAGAGTTTTGTGTTTCTTTAAGCAGTACAAGAAATATAGACGAAAAAAAAAAAGAGCTGGCTTCAGTTAACTCTCTATAAACATTTTTGTGGGAAGGAGAGAGGCTGAAAAAGAGATCATGTGACGAGAGATCATGTGACAGAACAATTACATTCAGAATTTCGATTGTCGGCATTTGACTTTAATTCTTAAATGAAAAATTCGATAATCGATAGTTGCATTCAAAAAGATGTCAAATTATTTTCTTTGCGTTTATTTTTACTTATTTATTTCTTCTTTTTCTCTTAGGGTAAACAGAACAATCATTTTTAAGGATGATTTATCGCGCAATTATTTGGTTGGTTTTCTTGGCACCAGGTTTGCAACTTATATTATTTTTGCTAACAGGAAAAGCCAGCATCAATTAATTCTATGATGTTTTAATAAAAATTTGGTAATTTGGCTTTCCTACATACAGCAATTAGCTTCAAATAAACCTTTATGACAGAAAACAAACAAATGAATAAGGAGGAAATTAGTAGAGGATTATCTTGAGTGTCTTATTTTTGTTTTCAAAGTTTTCAACCAGTGCATTAATGGGGAGGACAATGGTGAAGAATTCATGATTGGAACATGTAAAAAATGTGTCTGCAAGGTGAGTTCAATCCAGGTTTATTAAACAGGAAAAAACAGAAACAAAAAAGTGGTTGAAGATTTCACAAAAGGACCAAGCAAGCCTATTTAATTTCACAGTCTCAAGGCTTTGAGAACCTTGCAAATCCTAATCCATGGCGATTTGAGACTTGTTTATTTAATTTTAGGGTGACAAAGTAACATGTAAAGTGGTTTGCAGGCGTACAAAAGGTAAGGTATTGCACACAAAAGTAATCAGGTGCCAGGTTGTGGTGAAGAGGTTCTGTTTCAGACCTCCTGACATAAGACATAAGAGGTCTTCTGTCAGATACATAATAAGAAGGGGTACTAACAGTTGCTGTCTTGAGGACGAAAATGTCGTTTGAGGGGGTGCTCATTCCAGTAAAAAGGTATTGACTCTCTTTTGAGATCTCCTCATTATTGCATAGAATTTATTGGTCGAAATCCGTTAACATCGTCGTTACAGAAATTGTCGGATGAAACTCACTATTCGTGTATGCTCGAAAATATTGTGCGAAAAGACAACGAATCTTGGTATGAAGTCGGAAGACATTCGTCGGGTTTAGATCTTGGAAAGGAATGCATGCAATGTAATTGTCATGTATGAGATTTAGATTTTTTTTTATACCAACATTCTCTATTTCTATTTTTACTTATTTAAGAACGCAAATCGTTTGGACCATCTATTTATTTTTATTTAGAAAGGGATTGTCACCTGTACAATCCGAATTTGTCCGAAATTGACTTGTACAAATCCAGTTAAAAAAGAAGGTACATGCTGCTTCGTTTGCCCAGGTAATTAATTAAGTTTGACAAGTACCTTGTATTAGAAGGAGAGAGTTTATAAGCAACTAAGACGGAAACGCGATGACGACGTATGAAAGCAACAACATTCTGACGTATGAAAGTAACAACATTCTGACGTATGAAAGCAACAACATTCTGCGTAGATTGAGTAAATAATAATTCATTTCTTTATTACAAAATTCTATAAAGAAAGCAAAAAACTTTTTGTTTTATTCACGTTGTCATGTTCGTTCCCGCTTAGGTACTTGCTTAAGGCCCTTATTATTAAACTTACATCTCTCTGGCACGACAGGGTCACTAGATCGTTCAATGGGAAATACTATATTGGCCTTTTTTACGGCAGTCCTTAATGGCGTTCATTTTCAGGACTTGCCGTTAAAAGGGCCTGCGTTGAATGTTTGTCGGTGAACTTTTCAAAAATAACGCCAATAAAGACCGGCGTAAGGGGATCTGGCATTAAATTTGGGCTGGCGAAACCCCCTACCTTGAACGTCCGGGAACTATAATGACCAGAAGTTACAGCACTGAAGAAATGTTTTTATTATTTCAGAGCAAAAGAAAAGTGTTAGAGAAGGTAGGGCAATGTTTATGTTGTATTGCAATCTTACATATAACTATCAAAACATATCGCTGATCACTGATAACCGATAACCGATAACCGATCACTGATAACCAATCGCTTTTAACCATAAGCGTCTCACTTGGATTCCCCGTTTCTAAGGATCGTTTCTAAGGATCGTTTCTAAGGATCGGCTAAGCCTTGGTTTCAATTAACTGTACATATCAAACAACAGGGAAATAACCCCGTAGTTCAAACCGAATTCGCAATATTTTGAAAGATCTCTTCACCTATAGTTTCTATGTATATTAACCACCTCATTCAAGCCACTCTATATATCGAACCATTTTGACGATCCCTTGGATGTTCAGAGAGTCTACTCAAACATTAAGCTTAAGAAAAATGCTGTGCAGAAGAGAAGAGAATAACATTTAAAACTATCATCCGTGGGTAGCACAATATATAAACACTAAAGAACAGAAGCAGTTCCATATAAAACTCATCCTCCTAGATAAAACCCTAAATCCATGCTGATTTTTTCACGTTCCTTTTTATAAAGAATGCATGCAATCGGGATCTATCTTCCTTCCTTCATCCACATGGAGATTGTATATTCCGATACCCGATAATCATGGGCATTGTTTGGATTGCAAATGTGTGAAGGTAGCTTTTTATTTCCATCATTTTGATTTCTGGTGTGTGAAGGTAGCTACGGGTGGTCGTGAATTTCTGAAAACTTTTCTTGTAAGTAACATAATGTAAGGAAAAAGTTAAGATGGTTTATTTAAGGCTTCATAAACATGCATTAAAGCTTCTCTTATGATATTAAAGGCAATAAACGAATATAAGTATCGACAATTAGCTGACTCGACAATTAGCTGCCCAAATAAGAAAAAAATGCAACCGTTGGCGATCCCGGCCAGTGGCTGCTGAGTTAGAAGGGTGCTGGCAGTCTCTGCTTATAATACTCATTTATTGCCTTTAATAAAAGGCTTCGTAAACATTCATTTAAGCTTTCCTCTCATGGTATTAATTTAAAAGAATAAAATAAATAATATACAATTGTTATTATTGTTATTGTGGATTTCTTCATTACAATAGCAGCTGCTTCAGTCAAGGAGAACCATTATAATTTAATTTATTTATAACGATTATAATTTTATGCGTTTCTTCTTCTTTATTTTTTTAAGGGAAAAAATGAAAAGTGGAATCATGTGTGTAAAAGACAAAATTGTCCCCGATCATCCTGTCTAAATCCATTCGGAACATCCGGTCAATGCTGTCGCTCGTGCAAAGGTTTGAAATGCTATGTTTAGTCGACTGAAATTTTATCACACAAAGTATTTCATTAAAATTCACGCATACTTCACCTGATGACTGAAGGTTTGAGCTTACCTTTAAGACTGTTTCACATCTCCATTTTAAATGTTTGTTTACGAATTTCACTGATACTGTAAAATGACGGAATAAAAAATTATGAAAATTAGCGAAAAATTAAAAACGTTCTTAGTTAAGTATATTCTGTATTTTGATGTTCAGTTTAAAATATCTTCTACAAAGTTCATCGAGGAACCTCAGATTTTAATTTTATTGAAAACTAATACATACTTAAGCAGGAAATTGTCTTCGTAATTAAACGCCCCTTCCGAATAAACGCCCAGGGTAAAAGCTCAAAATATTTAAATAAACGCCCAGGGTGTTTAATCGGTCATTTACGGTATTTTGATCGTTCTTCTAATTTTATTGAAATCTTGCTTTAGATGGCGAACATCCTTCTTCTCAAAAAAGGAATGAAGAAGAAAAAACAAGATTCACTTTCGATGCACTTTCGTTTTTGAAATTTGAATCAGGATCAAATATTAAAAAAAAAATTCCAAATGAATTACCCCCCCTGAATGAAATTCAAGGGAAAAATAGAAATAATAGAAAGATCAGTTTACCCTCCAAAAAAACTCCTGGTAAGCAAAGTGGATATATTTCGTGTTTTACAGATAACATGATCACAATCCCCTCATTGAAAGATAACACTTAAGATTCTTCTTTGTATTTAGATTGCATGTTCGATGGAAATCAATACAAACATCTTGAATCTTTTATTCCTACTATGGATAAATGTCTACGTTGCCATTGTGAGGTCTGTATTTTTACAACACCTTTAGATTATCTATGGAAAAGACCCATAGGTCGTAGGTTTTGCTGAGAGTTAGCTTTCTTAGAGATGCCGGGTCGTTCTTTGAAATAGTGATAGTGCCATTTTGCACGCCTGTTGGTCTTTACTTAGTTGGCACATACGATCAAAGCATAAGGTGCGAAATAATACTAAAAGACAGTCTCATAAGAATCATCCAAGCATTTGTAAAACAAAACAAAGTTATAATAGTCACGATTGATCTGGAACTAATATCATCTGTATATTGACGGAAACCAATTGTTATTGTTACTCGATTAATTTCCCTTTAGAATTCAAACATTCGTTGCAGTAAAGTTATTTGTATTAATCGATTGAGTTGTAGTAAACCAGAGAGACGGCCACAACTCTGCTGTCCTGTATGTGCTGGTATGTGTATATAATAATAAAGAAACTGGGTACTAGGTGTTATTTCATTCAGAGGAAGATCATTTCTGCACGCTTTTCCTGTAGGAACCTCCACCACATTGGCTCAAACATTAGAGGAAAAAAATCTCGTGAAAATCAAAAATCAAAAATCTGATTCATGCAGCAATGTACCTTCGGATAGAATACAAGTCTACGAATATCGTCAATCGAAAGGAAGCTTTAGAGCTTTTTCTGATAAAAGGTAAGCGCATATCACTTTATCACTTTGGATGAAAATTACAGAATGGTTGAATGGATGAAATTGCTCTAGATGAACAAAATAAAGTGTATGTCTCTATGTATAAAATGCCTCAGCAAAAAAGGGATTGTCATTTCGTTCACTGGTTAGTCCGCCGTCTTAAATCTTTTTTAAAAATATTCCTAATGCGTATTAAAACATTTCAAATCTTCGATACTCTATGCATAAAAACCGTCTCGGGTTGTTATTCTTGCATACAAAGTCTTGCTTAAGGCGAATGCTATTTTACCTCCTAACAATAACCAAAGAACAGAGCGTAACGCCCTGTAGCTGAGGAGGGTGCATCCAAAAGAACAGAGTGTTACGCCCTGTAGCTGAGGAGGGTGCATCCAAAAGATTTCTTTCTTCTTCGCTTGCTTCTTAAAATGAAATGTGATAGTTGTCTTTTAATCCATTGTTTTGTCCTTCTAATAAAATATATGTTTCTTAGCTTTTATTTATTTGATCGATCCCATCGTAACGAACCATCGGAAATGCATACTTGGGTGTTGAATGACAAAAATGTTGATGTGACCATTACTCAATTAACAGATGTTAAAGTACCGTTAACAAGATGGAGGCTTGTGGGATTGATCAAAGATAGTACGTGAAACTTTCTTTTTCACAATAATGATGAGGTCACAATGGGTATATTTCATCCTTTGTTTGAATTTTAGAGATATTGAAAAGATTATATCGCCATGAAGAAGACATGAGAAAGCCTTCGACTTCAGAAGAAAGTCAGCGAAAAATGAAAGCATTGCAAAAGCTCATCAACGATAAATCTCGAAAGAGAAGGCTTTGTAAATCATCAGCATCTGTTCTACCCTCCGACACAGCAAAAGACATATTAAGAACTTTACAAGAAGTAGGATAGAACGTCATATAACCATTACATGAAATTCATGCCAAATAATAATAAAAAACAAACGTTCATGTGAGAGATGCACCAAGTTCAGCAATTGTTAAGATGCAAATAGAAAGAGTTATATCTAGACTTAAAAATATCCACATTGCTTGTGTGTCAGCTTTTTAACGTCATGACGTAGCGCAGATTACGTAATCAGAAAGAACTGATTATTTGATGAATTTTTTATCATTTTTCAGCTTGAAAACGAGACTAAGCTGTAATGTCGTCATAAATGAAGAAATTTATATTAAAGGAAAGGGAAAGCATCAAAGGAAACGGATTATTAAATGAAAAATGTCCTGTAAAAGCTGGTCCGTTATATCGGAGTTTTTACTTTGATTAAAAATTGAATTGGATTGAATCGGATTGCCAGGATATCATTTTATAAAACCGATATTATGTATGTAGGCTGAATTTTTTCAACGAAACCACTTCGACTGAATTGTACATGTCTAATTTTATTTAAAAAAGTCACGTGGCATCATGATAGCCTCATGTGCTCTCCCCATTACATGGTTTGCTGCAGGGCAGATAAAACTGATCAAGATGTGTGTTTGTAGATACTCTTCTGCTAATGTGAGATTGAAACGTTTAACTCAAGCGTACGTTTCACCTCCCGTTTTGCTAACCAATCCATCTTTATACCCTGCAAATCAGTTGAATACAAGATTTAACTCATTCTGCAAAGTATACTCCTTAGTATTTCGTTTCTATATTGACCTCCATCACAGGTGCTCGAATCGAATGTTAACCTCCATCACGAGTCAGCGGGGGATCCAGAGTATGTCGATAATTGTGGAGGAGCAAACTAATATATTTTCTGTTTTCAGTCTGTATCACAAATGGGCTTATTTGCACGTTTTTCTTTTATTCTTTAATAGCTAACATTATCCTCCACAAATTTCGACACACTCTCTAGATCCGCCTCTGCGAGTGGTCAAATAAAAGATTACAGTTGGATCGCATGAACACTTCAGATAACCTTCCGCGTGTATTTTCTAAATTTCACAGCCTTTCTCCTGCGGCGGCAAGAACTACATTTTAGAAAGAAAATTTGGGCCAAACAAAGAATTCTATTCCGAATTTGATATCCTTTATAACTGTCGATTTTCAACCTGAAATCCTTATACTGGAGTATTGAATACAATTTATCATCATGTATTATGAACTCAATCTATTATAAAAAAAATGTTTAGTACAATGTAACAAAATATGTGCCAAAGCAAAAACTGAAGAATGTATGAAGACAACTGAAGAATATATACTTCTCACGTGACAAAAATAGCTATGGAAAATTGAGCAATGGAAATCATTTTTTGGAAATATCTGAAAGTAAAAAATCTGGTCAAGTTCAGATAAGGCCGACAAGTTCAGAGACTTCGGACAAGTCCAGGTATTTCTGACAAGGTCAAGTTTTGAGGAGGCGTTCTGGCAGCAGATAGGAGATGATGCCACCAACACAGGACCTAAAAAATAAATTATATAAATGTTATACAATCTCAAATCCACTAGTGATGAATTTCTAACTTATTTTCACAAGTATTATTAGAAATTTTAGTGGGAAGACATAATGTGATTTTGTTTTCATTTTAACCTGAAAAAACAACGTAAATTGATTTTAATATAAAAAGAAGTTCTGCAATATCCCATATTTTGATAATCTCCCAAAAGTTAATGGGCAAAAATTCACAAATTTGAGGTCAAAAGGAAGTATCGTAGGACTATTCGGCTTAGTGGCAGTTCATTCCTGGAACGATTATCTTGCCCTGCAAAAATGAGTCATAATGAATCATTCTTTGGAAACATTACAGGTCGATAGTCTGATCCATAGTAGCAGTTTTCGTGCAAATTTAATTTCGCAAATTGAGATAAAATAAACTTTTCCCAGGAATTTAATTTTGTTAATTTTGCCAATAATTAGTTTTCTTATTTTTTTAAAATTAAATATTACCATGCATATGTTGACAGGCATTGAGACAAAAAGTATTCTTTCCTTTCACAAGAATTTAATTTTAAGAATACGTGAAATCCATTTTTTTCCAGTGAAATTTTCTTACCACCTTGAAGTATATATTTGGTATATATACAGTAAATCCTGAAAGAAATTGACGCACCTGTGAAGGAATGAATTTTTACATAAAAATGCAAAAGATTTGTAAAGTCTGTTACATGAAGTCATTGTCTTCAACACGATTTGATAGGGAAAGCTAACAAACAATGTAAAGTTTCTCTCTTTCTTTCGGATCATTTTTATCAAAATAAAATGATAAAAAGTCTTTAATTCTCGGATTAGCTCTGACAAGTTTAATAGAATCTCCATCACAGTGTCATATTTTTGTGGGTGAAATTTATAAGAACATATTAGGAAAAAATAGAATTTTTAGTGCAGAAACGAATCGGTTAATACACTGATATAGTCAAAACAACGAAAACCTTCAAAGAAAAAAGAAAGAAAAGATTGGTAGCTTACGCTCCTTCACGAATGAGATTACCAATACCAAGTTTCATATGATATCAATATCAATTATTTTCTTTAATTTATTTGACTGTAAATATTAGTCAAAATTGTGTGTAGGGGTGCGCTGCTGTTTAATTCTAATTTTTGTTGTCTCCCAACAACCATTATTATCCACTATGTAAATTTTCATTAAATGTTTCTTTAGAGTAAACAAGTCTTAACACAAGACAGGACACCACCCCATCGTTATCCACTATGTACATTTTCATTAAAAGTTTCTTTTGAGTAAACAAGTCTTAACACAACAAGCACAGAGGACACCACCCATTTTTAAAAGTACAGAAACTGCCACCACAAGCAGGGGCATCATCACTCTCTGTTCCATATTATGTGTGTGGTGTGGGTGTGAAGTGAATTTATATAGCTAAGAGAACGATATATAGCTACCTGTTTTCTTAGACACCCAGGAAATATTTTGTGTACTTGTATTTTCATCAACAGGGAATTTGTAAAATTTTAAGTGTGTCACATACTTAAAAGGCCACAAAAAGGGGAGAGGAGGGACAGAAGAGGAGGGAATAAAAATCGAAAATGGGATCGAACAGTTTCTCACAAAATCAATGTCATTATAAAAAAGCAGTAAGAATTTTCTAACCTTGAGTGCTGTGTCGTTCTCTGGAACACAAATTAGGATTGCACGTTTTCTGTATTTTAGGCCGCACTCACAATAATTAAATTACTTTATATAAGTTGTAGTTTACCATTCGTACATTAACCACGGTTTGTGGACAGCCTCTATTCCCATGTTTTGCGGAATCAGCCTACAACTGTGGACAAAAAATCTTGGAATTACGTACGTACGGACGGACGACAAATGCTAATGAAAGATCAGCTGCTTTCCGCGCTGACCAATAATAATAATAATAATTTGTATTTTGTGAAAATGTATAGAAAAGCGCGGAGATTGCATAATTTGATTGAAAGTAGTTTTATTTGAAAGAATATATGTGTATACACTAGCTGTCGAAGGATAAACGTTTTTTACCGATTTTTGATATAGTAATCACAAACGTTCGTTTTGTTCATAATAATACGAATGATCTCTCAACATAAGAGCTCGTACTATATATATATAAATGTTCGTGTAATGAACATAAGCACTGTACGTTGTACTGTGTTGAAAACATCATAGGTTCTCCGGAATTCTGGTGGATCCCGTTTCCGCTGCAGATCTCTTTTCCGAGCAGTGATTCGGTAGGTGGTTCGCATTCGGTATATTCGTGGTTTACGTTGACTTCTGTGTGTTTAGGAATGCGTTTCATATGTGATGTATTACGTGTCTTGCTGAATTGATTGTGCGGAGATTGGTCGGTTATCATTGTTCCTTTCCGTTTTGTATTCGATCCGTGGTTTCTACGTAAACGGAGATGTGACTTGTTTTGTTTCTTTATCACCACTTTATCTTCTACTTTGATTCTTTAGCATGGTGAGTGAGTCGTAGTTAGCTTTTCTTTTAAGCTTAGCTTGCTATTGTCTCTCCCTTGTTTTCTGCAGAATTATCTTTGGTAGTGAAGGTATGGTGAGATTGGTGTTCCGGTTGAACCCGAGAGTCGACGGAGGTACGAGGATGGTAAATGTGGCGTGCTACGATATGTAAACAGGAAATTGTAGAGTTGTTTCTTCCAGTCTTTCCTTTCGATGTGTGCGGTACGTATGGCTTTGGCCAAAGGTTTCATGAAAGATTCGACAAAGGTACATTTTGTCTGATTATTGCGGCTATTCCAACTGCACTTCCATCGGTGTAGACTGTAGACACACATCGGTAACACGTTCTTTTTGATTTCGAAAGTCATCAAAAAGGATAGTTCGGTGAAGTTAGAGCATTGCAGTAAAGGTGCTCAGTTGTCTCGATGGCGTTGTCTCGATGGCATCAGCTCGACAAGAACAAAAGGGATCAATAATGTCCAAAAAAACATATCTAAATTGTGTTCACGCAGATGACTAAAACCAACGGTCAGTAGGATGAGGCATTGATGATGACGGATTGATGATGACGGAATGATGATGACGGAAAGATAGTAGGGTTCAAGTTCAAGTTTGTTTTGGAAATATTTCTTTGTTGCGATATATTAGCGCTGCCATGTCTTGATACACTATTTAAAATCTGCCTAGTCAAATCTCTTTTCTATATTCTCGTAACATAAAATCTAAAACCTGAAATTACTGCTGCTGGAACATATATTCTTTGTGGAATGTTGCAACTGCGGATCCTTATCGATAAGTGCTTTTCTTTTTCGAACAACACGGATTTTCAAAAGTTTCGTCATTTCTCTTTTCTGTCGTAGAACATTAACAGCAATCAGTGTCATTCCCTGACCTTCATTAGTAGACCAAGTATCAGTAAGTTTATGAAAGTATATATAAGTATATGAAAATTCGTCGCTCCAAAAAAATATACTTTGCCAAAACTCTGGGGGGATGGCGACCCCCTGCCCCTCCTTGCTAGATACGGCCCCGAAATTGGCCTTGATAATAGAATACTTTAACATGAAACATAATGTTTGACAACTATAATCATCAAGACATCAAAACAGTATATGTCATAATGGAATTCATCTACAATGTTATGGAAATTTTGCATGCATACGTTTAAGAATCTTTTTTATTCTAAACTGTTGAATCTAGAACTTAACGTGGCTAATTTGATCAAAATGAATTTTACTTCATTACTGGCGACAATACTGGCGGTAATATGGGCGACAAAAGTCGCAGCCGCCTATATCAAATATGCAGTCCTCATTTTGACTTATGACTTATTAGCCTGGTCTGTAAAATAAAAATTGAAAACAAAGACGTTGTATATTTTAAGCAAATATTTGACGATAACCTACTTTTGAAAGGAATGTTTCAAGCTCATTTTCAATTACATCTTTTAATAGTGTATCTGAAATGTTCCTCTTCCTTTCCAACTTGTAACGATTTAATATAGTTTTTAGCTGATACATAGTAATTCTCCTTCCATGGTGTTCACTTATTATTAAACATTTCTCCTTTTACTCTTGATCTTAATGATAGTAGCAAATAAATTGTACTTGAACACGAACATGGCGAACAAAACATCCATCATACGTGACAAGCTTAAGTGATTAAAATAGTGTTGGTTGTGATTTTTATCAGCCAAATAACTGTAAATGTGAAGACCATTAGCTCTAAAATCGTCGATTCTATGGACCAGAGTAGAGATTTTAACTGACAACCGCCAGAAATACTGCCACATTTAAAACCGGCGGTATTAATAGCGCCCGCAAAATATAAATGGCGGCCGCCAGTTATTAGTTGCGAATGCCAGTTATAAGTAGCGGCCGCCAGTTTTGCCAGTAATGAAGTTGAATTCAGTTCGACCAAATCAGCCACGGTAAGATTACCCTCTTAATTCATTAAAAACAATCGTCAACGTGGTCATGAAAGATACATCATCAAACGTTTTTTTTGACGGTTACGATTAAAATTTTTTATTTTCTATTTCCCTTTTTCTTGATACTAAAGCAGTACATATATATACTATATCAAAAATCTTATGGGCTTTCTGATTATAATGTTTTACATCTACTAGTCACTTTGATTCATGTTTAGAAAACTTTCCAAGTGAGTGAGATATAAAGTGTCAATAGGTGAAAAAAATAATAATAAAATTTTTCATTGTTTTTCTGTCGGCACTTTCGACGCGAATAAAATAAGACGATGGAATTTTGAAAATTTTGCTCTGCGCCTTGTTCTCTAGCCTTGGTCAGTTGTTTCATTTTCAGTGAGGATAAAAATGTGGAAAAAATCCTGGCTAGTTTTTGCTTAGTCGTATAAAACTGTGAAAATAATGAAATTTTCTAAGGAACCCAGGGTTAATTTATCTATTTCGCATTCCATAACTCCTCGTTTTTTACTACTTCGCATCCCATAAGGCCCCTGTCTTTTGATAGTTTTGCAGCGAAGAGTTTATCGAATAATAATCAGTCGAAAGGATATAGAGATTATAGCCCTTCCATAGAGATGATAGCCCAAATGATGGGAAATGGCGATATTATCAAAATAACATTGGAGTTCGAAAAATTAAATACAGTTCTTAAAATGAAAAATCAAAATCAAATTTTACCTGGAGACGAAAAATTAAACTTAAAATTAGTTCTCCATGATTTTACTGCTGAAAGTTTCATACCAGACCGCTTACAGTCATCTGAAAAGAAATTTATCGCATTGCGTCAGGTACAGGTACGAGATCGCGTGATTACGGGATACATCCCGTAATTTTTTTATTTTTTTTATTTCGAGAAATTGGAACGTGTTACAGATAGGTTCTTCACAATCACAAAGGTTATTGTTATTTAATTGATCATCATTCGTTCGTTTAATTGTATATTTTTGATCACAACATCACCGGTCCACCGATCGGTGTCGCGATTACGATTTCGATTGTCGGCCGTGATTACCTTTTTTTTTTTTTTTTTTTGAATTTCCCAATTTATTTAATGTTGGTTTTACGTAGTTTACAAGATACATGATAAATATAAAATGAACTAATCAATACCAACTCGTCAAGCTAAAATTTATCACAAAACCCTACAAAGTTTGCAATTGCATTGCTTGATTAAGTTAATGGATTTAAGAGAAAGTTTAAAAGCATCTAATGAAGGTTTAGACTTGACACTATCTGGTAAGGCGTTCCACGAAAGACTTCCTCTAAATAAAAAAGACTGATTGCCAAAGCGACTTGAACTTGATGGAGGAAGAGAGAGAAGATTTGAGTTTCGCAGACCGTAACAGATGTTTTTGACCATGAATAGTGTCTTCATAAAAGAGGGATTCAGCCCATGGAGGGTTTTGTATATCTCGCATAAAAGGTAGCGTAAATGGATCTCATGTATACGCTTAAACCCAGACAATTGTAATAGTTCTTCATAGCTTTTAGAGAAATCTTGATAAACCGCTCTAAGTGCGCGTTTATGGATACTGTCAAGTTTACTGCATGAAGATCTGCTACAAAACATCCATATAATAGGTGAATAATTAAATATAGACAAAATAAAGGAGTTAAATAAAAGTTTTAACTGGTCCTCTTGAAGAAAAGATCTAATACTGTTGAGAGTTTTGATTCTATAACTAGCTTTATGACAGAGTGAGGAAATATGACTAGAAACATAACACAGGACAGAACAGCTGAGAGGTCGTATTTTAGATTTGATATAACATCCGCTAGAGAGTTGGCACAAGAATAGACGGTATTATCATCCGCAAAATTACAAATGCCAGTCTTAGTTACAAAAGATAATAGATCATTAATAAAAATATTGAATAATAAGGGCCCGAGTATGGATCCTTGAGGTACCCCTCTCAATATTAGCAGCCAAGAACTGAAAGATGAACCAACTTTGGTTCGTTGAAAACGATTACTCAGGTAGAATTTAGAAAGTTTGAGACTTTGGTGATCAAGTCCATACGCAGCAAGTTTAGCAATCAAAAGCTCATGGTCAATACAATCAAATGCTTTGGACAAATCCATTAAGATTGCTCCAACTTTACCAGACCTGTCCAAACATTTATGCCATTGACCAATCATTTGGAGTAAAGCGTGTTGAGTGTTATGCTTAGATCTGAAGCCGCAGAGCTGCGAATGTAAGATGCCATCAAAGTATTCAGCTAGCTGATTAAAAATAATTCTTTCAAATATTTTAGAAAAAGATGACAAAATACTAATAGGTCTATAATTTTCCTTGAGAAACCTGTCTCCTCTAATGCTCAATACCATGAATCTGATAAGGGCGATCCGTGTTCTACTTCAATTACTCGTTGGTTGTAGCTTTTTTTCTTCTCGGATTCATTTTGCTTAAAGGTTTTATCGATGTCGTCGGTGTTTAAGAGCGAATGGATTAAAAATCCTAACGTCAAGTAATGCTCTTTCACCCCGATCGCTCTGATGTCTAAGCCCTGGGGACGAGGTTGGTCTAACCTTGGTTTCTGATGACATGATGTTATATTTGTTGGAAGCAGTCAGTTCAAAAATCAATGTTTCAAATGTTTCAAGAAAAGTCGATCAGTGGGTTGTGGAAATCAAAGTGCTGTCAAAAATTGCAATCGTATCCACACTCCGCTTACACAGCCTTTGTGTTCGGCTATCAACACAAATTCCATACCTTATGAGGACTGTTCCAAATATTTCTGCCGATCTACAACCTTTAGGGTGTCATTAGGAACCACCTTTTAAAAGCATTGCTGAATGGATATGTCTGTAACGATCAAGAAAGCTTAGGGGTCTCGCAAGTAATAACCTCTGTGAAAGAAGTGATATTGAGTATGAGAATTCAAAAATGGTTACGAAACCGATGACTGAGAAAGTGAAAGATCAGATTGAAAAGTACGATGAGAAAGTGGAAATTCACCAGAACAAGACACGCTCGATCATCCAAGGGCGAAGCAGAGAAACGAAAGTAGACTGGAAGAAATTCAGTCAAAAATAACTGACAGGGTAACTGCTAGAACAATCAAAGCGAGTCAAGAACTGGGAGCCTCAAGTTGGTTAACACCTTTACCAAAGAAGAAATATGGCTTTTCGTTGGACAAGAACCATATATCATTCAACTGTTCTATTCAATATTTTATTGTTCTTTCGATACGATATAGCCGCGTCCCTCGGTACAAGTCTTTTTGACGCGTAAAAAGTCGTCGTAGCTTCGTGTGAAACTTCCGGTCGGAGGGACAAGTCTTCGAGTCAAACTGTCGTGTCTTTGCGTCGAACTCCCAAAGCATTGTTTCAGACCTTCGGATCGTACCTCCGGGTCGAACCTTCGGGTTGAAATCTCAGTCAGACATTCGGAGCAAACACTCGAATTAAGTCGTTGAATCACACGTGCATCCATTAAAATTAATTTTCTTGAATGACATCTTGTGAAATGTTATTGTAAAATAATAATTCCTTATAGAAACCTGTTTATACTATAAATTTCGGGAGTAAGTTGCTCTGTTTATGGAAAGCTATTTTTCCGCTGCATACAAAAACATGATAGATAGAATGCGTATTTATTTATTTATTTATTTTTACAATTGAGACTCTGTTCATACATGATCTATGGCCGGCAATTGAATTCGTACATCTATCGAACGGATTGGTATCACAATTGTTTGTGGTGAAAACTTTCTTATTTTGGCCTAGGATAACAAGATCAGTGATGTCATGCTTCGTTCTTTCAATTTGAACACCCTTACATTTAACATTTAAAAGTAATTTTCTTGTGTAAAACAACAAAATTCACCGTCAGAACAGTTTTTCATATTTTCTATTTCACCGACACGAAATCGAGAAATTTTTGGGAACTTAATTTCGCAGATTTCTAAAAACTATTTAACTTTTAAGGTGTAATAAATACCTGTCCACCTTTCGGAATCAACAAGTTTTGGATTGTCACATTGTAAGAGGCTGAACATCTTTATAATATAATGGAAGAAACTTTTGCGGAAAAAAGCTTCGCAGTTCAGGCAAACTTCAAAAATTTACAGGCACGAGCTGATGTGCGTAAAAGTTTGATCTGAAATTCCATGCGAAAGTTCGACCCAAAGCTTTACCCCCTGGACGTTTGACCCGTTTTGATGCTACGACGATTCGGTATGAAGACACGACAGTTTGATTTTGACACCGAATTAACTTCATAGAAATCTTTCCACTCTCAACAATCCAAACGAATGAAGCAAGAGAAGATGTTGCTGCCAGAGGATTCTGGGTCAAAAGACAATAAGTAGCGTACTTCGACGTCAAGGTTTTTAACCCGGTAGCTAAAGCCCATATGGCCCAGACTGCTGCTCTTCGCACAAACAAACAAGGGAAGAAAAGAAGCTACAACAAACGCATTTATCACGTTGATCAAGGGACACTGGCTCACCTTATATTCACTTGTTTTGGTGGAATGTCTAGAGAGTGCATGACCTTTTATAACAGACTGGCTGTAATGATCGCCGAGAAACGAAACAAAAAAATTGATCTCATAAAAAAGTGGATACGATGTCGAATAAACTTCAGCTTTCTCAGAAGCCAAGTGCTTTGCTTGAGAAGATGGAGATCTTCAAAAAACGTGTTTGCAACTGTGAATGATGATATAAGCATTATTATTGGTCTTATAGTCTATTAACCTATATTATACTTGCAACCTTTGAGAATAGTCTTGGGCTATCGAGGGTTATCGAGGGTTATCGAGGGCTATCGAGGGTTATATACATATATACATATGACACGGTCCATCTTCGTTGGAAACCGTGGTTAGATTCAGTTGTTCTCTCGTGAGTGGTAGCAATCGAGGTTCTATTTTGACGAGTGCAGTTGCTTTTTTTCAAGACTTGTAATGGTCGATGGTGAAGGGACAGTCGGATTTCTTTCAATAGACATTAGCGCTTTCTGTGTAATTTCATGCATGTTATTTGACTTTTAGTTTCCACAGGGAATAAGCTTGGAATTATCGTGATTGAAACTTTACGATACCCTGTTAACATATTAGCTTAACATAGGGCTTTTTTCAATTTTATTTCGGATTTTTTTTATTCGGTATTATGGAAGAGATTTTTTTACTCTCTCCAAAAAGTATTTATGTGAATAATATTTTGGCCAAAATAGAGAAAAAACCTGAAATAATCTGAACTAATCTCAGTGTGACTTGGGCTATTCGCAAAAAGTTTGAAAGATATTTTTTATGTTGAGACAGGTAATTCTCGAGATTTTATTTAAAGTTAAATTCTCGAGTTAACGTTTTTTGTCATGACGTAATTATGACGTATTTATGACGTCATAACTCGAACTATAAATAACTCAAGAAAATAACTCGAGAAAACTAACTCGAGAATTACCTGCCTCATTTATGTTGTTCTAGTAGGTCTCTTTTATTCTCTATGATCAGCTAGTATAAGCAGAAATATTCTTTTGCTCACGAGGTCATCTAGTTCGCTTTGCTCCGCGCCATATTTATTTTGAATTTTCAATGTTTTTATTTTTACAGTAGCAGAAAAAGTGAATACCGTATTAAAACACTCTTGGACTACTTTTACATGTTTCATGTTCATGTCAGTCTTGTTAATAATTTATTATGCTGCTTTTTGTGAAAAAAATGTGAACAGAAACTATGTTTTTTTCTTTGAGCCCTTGCGCCACCTTATGTTGGATTTCTGAACCTCAAAAAAAATTGTTAAAAATATAAGTGAATCAGAAGGAAGTAATCAAATATATTTTTTAAAAATAAAAATGGCACGTAAAAATTTAATAATCTTAAGCTGGAAGTCACAAAGTATGAAATGCAGTTTGTCTCATTTGCCAGATGCTGTCAAGAAGGATGCCAACCAGATAAAGAGCTATTTGGAATCGGTAATCCAAGTCGTGTTTAAAGAAATCATGATGAAAAGAAAAAACGTATTAACCAATAATGAAAAAATGAACATTAAAGCCTTGTTGGAAAGCGAAAATTGTATGATATCGTTGGACATCTTTTCTGGTGAAAAATTCTGCAAGAAGGTTTACAAAAAATTAGTGACGTTTCTGCTTCGTTCCAACACTTTGTATGAACGTGGCTTACTTTGAGACAACCAAAGAATCAGATTAATAATCCGAACAAAACGCAATAACAAAAAATCTTGTATGAATGACAGCCAACTATCGATTTCGAGCACGATAGCACATCAATTATGACACTACCACTTCTCCTCAGAATATCATTCCAGCCCGCACATTATTTCGGTCTTAAAGCGTAGTTTCAACTTGTGTTTTATTGGGTTTATTACGAATAAAATAAGAATAAACCCAATAAACCCTCAGTTAGAATTAAATTAGAATTTTAATTTCATAATCAGAGGCGTAGCTAGAGCTCAGTCAAAATTTGTGGAGGAGAGTTTGGTCATTTAAAATAGAATACGAAAACGTGAAAGTAACCTTATCGACACTTAAGATGTTCATGTTAAACTCCTCCATTTTTTTGACTGGCCCTGAATACGCCTATGATAATTTCTGTTTTCTTTGTGTCATGTATGTATATCTATGTTTTCTTTGCTTTCCATTTTTAGCATGCAAGTGTTTTCTTCTTTTTGGTTAGCGCCGCGAGGCAGCTGATCTTTCATTTCCCCGTGTCTGTCAGTCAGTGGGTAATGTTGGAGTTAATTCCGCCCTTTCATAACACCGGTGTTCCTTATTGCCCGTTTCTTCAACACCTAGTCTTCAATTCGATCTAGTCTTCAATTCGATCTCTAATTGGTTCGCTAAGAAAACGGGTTTTAAAAATGGCGTAAAAGTTCCGGGTTTCGTGGATAACTATTCTAAACGTGGTGAAGAAAGAAAAACAGAAACTTTTACTACAAGGTACAAAAATACATTATACATTAAAGAACCAAGTTTTGTTAATTTAAGTTTTTTTGTGTATACTTTGTAATGATGATGGGAAAAGATGTTTGAGAGTCTTGGATATAAAAAGTGAAAATAGCACAGCCAGCTTCACCATCTCCAATTTTTAAAACTTGTTTCCATTCCAAATAGTTATATTTATGTTTGGCGAATCTGAAAAACTGCAGCTTTTTTCTGGCGACATTCTCTGTTTGTTTCAGGCTTCTGGCAGCCGCTATCTCTAACTAATAATGCATAAAACTAGAATCAATTTACCTAACGCTAAAGGAACCAAGATTTTTGTTTCAGAACAGATGTTCGCTTGTTCAATACAACAAGAGTTAACTGCAGTATTGTAGTGATGGAAAATGTAAAGTCATGTGACTTTGCAATAATTTAGGAATTTCAATGAAAACACAAGACCAAAAATACAAGGTTTTTTATTAAACATATTTTCGAACTCCACTGTGAAATTGCAAAAATTTCACGCCAAAAAAATTTCTGGCCATACAATATCAACTACTATGCCAAAGTTTGTTTAATTTTGCTAATTTTATTATCAGAGGGCTATGCATGTGTAGCTTCATATAACATATAACATATAACATATAACATATAACATATAACATATAACATATAACATATAACATATAACATCTTTTTCTTAATTTTTAAGCAGGATCTCCTCTTCATTTTTTTGATATGCGTATCAGCACAAAATACGGTACGGGACGTTCGATGCAATACGCGTATTAATATCATTCAAAAAATATATTTTTTTACAAAATATTCATGCAAAACTGAAGACGTTGCACAATTTTAGTAAATTGGTTGGTTACCTGTTTTAGTGATACGCGTATTGCAAAAAAAAGTTGAATCCAATGCAACTTTATTTTTTGGTATGCGAAGAGAATTATCGATACGCATATTTCCAAATTACAATCAATGATACGGCATGTGTTGATATGCATATTATTTTTTTAAGAGGAATCCCGCTTTAGACAGATTCTGTTTCGTAGCTAGTGAATTTCTATATATCTTTTTGTGCTTTTTTAATTAGGGACTGTTTATATGGATAAAAATGACCTCATTAAGCGGGAAAACATTTCGACATACTAAGAAATTCTGTTTTATTCATATGAAAAACAATTTCCTAGGTAAGTGAGGAAATGACAAGCACATGATATATAGCTACCTGTTTTTTTAGACACCCAGGAAATATTTTGTGTATTTGTATTTTCATCAACAGGGAATTTGTGAAATTTTAAGTGTGTCACACACTTAAAAGGGCACAAAAAGGGGAGAGGAGGGACAGAAGAGGAGGGAATAAAAATCGAAAATGGGATCGAACAGTTTCTCACAAAATCAATGTCATTATAAAAAAAGCAGAAAGAATTTTCTAACCTTGAGTGCTGTGTCGTTCTCTGTAACACAAATTAGGATTGCACTTTTTCTGTATTTTAGGCCGCACTCACAATAATTAAATTACTTTATATAAGTTGTAGTTTACCATTCGTACATTAACCACGGTTTGTGAACGGCCTCTATTCCCATGTTTTGCGGAATCAGCCTACAACTGTGGACAAAAAATCTTGGAATTACGTACGTATGGACGTCCGGACGGACGTCCGGACGGACGGACAAATGCTAATGAAAGATCAGCTGCTTTCCGCGCTGACCAAATACAGCAACTATTGTTTGACTTACAATATTCAGAAGAAGATAACTAAAATTTAATGAACTTAATCAGACACACATACAGAAATAAAAGTTGTATTCACATGGTATATTCTCTATTTTGCTCTACGTACCATGTCCCACTGCCAGTCAACTGCTCCTTCATTATTAAAATAATCGAGAAACTCTTCTCTAACCCATTTTGCGTCATCACCATAGTTATTTGAAGCACCAAGATTTCTTATTGAAGTTAAACCATTGGTATCATTTGTCTTTTGTCTCCAATTCCCAGGTTCCAATCCATTTGGCCCGTCTTGATCAACAAGTGTCTGTGGACAATAGAGTTTAGATCTTTCTCATTTTCAACCATCAAGTAATTGTGTAATGCAACAACAGCTTTTGTTATTGCTACTAGTTTAGGCACTATTGGTCTGTGAAACACACGGAACCGATTTGCACATATTCCGAAAGTATTTTCTATTACTCTTCTTGCAGGACTTAACCTATAGTTAAATACGAGTTGTTTTTCTAACAGTTTTGAATATGGATAAGGCTTCATCATATGTCGTTTGAGGGCAAAAGCATCATCACCGATGAATACGTAGGGCAGAACTTTTAAAGAGCCCGAAATCTTAGTGTCATTTGGTGTTTGAAGAAGTTTATTTTCTATTGCATAGCCTAACTTGCTATTTGCGTAGACACTACCGTCGCTTTGCCGGCCACTATCACCTATGTCCACAAGGGTAAATTTATAATTGGTATCGCAAACGCCCAATAACACAATACTATGTGTTTTTTTGTAATTAAAAAAATTGCACCCTTGTTTGGCGGGAGCATACATCACCACATGTTTTCCATCTATTGCACCAAGGGCATTCGGGAAATTCCATCCACTCAAATTCATCAGCAATTTTCTTCCAAGCAGTTTTGTGGAGGGATTAGAAATAACACCAGCTTCCTTCAGCCTGTCCCAAAGTACAGTACATGTTTCAGATATTATTCTCCCAACAGTGGTTGCGCTCATTCTATAGCTAGCAGCAATCGTTGCATGAGAATCACCTGTTGCCAAATATCGTAAAGTCACTACAAGTCTTTGGTCTGCACTGATAGGTTCTCGCATTTTCGTCACCTCTTTTGTAATATCAGGGGCTACTAGTTTTAATAAATTTTCCAATGTTTCCGGAAGCATGCGAAAATATCGAAAAACATCTCACGGTCATACAACCCGCATATCTCGTACAAGCAGCTGATATTCTCTTTTATTCCTTTCGTTGTAAAGTTTGCGAACCCAAAACCTTCGAGATTTATTTTTATTATTTTGAATATTTCTTTGACGGCACAAATACAGCAAACGCATTCTTCTTCGAAACATGAAATAGAGAAAGTATGCTTGGTTGATAGCCGCCATTTTGTTTGTCTCTTTTGAATCTCTTTTCGCTTGATGTAGTGGAGATGGGTGTGTAAAATCGTACAAAAAATCGTCGCGAATTTTTGGGACGATCGTCATAAAAATCGTCTAGTGGAGATCGACCTTAAGGCTGTTGTTTAATCTCATAACAAGAGCCAGATGTCGCAAAACGGTAGCAGCAGACGTCACTTAACATTGAAATACACTGTGCGTATTAGACATTCTGGGACACCACTGTTTTAGAAAATTTACCCAAAGTCAGCGAGGACAACGAAAATTTCATCAAAGACAGTAAAAAGTTTTAAAGCCATTTCAAACCATCGTCTTCCAAAAAGCCTAAGTTTTACTGACAACACAATTGCATTTAAAAATGATTCTTACGTGTGAACCAGAAGAAACTTATTGTTTAAAACAAAAGAAATATACATGCATGAGCTGTAACCATAGATACATAAAATAATTTTTCTAAATTGAAAAAGATAAACATATATAGGAGATATATGTTTATATGACATGCGTCTTAATGATTTCAAAAATTCATCCGAAAAATACTGCTTTTTAAACTAGATCTTTAAAAATACAAGTACACGAAACGTGTAAATAACAAGCGAGAAAGGTAATATAAGAAGGTTTGAAAGAGTTAAGTTGAAAACTGATGAAATTTCTTACTAACTGTTGTTGACGGGGTCCTACAGACTATGGCTTTATTTCAAAATGTTAAAGATATACTTTCAGTTAAAGTAACTGTTAATGCTCCTTTTTAAGATTTCCCCATAAAGGGAGAAATCTTATTTATTTAGGCTTTCTGTCTATCGACTGAGAGTTGCGCTGCAACCGTTTTTCTGCCCATTCCGAATCGGTTAACAGTCGGATATCCGTGTCGAGAAGCGTATTTTTTTCCAATAATGTTTTTTATATCCATGGTTCGATGATGATGATGTGTAAAATTACGTTAAATTTTAAAAAAGCTTTCAGAAAATCTGAAGAAGTATTTTCTTGTATTATTTAAGTGTGTACATTTGATATGGAGCAGTTGGTCGTCTTCCAACAGCTTTTGAATTGTTTATCTTTTATATTTTTTTAAAATTACATTGCACAGTAAGCGCAGATGACCGAATGGTCTAAACCTTTGCATTTCTTTTCGAGAACATCCTGGTGCAAATCCGATGATAGGCGTTTTTCGTTGTTTTTAGAATAAGTTGCAATAAGTAAATGTAGAGACAGATTTAGTGCTAAACGATAAATATATTTGAAGTAATCTGCCATCAGATTTGAACCACTATTGATTGATACAATGACATGTTTTCACAATACCTTATATTGGCCCTTTGGCCATTTAGGACCTATTTAAATTATTGACATTATTGAGACACCCACCTATATAAAGTTTCTATTTCCTCTGGAGTTAATATTATCATAAACATCGATTCTGGGACACACTGTCTGGGAAATCTTTTTAATCAACAACGTTGATCTGGTTATATATTTCATATGAATGTTTTGATTTTGATGTAAAACCTTTAAATATTCCTAGGCTGGGTTCATTCATTACAATTCGCAGACTCTGAAGCGCAGGCTAAAAACTGCTATTTCGGTCGTTTTTTAGGAGTAGTCCGGCCAAACGGATCTTATGTTTGTTATACTTTTATTTAATTAAGCATGTTTAACTTAGTATGACGCAATATTATTTATGGGTTCAACACCTTCCTTACTTGTGACGTCACTTTTGTTCTCGTGTTTTTTTTATTCAAGAGAGAAAAATAAGAAAACAGTTTTTTTTTAAAAAATTGTTGAAGAAAGTATTTTGTGGACTTTGTTATTAAAAAATGGTCTCATGTAACAGAAGATGGAGAAACAAAAAAGAAGATTTAAACTCTTTATGTGAAAATCTGAGGTCAGGTTTAAAACCTTATCAATGACTGTGATGACCTGTGAAGTTGGTTCTACCACAAGCTTTGCTAGTTGCATGGATCGCGTGGCAAATAGGGAATGGTGTATTTGCCAAAAGTGTAAAATCGAATCTCGAAATATTGACTGTTTATGCTGTTAAGAAGTGGTAACCATCAGTGAGGATAAGTTTGAAGGCAAAACTTGTGTCAGTGAAGCTGAAAACTTTAAAATCTTGTTTTTGCGCAAAACAGTTTTAGAAAAAGTTTTGGTTGGCTTACGTGTTGCCAGAGGAGACCATCTTGATAAGAACATCATAAACAAGTCATACAGATATGCTGTGTATAGGAAGTTCACATGGTGGATTTACCAATGCATGGGAAATAGGAACAGAAGAGTCATTCCATCATGTGTAATTTCAAAAATACAAGACACCTTTCCCGAAGAAAATGACGTGTAAGTTCCCTATGATGAGGGGAAAAAGATTTCCCCAAAATTTGTACTTCTTTTTTTCTTTAATGGGCTTTGCAGGCCAAACTTTTGTAATTTAAGAAAAACAATCAGGTTGTACCTTTTTTCAATCGTTTCAGCTTGTTTTGACTCACTTCCTGAATTAAAATCTGCCAATTGTGACCTGGTTAGCATCCCTTAGTATGAGAAGTGTGTACTTTGAGGAATCCATTTATTATGAAGACAGTGATAAACGTCTAATATGCCGGTGTGAGAAAAAGTTGTTAAAGGAGCTACGACATGAATCACAACATCAAGAAACATCAAGAAACATCAAGAAACAAGTGGATCAACGAGAAACTATAAAGAGAACGTATTAAAACTGAATTGGAGCCACAAAATCGTATCCACGTTCGAGCATGAAGCCTCAAAATTATTTAACGATCTACCACCGTCGTGTCGTAAAAGTATAAACTACAAAAGTTTTTGCAAAGCAACCAGGACATATTTATTAGACAAAGCATTAGCAAAAAGTCTATAAAAAAAAAAATAAAAAAAAAAGGAAAAAAAATTTGTTTATATTTTTTATTTTTTTTATTTAACACTTACGCATATATTACTGCTTATCTTACGCTATTTCAGTAGAATAGCCAATTGTAAATATTTTGGAACTGAAATATAATCCGTTATTATTATTATTATTATTATTATTATTATTATTATTATTATTATTATTATTATTATTATCAGGGTTTATATATGGAGTATGGAGTTGAAGAAGAAGAACTCAACTGGTTTACGGATTATCTTTTCTCGCGAAATAGACTTGAGATAGGCGTCTATCAGAAACGTTCCACTGATCTTACGAGAAGAAATAATGAACGCCAAGCCTCTTCCCGAATTGCCAACATCTGACGACATTTTAAAAGGAGAGATGTAGTTTTCTCTGCAACATCTGGACGAAAGAAGCCTTAGAAGCATTTACAGCTTGGAATTAACCTCAAAAGTCTTACTGGTAGTAGAAAAATAATTGACAGAAAAGATGCGAGCATGACGGTAACCTTATAATTCAACCTTGTCATTCCGATGAACTTATTCCAGTGAATGAAACCACCGAACAAGCGAACCAAATAAAATAGCCAGGCGACTAACTTGGAATTACAGCCTTATCCAAAGAAACCAAGACTATCATAAAGAATGGTATCTGATATGACCATAAAGCAAATTGAAAAAAACCACTAATCTTTATTGATGGACGCGAAGATGAGAAATACTTGTATTAATAAGAGAAATAAAGTATTTTTACGTCAAAAACATCGATCTTCTCCACAATGTTTGGTACCTGCCACAAATAAATGAATCCCCCACCTCAACATCTCTTGTTCTTGAAACAATGAAGAAGTCAATAAAGTTATCGGATGAATGTAACAGAGAGTCTATTTGTGGAACTTATGATCTAGCAATTGCTAAAGTGGCTTTACAAATCCAGTATGAAGAAAAACCTGCATTTAACAGAATATTTGTTGCTTTGGGCGGGTTCCACATTGAGATGGCTTTCTTTGGTGCGATTGCAAAAATTATCGCCGAGTCAGGTGGACCGCATGTCTTAAATGAATGTGAAGTATTAGCGAGGGGATCCTTACTACAAATGAATGTGAAGTATTAGCGAGGGGATCCTTACTACAAAGGTACGCACTATAATAGATGCAAACGCCTTCATGAAATTGTATTTGGCGATCGAATCTTTGCACTTCCAAGAATTTGACAACAACATTATCAGACCATGAAAAGGCATTGGTGCGCAAAGAGTTTGCTGGTCCAGAAGTAAATTTGTATTAATGTTTAAAGGAAATTAATAATATTCTCACATCATACATGAAAGGAACGGTAAATGGAGAGTACGGCAAAACAGCCGAATTTTGGTTGAAGTAGAAATGATGAATCTTTATCATACATTTTTCGCTGTCTTGCTTACCTCAATTAACAAATTATGCTCGTTGGCTAGTTCGTTACTACCACAGCTTGCTAATTTACCTGGATCGCATTCTATAAGAAGAGCAAAAAAAACCATTTTCTGGCTCCCCGATAGATCTCACTCTAGAGCAAACTATAAATGCAGATGCTTCAAATCAGAAAATCAGGAATTACAGCTTTAACAAACTCTATTTCAGCAAGACAAAGGTGGGCCGAGTAGCATTATCTTCGTACAGAAGTTTTAACCAACATGTTTAAACCATACACAATAAAAGTATATAAAAGTATAAAAATAAAGACATAAGTTGTCAAGAAGAAGTTAACAACCAAAGACGACAAACTACTTTCTATGGTGCGAGATGTCTTTGGTAGTGTTTTGAGGTTATTTCTGGAAAAAAATGTTGATTTGGCTGAAGTTTTTCGATTTCCAATTACTCCAACACCGTTCCCATTGAGCCAACCTGATGGCAGCATGCTCAAATCACCAAAGTCAGCTCTCATGAAAGCTTTAGAATCAAGAGTTAAAACCGAACTCTACCTTCATTGATGTGACTATATTGCATGCAATGTTTATTATCCATCTTCAAACTTCCTGAAACCTTTGGAGGCGTTGCAAAGTTTCTTTTGAACTTTGTCATGAAAAGTCCTGGAAATGAAAGATAGCAGATAAATGGATCGAAGGCAATTAAAGAGACTGCGAAAGAGATAATCGTGGTGCCAGTTCTATCTATAGTGTTCAAGGTCCAGGACAGAAGCGCTCTTCCAATTGGCTCCAAGCATTAAGAATTCCGACTTTTAAGTTTTTATTGAATCATTGGGGTAATGATGAATTTGCAGACATACTAGACAAAAAAAGTATTGTATTTCAATGAGGAGGAAAGGTGCGTTAGATTTACTGCGGAAGAGGGCGTTGTTGTTCACCATGACGAGCCTGAATTTTTTGCACTCATGAGGAGGAGGCTGACACAAGAATGGTTTTCCACCTCTCAAAGTTAGGTACCCATAAGAACCTGGTGGTTCGCACTGCTCATACTGACTGCTTGGTTATCCGTCTGGCTGCAATGGAAAAGTTCCCTGAACAAACCCAAGTTTGGTTAGAAGTTGGTTTGTAGCCTACGATGCATATCATTGAACCAATTACACCATAATTAGGATTTCAAGTTTGCAGAGCATTACCAGTGTATCACTGCTTCACTGTTGGGTGTGACTATACCACATTGTTCTGTAAGAGAGGAAGGACAAGCATGGAAAAGAATGATAGATTGCAACAGATGTTTTATGATCATTTGAATTTAATTGTCAAATGAATGGTAAGAAAAAATGCAAGTTCGTCAATGACGCAAGAATGGAAGTCTCCCTTCTGTTTATTCTTTTTATCTGATTTGCTTACTGATCTCCATATGAATGATCTTATGGAAAGAAATGTCAGCAGTAGCAGTGGTGATGAAAACAGCGATGAAGAATAGTCTACATTAAAGTTGTTTTAGGTAAAACTTTGATTAAGTGTAATGTTTAAAAAAATGAAGGAATTATCATCGTCATCGTCATCGTCATTTTACAGTTGATGGAAATCAATTCAATCTTTCGTTGTTGTTAGTAGCTGATCTGGACAAACATTTTTGCTATTTAATCTTCCTTTATTTTGTTGAATACAAGTGTTTTTACGATCTTGAGAAGGAGTGTCTTAATGGTATGAATAATTCCATTTTGGTCTTCTTTGTTTTGGTCATTACCCCCAAACGCTTTGGATCAGCTGACAAAGCAAATCTTGATCCTACTTTGGTTTTCTTTCGAATGAAGTCAAACCTTTTGGATCGAGAATTATTACCCGCGTAGCAGGGCTGTATTCAATGCAAAAAATTCTCGCGATCCTATTGGTCAATTAAGCATAATTGTGACGTCACTCCAGTCTATACTCATGGCAACAATATTGTTATAAAATAAGAGGCATGCATGTAAACAAACACAGAAAAAACATAGATAGATAGAAAAAACATTGAAGGGACAAATAATAACTGAAACAGTTAATGAACTCATTGCATTGCAATTGTTCTATTTTTAATAACAAATCAAATGTCACACAAAAATGAGAAAAAAAGTTTGTTTACAAAGTTTTTTGCGTACGAAGCGAAGTATAATTTTGAAGAAACACAAACGCGGGTAATAACGCACATAATAACTGTTTATTTCGGGCATTACTTTCGAATATTGACGTATTGCACTCGCAAGCTCGGCCTTAACTATGATGTCAGTCGATATTCTCCGGTAATGCCCTCATAACCAGTTAGAAAAGGGTTAGTATGAAATTACCCGTAGTGAGATCCTGTTGTATTGTACGCAAAACTTCTGGGATGGTGTCCCACTCTTAAAAACGTGTCATAACCACATACGAATACCATAATGACTGGATTACGGATTTACTCACAAACTCACTATGACACGTAATGCTTGTATATACAGTACTGCCCGAAAGAAAATTTACGCTAATAATAAATCAGGGTACCTATTAATGTGTTCAAGGTACCGATCGGTTCAGTGTAACGATTTTGAAATCGGTATCCTAACGATTACTTGATCGGAATCTCTATTTCGGTAGCCAGAGAAGTTGAAATTTCGTCTACCATTTTTAAACAAATTTCTTATGTGGAAATCGGGAACTTATTTCTATCGTTTTTTCACAAAGGTTCGGTGATTTTTTTTAACCTTCAGATAATTTGTTAAAATTTCGAATGCATTAAGAGCGAATAATATCTATTTTAATTCTCTTTCATAATATTTATTGCGAAAATCGAAAATCGGTTTCCTTATCTGGAAATTCTTTCCCAATATATATGTCTCAAAAGTATCCCTAGATATATATAGCTAAGGAAATTGTTTTCATGTGTGTAAAATATTGCCGTTTTAGAAGAATGAGGGTGGGGTGGGGTGGTGTTGTCTCATGTATGGGCGCTAAAGCAAAATTCAAGGCTAGAATTATATTTATTTATTTCATGCATATGCTTTGTATCAGAGTGTTTGGCACCTTAAACTCAGTCATTCGACAGGGTCACTGGTACTGCCTTTGAATCGGCCAATTTCCATTGAAACTGTCCGCGTGGGCGTTAATTTATGATTCAGACGTGAGCGGAAAATTTAAACTCGTGAAAGTTGAAAATTTTCAACTTTTTTCGTCCGCTGACGTTATTGACCAGTCACAATTGAGAATTACCTTGTCTGCACGGACCAAACCTTTGAATGGAAACCCCGCTTTAAGGTCAGTTTCCACTCACTGAGGTCGTCCGAACGAGCGACTGCTTGCCACCGAAAACAATCGAACGTTCATTTTAATTTCCATTCAATTCTATAAGCGTGCGCATTAAAAAATCATTGAAACGTCTTTTCAAAAATCTTTTCTTTTGTCAGAACAAAAGAAATTATTGTTTTTTAGAAAAAAATTAACTATTACAGAGATTTCTTAAATTTGATATTGACAGGCGGTAAAAAAAGAGATTAAAAATTTTAGATTTGCACAAAAGTTGATTTTTTCGACTGCATCCCAATGTTTGAACATAATTCCAGCTCCACTGACGTTAGTAGCGTTAATTTTTCCGAAACTACCTGAATGGAAACGGACCTTTAGTGTTGGAGATTCAGCAACCAATATTTGATACTGTCTTGTGTTCTGGATGGCCAACATTCGAGGTTTTTACGTTCAGCTTGTTGAATGTAAAGCCGCAGTCACAATAATTAAACTGTTTCAACTATCAAGTAGTGCATAATCCATAAATCAATTACAGTTGAAAAATAGCCTCGATATTCCAGCTTAATGTGGGAAAGCCTACGGGGAAAAATCTGGGAAGTACGGACGAACAAATGCTAATGAAAACTCAGCCTCCTCTGCCGCTGACCAACTAGTATTTTCACTTGGTTGCTTCGAGTACTGGTCTAAAGTAAGTTCACGAATACGTAAAATATATTAAAACATTTTGTATTGCATCATTTGCTTTGGCCACCCTTTAAAATTAATGAAACAACAAAAGACAGTAATAAGCGTCTTTTCACGTGAGTAATTACAGTTCATTCTCAAGGCTCGCGTACCAACAGTACGAATGGAAATCTTTAGTAAAGTTTAGGAAATACCAAATTTAAAAAATTGAGGCCAATGAATGTAGTTTTCTGTTGTTGTTGTTGTTGTTGTTGTTGTTGTTGATATTGATGGAAGTCAAAATTCAGTTTATGGTTGAGAAAGAATGTAAGAGTTTCGCGTTTAATGTATTTTAACCAATACGAAGTATCGTTTAAATCGTCATATACATGATCCAAATTCAGAAATAAATGGCTTTATTTTTATCTTATATACAATTAAAAGTCATTGCTTATAAACACAATATCAATGAAATGTACTAATTGTCAATCGCTTCAATATCATGATTCTTTTTCATGTGTTTCATCAACGCATATTTTTGGAGGAATTCGCTAGGGCATAGTCCACACTTGTGCATTTCCTCACCCGTATGTATTCTTCTGTGTTGCTTATAAACATTTGATCTCATGAATTTCTTGCCACAGAACTCGCACTGGAAAGGTTTGTACCCTCGATGAATGATGCGATGCTGTCGCAGGTTACTACTTAATGTAAAGCCCTGTCCACATTCAGTACATTTGAAGGGTTTTTCATCAGAAGTGTGCCCACGCAGATGTTTGTACAGCAGACTTTTAGTTGGAAACACACTATTGCAGATTTTGCAATACAACTTTTGAGAGTGGTTTTTAGTTGTTTCCTGACCGTCAACGCTTCCACTGTTGGAGTTTGGTGACGAGCTCCCGTTTGAAGTACTTTGCTGGTTCTGATGTTCTTCACTACCATGTTTAGTTTCAGACTCTTCTCCTCGTTGTTTTATAAGATCTTTTTCAATCAGAATTTGGGATTTCGTCATTTGCTTTTCGTGAAGACTGGTTACTCGTGGATCGAGGCCACTGATTACATCATAATCGTTTGGCAGCACAAATACTGGTGGTTCCTCTGCCGGCTGAAGTGGACGAAACAATTTGTCATCTCTTCGATATTCCATTAAATTGGATGGTAAGTCTCGATCACTTTCTTTCTGCATGAGATATTTGTCTCGATGAGCAGCTTGATGAAGATCGTCATATCGATCATATAAACTTTGTGGAGGAGATCGTCTCTCCCTTTTGCCACGATGTTCATGTGAATGTAACATCAGGAGGCGCTTTTCATGAAGGTTATGAAACTGAGCAGGGACATCAATATGGCGTGGTGAAATTGGTGATCGACTTCTTCGTGTTGGGCTTCTAACACTCCTGCTAAGAGAACTTTGTTCGTATGGGGGAACAGTATGTGTGTAATGTGGCCTTGCTGAAGTCCACACATGAGAGGATGTGAAGTGATCATAATGAAGAGGTTCTATTGATGAGCGAGGTGCATGACGAAATCGTGCTTGTAAAAGACGCTTGTTGTATGTATCCATATCGTATGTCGGTGACGGTGGAGAATGGAGTGACGCAACTCGTTCATTTTCGGCAAATTTGTCGGTCGAAGAGTTGGAGTTTTTGTCAAATTCTGACGAAACTTTTTCATTGTATCTGGAGCTTGTGAATTTCGGTGGGCTGTAGGTGACGGGACCTGTTTGTGGTTTGTCATTCAAGTTAGAAACAGAATAGGTTTCATTAGATGTCAATTTTGTTGCTTCAAGGTCGGAGAGGGGATTGACGCTTAGTTCTGTATTCATTCCAATACTAATGAACTTCTTGTTCTTCCATGAGTCACGTGAACAATCAATACAGCGGCTCAAGGTGACGTCACTTGATGAACTGTTTGTTCCTTCATCTAAACATTCAAAGGATTTAAATAATTGATTTGACTTCACTTAATTCTTGTACAGCAAGTCCCTGAGCTCAGAAAACCAATTTATAAGATTAACAAATAACAATAAAAACAATAACAAACATTTAACAAAAAAAAATAAGAACTAAACAGCCACTACATACCAGATACAAGTAGATCGTACGAGAGTTCGTGTAGTTTAGATTCATTCAATGTAACAATACACGGGATTCCATCGCCAAACCCTTTAGGCCGAACACCTAATATTTGGCATTTCTTGGCCTGTTGGGTTTCGTACAATAATTTGATAACTTTCAATGTCGTTCCCATCTCCACCTTTAGTACAGGATCTCCAGATTCATAAATTATAACCTAGAAGAAAATTGTCTGGTCTTTATAATGGCTTACTATCTTCTGAAAGTTATTCTACCCTGGATAACTAAAAGGGAATGTTAAGTAGTCCTTTAAAATGTTGTCACAAAGGCACATTTGATATTTAGATTACTCAGCAAAGCGCATTCCTATAAATTACTCAGCAAGGCACATTTCTATAATTGCAAGTTTGTTTCGATGATGTTAATGTGTAGGTAGGAGCAATTTGGCCCACGCAAAATTCAACCCACACAAAAGATTTTCAACATGGAAACGTAAATAAAAACAAACACAGCGCATACACCAGAACGTGAATGAATGAATGAATACAGGTGAATGACAGAAGTAACTGAAGTATATGTGTAAATATTTTAAAAAAGGTCATTCATTAAATGTAAGATTTCTTGTTGAAAAAAAATGAATTGTTGTTATTCGACTATTTAATATTCACTGAAGTCCCTTCATTCATTCATTCTTTAATTCATTCCTTTTCTTTCCAGGGGATTTTTGTTGTTGTTGAAATTATAGAGCGCTTATAAGATGAGGCGCCAAAAAGAGGAAATTAGAATCCACAGTGTTATCATCTTGAAAAGAAGAAACATATTTGCTGACGTTTGCAGTTTGAAACAAGAAAAAAACTTGATAAAACTTGCATTTATTTCGAAACCCACCCTTGTTTTCCATGAAACCCAACCATGAAGATGAAGACTTAATGTAGAAAAATAGAAAATGAGTCACCATTTCTCTTCATTCATTTTCTTGCTTTGGTTTGCCGCATTACCGCGACGTGATATAAAACGAACGAATTCAATATGGTATTAGATAAGTTAAATCTGAGCATGGCTTTGTATTAAGTAAACGGGAAGAACAAATCTTCTTTCTTTATGAATTAATATTCAGTTTTGATCACACTAAACAACATCTGCATTTTTTTTACGAAACCATATGTCAAAACTATTGCAAAATTAATTTCGTTAGAAGAACTGAGTATTTGCCTAGAGGGAACAATAAAACGCCATAAAAAAAAACCTTAAGAATAAAATAAAAACGATTTAGTCAAAGGATAGAGAAAATAATAGGGGAAATTTTTTTAATGGTCCTGAAACAGAAAATATACTTGATTTATTTTCTTACTTGTAAATTCCAAAATAATTTGGTTCTAATGTTCTATTTTATTCTATTAGATTATTACTTTATTCTATAATTGAAATGACGTCAAAACGTAGGGTTTATAAGCGATGCGCAATACTTCACGATCGATTACCGTCCGTTGCGCAATCAATGCTAAATGCTTTTTCAAATAATCAAATACCGTATTGCTAGGTGACCGAAACACAAAGATAACGAGGTAAGCGAGAGAAACAATAAAATCAACATGGTGATATAAAATCATTGAAATGGATTACCAAAAAACTGACTGAAAAAAGGATATTCGTCACCACGAGTAGATTGGGGCAATCAAATAAATTTTCAAAATAAATTCTTTTTTTTGGTAGAATATTATGCATTCTGTTTATCAATCTACTTTCGACTTTTTGTTATTGTCTGTAAAAGATGCTTATTTACATAATATTTTATTTACATAATTTACACTGCTAAAAAGATCATTAGCCAGTACTTTTTATATATAGTTTGTCTATTAAACATGTTTTGTAAAGATGAGTATATTTCCTTTCCAATATATGAGTTTATATTTTTTTTTAACATTAAAGCTTTTTTATCATTATACTCATTATCGGTTCTCTTTTTACATTTAAACGTTGAAGGAAGAAAAACAATGCTGGATGTTTAGCACATTGAAAACACGTCTTAGACAAATATTAACATCTGTCCATAATCATATGTATTAACCAATGTGTGGGAATAGATATTTTTTTTATAATGGACTCAACTAGGGGATGGTATAAAATACACACTAATCGAGCTTGAAACAAAGAAACCCCTTTTAAATGATGAAAGGAACGTCGATTTGTAAACAACAAACAACAGTACAGTAACAACAAAACAACAGTAAGGAAAACAAAACCATAAAAATGGTTGGAATATTTATGAGAGAAAGAAATTTACCTCGTTTGTCATCTTGCCAGTTTCATTCGATATATCTGTTGCTTCTTTTTTCATATCTACGATCATTTTCTTTCTACTAAAGAAATATAAAGTGAAAAACAAATATTTAGAACGAAATAAAAAACCAGTTCTTATCTCTCCCATATATACTTTCGTGTTGCCAAAAAAAAAAGCATCACAAGAACTGATAAAATCTTTGCATTAAATTTTCAAAATCAAAATTCATTCTTGCTTCGAATACAGTGGTGGCATGAGAGAGAATGAAAACTCAGATTAAAGAAAGAAAATATAACGCACAGCGAACGTCGAGTGAACATGAATAATACAAAAGAAAATAAATGCATTGTTTAAGAATCAGAATACATGATCTTTTATATCAGCAGAGTACAAAAAGAAATGAATATTGTTTTTATTGTGGAAAGAATACTAAGGCACGTTAAGAAGCAATCATTCGTATTGTTTTCTCTCAAAAACAATATATTAAGATATTTTTTTCGCTCCTTTCCCTTTCCCTTGTGTGACAGATGCATAAACCTAACATATGGCCGACATAAGAAAAAATGCAGATAACTTTATATAACTTGAAATAAACGAAACAAAAACAAAACGGAACAAGAAAAAACCCAACAAATAACATGTCAGAAGATTGTAGAGGATGAAGGGTCGGAAGGCTAAAGTCTGTTATCAAAATGAAATATAGAAGAAACAAGTAAATCCATCAACATTATCATAAATTCCTTATTCTTTCCAAACGCTATCATTTAAAAAGGTTCTGTTTCCTTCAGTTGCGGTACAAGTGAAAACTAAATTGATGTCTCCAAAGTAACACGCATCAACAATCAATAAAGTCATTAGTGGATACGTAGATATTTTAGGAAGATTAGATTATCATTAGACAGTAATTATGTCGTTGCAAATGCCTACTTTTTTTGAATCACAAATTATGTATAGGCATAGGTTAGATATGAATAGGCAAATTTCAGGTTCGGTGGTCTTCACATTTTTTCATCTGTACTTCCACATATTGTTTGTTACAACCATTGTTTTTATTGGTCGATGCATCTGCAGTTTTCAAGTTGTAAAACATTAGGGTTTTGGTTAGTTGTTTTTGCCACGGATGGTGATGACAAACGAAAAGAAATACCAATGAAATTCAAACCAGCAGTTGAAAAAGAAAATAGAAATGAAGAAACAGATATGAAAACAAAACATGCGCTTGACAACTAACAAGAGACTGAACAAGAGAGGCAAATTTCAAAAATGTAAAGCAGTTTATAACTCCCAACGCATAGGTTCTGTTTCCGCGCCCCTATCTTCATTTCCGTATCAAAACTGTTTCCGCGCCCCTATCTTCATTTCCATATTAAACATAGGCGGTGCAACATGTCTGGTAAGCTATCCTACCTAAACACTAACTATAATATAATGTTGAACAATATTCTAGAATAAAAGAAAAGACTGTGAATCGTAGAAAACACATTTCTAAAGATTACTGGGAGGAATAAAATAGTACACGAAAATTTCTAATCCAAACTGATTAAGTTTGAAGATTTCAAGTTAATTAATGCGACCCTGCAGAAGGCTGGTGACGAAGGTCGACAAATATATTTTGCAGAAGTATTTTCCCTACAAAAGGAGGGGTCTTACAAAATCGCCCAATACAAAATTCCAAATCTTGTAGATCAAGGAAGTGAAACAAAAATAACCAACCAAAGTCAACAACAAAATGTGTCGTGAACATCTTTTAAGGAAAGATGAAAGAAAATTTATAAAATGTGGAATATTCTAAATAAAGATATATATATAATGTACATAAACAAATGGTAATATTCTCTCGCCAGCCGTTCTCTCGCCATTCTCTCGCCATTCTCTCGCCATTAACATTAACATTAACTCTCACCATTAGTGTGTATAGTGTATATGCTACCTTCTTCATCAGTTGTATTTTCCACACTAACAAACATATAAAGAAAGCTTACCGTTTCAATCTACTCGCATTCAAACGAATTTCTTTTGCAGACAGATATTAAAACTCTATGATAGAGACAATCTTTAAGCTTAACAGTAAATGCTCTTGCCACACTTTTACAATTTTGTTTTGAGAGAAGTCAAAAATGTAATAGGCATAAAAGATTATTTGACTTAATAAAAAGCCCGCCAAATATTCTTTGTATGCAAGTTGTAAAGAACACGAATTTATGTAATGCGCTAATGTTCTACCAATTTATGCATAAAATGTCAACTTCCATTATTTCCCTTTGATTTAATATTCGTCTGATCGTTTAATGATTTTGCGTGCACTACTTTCTTTCTTTTTTTCCCATGTAATCAACTTACATGTTCAGCCTTCCCAAAACTACATAAAGTTTTCATGTGTTTTGCTGATATGCGCAGCTGCTCGAAAAAGAGGCAAGGTGATAAATAAGGAGTTTTTGGCAAGATCAAATGTGAAGATAAAATGTGTTGATGAATGGAGGTAACCAACATTTCTTTCATAGATAGTCCTTCGCATCTAGAGAGATATTTCGGTGCCTGATACTGTTAAGACATGAAAATAAATTCAGGTGGAATAAAGAGAATACTTCTAGAAAAAAAAACGATGAAAAATTCTGAGACATTCAGTATGTGATAAAAAATATATTAAAGAATGACAAAAGAGCATCTTTACAAGAAAACATACAGATTAAATGCGTTTTAAACTTACTTATAATGAGTTTGCTGTAGAAAGTTCAACCACTGCTTTCGTTAGAAGTGATTGCATCGTTGTAATGTTTGAACGTTGAAAGCGATTGCACTCTCATTGCAGTTAGTTGTCTTAATAAACTGTTATAAATCAAATTTTCAGAATAATAAATAATCTGTGGTCAATTTTACTGTGATTAATATTTATGACTATTCATTTTATCAGGCAGCGGTATACATTGCTAGAATACGTTACTATCGAAGGATTTTTTCTTCATCTTTTGGATTAAAGAAAGGAAAATCAAGTGATGGCATTTCCGAAAAAAATTGTTTTAATAACAGTTCCAGAAACGGGCTTTCTCAACACCAGCAGCTATTATGACACACAAGTGCACACATATAAACCCTCCCTCGCCCATACACATTTAAATCCTCCCTCCAAAGATCAGAATTAAAATAATACAATATTGTACCAAAGAAATGTAAGAAAGAATACAGTGTTTCCAAATCAAAATGTTTATCTGGAATTTTACTACCCAATCTTCTCAACAGACTTCTCAACAGACGTATCATCAAGAACATTAATGAGGAAAAACATATGCAGGACTTTCCAACAGAATCTGTTGTTCTTTCAACAAAACATAAAAAGATGGAAAGAAACTGGCAGGACGTGTGAAATGAATTAGCTGTTCTTATTAAGCTTGAAGATTAATATTTTACATTACCATCTAAAGTACTTCTTTTACTTCATGCTAATCAACATTTTTTCTTTTTCCTTTTCAGAAACTTTGTAAACCTTCAAATTATATGTGAAATAAGAATCGAAAAAAAAAAAAATATTCCTTATTTTATTTCATAAATAATAATGCTTTATTATACATTATACATCTAATATATATTATACATTTTTCTCAAACAATATGCATTTGTTTTGGTATGATGTAAAAATCGTTTTTGCAATATACATAATACGCTTTCATTACGGCGAGGGGACAGATGGATGCATGAAAGGCATGCGCAGTTCTTATGCTTAAATTTTTAATATCATTTTTTCTGATTCATAAAAATTCATGAAAAATTTAAAAGAAATCAAAATACCAGCTCAGAATATTATGGACGGCAATAACAGAGAAATAGAAAAAAAGGAAAAAATCTATTATACATTGAAGTCTATGGAAAATAAAATGAATTTTGTTTTTAGTTGTTGCTGTTGTTTTCGATTATCTCCTTCCAATGTGAATTCATTAAGTGATAAACTGCCGTCTGCCGACTAATCGTAAATGGCTAATCAAAAAATATTATCGCAGTTTTTTTTAGTTTGATTGCTATCAGGTGCATACAGCAGATTTTTCTCCTGTGTATTTTCATCATACTGTGTCGAGGAAACAATTATCTTCAGAATGCTCTATGTTTCTTAAAAAAACCCGTACAAACAACAAAAAACATGGCGAATGATAACGCTTATGAAAACAATCTGTTATCAATAATTTCAAATTACATCAAAAATTACATCATGGGTCACAAGAGGTTTCAACCAAGTTGCTTCGTTTCAGAAAAGTGAATTCAATAAAAAGGTGGTCTACTACTATTTGTGTCGGTACTTTATATAAGACCTCTTCAACCGTTAAAAGTGACCTTTGTTGAGAAACAGCATTCTCATTCTCATTCTCATTATGACTCACCCCCGTCTCCTGCCAACTTCTTAATATATAGCACGCGATTAAATTAAGATGGATTTATTTTTATACGAGGTCAAACTCACATAACTTAATATTTTTATACGAGGTCAAACTCACATAACTAAATAGTTCTCCTTGTGCTTTTTATCTTTTAAAAACAAAAAATTGAAATTAAGAAAAAAACTAAAAAAAATATACAAGGATTAGCATTTTGAAAGAATAATGAATATGAAAAATTCGAAAAGCATTTTTTTTGAAGTTATTCTTTTCTAGCTCGATTTTTCTCATTAATAATGGAAACTTTTGTTCTTCAGTTGTTCAACACTATAAAATCAATTAATATTTTGTCCAATTGTATGAAATGTTGATAGAGCTGATTGCAAAATAGCAGCTACCGTGTGGTATCACCTTTATCAATAATTAACCAATCACAATGCTTGCTATTCATACACAATCTATAATTCATGAGCTTTTTAATTAGTCTTTATAGCCAGTCGACAAGCGAGTTGCATTTTGGGAACCAAAAATATGACTACATCTATATTTTATAAAAAACATTTTCGTTTTATGAAAGAATTTAATCAGAGGTTAATTTTGAAAACTCCAGATCCTCCGCATTCATTTAGCAACAGATAAACTAATCTAAAATTGTATATACCAATATTTTTACCCCCTGAACGATTCCTTCAAAACCTTCATATAAATCTGCATAAATATAACCATGATATAACAGAGATATAACAGAATTGGAGGGACCACCGCCATGTTTGAGAAACAAGATGATCTTCACCAAAGTTCTATTTTAATGTTATATTTTTTAAAGCCTTTGCTCAATTATTTTGAATTTGCATTATAGAGAAAAGAGAAAACATGATTCACTGAAACGAGACGGGTTGAAATGACATCATATCAAAGAAATAACGTCATAGAGGATATTAGGGAGCGTTCGCTATTTTGTTAGCATCATTGAAAGTTCGCTTTCGTTGTCTTCAATCCATATTTTGAAACCACATATATCAACAATACACATCTGCTTCCCACAATAATTACTTTACCAAAACAGCCTCAACAGGAACCATATTAAGATTTTGTAAGAAAAGATTTTTAGGATTTTCAGAAAATATTAGCGCTATAAATAACTAAGTAAAGATCAATTTTTAAACAAAATTATCAATTTGTTGAATCATGCTTGGGACGTCTTTGTTTTTGTTTTTTTGTTAACCTTCGGTTCCGCCCATATGGTCGACATTCGGTCAAACAAACAAACATAGAACTGAATGTGGGAAGGAAAGAGCATTGAGAAAAATAAAAAAATAAAATAATGGAAACAACGAACGTGGATTTCTTGAAGAAGTTCTGACTGTTGAGTTTTTCTGAAGAGGTTCTTTCAATTCATAACCTTTTTGGACACAATCGAAACTGAAAGAAGAAGAGGACAACTTAATCAGGTTAATTGGAGTCACCAGCTGGCCAGTCACACTGAAAACTGATGTTGTTGTTGTTTTTAAAAATCTAAACACATGTACAAAAAAAAAAAAAACAATTCGTAGTTGTTGATGTTTGAGAAAATGTATCACAAAGAATCTTTTGAAAACGGGGAAAAAACAAAAGCGTATATAACCAAAATCAAATCGAAAGAAAAAAAATATTTCTCCACTTTTTTTGAAATTCTTGAAATGAAATGATAAATGAAAAAGATTCTAAAAATGTCTTACCAAACATCAGAAAAGAGGTTTCATCGAGTCAACACATTTTTTAAACTTCATAGTTCCTTACCTTTCTGTAACAGCCGGATGTGTTTTTGAATCAGTATATGTTACATATAATTCTTTTAAATAACAGTAAAGTATTATCAAATACTTTCCACTGATGCAGAGAGCAATAAATGAAACCTCCCAGGTATTGTAATTACTACACATGGGGAACTATATGCATTCACTTTATATATGGCATTCATTAACAATAGATTGTAAATAGACAAGTCGAGATTCAAGCAATGCTTTTGACTTTTGTATCCTCTTTCTTAACATTAATTTTCTTATGAAAGTGTAATTCCTGTTGAGCTTCGGCAATGCTGCCTCATTGCAGTTAATTAAAATACGATTTTCAAATATGTTCACAAACGTTCATAGATACCAAAATTCACAGGGCGTTATTGTTAGAAAATACAACTCTTATTTGAATGCTTTTTAGATGATACAAAATCCTTATGTCTGTGTTTTAGATGCAAATATTAACGTAAATATTTTGAACTTTTTCCTAATAAAAACTTCTTGAGGAGGATAGTTAGAAAAATTAAGATAAAAGTTACATAGCGTAAATATTTTCGTTTTTGTTTTTTTACCGTTGAGTTGGACAGTAATGAACGAAGTATCATTAAAGAACATTCAATTCAGAAAAATTAGTTTAATTTAAAGGTCCATTCATCTTGTAGTGATAATATCAAAATAAGATAAAAACCAGGCTAAAAAATATGGTATGGATTATCAACATCTTCATGCAATTTATGATCACAGCGGAGAAATCATGAACTCGTCTTAAGTCAGAAGGATTATTAAATGAGACGCTAATATTAAAAACTATTTATTCCATTTTTCTTTGTCATACTCGATATCAAAATTTCGATGATGATTAATGTCTTTCACTTTAAATATCTTTGACTTTTAAACCTATATCTTCATTCATTGAACCTCCATAAAATTCGCTTAAATAAACACATCCTTAAAATCGAATAAAAAGTGCACCCCGAGGATCACGATAAGGTTTCAGAGGTTTCAAAGTCTACATGGAGGAGAGCGGAAGTGATATTAAACTCCTCCACACTTTCTTTCCTCCTTCATTTCCCTCCTACCTTCATACTTTCCATCTGCAACTGAAATATTAGTTCGTCACTTAAGCTGACGAGACAATAAGTAGTCTGTCCGGGTTCCCATAGCTTGTGGGCTTGATTGGCTACTTAGTTTCAAGTTTCTATGTACGTTTCGTCCCCACGATTACGTGTCTTGCGTTTACTTGATCTTCGGAATCCAAGATGTTGAACACGTCTTCAATGGAAGTATGATTTTCAGGGTTTTTTATTATTTTAGGTAACTTTGATCTAGTAATGTCAGTTGCGTCAATATTATCAAAATCTACATTTCTGAAGTTGTTATGAAACTTGGAATAGACAGATGTTGGCACCAGAACATTATGGGGTACAACTTCACTTTTTGTAGCATTTGGTTTTCTATGCAATGGAACGACAAAGCCTCGTACATTGGTATGATTTTGCGGTGCATTTATATAATGTTTCGTTGTATTTTTATACTGTTTCGTTTCGTTGGTGACTGACGATACTGGTCTTGTTGAAACACTTTGAGATGTGTTTTTACTTAACTTGATGTGTCGTCTGATATTTTTGATGAAAGCAGTTCTTAATCGTCTCTTTGCAGCAAATAGTTTCAATTTGTCACGTAATTCTCTTAGTAAATATGATTTCGGTTTTCGGGGTGGTCTTCCAAACCCTTTCTTTGATGCATTGACATCGATCATTTTGTGTGATGTTGGAGCTATTACTCGTTCATAAGGCGAAATATGTAACGGAAAAGTACTTGTTTGAAGTTTGGGGATCGATTTGTGTTTTAGTAAATTAGATATGGTGTTTGGCTCTCCTCCTTCTTCACCAGTTGTTGTCATTATAGCATGATGATTTGTGTCTGAATGATAAGACACCAGTGGTGGAGGTTCTTCAATAGGAAACACATGATGTCCTTCAGTTAGTTTAGGTTTTCCCATCCCTGCAGGGGGTATGCTGTCTGACTCTTCCATCAGATGACGATTCGTTGAATGGAGAGGTGAATGAATGGGTGAGATGGATTCTGGAGTAGATTTGCTTACGTCATCAGTGTTCGTTTTCGGGTAATATGTATTGTGAAAGTTCCGATGAGGTTCAATCTGCGAATCATCTTTGGGTGCTGGATTGTTAATTGGCAGGCCTATTTTTACTTTATGCATCTTTTTTGAAAGCGTTGCATTATGTACATCTGTTTCACTGCTTTCTTTAGATTCTATCATACTTTCGGCTTTTGTTACTGAGGCATCCTGTTCTGAACTTGCATCAAGCTTCAATGCTTTCTGATGAGCATCTACCATTTCGTATTGTTCTTCAGATTGTAAGCTAACTGAGTTCGAACCGTGATTTGTTTTACTTTCTGAATGATCACCACCATGATCATCCGATTGTGAATCCGGAGTCAAATCTACTTTTGTTCCCGCTTCCACTTGATGGAATTTGTCATTTTTAATTTTTTTTGGATTTGCGAGATGTAATAAATGATCAACTTTCTCTGTTTCAGACTCGTTTTTCTTTTGCTCTTCACTGATTGGTTCATTTACAGTCTCTTGTGTTTTCTGAAGTTGTTCCACTTTCCCACCGACCGTTATGTTAGCGGTTTCGTTTTTTTGCTTCTCTTTACTAAGAAGTCTTAACTTTTCTTCCTTCCTTTTCAAAATATTTTTTTGTACTTCGATTTCTTTAAGTTGTTCATCCACACTTTTCGTTTCGTCAGATTCACTACCTCCGCCGCTTGATATGTCAGTGGTGTCCTTTGCATGTAAACCATTGACTTTCTCTTCTGAAGAAGACAAAATGTTTTGATATTCTTTAGAGTTTTTGATTTTGTTGGAAACATCATCTCCATACGTGCTAATTTCTTTATCAAGGGCTGTTTGGAAATCTGCTCCAGTCACGTGACCACCAGTCAGTTCAGTTTTGTTCTTCTCCTTGTTCTCAGTTTCTTCTTTCAATAACTTTTTGAATTGCTCCAGCATAATTTTGTCGTGGGTTTTCTGTATTTCTTCTTGTTCTGTTTTTTGTTTGGCCAACATGGTTTCCAGTTTTTCAAACCCTCCTTTTGGATTTTGATTTGACTCTTTAATGCTGTTCATTGCTGTCGATTCTTGTTCCAGATAACCCATTAAAGGGCTAGCACCACTTGTTCCTAAAAATAAAAATAAAAAGTTTTCAATAATTCATTCATCTGTGAGAATGAAATGATGTCTCTTTTTTGGTAGTTCTACAGAAACCTCTCAAAAATCAAATGCCTGAAATAATTATTCAAAATCTAAGTCTTATGGGCTGATCACATGAGGCGAGCCATCCCGGTTAGGCGGGCTGAATTATTTTCAACCCATCACATGATCTTCCATTGTTATTTTCTATTCAAATAAAAAAAGACAACCACCAGTTAAACGGGCTTGCCCGGTTGAGAAATCACATGAGAAAATTTCAGCCCGCTCAGTTTTTCATGTGATCACACATCTAAATTTGTAAGAGTTTTTACCGGGCTGAATTTTCTCATGTGATCACCCTCTTAGTTCCTTCAAGAAATAGAGATTTTGGAGGATGCGTTGACCAAACTTAAATTAAAAGAGATCTTTCTAAAATGTTATTGCGTTGAAGAAAGTAGAATTACCTAACGGGTGATCCAAATCAACTGATGAAGCTGATCCACTTTCGCCTTTCTTATTTTTCTCAAGAAATTCTTTGAAATGTTTCTGGTATGGTTCCGACATCGTTGCTTCTCCTTTAGCCATAACCGATCCAGAAGTATCGTAAAATTCATGCTCCAGTTTCCCAGCCTTATGTTCCGACTCTTTTAAAGCAGACAGAAGATCATGAAGTTGGTTTCGTTGACCGGATGTATCGTCTTCATCTTTGATCAACTGTTTTATAACTGACAAAAGTTTTGAATCTTGTTTCTGCAGTGAAGATAGGTCTGCACCGCTTTCTGTTTTCTTTATATTTCTGTTTTCATTCTCTCTTAATTTCTCATAGGCTTTTAGAAAAAAAGTTAACTTTCTTTGTTTACGAAAAAGATCCGTTTCGGAATCACTTGCAGCAGGAAGTAGATCCTGTGCCATGTTACGGAAAGCACGACTATTCTTTAGGGCTCCTAATAATTTTTGGGTTAGACTGGTTGTTGGAACTCTTGGTTTTGCTTTTAAAAGTTTTGAGGTAGGATTATCTATTACCATACTGTGTGTTGGAAACTTCCCATCCATCGTTTTTAATTTTGACATTGATTTTGTCGGCTTTACGTTATAATTGAACGATTTCAATTGGATGTTATCAAGGTTATTTCCATGTTCATCTTCAATCGTCATTGAACTGGGAATCGTTACCACGTCGACATTCTGTTCATTGGTGTGACCACTGATCGGCGACATATCCGGACTTGGTTGATGGCCAGTAGGCATGTAGCCTTCTGGGGTTTCAAGAGGATCGACAGTAGGGGAGGGATCCATATTACCTTCTGCATACTTGTTAATCTGTTCGTTCATACGATTAGCTTGTTTTTCTAGCGAATGGGAATAAGCAGCATCGACTACCTCATCTGTATGAACTTTAGACATGATTTTTTTCAATTGTTCCCCCATACCAGTGTTGTCGGCCGTATATTCCCACAAACCATATTTATTCACGTCACCGACTATTTTTTCGACGTCGTTCGTTCGTTTTACTCCTGGCGTATCTGTTCTTTGAATTGTTATATGTGGGTAATCAATTTCATAAGGGATATTGTTTCTTTTCTTCTCACGAGGTATTGATTTTATCGCATCTGTTATAATATCGTCATCTTCGTTGTGACTTGTCACGTGATCTTAAAACAACAATAGAAATCATTTCAGATGGAAATTATGCATAAATGAAAAATAGCATTGTATTTTGCTGCGTTGAACATCTTTGAAGTGGGTAGGATGATGGGTGAACTAATCTTTGAAGTGGGTGGAGGTGACTGAACAGTTGTGGTCTTGAAAACAGAAAAATTGATGAATAAATGGTGAGGAGAGTTGCAAACAAATTAAATTTTATCTAAATCAACCAGGTAATTAACATTATAATAAACTAGCTAATATAATATAGCATAATATACTATAATATGAGTGGCGGAACTAGTAGAAATTTAAACTGGTGTAAGCCAATTTGGAGGAGAACTTTCTAAAAAAGAATTGCCAATTAAATTGCAATTATCCTTTTGAAAACACTCTTCTCTATAATTTTTACACCAATAAAATTACTTCTCGATCCGCCGCTGAATATTGTAAAGTATGACATTAGTTCTAAAATGGAACTTACCAACGGCTTGATGTCCACATACGCATGGAAGATCGAATATCAATACTGCCATGATTAGTGATCGCAATCTTAAAGTAAAACATGGAGTTGAAGTTCAAATTTTCCTTCTTCTCCATTCCTTGTTGTTTTAGTTGAAATTATTTTAATTATATGAAAAGGCACTTATGTCAGCAGCGCTTAAGGAGAATCCAAAACCAATTCTTGATTAAATAATTAATTCATCCGGGTTGGGTTCGAATGCTAGTTTTACTTGTTTTTCATGGAAAAAGAGATGCCACTTAATTGTTTGTCAGGTTACATAAATTTTCAACCATAAACAAATTTGCGTAATATGTTCTTAAGTTAACACTATTGAATATCTAAAATTCGAAATTCAACGGACTTGGTTGACATTTCTGATTTTAACGGAGTTGGGTTGATACCTTTTGTTCTTATAAAAGAAAACGTGTATTCACAATTCGATTTTAAAAGGCTTTTCTGTAAAAGGCCGAACTAACTATAACTTGGCAATCTAACCCAACCCCCGGGTCAGTCCGCTTCATATAAACAAGCCCTTAATGTTAGTCCAGTGTTACACTCAGTGTTATTTTTTAATAGAAAGATTGGAATGAATTCTGGCCGCAAAGTCAAATGAGTTTAAAGCAAAAGTGTTTTAATCACTACGTAAACGTTTAAAAGATTAGAAATGTCAGGGCCAACGGAAAACATCAGATTTTAAACCTCATTTTAAAACCTTTTTAGCCGGAATTAATCAGAGTTGTCGTTTTCATTTGTTTTCTGTGTCATGAATAGGATTGAGAGCTCACATACTACACACCATCCAAAGTCAAAGAATTAAAGAAGGACATTATAATTAAATAATTTGAAATTGGAGGAAATGAGAGGAACGAAATTGAACATATTTCAGTAAGAAAACTGATAAGAGAGGTTTTTGGAGAATTATCAAGTTTTATTTGAGAAGCATCCACGCAAATGAATGAAAGTACCTTGGTGTGAAGTAACTTAAGTCACATTTATGTTTTTCATCAGCAATTAACACACCACTAACCTACACCACTCACACCACTAAGCTACCCCACTCACAGCATATGCATGTTATTAACTTACCTGTGCATTAAAAGCTTCATTGTAAACTATGGAGCGATTTATTCAAAAGTGTGAGCTCAATTATTTAATGAATCGGTAATTACATTGATTATATTTTGTTCACACAGTAGAAAATGATTCTCTTCACGAATGCCATAGTGAGTAAAAACTTGTAAACACACAAACGAAACTTATTCAACCGTTACCATGAACGATTTTCACTGAAGTCAAAAATTGCACGCCTGGATGTGTGCGCAACAGTGCAGTCTTAAAGTATGAAGTTTTTCAAACAATGCAACACAGCAGCAAGTTTATGTCACATTTTATTAATTATGTGCGTCCTAAACATTTTGGTTGCTAGTAATATTTGATTGCATATGATAAAATTTGATGCAATAATAAATGAAAAATGGTAGCCTTACAGTTAACCCCATACCCTCCCGGACGTCTACCATTTGGGTCATCTCAGCTAGTTAGACAAATTACCTCAGCATACATTTCACTTAAGAGAACATGATACTCTGATACTCTGATGGTATGCCATAATTTTTGAAGAAAAGTTCTTTTTCGTGATTTCCATAACCATTCCAATATGGCGAAATTCTGACTGAAACAAAGTTAACAGTAGCGAAACATGTCAACAACCAATTTAATATATATCCTCCTATCCCTTATGAAAGAGAATTTAGTTCTTTCGAGAGTTGTACCAGAGTTTCTTTCTTCCAAGGAATGGAATCTGCAGAGCATCCCCATTCATCACAAGAAGAGAATTTAAAAGACAATCATTGATATTGAGAGAATCTCGCCATGTTAGGTTTTCGTACAATGTTACCTTGATATACACGGTCCGAACAATATTACCTTGATACACATATTCAAAAAAAATCCTTTCCTCACTTTGAATAAGGCATCTCTCAACGAGCATTCTACACGGCGGCGACGTGAACTAGAATATTAGGAAAACTGAGTCGATTGTGAAAAGGTGCGCCGTCTAAGTTCTACTACGACAAATTAACAATTTGTGATTAGTATTTAACAAGAACAAGTACGGTCTTGCGAAATCGATTAGTCTCAAAAAAATCAATCTAAACAAAAAAATAAAATAATTCCTGTTTTCAGTCTGTATGGGCTTATTACCAATGGACTGATTCCACATCAGTGTACCGCTGCAAAGTTCTATGAGCAATTAGCCTCGGTAAAGCTCTATGAGCAATTAGCCTCGGTAAAGTAAATAAATACAGTGAACTCCCGGTAACTCGAACACCAATTTTCTTCGATCCCTAGAACCTTCTCTAATACTTCCTTATAAAATTCACTCGCTAACTCGAACCCCGGATAACTCGAACATTCGTTCTTGGGAAAAGGAATTCAAAAGACTTGTTAAATTACAAAATTTAAATTTCTTTCATTTTTATTAATTCTTTGTAGCCTATTGCAGATTGCAGAATTTTGCAGAAATCCTTTCGCCTGTATGGACATCTTGTTCATATATTTATATATATATATATATATATACATATATTTCTCTGGCAAAATTTAATGAAAGGATTGTGCGACGTAGAACGCAATAACAGAAAATTAATTTTCCTTATTATAGCAGGTTGGCTTCAATAAAGCTCGTCAGTAAACATCCTTTTATATTTAACTTTTTTATATAAAAAATCCCAAGTTGTTCTGCAATAGGTTGTACCAATAATGGCTTACAAACTTAAAAAGAGATGGCCCCCGGGATTCGGGATTTTATATTTGTTCCCACCACCATTTTGATGGAAGTAGCAGTTTTGAAAGAGAAAAATTTGGGACGATAAGAATCGCGGTATTAATCTGTAATTCTTCTTAATTAACTGTAGATGTTATAATACCAAATTCCTGTTATAACCGATTTCTAAGCAGCTAAGTTCACGGTGTAAACCTGCTTAAATTTATCTAGATAAGTGAGCGTAAGATTCAGGTATGCCTCGTTCTTTCAAACGATTTTAAGAAGCTTTTAACCAAGAAGTTTAACTGGTTAGAATCGGTAGATGCATACACTCCAAGAACATAAAAACTGCAAAAATCTTTACACAAAAAAAGTAATGAAAAGCGATAAGCGAGTAAAATGGTGGGAAACAAGTAATTCCAAAAAGTGATACTTAATTGTTTTCTAAATTATATTTATTTGACTGACAACAGGTGGAACGAGCTCTCATCTTTTTGTTTATTTTATTAGGAGTAATAATATGAAATGTTTCGTCAGACCATCCTATCTATAATTACCCTATTCTCTGTTTGTCTGTCTGTTTTTCTGTCACGCAAAATGGTAGACCGAGTAGTGAACGGTGGCTTCACGCGCTAACCATAAAAAACGGCGGTCCATCGGAAAACTTTTGAGTAACTATGATACTTCATCATAGCGATCAGACAGTCTGGATTTTATTTACTAAATTAAAAAAACGCCATTAAACTCATTTCTTCCACATTTGAATGAGGGAACGGTACCGAACCAGCTCGGATTTTTAGGCCAGATTTTAATCGTTTCGAAAAGATTGATTAATAATTGAATAAGTGTATGATACTATTTGTTTATGATGGAAAGTCGAGTCTGGAAAGCGAAGAAGATCTTATTTATTTATTTACAGTGATAAAATGGTTTCACAGTTGCGAGATATGTTGTTTTTTTCAATAGGGAAGAAGAAGTGCACCTTTCTGGAGGTTCGCCAGAACAGTTATTGTGATTACGAAGACATGTTTCTGTTGATTAAGGGAAGGATATTTTATGGAGCGAAATGGTGTGGGACAATTAATTAGTGGTTGTGAGATCCCCTCTCTTCCACCACCACACCCCAATCACCATAATAATAATATTAAATTGATTCCCTGGCTCATACTTGTGTTTAAACTGACCATATTATATTATATACAACATGTCTGTGTCTCTGTAGCTATATTTTTTTGCTTTTTTCCTTCAGTTGAGTTGGATATTACAGTTTGTTTTGTTTTTTTGTCATGTTTGGTGGTGTAGAGAGAGAGGGAGAGACTAGCACCACCAGCATTCTGTGTATTTAACAACAAGTTTTTAGAGAATTGTCAGTTTTTCAATAGCCTTGGTTAACGATCGATGTAAAAATCAGGGCTAAAGATGTTATTATTTATTTCACTTTCAGGAACATTTTTGCTTATTTGTCGTCGTGTGATGACTGTGCACTTTTTTTCTAATATGATTCCTTTCTTTTTTTTAGATTAGAAAATCGGATTTAGTATTAAATAAAAATAATGATGAAAAGGAAAGTGTTAACATGATTTTATATCATGGTTTTATATCATAGAAGAATGAACTCCTATTTATAACCTGAGTAATAATACATACCCACTTACGTTATAATTGGCAGATAAGTGGAACTTCTATTTTGAGCAGGTAAGATCTCTTTTTTCGATTAATTTTATTAAAGGGAATTAAGCTATTAAATAGGTTCCAAAAACAACATAATTTTACGGTTTCACTCAATAGTCGGAATGGCATAAAAACTTTTAGGTTGTGTTTTTAAATTTTAGATCAGTTATATCTGTGCAACCAGTAAAAAGTCCTGGTTAGCTTCGCTGAATTTACTTACTTATTTGTGAATGGAATCAAAATAGGAATATTATAAACTAATACTTGAAAATTTAGCTGAATAAATTTTTACGAATAAACTGAGAGTTTTCTTGTGCAACCTAATACTGATGGGCGGCGAGCAACGGCGCCTTGGCGGCTAGTCCTATATATTAATACCCGATTCTCTGTTTGTTTGTCTGCTTGTCTGTCACGCAAAATGGTGGATACGGTAGTACGGTGGCCTAATACGCTGAAACATTTTAAAAAAAATCAACCGGCCAAATGTTTCGAGGTAAGTTAGACCATTATAATAACAGAGAGAGCACGAAGTTTCGTTTCACAATTGCGAAAAATGTTGTTTTTCAGCGGGAAGAAGAAATACGTGTATAGTTTTTTTCTGGAGGTTCTCAAGAAGAGTTATTGCGATTACGAAGACATATTATTGTCATGTTTCTGTTGGTTAAGGGACAGATATTTTGTGAAGCGAAATGGTGTGGAATTAATGAGTGGTTGTGAGCTCCCCTCCACACACAACACCATCACCAACCACACCATATAATAATAATAATATTAAAATGCCTGACTCATACTTATATGTTTAAACTGGCCATATATACAAAATGTCTATGTCTCTGTAGCTATATTTATTGGCTATTTTTCCTTGGGTATTGCAGTTTTTTTGTTGTTATTTTGTTTTGGGGGTAGACCCACCACCAGCACATTGCACTATTTTGCAGTCTGTGCTGTGTATATTTAACAACAAGTTTTAAGAGAGTTGTCGCTCAAAATAATAATCAGGGCGAAAGACATAATTTATTTTCTAGATTCAGGAACCTTTTTGCTGTTGTCGTGTGCTAACTGTGCACTTCTTTTCTATATGATTCATTTCTTTTTTTAGATTAGAATATTGGATTTAGTATGAAAATAACGATGAAAAGGAATGCGTAAGCATGGTTTTATATCATGGTATACAAAATTGGAAAATATGAACAGAAGAATGAACTTTTTATTTATAACCTGAGTAATGGGTACGTTATATAATTGCCTGATCAGTGGAACTTCTATTATGTCCTGAGTAGGTAAGATCACTTTTTTTTAGATTAATTTTATTTAAGAGAATTAAGATATTGAATCGGGTGAAAACATAGTTTTACGGTTTCACTCAATAGTCAGAATGCCATAAAACTTTTTAGGTTGTGTTCTTAAATTTTAGATCACAATGGAATCCAAAATAGGAATATAGACTATATATACTTGAAATTTTATTTTTTAAACTCAGAATTGCCAAAAATTTCTGTTGCAACCTTAATACTGATGGGCGGCGAGCGCCGTCGCTTTGGCGCTAGTATAACTTAAAAGCATTAATGGTCGGCATGATAGACTATTTTCAAAGATAATGTTAGGGTCACTCCATTTTTCTGCAGACTCCAGGATATGTTAAGATTCAAGATCAGAGTTTGTACCTGTTGTCACTCAAATAAATACATATGGTCAAACTATGAAGTATCGTCCACAGGAATTACTCGACTCGCACCATTTTACTTGACTCACACCATTTTTCCGATTTATCACTTTTAATTCCCTTCTCGTATAAAGATTTACAGTTTTTTAAGTCTTTAACATCTGTGTACGCATGAAACTCTGAGTAATGAACTCATTTTAGGACTCATTATAACTTTAATTCTATGCACTCATCATCTACAACGGTTGTCACGACTTAAGTTCCGTATATGTCCGTCTCAACCCCCTTCAAACGATGTACACCATGCATATGATAATGGAAACAATTTCCAGTACATCTTAGATCAACATTTGAATTTAAATTCTCACTACTAACTGGTATACAAACGATTATGCTCGCGTGTTACTTTATTGTGCAGAATACGATATTCCTTGCCTCCAACTGGTGCAGAAACAACATATAAAAATCGATGTTAAATCCAATCTTCCATTATTGCTATCCTTTGTTTTCTGGCTTAAACTGAAGGTGGAAATTCAAGTTTCAAAGTCAACAAAATAGAGGCAGAAGGATCATCGGTACGGATTCTGCTGGCCCGAAATTGTTGCACAACGTAATCGACTAATGGTAATACAGTGAACTCCCGGTAACTCGAACACCGGATAACTCGAACTTTCGTTAACTCGAACTATTTTCTCTGGTCCCTTGGAATTTCCTTAATACTTTCTCATAAAAAAATCCGGTTAACTCGAACCTCGGATAAGTCGAACATTCGTTATCTCGAACCTTTTTTTGTCCCCCTGAGGCAAATTTCTTCGGATAACTCGAACTTTCAGAAAAAGAGTAAACAGAAAAGACTCGATTTATAAAAATTTATTTAGATTTCATGTCAATCAAATCAGCTCACTCGTAGAATGTGATCTTACAGAAAAACTAAAACAAACTGAAATACGAAACTTCTTTCAGCAGTGTTTAATATGTATATGCTACAATATTTACTGTAGTTTGATATGATGACATAAGAAAAAATCGCGATAACTCGAACTATTATCATATTTTTGTCTGATTTTGACTTAACGGGAGCTCCGCTTAACTCAAACATTCGTTATCTCGAACTATTTTCTTGGGTCCCGTGGGAGTTCGAGTTACCGGGAGTTCACTGTAGATGTTTTCAAAGTGATCCACAATTTCGTACCAATACGTAATGTAAAATACGAATTCATTGATCACTGAATCAACACTCGTGGGAATAAATCGTTACTCCGAATACCACGTATTCGAACCGAAGCTGGCAGAAAAACGTCTGGTTATCAAGAAGCCTTATTGTATAACAAACTTGACTTATCTTTAAGAAACGAAAAATCATTTATTATTTTTAAAGTCAAGGAAATTAGTTAATCTTAGCTTTACTCTTTTTTTCTCTATCTCTCTCTTTTTTTCGAAGTTTTTTGTTTTAATTAGTCCTTGGCCTTTCTATTCCTTTTCAAGATTTAGTCTTCTTGTTCGCTTCATGTCAATATATTTATCTTATAATATGTCTATAAATAAAAGAAAAATTTTATCCTTAGTATTAATTAATTTATACTCTCAGTTGTTAATAAATTTTATTCCAGCAGGTCCTACATTGATAACAGAATCGAGGTAGTAAACCTGTATAAATATGAATCATAATAATAATAATAAAAAAATCCAAACGAAAACAAGTTATTTCAAAACTCTTCAAAACTTTTCAGTATTCATTTTACAGGTTTTGATTGAGAAAATTGATCAGCAGTGAGATGTACCACAGTAATAAAACTATCGTAAACACGTACCACGCTTCAACACGTGACCGTGCCATAAGACATTTATCAACATATAATCCAATAAAAATGCTGTTTAGAAAATGGACTTATAGTCCATTGTGATCACCACTTTTATAAAATGAAAGCATTTGTGAACATTAAATTTTTGGACAGTATCATAACTTATTCTGTCAGAGAGGCTTGCTTTAATGATTTCATATAGAACTTGTAAAATTTGCATAACTGAGTGCTTATAGCATCTTGAACTTGCGCAAAATTTTTTTGACATAATGATGCCATCAAGGCAAAAAAGAAGAAGAGAAATTCTCAATTCAGTGTTAAATATGACGTCATTTTGTTTTCTGCTCATGTTTGTCTGATCGTGTTTGTCTGATTATATGCAATCATTAAAACGTTTTGGTTATAAGAAATCTTTTTTTATTTGAAAGAACAAGGAGTGGACGTAATCCATAACATCTTTAATTCAGGGAAGAAGAATAAAATTACGTCGCAAACTAGTGATGATCGCATCTAGTTAGACAAAGTGTATGCAATATCCCAGGTTGGAATATTCCAATACCAACTTACAGAATTATGCTGATAGTTGTACTAAAAAAAATACATTGTATACATTATATAAAAAAACACTATTTCATCGCTTTCTGCTTGTGAACCACCATAGTAACGAGCTCAAGAAAAAGCCTGCCATAAACACTCCAATCAACTGATGTGTGGTCGAACCAAAGTATTCCCGTATAGCACCCTAAACGGAAGAATTTATGTTTTGAATAGAAAGAATAAAATACAATCAGAAAGAATAAAATACAATCAGAATGAAAACGACAGCCAAAAAACTTCACCGTTCAACAGTTTTTCAAGGTTCATAATTCAAATGAAAACGACAGCCAAAAAACTTCACCGTTCAACAGTTTTTCAAATGTTTCAAAATATTTCAAAAATTCAAATGCAGATAAAGATGTATAAATGCCACAAACTTAAACAAAACAAAACATCATTTCACTTTTTCAATTTAAAAAAACATGCAACCAAGACCGTCAATAAAACTGAAATCTAAACGAAGAGATTGCATCATTTAATTTTCATTAAAAAAAACCAAAAAACCCACAACAACAAATAAGAAAAAGATGATCAGAAAAATAATTTAATTCATAATAGAATGCGAAAAATGAATACCCAAATAGAGAGCAGAAATCTCTTTTTGGTACAGTTTTGAGCCCCTACCCCTTCTTTAATCAAGCATATAAACCGGATAATATTTTCTAGTAATATCTTCAGGTAATATAGAAAATTGACGAGATTAACTTTTGGATCTGCTTATGTAATTATGAGGATTAACCCTACCATGAAATTAAGTGTAGGCATATTTGTACTGTATTTTTGTAGGCAGTTTTTTTCGAAAACTAATGGCAGAAGTTGCTAACGCCTCAGAAATATGAACAAGAGGAAGGAAAAAAACACCTACCCATCCACCTCGCTCTGATATCCACCAAGCAAGTTTCTCCGCAACAAATTTTACAACCCAATCAATGATAATATGTATTAGGTCAATTTGCTGTACTGATTGCAAAGCTAGTTTGTATGCAAAATAAAATAACGTCACAATTCTGCCCCAGTTAATGTTACCATCTTGAAATATTTGGGCAGCAACACTAGCAAATGTTTTATAAGCTGTATTAGGTGTCACTTGTATTTCAGATATTAGATGATTTAAAGTCTTATTATTAGCCATATCATCACCAATTCTTTGTAGAACTTGAGCAATTTCACTGAAAAGAAAGGACAGATCCATAAACATGATCCATGATTACTAAGCTGTTACTCTGTTAGTTTGATCAAAATATCAAAAATTAAAAACACCAATAATGCACTTTCCCACATTTCAAAAAGGTACGTAAAATGGATTTTTTAACTTACCTTCTCTCCACAAGTTATCCGAGAAATAAAAACTTTTCAATTTGGCAAAGAAGCGCCTAGTCCTTAAGGACAGAAATTTTCGCGATTTTGGCCCCAATTATTGATATATGCTCAGTTGCGAAATTCTAATGTTCTTTTTGATTTTTGTGTTTTTAGCTATTACAGTAAAGCAGAGTTAAAAAAAAAAATCATTATATTTTTCATTGTATAAACATTCATCGGCCATACAAGATCAACAGGGTTGGCACATTAAGTGGTATACCCTAGAAATACTTTGTAAGAGAAAAAGTTGTCGAAGATAAGGTAAACAAAAATCAAAGTAAACAAACATCAAAAGGGTCATTCTCAAGAAATTTGTCTAAATGTCCCCCACTTCCACAGATGCAGATCAACTTAGTCATAAATCATTTTTTGATTTATTGGGTGGCACTAGTTAGACAAGCATATTTGCTTTGAAAATGTCCCATACGTAAAATGTCCTCTTCTCACATACCAGTGGAAAGAAAGCTTTTATTTGTCATAGGTTACTGTGAACCACGAAATACTCTTGTTTCTATTAGTGTAGATAAAAAGGTGAAGACATTTTGGCAGTTTAGATGTAATCATGTCCAATATCTTAGTTTCGATGGATGAAAGATTTTTAAACATTTTTTATAAATGATGACTTTTTAGAATGCTCACCATGCACTTAATACCCCATTGTTTACTTCCTAAACACTTGTTAGGTAAGAACGAAAAACAGTTGTCATGGAAATAATTACAACATGATGTAGTGTAAGACCTACAATTTTCTAAAATTTTTATGCGCCGTATTCGTGTTCTGTATTCGTTAATTAAAATTTCATACACGTCATCATCCAACTTCTGCGGGTCAACAAGAACAATACGTAATAATCTATCCAGCGATTTAACAGCAAGTCTATTCCGTTGTTTCGTGTGCACTAAATTGAGGATGGAGAACCCTCGCTCCACATTAGCAGTGCTTGGCGGAATTAATAACGACAACTTGCATGATCTCCGAGTACAGATGGAATGAACTGAAGATTTCGTTGTAAATTAGATCTGGTGAAATGGGCTGTTCAAAATTATATTTGTCAACATTTACAAGCTTGCCGTTCGTTGCCATGACAACTACTTCTTTGTTACACTTACGTTCGGTCTTTTCTAATACAGTTCGAAAATCTTCAAAAAAAAACGGAAGCGGGTAGCTATTCACATTTCTTTGGAAATTTGAAGATTTGAATGTAGGCTGGTTACCAATTGCTTCAATTTAAAATTAATGTTGGCGAAAATTAAGCCAGGTTGTTGCAAAAACCTTGAAAACCGAGTGACCTCTGCTAAGCAGCAGAAGAAATGGCACATTATCTGGGTTGAGTATCTGATCTCTGACACCTCTAAGCTCAGCGTCGTATTTTGCATTGACGATGCCATCTAAACTCTCAATCAGGGGAACAAATCGAAAAATTAATCTGGCAGACGCTTCTCTGTGAGACAACCAGCGTGTCTGTGCACACGGTGTTTTCCAAACCACTTCCCAAAATATATGTCAGTCGCGAAAATAAATTCCACGAAATTTATAAAAAATGACCCTTTTTTACCTTTTTACCTGCAAAAATGTCTGCCCGCGAAAATTTTGTCCTTAAGGTATTAACAGTGTATAACTCTTGCAGATTAAGAATTATTGGGGAAATTTAAGTAAGGAAGTACATTATTACCTTTCTACTCTAACTTGTCTTTGTGCTAGTGGAGCTGGAACATCATATCCATCATTTTCCATACGATTTACTATAAAGGATGTTAATAAATCTGGTGTAGATTGAGTGACTTCGTCTTCTGTACATGTTACGTTTACGTTAACTTGCCGCCTTCTTATGCGACCATCTATAGAATCCAATGGAGGCAGTTCATCATTTTCAGTACTATCATTTTCAATATCTTGTGTAGGTCTCCGGTTTACAATTGATTGATTGGGTTGAATTGGTTTAGTATTCCTATTTGTTGGTGGACCCATAATCCATTGATAAGTTTCTTGTTAAATAATCACGTCTGATAACTTTCGCTTGTTATGAATAATTTTTATGAAAACTAAACAGAAATAATATAAATCAATGGCCTGAAAATGAAAATGTTATCTTATTGAAATTTTAATATACAAAAATGAATATGTATGACCTCTCATCAAAGAGTTAAAAATAAACATGGACGCATTATGTTTGCAAATCTGTTCTTTCTATCATTTATCACTTTTAAGTCATAAAAAGACTTTGTCTATCTCTACACGATAATAAACCCAAAATTCAGTATTTATGATAAATTTGGTAATTCTCCATCACAAGGTTTTTTTACAGAAAGACTGGACAAAAAAGTATGAAAAATTAGAATTATATATGTCCTCAACTAAGGGGCACTAAGGTTTGACATTTTTTTCTCTCTTTTATACCCCACAAAAAAAGAAACATTTCATTATTAAATAATTTATTCATAATAAAAGAAAATGAATTTTAGAACTTTAGTCATTATTTTAAATCATCTATGAAAAATTCTTAATTGCTTCAATACAATACAATATAATAATCATTTTAAATGAATTTGATGTATCACTGAGGGATAACATACACCATGTTCCCAACCTCAACAAATCTTTCCAATGCAACTTTTATTAAAAAGATTCAGGTGAGGGGCTGATGACATGAGGGGCTGATCACAGGGGCTGATCACATGAGGCCTAACCGGGCTGGCTCGCTAAACCGATATCTTACTATCATTAAATTTACTTCTGTGATCACATGAGAAACGACCCAGCCCGCTTTGCCGGGATCTCGCCCTGTCTAAGCGTGATCTCGACAAAGCAGCCTGAAATTTTTTCATGTGATTGTTCAACTGTGCCAGCCCGTTTAACTGATGATTGTCTTTTTTTATTTGAATGGAAAATAACAATAAAAAATTAAAATATGACATTTCATGTGATGGGTTAAAAATAATTCTGCCCACCTAACCTCGCTGGCTCGCCTCATGTGATCAGCTCCTGAGGAGACATTATGATAACGAAATAGAATTGCTTTCAATACACATTAGTACGTTTTTTGTATTTTTATTTCCTTGATTTTAAGTTTATACAGGGCATAATCTTGTAGTAATTGACTGATTCAGATATCAGTTTCCTTATTTGGAAATTATTTCCCAATAGGTCTCAAATTTTAGTTCCAGATAAGGAAGTTGTTCCCATGTGTGTAAAATATTCCTGTTAGGAAAATGTGCCTACTCGTTTTTTAAAATCCATCTATCAATCCATTTCAAAAATATTTCTGCACAAAAAAATCTTGGAACAAACAAAGAATTTTGAAATTTATTAAAACCTTACTTAACGAATACAGGGTGTTTCCAAAATGATGAAATAACCTTAGTAGAAGAGCAAGGTGTTCTGAGAGAAGAACAGGAAATTTGTGAAATTTTCAATGATCGTTACATAAACATTGTGGAAAGAACCTGTGGCAAAAAACCTCATGATATATCCAAGTCAATTGATGGCACACTAATAACTGAAATTATTGCCAGCATAGTGCAAAATTTCCTGACCATGAAAGCATTAAACAAATAAAAACAGAGAGAAAACCTGACCCAAAGTTCAATTTTCAGAAAACAAATGAAGAAAACGTAAGGTCTGGTAAAGACCGGATTAGTCCAAAACTTGTTACAATGAGTACTGACGTTATATAGGCACCTTTCAAATAATCAATATCAGCATTGATTCATGCGAGTTTCCAATACGAGGCAAAAGGCCATCCGTAATTCCAATTAACCAAGATGGAAACAAATCTAACAAATCAAACTATAGACCAATAAGTGTACCAAACATATTTTCTAAAATAATAGAAAAAGTTTTAAAGGAACAAATTGTCACCCATATTGATAAATATCTACCTTTTATATCAGCTTAATGGAAAACATATATCACACAACACATTTCGTTAAGACTTCTAGAGGAATGGAGAAAAAAAATTGACAATGATTATCTGGTAGGGGTGATAGACTTCTCAAAGGCATTTGATTGCATACCCCATGATTTACTTATATAAAAGCTTGAAGCATATGGTTTTGAAAAAATGCCCTAAGTTTCATTTTAATATTCATATCTAAAGGAATGTGGTCAGTCTCTGTTAGGATTAATGGCATCTACAGTGACTTTAAAAAAGTGTTATCAGGCTTTCCACATAGTTCGGTTTTTTTCTTAATGACTTATTAACACTTCACAATTTTACTCACGACAACACACTATCTGCCTTTGCAAAAGACTTAGAAAGTCTTGTTTCTATTCTTAAAGGTGAATCTGAAGTTGTAATAAAATGGCTTGAAACAAATCAAATGATAGTCAATCCAAAGAAATTCCAAAGCATTGTCCTGAAAAAGAACAGAACCAACACTTCAGGGGTAATCTTTAAAATAGCAGATAAAGTGGAACTTCTGAAACTGGGTGAAGCCTCTAGGAGTAAAAATAGATGGACGTCAACTAAATTATTTAGAATGAAATTGAGTTAGGCTTTTAATTGAAAGTTTCATATACTTTCAAATTTCAATAATTGCCTATAAGTGTGGCATTTCACTTCCCGCAAGTCAGTACAAAATGATTTAATGATTTCTCTTCTTCCTATCAAGAACTGCTTGAAAAAGCAAATAAAACAACGATGGAGATTAAAAGATTTCAAAAGCTGTGTACAGGTGCTTTGACTACAAATGGTATATTTTTAAAAATTGCCCACAGCCCAGGAAAGTCTGTGAAGTTTACGTATTTCAGTGTTTTTCGTAAAATCAGGCTAGGAAGAACTAATTTCACTGAAACAGCCATATCCATTCAGATTTTTTTTTCTAATTTGGCCATTGAAGATAATTTACGCACAAAAAATTTAGCTCCAAAAAAATTCAAATCAACGTAGCTACCCCTATATTCAATAAAAGTTTGCAAACTTAGTTAATAACTTAGTTAAAATTTAAGTTAATATGTACACTTTTAAGAAATCATTTTATTAAGATAGGCCAACTTCTGTATTTTTCACATAAAAGGGAAATATGCCATATACCAGTCCCTGTGTCTCCTCAAAACGAACAGCAATGGTATTTCTTCAATAAATGCGCTTCAAAGAAAATTTAGACAAACCAAGTGACTAAAACAAGTTTATTGAAAATTCTCAGTAAACTATATTATATATAGCGAGATTATGAAGAATATTTTTCCCGGGCTACAACAGCAGACTAAGAAGTTTCTGAAGAGATCACGGGTTTGAATCCTGTCTCTTGTCACCCTGCATCTTGCAAGGTTTTTTCTCTTTTGCCAACATTAGTCCTTCGTTTTTTCTGTCATTTGCACTTTCGAGCCAAAGGCAGTTTTAACATAATTATTTACTTTTTCTGCCTTGAAAAATCAACAAAGAAATAAAGGACATCTAACACACTAAATACAAGCATGTAACGAAACTTTGTGTTACAGTTCTTAGGATAAATCTAGATCATAAGTAAGTTTACTAAAAAATGACTTGATAGATGAAGCCAGAGAGATTCTCTTTACATAGACCATTTGTAGTCCAAAATTCACATTTTCTCCATTTGAAAGGCTCATAATTCTAGACAATGAAAAAAACTTTTTACCACTGTAAACCGTTTGTATTCCCCTAGAAAATGTTGTGTATGTTACCTAACCTACTGAAAGTAGCACTAAATCTAAACACAAAGGAATGAAAAATTTTTGGTTTGTTGATCAAGTCCCATTCTTCACAAAAAGCCTGCTATATCATATACGTGGCAGTCTATTGAAAAACCATAAACCATTTGTAGTCCAACCACCTGTACATTGATTTTTCAAACATTAAATTATGAAGGTCCAGTATTTGTGAATACCATTTTCAATAAAACAGAAAATAGAAAAAGTACTCAAAATCACAGAAACTTAGAAGTACCAAGAGTAAATCAGGTAACCTTCGGAAGTAACAGCTTAAGATTTTTAGGTCCCCAAATTTGAAATTCTCTGCCTAATGATTTAAAAGAATCAGAATCGATACTTTTATTCAAAAAAGCAATTAAAATTGGAAAGGTAAATTATGTCAGTGCCAAATATGTAAATTGTAAATATAATCAAAGGATCAAATGACCAAAAATATTTTTTAACTCTGTATATATAATATTAATTATAATTTATACATTTGTGAACATTTTGAATTTCAAGACTAGGATATTTTACACTTCTTTCTCATGGTAATAATTGTTTTATTTGTTGTTCTTTATATAATTCCTGTATTATTTTCAATTAGTTATATAATATTTTATGTATGGAAATAACTTTTGTAACTGTCAGGGTACTAGATCTAGGTAGCCATTTTGTCTATACTTATTTATTTTTCCATTTTTGTATTTTATTATTTCACGTTCGACATTAAATAAATTAATGATAAAAAAAATAGCATTAATCCACAAAAACTTTCAATTTTTCCACTTACGTATATATATAATAAAAGAATAGCAATGAAATCTCGATCTTCTCTTCTCTTTCTCAACTTTTCTGAGAGAAAGAGGGAATTTTCTTTTGTCCAAACATGCCAAGACAGTATCGTGTCAGGGAAGTCCCCCTGCTTCATCGGTTCTTAACCAAAAGGTTTTTGGCGCTATTTCCTTTCTGCACCCCCCCTATTTAGAAAAAAGTCATTTGAAGTAAAATTTAAGGTTTTCACAAAATTAATTTTAGCAAAGCTTTGATAACTTAAGCGGTTCCGATCGCGGTATCTGCGTCCGTTCTGTTGGATTTGTTTATGCACTCTTCGTCATCGAGCTTAAGCTTTATGCTGCGCCGGGCATTGTTGTTTCGTCGTCGGGCCGCAATCCCAAGGTCCACACCGACTCGGCGAGAGGCGGTTTCTTCCATCTATGGGATCAAATTGCCACTTTGTATCCGGTGTGACACAACTTTATCTTAGAAAAACAGTTTTTTTTAAAACCACATACAGTAGAATCCCGTTTAGTCGTACCCCGCATAACTCGTACATTCGCTAAGTCGGACGGATTTCTTTTTCCCCTTCGATTTGATCCGAGTTATCGAGACTTCGGATAACTCGGACATTCGCTTAGTCGGACGAATTTCCTGTCTCCCCCGAGGGTCTGAGTTAACGGGATTCTACTGCATCTTTAAAAAGCATGTATTTGGTCTGCATATTGAAATCGGGTCGTTCCTATGAAATACTTTTTATAGCCGAAAGTCGTTTTTGTTTCCTATCCCCCGTGATGGAGAGTTAACTTAAAAAAATATGGCGGATTATTCGTTTCGTGAAGTGGGGAATGTAGTAAGGAATTTCACCGATTCCTCAACTGTTAAATTAAAATCTTTATTACCTTGTTATCATACTTTCTTCCTCTATACTAATGTTCCTTGTAACGTTTGGGATGGATTGGAGTGAAAAAATAGGGGGGTGCGGAAAGGAAATAGCGCCAAGGTTTTTTCCGCTAGAAGAAAGTAAACAAATGGAAAAAAGTCGGGTTTTAAAGGCATACCAAACTACCCAGGGTATTACACATTTTGAGCTCGAATACTCACAGGCAAGTCTTAGCGTGCTTCATGATCATGAATTATGCGGACCAGAAAATAACCTTTTTCTATTTCGAACTTATAATAATTTTTATCAATCGCGCCTTTCATTAATATGTTGACCGTGGAAAGTTAGCTGGTCTGTATTATTTCTTTATCGTTTTCAAATCAAAACAACATGGAGAGAAATTAAAAGAAGAATCTCGATCAATTTTTGGTGGCAATATTCGATGCACAGACACAGTTTACTGCAACGAAGATAATAAAAATATATTCTTTAATATTTCTAGGTATGTTCTGTGCAATTCTACAGAACTTCTCTTGGTTCTATTTATCTTTCTTTAAGCAATCCTCAAAGACACCCTGGTAAACTTTTACCAGACCTTTCTTTCAAAAATAATATTTTTCTGGTTAGTCATAACAGCCATTACTGTATAATATAAGCGTTATTGTGTTGTTTTAGAAGAAAATTTACACTTAAATACTTAATTTTTGGTGAAAACAACTGAGTAATTTCTGTTTGTATATTCTCTCGCTTAAATTTTAATTTCGTGGGACCCCACGTAATTAAAAATAGACCCTAGGTATGCCTTTAATAACCAAATTTTTTGCAAGTGACTAAATTTTTCGACGAACAATACTAAACCCAACTCTTTTCCCCGACAGATATTTTTCCTCGACTATTTTTTCGCCTACAAATACTTTTACCCGATTTTTCCCCAACAAGTATTGTTGATTTTTGGCCGATTCTTTTCACACGAGAAAAAATTCTCGATGGTCGAGGAAAAGTGACTAAAATGAAAAATTGGTCGGGGGTAAAGTGACTAATTTTGGAAGAGTGACTAAATTTTTCCTCGACCTTATTTTCCCACGACTAAATTTTACCCGACTTTTTTTTTTATCGCCGTATCTCTTAGAGCAAACCCACAACTGACGCTTCTTAAAAGGATAACAAGAGCCTAGTGGCTTGAAGGTCAGCGCATGCATGCATTTTGGCGTTTTGGCTTCATATATTTGATTCAGTACCATGAAATTTTTCCGGATCTATTTTTACTATTTATCGAAAAAACTGGCAGGCGATAATTGATGAACCGATCAGAATTGGCGAAATTATTCCGCACAAAAATGAGAGTGCCAGAAGTTGCAAGTTTTTATTTGGTCGCACAGGGACACGAAAAGGTGTTAAGGCGGTTCTCCGCAAAATCATTGATGCAACGGTCACCATTGGTACCAACCAAATGTATCCGCTATAAAGGAGGTCTCCGTTAAAGGGGCCTACGATTTATGGTGCAGCACCAAAAATCAATTTGGGCGAGAGATACGATAATTATGGCTGGCGCTAAAAAAAAGTTAACAAACACGACAATGACATGATTCATGTCGTAGCCCCTTTAAGTGGATGTTTGGATTTCAAGGAGAATAGACATTGGCACTTTATAAAATATGTCCACTATAGAGGTTTTGCTGTTGTAGTTGCTCTGCGATACAACTTCCCGAATCTTTGTTTATACGCTGTGTTTTGACCTAGTCAGTACATGCAGCCTCGTTTTTATGAAATTATTGTTACGATGTTTTAACTGTATTACTTAGAAAGTGTTTCCTCGCGTTCGTCACAGATTGCGCCAAAAGCAAGGTCTAATTTCAAAACTAGTATTTGATAGAATTCAACCATCACTTTGTTAGGCAAATCATCGACGCTTAATAATTCATTGAAATATCCTCGAGTCGAATAATTCTAATTCTAAAATGCTTCCTAATTCTAAAATGTGATCTAGATCAGAAGTTTTCCAATATCGTATATTTTTTATAGCCGAATAAATTAGCAACTGTAGTTCTATTTTGGATTTTATTAACCTGCGTCTATCTCGGTTATTATTCTACCTTTGGAAGTCACAACACCAGTTCAATTGAGAAAGAACGAGGTAAATGAGGATGTTGTTGCTAGTACTTCCAACGAGGAAGGGGAGTTGTCTGGTCTTGGGAAGCGCCTTATCGAAGAGGGCAGCTCTTCTTTTGAGCCACCGTACCAATGTTTCCGTGTGGTTAAGTCAGAGCACAAATTTAAATGGAGTTTGCCTCAAGAGATGACTTAGTACGTTAACAGCCATATGCAAGAATTTCCTCCTGAAAAGGACATATTCGATACGATTTTAATGGAGAATCCCGTGTCTACTAATGTTGACTAGCCGCAAAAACTTGACGATTTCTTGGCCCCTGTTATGTCTAAAGAGGAGGTGGTAGTGGACACGTCGTTAAAAAAAGTACAACAAAAGAAAAGCCCTGGAGCCACTGTCAAAAGTGTGGAAGGTTGTGGAAGATGTCAAAAATTTCACTGATGATGAGGACGTTTCAATTTCTCTACCAATGATGGCAGAACATTTAGACAAGGGAATGTTACTAATAGCACAAGCATTCCAAGATGCAGCATATCACCGTCGATTTAATGCCCATGGCGCGGTGGTCCACAATAAGTCAGGGAGACCTTACGTGAAAAGATGGACATTTAAAAGGATGAGCACGTCAATTTGTTTGACGAGAAGTTTCAAGGCAACACCTCCGGTAAAATCCGGTAAAATCTCGTCAAAGTTCAGAAGAATTGTTTAATGGTTTGAACGATTAGTAATAAACGCAACCAATTTCGACCAGGCACAGGCACAGATCGTTCTGGCGAGGGGCGGAAAATTACGTTTTCAAAAAAGAACCCTGGGTCGTATCGTCAAAATTTCCAAAGGCACGCTCCTTAGGTAAGAATGAAGTACAAAAAGGAGCAACCTCTCTTCAACATATCGAAAAATCTCCTGGACTCAAAATTGTACCACTGCATTCACCGATCTATAAAACTATTACTTTTCGAAAAAAATCTGAAGCATCTTCTACTAGCAGGGAGGATTGAACATTTTCTTGTGAACTGGAAAAAATTGTACAGGGTTACAAAATTCCATCTTATCAAAAGAAGATTCATCAAGGTGCACATATGAACCAGCAAGAAAAGGATTAACTAAATCAGGAGATTCAAGATATGTTGAAGAAAGGGGCAATACAGTCCCTCAGAATCAACACCAACTGTTAAGCAACTTATCTTTAGTAAACAAATAGGGCGGGGGAAAACGACCAGTGATAAATCTGAAGCCTAAAAGATCTTTTCCAGGAAAGGGATTATATGATCAAGCTGGACCTGAAGGATGCCTTTTTCACAGTGCCAGTGGCAAGGGAGTCGAGAAAATACCTTCGGTTTCTTTGGGAGGGAAATCCAAACAAATTTCTATGCCTTTGCTTTGGTCTGGACCCAGCTCCATTAGTGTTCACCAAGCTGTTAAAAATATATCCGAATCATAAGATACTTAGACGATATGCTAGTACTGCCAGACAGTTCAGGACCACAGGGACACAATAATCTTCTTGCTTCAGCAGCTGGGTTTTAAAATAAATGTTACCCCCAGTCCAACAGTTAGAATTTCTAGGGATCACCGCCACTCTGTAAATATGGAGTTGTCCCTTCCGCAGGAAAAGTAATCACGGATAATTGCTCAATGTCACGGGATATACCAAAATGGAACTGTATCGGTTCCGCATTTCTCTCAGTTGCTGGGCAAACTTAGTTCAAATGCTCTAGCAGTTCTTCCATCAAAACTAAATTTGCGTTGTTCACAAATGCAACAGAATCAGGTTTTACAGAGCAGTAATTCTTATCAGACTCTCCTAGCTCTGAACAGGACTCCAGGCAGGAGCTAATTTGGTGGATAAACAACCTACGCCTCTCCAATGGAAAGTCCTTAATTGTACCTCCAGCCGATCTCTAGCCGATCTTGTCATAGCGATCAATGCATCAATGCAGGGAGCTCTTGGTCTCTAACAACAGCGTCATATCAATGTTTTAGAACTAAAAGCTGTCAAGTTAGCTATTCTAAGTTTCACAAAATCTATAGTAGTGAAACATATCCATCTTCAAATAGACAACATGACAGCTTTATCTTACCTCGTGAAGATTACAGCCGAATATATTCCCAGTCGTTTAAATGTGATAGCAGACAGGGAGTCAAGACAGGGAGTCAAGAGACAGACAGGGAGTCAAGAGAAGACTTTTTGGGTCTCGTCTATCCCACCAACTAGAACCGTAGATGTCTTGGAAACCAGATCCGGAGAGTATAGCAACAAATGCTATGGAACAACATTGGCCCAATCAGGAGGCACAGAGGGAATTTACAACACTCATTCTAGTGACTCCGCTATGGCAAATGCAACCATGGTACACGTCACTATTAGAAATGTCAATTCAGAATCCGGTAATCCTGCCTCAAGAAAAATGACCTTCTTCTCAACCCATCAAAACAGGTTCATCCGCTGATAATAAATCTGTCCCTGTAATTAGCGGCCTGGCTTATTTCAGGTCAAACAGCAAAGGGCTTGTCAGGCAGAGTTCAATTTCTACTTGCGTCAGTGGTCTGGCTGGTGTTGTGAACGAGAGATTGATCCCTTTCGATGTGTTGTAAATTATGTTCTAAGTTATCTTGCGGATCTTTTTTATGAAGGTCTGCAATATCGCACTGTTAGTGTACACCGTCAGCTATATCTGCTTACCATCAACAGGTGCAAGGTGATCCGGTAGGTCAGTTAGCCTTGCGATTTGATGTCAGGTGTTTTCAACAAACGTCCACCTCTAGGTACACTTTCATTGGAGATGTCAACAAGGTGATCACTTACATAAAAAGACTAGGAGACCTATGTGATTTGTCAGACAAGCTTTTGAGCTTTAAAGATAGGCAATACATTCGGCAATACATTTGAAGTGGTTCAACAGCAGACTTAAACTCATTTAAATCTGTTATAGTTTTCACGTAAGCTGGCATGTTATTCCAAGCTAGACCACCCCGAAAACAAAAAGAGTTTAGTGTTCGGAAATTACAAATTTGGACATTCAATTTTTTAAGAGCAGAGCGGATAATAGATACTTATTATATTTTTCTAAGCTTCTCAAAAGTTGGCGGAGAGGACAAGCTCCTACCACATTTACTTTTGAGAGTTTTCTACAGGATAAATCTGTGTACCTTAAGTGGAGAAATTTTGGCGCGGAGAAAATTTGGCGATTTTCGGCATTTTGCGCCAATTATTTTTTTCCCGGCTGCGCCAAATTAAATCCACGCCAAATTTAATTTTTTTTTTGGCTGCGCAAAATTAAATCTGCGCCAAAAAAAAAATTTTTCTGGCTGCGCCAAATTAAATCCGTGCCAAGCTTTTTGGAGATTTTTTCATCACGAAAACATCAATTTTAAACGAATGTTAAATTTTTTTCTAAACTTTTAGCAACAAAAGAAATATAATACAAAATATCTATACTAGTCAATTGTTATAATATCTGTGTGTTTCTCTTTCTTATCGTTCTTGTCTACAGTTTGCACAACTGGCGAAGGCCTGAAGAAGTTTCGGATATCTTGTTGATTACAATTGGAAATTTCTATTTCCTTCTTCTTCTTTTTGTTTGTGGTAGGTCCTGTTGGACGAATATAGTTCGGTTCGTCGCGAGTTCGTTTTTCGGTTTAGCATACAATTTTTCAACAAGTAATTTATACCTTTCCAACAACAGTTGGTTAATGATCGTCCCAGGCCTCAAAACTGTGACAATGCATGGGATCTCTATTCCACCTTGGACAAGGGGAGATTTTCTATAATCTGTGCTTGAAAGCTTAGCAGATACTCTCGCTCCTCTATCTAACAAGAATTTTGTAACTCGAGAAAGTTCCATTGGTAGATGTCCAACTATTTTATCTTCTTTTCTCTCACATATCTTGATTGCAAATCTGTCAAAGAGGTTTCCTTCTTCATGGAAACAATTTAGAGATTGCTCTGGTTCTGGGATCCAAACGCTGCGGTAGTAATGGAAACCTCGAACTGGTATCTTTACCGTCACTCTAGATGGTTGTTTCCTGCCTATGCAACTGATATATGGTGGAAAAACCAAGCAAAGTCTCCCAAGGTTTAAATTTCCCGAAGATTTGTCACTCAGTTGTAACCCAAAACACTACAGTAATACGGAAGAGTCTATAAAGCTAGTCAATGAAATCATTTTGCCCTATGTGGAAAGCCAGCGCATAGAAATGTTAAAACCTAAACAAGCTGCGTTAGCCATCATGGATGTTTTCCGTGGGCAGATAACAGATGACGTCACCTCACTTTTAACAGAAAATGATATCCATTTTATCTTCGTACCGAATAACATGACAGAGCTTTTTCAACCCTTGCATTTAACTGTCAGCAAACATTGCAAAACATTTCAAAAAGCTCTTCTCAGAATGGTATCCCGTGTAAAAACATTTTACGGTTCCACTCTTAAGAATCATGATAAGAAATATAAAAATGCAACATAAAAATGTTTCTGTTACATTTTCCAACTATTGAGTGAAAAATTTCCCTCCATCGTTATTTTTTTATTATTATTTTCAATCACAATAACTTAGTATAAATTAGTATAACTCAGTATAAATACTAATTTAAGTCAACTAATAAAAACTACTATAAAAACTATTAAAAAATATAAAAACAAGTAATAAAGTAAGAGAGAGAGAGAGAGAGAGAGAGAGAGAGAGAGAGAGAGAGAGAGAGAGAGAGAGAGAGAGAGAGAGAGAGAGAGAGAGAGAGAGAGAGAGAGAGAGAGAGAGAGAGAGAGAGAGAGAGAGAGAGAGAGAGAGAGAGAGAGAGAGAGAGAGAGAGAGAGAGAGAGAGAGAGAGAGAGAGAGAGAGAGAGAGAGAGAGAGAGTTCCACAGCTTTGTTCCAACATAGAAGAGTGGTCAAGCATAATTTCAGGACTAAATCCTATTTCATTCGACTATGAAACATCCAGACAAGAGGACAAACTGTGAGGTAATAAATGCATTGATAATCAATTTTGTCATCGCAATAAAATGTAATTTCGTGTCTCTGTTAAACTGACCCAACCAGAATGTTAGTTCACATATAAAAGGTTTTTCCCTATAGATACAAGGAGAATTTTATAAGAAACTGGCGGAGAGGGTATGGTCAGTTTTCATTTTCAGAGTCCAAAAATTTTGGTCCTGGTTGTCACGTAATAATGGCGTAACATATTTACGGTCTGCAAAAATAAAATTCTTTAAATTCAACAAACCATTCGGTTACTCTCTCCGCCAGTTTCTTCTTAATTTCTCCCTGTCTACACGTTGGTAGTATAAATAGATTCTTCCTCCAAAATGTGATTTCATTGTAGGGGCAACAGAAATCTGCTGTTCAAAACTAGGTATACCGTTAACCTTCAACTCGAGTGTAAACTTTTTACTTTCGAAGATGACTTTATTGTTATGGAGTTCTCATTCTCTATGTTCAATACTTCAGCTTGGAAGATAGTGCCGGTTTCTATTCTTACATGGTCTGTTGTAAAAACCTTTAAACAAGATCAACATTGTTGATTAAAAAGATTTCCCTAGACAGTGTGTCCCAGGTCCCAGAATACTCGCTTTATCAATGTTTATGATGATATTAACTCTAGAGGAGATAGAAGCTTTATATAGCGTGCCACAATAATGTCTTTTTTAAATAAGGTCCTAAATCGCCAAATCCGATTTTTGACTAATAAGGGCCGGCCAAAAGGGCCAATATAAGGTATTGTGAAAACATGTCATTGTATTAATCAAATCCGGAGTATTTCAATTATATTTATCGTTTAACACTAAATCTGTAATCACTTTACTGTTACCTAGGAGGATAGCTGTAACCTACATTTACTTATTGTAACTTATTCTAATAAAAACACGAAAAACGCATCATCGGATATGAACCACTATGTTCTCGAAAAGAAATGCATAGCGTCGGCCATCTACACTTACATTCCAGTGTATTTTTTAAAATAAACAAGAGCCCAAAACGGTAGCAGCAGACGTACTTGAAGTCACAAAAAATTTAAATATACTATGCACACCAGTCATTCTGTAACACAGAAACTGTTTTAGAAAATTACCATACGTTAGCGAGCACAACAAATATTTCATCAAAGCCATCGTCTTCCAAAAAGCCTAGTTACACTGACATCACAATGGTATTTAAAAAAGTTTCTTAAGTGTGATCTAGGTTTAATCGCTTTCGCTGATACCGTAATAAAAGATAAACAATTCAAAAGCTGTTGAAAGACTGATTTTTTTTACCTCCATGTCCTTATCAAATGTACACACTTAAATAATACAAGAAAATACTTCTTTAGATTTCCTGAAAGCTTTTTTAAAAATTTAACGTAATTTTATACATTAAACCATTGTCGACACGGACTTCCGCCATTCAAAAACTGATACCCGATTCGGAATGGGCAGAAAAACGGTTGCAGAGCAACTCTTAGTCGATTTTATTCAAGGCAATTTTAATTTCTATAGTATTACTATATAATGATGACTACATGATATTACTCATATTCACCGAAAGAAGTTTCGTATATATTAATATGAGAGACAACCTGATACAGTTAGCCGGACTGGTTTACTTAAAGATCTCACTATTATTAAGAAATCCTCATAAAAATAAATCGTGAAGATGTTCATCCCCATAGGCTATTGATAATTCTTATTTGACAAATGTACTTTCAATTATCACTGAATATAACATGTGTGAAATTTAAATTTTGTAATAAATCAAGCTCTTATTCCTTTTCTGAATAAATTAGCTGAAGGGGTGATGCTATAAGCATGCTATGATTGTTCAAGTGAAGGTTTGAGTTAACAAGTGATTTACAAAAAGAAGTATTATGGAAGGTTCACAAGAAAATAGTTCCAAAGTTCGATTTCTCCAGTGTTTTACCAGAAGTCAACTACCTTATTCTAGGAAATTAATGCGGTTTTTAGAAATCCGTGTTAATTTCATCTTCTTAATTTCTCTCAACGTTGATTTAATATGGGTAAATATCATAAAGGCCATAATTTTATATGCCAACTTTTTCAATATTTTTCATATAAAAAATGTTTTAAAGCTAATATTCTTGTATTGTTTGTGTTTTTTTGTAAAAATTCACCAATGCCTCAAACTTGCATTAATTTCATACATTTTGAAATCTATTTGTTGCAACCGCTTAATTTCATTCAAAAACTAAAGGCAAAGTTTGTCAACTGTATTAATATCCTTCATGTTAAATACACAGTGCGTTAATTTCATAGGGCAATAATTTCCTAGAATAAAGTATATGTCAAAATGAGTAACAAAAATAGTTGGAAATAGTTGGAGGTTGGAAAGATTTTGCAATAAATTCTATAAAATATAGGTAAAAAAAAGTTTTCATTCGGATTATCAATGTGTCAATATCTTTGTAAACAACACAAATCCGGGGGATAATGCAGCCATTATGGATTCTATTGTGATTATACGTGAATTTCGAAACATGCAAAGATTTGTCTTTATTGAGTCTTTATTGATTTTCGAAACTGTTTCTAACGATAATGTGACAGACATTCAATTCTACCCTTATAGTGTCTGTGTCTCTTCTCTTCATGATATTTCATGGTTCTGTGTGTTGCAACAACCTTCTTGTTGTGCTTGTGGTGAAGAAGCAGATTGTAATCACAATTCACACTGATGAGAGAAAGTGTCTTTGAACACAATAAATACTTCGTTTGGCAACTAACGGTCCTCTCAAATTAATGAAAATTCTATCATCATTTTGTTGGCCAAATATCAAATCACCACAAAACTTTCTCTTTCTCTGTCCTTCGACGATTTCATAGGCAATACTTGAACATATTATCCACAAATATGATAGCTAAACATGATGATGAGCGTGTTTTAGTGAAGTACTTATATTAACTGCATTCATTTCATCGAGACCAGCTTTAAAAAAGAACATTCCAATTACTATCTATGTGGCCCTAGCGCTTTGCTTTGCAATTTTTCTTCGATGGGAATATCTCGACTCCAAAACTCCATATTGATCGCCTTTACTTGGTGAGCTAAGACTAATTTAGACTGTGATTTGCAAGAGCTTATAGGCTATATTTTTGGCGACACCACGACGACAACGACGACGACGACTAGCGCTTTGCATTTCAAACACTTTCATTTTCAAAAAAATGATGTTTGGTTATTGGGTCTCGGTTTCGGGACTCACTTCTCGCCTGTGAATAAACGAGTTTCATTGAACAGGATTGTATTGCTCAAAGTTCACTTACGAACGAACCACTACGTTTTTCATATCTTTTGTTAACATCCCTATGTAACAGGATATAGTTATTTGGGCAAGTCGGAATAATTCAAAGTTTAGGTTATACATAACCTCATTGCCAATAACATTGTCTCGGTGAAAAGTTTTCATCCTTCGTTCTAAAGGATGCTAAGCTTTTATAGCTGATAGGGGGTTTTCCTTTTAATAAACTCCGATTTTGTAGTCATGGTTCTTTCTTTTTTACCTCATGATTCAGCACATGACTTCATTTCTCAAATGTCCAAGCAGATAATGTGAGGAATTTCATTTGGTAAAAGCAATTTTCAATCTTACTCTCCAAGTACTAATAATACATAATTTTAGTTGTTTTATTTAGCTTAATTTACTACCTTCCGAAACTATTCCCTCTTTGATCTACAATAGGACCAATTTTTAGACATAAAAATTAATTACCACATGTTACATACATATGTTTTGAAAATAATATGGTACATACTAAGATACGTAGTAGTAACCCAAATTGAAGGGTAAATAATTGAAGGGTAAATTATTATTATTATTATTATTAATGTTTACCCAGGGTAGCCTCTTCAGTTCTGATAGAACTGTTATCAATGAGGGTCCTGCGAAGGAGGTCCCAGAGCATTTAAAGCCCCCATTTGGGCTACGGAAGCCGCAAGTATGCTTCAACCGCTCAACCAGACAACCCCCTTAGATATCAATCCCGCTCTCAAGCTGAGTGCTAAGCTGAGTGGATCGATTCACACTGTTATAGTCGCTGGTATGACTCGGCCAGGATTTGAACCCTGACCTCCCGCACTGAAGGCGAGCACTCTACCACAAGGCCACCAGTCGGTTAGCCTCTACTTCTATACTTTCTATATAACCAAACCATTGGAGCCTCCTATGCTAACACATTCTCTAAAGCTGTTGAACTGCATTCTATTTCTCAACTACAAAAGGTCTTCTGCTGCTATAAAACTCTGCCACTTAAGCTTTCTTCACACATTCACTTAATTATTCCACAATCATTTCTGTCTAATTCCCTTTACGTACTAAAGGTGTGCTAGCTAACAAAGGCAACAACTCCAAAACTTGTTTAACCGCTTTTAGTCCTACTTGTCTTCTACACCACCCCTAGCCGAATAGTATCGCTAAGGTAAACTAAGCTTTTCAACAAAATCTACTGACTGTCCATATCAGTTCACCACTATACAACATTCTTCTGCTATCACAAACTCTCCTCATGCACTGCACTTTACACTTAAACTCCTGGTCTACCTTTAATACCATTATAATGTTTATGTTCCCAAAACTTGCAAAACACAATAGATAGAATTGCTACAAACTATGTATAATGTACAGTGGTCGAAATAAGGAACATTGATGTGGTCAGATTTTCTTTTTATACAAACCCTTGTAATTCGACTTTTTGGATTAACCAAAAGAAGAGTGAAGTATGGGGGACGATTTAATCTTTGAACCCCAAACGCAGTCAAAAGAATAGAATTTGTTATTTGAACTCATTCAAATTTTATATTTTGTTATCTTTGATACTTCTTCGCATTAATATTTAGACCGTCAAAAACAAATTACTACTTCTCAACATTTCAAGCTTCAAATATTTAGTCGGTCGTTGGTCGGTTTCTATTTTGTCAGGATTTTTAGATTTAATTGTTATATTTGTCGAAACCCTTTTGTTTTTTGTTTTTTCATATTTTTAGTTCAATTTTTAATGCGTCTATGAGCTGTCTTTTCTGACGTTATTCTAATTTATATTGACAAATCGGTTTTTAAAGCCTTAAAAATATTTGGTGTTTCCAAGGTGTACATGTTTTAAAGGTATACATATGATATTTTTGATATTTCTTGACATTTTAAAAAAAAATTATTTTAAGCAGAATTTATAATTTTAAGTGGTAGTTGGTGTAACGACATGAAGCCATATTATTTCTTATGTTAGCCTTACTCGTGGACTGTATTCAGATTTCATTATTTCATCAGAAAGAGCATTTCATTCTTCATACTTTGAGTATACTGGGTTTTATGTATTAAAGTTTTATTAGTATGTGACTTCAGCAGGTTAAGTAGAAATCCTTTTGCTCAGTAGGGCTTCTAGTTTTTATTTACAAAAATAAGCCAAGCAGTTTTTCTTATAAAAATTACGAATGTTCTTCTCGGTTATTTATATTTCAGATTGGTTTTTACCGACGATCGACCGTAGTTTCGACCACTGATGTATGTACCTTTCAAAAAATTCCTTATATCTCAATAAAGAACAGGAAATAAATCCTGATTCTTCTACTGAAATATACACAATATTTGTACTTTAATTTCTTGAAAGTTTTGAAACTTAAAGCACCAGGATAGGGAAGAAAAGCCCATTTAAAAATTGGATAATTTTCGAGAATGGTACTAAACGTTCATCCAATTTAAGTAACTAGGACTATTTATTTTTAAGGATGAAACTCTTATTTTTGCCTAAATTTGGTTCAGGGCTCCAGGATTACCTTAGTTATTCGCAGTTTTTAAGGTACAAAATTAGACAAATATTTGTTATAATAATTTTAACTAATTATGTGGGTTATAACAAAATAGATTTCATCAGCCTGTTGTTGTTAAAGATTAGTTGACATAACTAAAGAAATAATGAATCTTGATAACCAAAGCAGGAATAAGTAATTATGCGCTTTTTCTCACGATTTCTATTCATGCCACGGAGATTTAAAAAGTTTGTATTATGTCACTTAATGGCTGTAACATGGTTATTTCAAAAGAATTTCAGAAGTTGTGTTTCCTCATTCCTCATGCTCCTAGGCTTTAGGTATCTTTCATAATGTTGTATAGGACCTACATATAATTTTCATTTCAGCAACAATGAAAAAATGAAAAGATCAATAAATGAGGCTTTTGGGCAGTCTGGAAATGAAGGTTTGTTCGTACATTATTAAATAAAACATTTAATGTGAAGATTACTATGTTGTAATGATTTTCTGAAAATTGAAAAATTTCAAGATGACTTCCATTATGTTTTGGTTATACATGCTCATTGCAAATGTTTTTTTATTTGTTTCAGTTGAGGTTATCTCACTTATTTCGCCATCTCCTGAATCACCACTGATATGTGAAAATGAAGAAAGTACTCTGTCAACTTATAGTAGTCAACAAAGTGCAGTAACTCCTGGAACAAGACCACTGACCAACGATCACAACTTTGTTGGTGGAGTACATGCTTTTAGACCAAGGTCACAAACCTTCCGACCAGCAACATATTTTCAAATTCCATCTGTCAGAATGGGTCCCCCATATCCTGGAATTAGAAACCAAATGATATTCGATGTGCTGCCCCTGCCTGCTCGACCACTAATTCCAATAGCTTATAGAAACAGATTGTTTTCACCTGGTTAGTATAATTTGGCTATGTGGCTAAAGCATTAATGCGAGTTCTTAGTCTCAAATGTTGATATTTTAAGGAGAATTGACATAAAAAATAACTGTGTGGAATGAAAGTGTACTTGATTATAAATAAATAGCAAGATTCAAATTAAATTTTATTAAGTGATCCACAAAAATTCAAAACGCCGTAGAGGAAATTTTGGGAAAGTTTACTACACAAGATGGTCTAAAAATGCATTTTTTGAGGTTCTTTGCATTAAATGAACAAAACAAAGGAGTTAATATTACATTTAGTTAGAAGTTTATGGGTGAATGATTGAAACAATCCTTTAATAAGTAACAAATTAATAAGTTTTTTTTATGAAATAGCATACACGCTAATAGAGATTTTCATAAATTACGTCCCAACATCCATCACCTAGTATTCAATGTGTACTGGTAATCGCATGGATGTCAGTGCAATTACAATTTAATATACCAGTAGTAAGTAAAAATCGTGAAATTTTGATATGTCCGGAGGACGAGTTAAAAATTTGTTTGTTACGAGTGAATTAAACTGTAATTTCAGGAACTAGTGCCATGTAATTACTGGTTGGTCATATAAAAACAAAGGGAGAGTAAGTGTTTTTGAATTTAAGAGAAACCAAGTTCATATTTCTGAATATTTCGAACAACAATTGAATGTTTACATTTTTTAATTCCATTCGAAAAAATACTTTACAACAGAAAAAATATCCAACAGTGTGCACTCAGTGAGATCGTAATCACTTATAAGGTAATGATGATTGATAAAAGGAAATACAAAAAGTTATCACTCTTTCATTTTTGCTGCAGTAAATATTTGTGAATGCAGAGTTCAATAACACTGTAATTGCACACCCTGTAAACCAATCGGAATCGAGTAATTGTGCATCTCATATGATTACTTATTTCAATAACCTTGAAATCTTATCGAATTATTCCGCAAAAAACTTGTGTTAACCTAAATTTTATTTTGTTTATTTTATTTGTGTTTTATATTTTATTAGTTCTTCCAACAAATTAGATGTACAAGTTGCTATTCATGAAGTACGGAAGCCCATTAGGGACATAGCGAAGTTATTATTTACCTTCGATCTCATACATCGAACAAAACCCAGGTCACACCCTGTTAACCAATCAGAATCGAGTAATTGTGCATTTCATATGATTATTATATATAATTATCAAGTAATTGAGTATGATAAAAAAAATTGTAAATAAAATCTTTCCTTGAGGTATTGTTTCTTTTTGTAAACGGTAAAAACTAATTATAAACTGTCTGCTTGCACATTTGTAAAAGCGCCAATTGTGGGAGCTTAAAGAAAGTTTGTTTATATTTTTCTAAATCACCATGTGTTCAAAAAAGAACATATTGTGAGCGAAATTACTATTATGTACTTGTAATATGTATTTATTTCTCACTGAAAACGAGTTTGTTTCTTACTTGGCAATTAATGTTTACATTCATGTATCTTCCTGATCAATGATCACTTTGATTATTCTAAAATGTTCTAATTGATGATTAGAGATTAAATGGAAAATAACATAAAACATTTCGCTATTGAACAAGTAGTGAACACACAAGTAGCTACTTATACTTCTTTATAACAAAGTTAAGCTGTGTTGACCTGTTAGAAAGTGATTCATGAAAATATGGAGGCAGCAAAACTTTGTTCAGTTAACAAACTGAATGAAAGGTTGTTGATACTTGTAATACGAGCATCCATATGCTTTAAGAAATTACAGTATTGTAATTATTTTAACAAATTAAAACATGTAAAACAAATTATAATATATATAAAATAAAAATAAATATACATTATACATCTTCTTTTATACACACAGGTAAGACACAGTACAGTTGTGTTTCTGAAAATCCTTTCAGAATTATATCTTCTACATTCATCCCAGGGTGAACACACCAACTTAAAGTTATTGTTTTTCTATGATAAAAGCTACTAGCCCAATAAACAAACAAACCTTAAAGGGGCTACGACACGAGTCACGTGATCTTAAGGTGGTCCATAGGTTACTGAACGACTTTTTTATAGCGGACGTTAAGAACTGTTTTAATTATTTCAAAATGGTCCAATATATATATACAAAGTCCAAAAAAATATTTTTTTCAAAAAAACCCCCTAAATTTCATGCTGAGTCAGCAAAAATCAGCAAAAACTTTAAAAATTTCAAACAACCATATCTTAGTGTGTATTAGTTTGTTTTACTGCAAACTTTGGGAAAGGATAGTCACTCAGGAGTTCTTTCCATTGAACCAAAACTAGATTTTCAAAATTTTGCAATCCATAATGGCAGCGGTTAACCCAATTTCATGATTTTTTTCCCAATTACAATTATTGGAAGATGGATAAAACTTGAACAAAAATTGGCACATGCTTGAAAGTGGTTCAATGAACACAGAAGGGTCTTATTAACTCACTGTCAAAATTTCAGGGGAATAGCGTTTGTAGAACCTGAGTTATTAGCGTTCAAAATCTGCAATCTGTGACACTAAAAATACAAAAATTACCCTTTTTTGATAAAAAAGTGCCACATATCATATATTTTTGAAAACTAGAATAAATTTGCCGTCTAGAGATGTAAAAATCAATTTTTTTGATTTTTTTCGAAAATTCAGCCTTAGGTAACCTATGGACCACCTTAAGATTTATGGTGTGACACCAAAAATCAATTTGAGGCAAAAGATGCGATAATGATTATGGCTGACGGTAAAAAAAAGTAAACAAACACAACAATCACATGATTCGTGCCCTTTAAGGCGAGTGTATACTCTTTCGTTTCAAAATTTTATTCAATTCAATGAAATAAGACCAGAATTTTTTTATGGTAAAATTTTTTTCCAAATTCCTCTTGCAAAATCTTTTATTTACCTTAAAGTCCTTTTTTGCATTTGATTGTGTGTAAAAAATACCAGTTACTTCAATTACTGCCTATGTTTTTATAAACACTTCCTCTGAATAATTTGGAGAGTAAAATAAATGACCATGTTGAAGCAGGGTTTTTATTCGTACTTATAAAATATAAAAGATTTATGACACGGTAGCACCTATATCGTTTGGATCCAAAAGTGTCAACTTATCGTCATAAATCCTTTATCATATAAAAAACGGAGAAAGAAGTTTGATTCACCAACAAAAAAAAGGCATTTTCTGCATTTTTTCTTACTCAAATTGAATTTCATCCATTGAAAACATGAGTACCTGTATTTGTTAATTATTTATTGATCTTTTTAAAACCATGATCATTAAACCACATTCACATTTATGTATTTTTTTTAAATAAGGACAGAAAGTTCATTCATTCTCATGTGTTTATGTTAAAAATGGCATAAATGTGACCGAAAACAAGAATTTACAACCCTTATATATTACAATAAAAATTTCGTTCAATTTTTTTTTTTTTTTTTTTTTTGCCATTTTACTTCTATCTCTCTTTCTCTACTGTTCAGTGAATGATCAAAGTATAAAAAATATTTTCTACAAAACATTTTCCAATTTGTCACTCACTTTTTATAATTGATTTACTGAGAGAATAAAGAAGTTTTTAAATCGATGTTGTGATTTGTTGAAATCGATTTCTGGATTCCGTGAAATCTTAAACAAAATTGTTAGTAACAAAATTGAACATAAAGGCTTTTGCTGTACATAAGAGTTTTTGAAAATATATTTCATTGAATAAGACAAAAAAAAATTTTTCCAAAAGTTTAAGCAAAAGTGTATACACTCCCCTTTATGTTTGTTTGTTTATTTGGCCAGTAGGTTTTATCATAGAAAAACAATAATTTTAAGTTGGTATGTTTTATATTACCCATGAATGTAGAAAATTTATTTCTGAAAGGACACTATACTATGTGTCTTATCTGTGTGCGTGAAAGAAGAAGTATTTTAATTTTAATTTTAATTTTATATATATTGTAATTTGTTTTATATGTTTAAATTTGTTAAAATAGTTAGTATACTGTAATTTCTTAAAGTGTAGGGATGCTTGTGTTACAAGTATCAACAACCTTTCATTCAGTTTTAAAATATATGTAAAATGACGCTTTATGTAAAAAATTTACATAAACTCTTATGTAAAAGATATATATAAATGTGAATGCAGCTTAAATGTTCAAACAACAAATCTCATATTTCGAAATTTCAAGGTAAAATACTTTTATTGCTCATAACTTAACAAAAAATAATCCTATAAAACTGAAATTTAGTAGCTAAAAGGCCATCATTAGCAATACATTCGAAATATCAAGAAAAAAAGGAACATCTTCATTTTGACGTTAAGTTTCTATCAAACTTTAACCTGCTGATTTAGCAAATATATAATCTTGAAATTAGTTGAACAACATAAAAAGATTATATTTAATTTTTGTCCTGATGAACTGGAAGTAACAAAGAACTGAACTTTATCTATTGAACTTGATTTCTTCTATTAGGTACTGATGTTCCATCTTCACTTATAAAAACCATTATTAACTTGGATGATTCAAGTGGATCTTCAGTGGCATCTGGAAATTCGTCTGACGAGGGTTAGAAGTATAATTTATTGTACCAACATATGCTGTTTGTAGTAGGGGGATGAAAATTTTCTGGTATATTTCTGGAATATCCTTTTTCTTTGATATCCTATTTTCTATTTTCTGGCTTTTAGTCATCATATTGATTTCATGATTGATCATCTTCAGTCAATTTGTTTTGGTTTAGACAAATTATGTACCAACACCTTTCGTGGTTTTTCTCTGCATTTCATGCTATAACATGAAAATAATTGTTTCAAATTGTTATGAATAAACTGATGAATCAAACATGAAGCAATTTTGTGCAACAATTTTATCAATTTTGTTAAAAGGTTTAAATTGTGTATGAAGCTCGAACAGATAAGAAACAAAGATCATTTTTTAAAAAATACATAATACAAATCTATATAATTCTCTGTTCATTCTAGGACATTCTTGTATATCCTTATTATTTGATGAACTTGCAGGAATATCTCTCTTACCTTGGCATACTTTTTATGTACTTTTATGGCCAAGTACAAAATGCATAATGCATATGATATCTAATTCTAGTATCTCAAACATAAAATAACTGTACCTATTCAGTCAGACCTTTTAAGAAATATTAGAGGTTTTCATATAATTATGTGAAAGAGCGTTGTTGTTGCCTCCATTTTAAAAATTCTAAATTATTCATTTTGCAGAATGAGCTTATATTCTCCTACGTAGAGGACTATTTACAGAAATAATTTACAGTAAATAATTGCTCGATTTCAGTTGGTAGAAAGTGAGGATATTGCATTGAGTACCCAAAAGGAACAGTCCTTTCACCGCCATTTTATTTCAAGAACCAGTGGGACTAACTGAGGTTGTATTGGGGTGCCTGCAACATTGGACACATGTTGACAAATCAATATAGGGTTGTGCAGCCCCGTGAAGTGAAAGTTTTAAATAACCGAATTCCTTTTGGAAGAAGCAGCGTTATTCTTTTTAAAGAATTTTATAGATGCTGCTCGAGTAAAGACTGTATTAATTAAATTATCAAAAAAAATAACTACATACAGAAAGTGGTACCATCCATGTTAAAGGGCTCAACACGCTGATAAAAAATAGCATGGATATCGTTGATCAAAGATTCCGCTCGCATCATGGGAGTAACGTCAAAATGTTTTTGCCAATATGTGGTCAATATGTTACAAACCACAGAAACATAGGACATATTTAACATAGTTTTATGTACATAAAAATTCTTTAAACAAATTTAACTTGACAGGCAACTGCAAGAAATGTCACCTGCTAAAAGATGTCACCTGCTAAAAGATGAACTCTTCAATACTTCATCCACTGGTATTTCCCCTGACTTCTTTAATCGGAGAAACTTTCATAAGAGAAAATTTCCCGAATTTTTTCAGAATAACTTTTGCAAATTGGATAATTGGAAACATTTCACAATACAAAGTTTATCGATTTAAGACATGTTGATTATCCACTGGATTAACTTTTGCGAATTGGCAAATTGAAAGATAATCATGAGACAAACTTTGGCGACTGGAAATTTTGTGAGTCAAACTTTCATGAAAGTTTCTCTCGCAAAAGTTTCTCTGATGAAAGTATTTCAAAGAATATGCCATTGCGGAGTTGAAACCGCTCTCCAATATTAAGGAGCTCTGTTTTTTTCTGAGATTGATCACTATTGCACCAAGTTTATTGCCCAACCTTGCCTCAAATGCAGATCCCCTCCAAAATCTTTTGAAGAAAGACAAATGGCATTGGACCTCGTGCACCAGTCTGCATTTGAAAACCTCAAAACTAAACTTTTGTCAAGCCACCCATTTCAACCCTAATCCCTACACTGAAATATCCATAGATGCCTCTACCTGGGTGCCATCCTCATGCATTAACAACAAGACAATATGCTTCGTCCAGGAAATTATGCCAGTCGTTTCCTAACACAAGTCAAGAAGGTACACAGTCAGAGAACGAGATAGCCTTATCTTTGTCAAATGAGGTTTACCATAAAGACATAAACCTTTAATTTATATTTTAACCACAGTTGCTTCACAGCATCTCAATTACCAACAATATCTTTAATATCATCATGAAATCATCTTCCCTACATCACTGTGTAAGTCTTTATGGACCTCAAAATACCATAACCAACAATAGACCACTATATCGGAAGCACACTGAGTTCAATGTCGTTCAATTTTAAAATGGTTTTATCCAAATTTCTTAAATTCTTTCTTTCTCCCTTAAAACCCCTTTTAAGTTACACTCCACAAATAACTGTTATGACAGTTCTCACATCTGTCTCACGCAAAATAAATATACCAAATCACTGTGTACATCATTTCTTGAGTTAAATTTCTGGTATTTTGAAGACAATCAATATCTATCCCTGGTAATACAAAATGGTTCAAAAATTCTTTCTGATCTTGTTTCAGCTATAACTGAAGAAGAAACTGATCTTGCAAGTACTTGCTCATCAACTGTTGATAAAAAAAAGGAACTTCCCATTGTTGTGAAACTAGAGCAAAAAGTTGATGTTAAAGCAGCAATGAGTATTGGACAATCAAGAGGTTTTGGTTTAATAAAATCTTTTTGATAGAGGAAATATTCTAACAACTTTTCCTTATAATTTTTTTTTATTCTTATTGTAACAAGTATTTTGTTGATAATGATTGATAAATATCACAATGGATTGTCTTACCAGAGGCTAATACAGGTCAAATATCATAGCGCAATACACCATGCAAATTCAAATCCTGTATTAGCCTCTGCTTACTATAATTATTTCCAGCTACAAAAATCACTTTTTCTTCTAGTTGTTGAACCAATAACCATTGATGATTCGGATGAAAGTCCTCCAGGCACCCCAAAACCTTCTGTTCGCAAAGGTAAAATATTTCCAATACACAGCTGTTTTTATATTTTTTAAAACATTTTATACTTACGTGGTGTTATGATTTTAAGCGAAACTCACAGCAAGTTCTCAAAAAGACAAAAGTCCTGGAAAATCACCTTCCGTTGGGTATGATGCTAAATTTGACTTTCTTACCATCTTCCCAAACAAATCTCTAGTTGCCACAAAAACATGTTAAAAGTCTATTGTTTGAATTCCAGAAAGTTAATTGGTTTGCTTCCTGAGAGTGACTCAGATGATGATATGACCGAAATCCTTCAATGTAAGTTATAAAACAGTTTAGATACATTTGAAAAGACTTTTTTCTATAATAGAGTAAATGTTATTATGGAAACTTTTTTGCCATTAGTTGGTATGAGTATGATCAAACCAGAGGAACTCATAAAAACTATTTCTAATGTTTTGGAAAAGTAAGTTTATCTTTATTTCTTAGCTTGTTTCATTTTGTTTCAGTTTCATGAACAGTTGTTAAGAATAACCATTTGTCACAGGGGTATTTGCAAACAAACTTTAAGGACATGTTCTCATAGGTACCTTTGGTCTTAAAAATATCATCATCATCATCATTCATCATCATGAATAGCACTTAAATTTGAAGTTTTCCGGTTATATTAATGTGTTTGTCAAAAATCGTTTATTCATTTTTAATATAGGCCCAAACGACTGTACCTAAAACGTCTATACTCACATGTCAAACATGGTTTGATTGGAAAAGTGTTTGCTTTCTTAAGTAAGCCTGCACTATTTTCTGTTGATTTTTATACTTCATTTTTTATGGAGGTAATAACTTGATATTCACCACCCTGAAGGCACCTATCGTAATTTTGTGCCTTTTCATTTATGCATAATCATCATAACATTGTTCTTTTTTTATAGAAGGGGGTGCTAACCCTGCTGCAGTTCTCAGAAATGAAGAAGGAAAAACATCATTACATATGGCTGCTTCTAAAGGTCATTTGGAAATACTGCTAATGCTTGTCTATAAGGTATATTGAATGTAACTGATTCTGTTAACTGATTTAGTTTAGCTTAGCGTGGATACTAGTTTGCAATATATATAACAATATTCAACTTTTTTCATTTTCATTTTCTTTTCCTTGTTCTTTTGACATTAGGTCATTTTTTTAGCTATCATAATAGGTATTGATTAAAAGAAACATCTTTAAAAACAAAAAAGGAGAAATTAAGAATTGAATTTATGTTTATCACAGTTGATCTAAATTTATCCCATTTCGAAAATGGAAGACTGTTATCCACATGACCTTTTATCCATGTATAGTTGCTCATTGATGCTTGATTGTTGTATCAGACGTAAATATAAAAAGGTAAACCCACCAGAACCAAGCCATACAGTACACTTACCATCATATTTATTCCATTGTATTTGGAGTCAGCACATTGGGAGAGAATAATTAAAATATGCATAAATATGGTTGTCCATACAGTCAAACCTGTGTTAACAACCACCTATATAAAACAACCAGCTCTCTTAAGAGACCATGTTCCCATAAGTATTTTAGTAGACCACCTGCATAACGCTACCAGGGACCACTATTCTGTAAGCCCTGGAATGTACTTTACCTGTGTATAATGACCATTGAGATTTTTATCATGAAAAATAATGAAAAAAAATGTTTCTACTTAAAAACCTATTGTGCAACTTATCTTGTTGCGAAAGTAAACAACCAAACAGAAGGGTGACCATATTTAGATTTTTAACCAATCAGAATTCTTCATCATTTTTACATATTTCCCAGTGCAGTAAAAAAATCAAATTTAACATTTTTTTATTTTGTTGGAATTTGTTCTCCATTGGTTTGAATGTTGTTTTAATGAAACATTAAATAAAACATTAATACATTTCCTTTAAGATGGAGTGCAGTATTTCGAGCACATATTCCTAATACACACCTGATGCATGAATATTTGCGTAATAAAGATCTGTGAGTTGTTTGTACTCCAAAAAAATATAATTGTGTTATCTTAAATACTGCTCATCTTAAAAAGATTACGGGATCATTAAAACACTGAACCCGTATATAACGACCTTATAAAATGTATTATGCACAGGTTACCCCATAAAACTACCACCTGTATATAACAGCCACGTTTTTCAGGTCTCGTGAGTGATTGTTATACACAGGTCAGACTGTATATGACTTGGTTCTGGTGGCTTCTGGTAGGTTTACCTTTTAGTAATCACATGTATTAGGAAGATCCTACATGATTTGTGACTTGATAAATGTCTTTGTTATTCAGGCTGGTCTTCAAAAAATTGATGTTTACGATAATCAAAACAGAACACCACTAGTTAGTACTTTTGTGTGGCTTCGCTTTTTTCACCTCTTAAAGTCATATTTAGAATTCAAGTTAGCAGAAATTGATCTTGATAAAACTTCAGACAATCTACAGGTTGAAGGCCTGTCATTGTTAGTGTAAGCTGAGAAGTTAGTATTGGCACGCTTACGGCTGAGCCTGCCTGAAATAAATGTTTAAGCGTTGGCTGTTGCAATATTTCACATAGATTAGATTTCACGATAAATCCATGTTTATTTGAGGACAAGCTTTCAGTGTCAATCTGCACCCCATGATCACATCTCTAAAACAACTATGGGTCAAAAACATTTAAAAGATAAATAAAAGAAATTATATGCTAGAGTAACTGTTATGTCAATGAATAAATAGTTTTATTTAACACTGGTTTGTCATGGCTAATTAAAAGACTCCTTCAAGATGAGTTTAAAATTGTTGGACTCTCGAGATAATATAAAAAATCGTGCAACAAATGTTCAAGAACAATGGTAACCTGGCTGTACAGATTTTCTTCTTTTCCAATTAGGTGTGATATACCTAAATCTTGAAGTAGCACTTAGTTTTGTAATACAACCATGACGTTGCATTGGGACCACTACATTAAAACAATAAACTAGGCCAGATTGTAAGAACTAACGCACTCTATCCTTAAAGCGTAATATTGAGTAATATATGTTGCCAAGATAAGATAATATAAGAATATCTTTTTTGACTCTATTAAGAGTCTTTATGCAGAAACCTGTCATTCATACTGTCCCAAACAGTGACAAACCAATAAATGTTTAACACAACTACTATCATACACTTAACAGTGCAGAGAAATCACAATTATTTTCAGTGGCCTGTCATGCAATTCAGTGGTGGATCTATGTGAAAATTTGTGGAGGATAAATATAATTTAGTGTAAAAAAAAAGCAGGTAAACGTCTATTAGATGATGCAGACTGAACTGAAAATTATATTTATGCAATCCTCCACATTTTCAACATACCTCAGATTCGCCATGGGAGCTAGTAAATCTTAATTAAAAGTCATTTTGTCATCATGTAGTTCATTTTGTCATCATGTAGTTCATGGCAGTGGAAAGGAAACAATTTCATGCAGCCCAATTTTTGGTTAATGCTGGAGCAGATTTCACAATTAAGGTATTATGGAAGTTGAAGATATTTTTCCTGTATTATGCATTATTATATAAAAATTTTCAATACCTTAAACTCTTCACCCTAGAATTCTGAAGGAATTAACCTACTTCACGTGGCTGCTAGAAAAGGTACATTGCACTTTATCAAATGGCTTGTGAGGCTTGGAATTTGTGTCAACGAACAGGTAAGTGGTTATCCTTTCAACGCTGAATATTTTTTAACAAAAATATTTTCTTAATCTGTTTACATTTGCCCAAATCGTGGATATTTCTTGAATCTTTTTGACTACCTATTAAAAATCTTTGATATTAACATTAACAGTAGAAGCCTTTAGCATTTAACGGTTTTCCCCATTAGTCAAATTGCTTTCAACAACAGATTAATAATAATAAAGAACTTAGAGAAATGGAGGATGAACGGACGTGAAAAGCAAATGTACCTTTCAAATTATGAGGATCTAGGGCATGACCAAATAGAAAATGTCAGCCCGGCAAAGTAAAATTTGTTCAGTGAAGTGCAATTTTTGTCCAAATTGCTCTCCAAAATATATAACAAATGGTTCGCAACTTCATCATATCAGCACTATTGATTCGTTCTTAAAGAAAATCTTAATGGAAATTGAAGTATTTTTAGTATTTCGTTCAAATTTTTCCCAAATTGCATTTTTTGGCCAAAATAAGAAGTGATCCCAAATTCCGTCCAAACTTACTCATGTGACATTATATGCTATATCATATCATATTATATTATATCATAAGTCGTCATAAAATTTCAAAGTATAAGTTATTTCTCTCAGTACATTTTTCTTGATGATGGACCTCAGGTTTTCAAATTTGGATCTGATAGATACATAGACAGACTGAAATAGTTTAAAATAGACTGCTGTCTATTTTAAACAGTTTTTGTGTGCTTACATGCAGAAACTGGACAATAGTAAAGTACCTTAATAAATTCTGTAATAAAGTATTCTTTGATTGTAGTATTAATTTCATTTTCCAATTTTGTCTTACTCCAGGATAAATATGGATGGACAGCATTAATGTGGGCTGCTGAAGGTGATAGTAATGCAGAAGTATTGAAATATTTGATCAAAAAAGGTGCTCTAACAAACTTGATTGACAATGTAAGTGCAGCTCCTTCAGAATCATTGCTGTTTTCCAATTTTTTTACTCTGATTTTCATTTCCTTTTATTTCTTTTATTCATAAAGGAAATGAATATATGTCTGCATTGGTCAGCTATTGCTGGTTCATTTGAATGTACGAAAATATTAGTCAGTCATTCACTTGACCCTCATGTTAATGCGAAAAATAAGTTTGGTGAAACCCCTCTGTAAGTTGTTTTCTATGTATGAAATAGAAGCTGAAAACATGAATTAATATTGACCCATGTCATATTATATACCTATTAATAAAGAAATAACTGAAAATCTAAGAATGTATTTTAGACATGTGGCAGCCAAGGGTGATCATTTTCATGTGACACAGTAAGTCTTAATTTTCACCTATTTGTGTATTTTTGATAGGCAAAATTTTTGCTCCTCAATACTAGTATGGTAACTACTTCATCACTACCATTATGATGACCTGGGCTGTCATAGGTTTAGATCAGGGTCAGGGTTAGGGTTAGCTCTTGGGTTGTTCCTTAAAATAGTTATACACGAAGTGGTTCCTATTGGATACGGTGTTGCTCGATTTACTATGTTTTTTTCAAGGTATTTATTACTAAACGGAGCAGATCACAAGATAAAGAATAACAGTAATTTGACACCGCTAGACGTGAGTTTCATCTCCTCTTTTCCGTTATGGTTTGGTTTCCTTATAATTCAAAATGTCTATGCGTGTGTGGTTAGGTTTGTCCTGCTGGATCAAAAACGTTTCATTGTATCCGAATACGCAATGAAGTTGGTGAACCAAAAGTTGATCATTACAAGTATATTTCGTAAGTTCTGATTCATCTCGTATACTAGAATATGTTACAATTTGCTTCTGAGATACTGTTCATGTTCATTTTCACCGTCTAAAATGTAAATGAGGCAATGTGTCTGGGTAGAATGAGGTAAAACATTGATGTTATATCAAAAATTGAGATGGATCAGAAAATTATATTAAAATTTACGAAGCGGATATGATAGCTTTTTTCCATGGATCAGATGTGTTACCAAAAATATCCAGCACATTCTTTTCCTATACATCTCATTAGATTTTTATTTGTTTTCTTGATTTCTTGCATTTCTTATATGAAGGAAGCAGTCTAAAATAACATTGTTCTTTTAAGTACTTATTTTTTGTCAGATTGTACATTATATTTTATATTGCTATTTTTGAAACTTACTTGTTTTATTCCAAACATTTTAGCATTTCACCAAATTTCAAGCATAATTGAAAACATCTTCGATGATGTTGTCTTTGTTTACAAGTTCATCATTTTAGTCTTCTAATTGTTATAGAGATATATCACATGGAAAAGAGAGAAATCCAGTTAGTTGTATTAACGAGGTAATACTTCTGTGCACTATTAAGAAACATTTGAATTATTTCATTCATATTTCAATAATTGACCACATATATCCAGCATTTTGGGAATGTTGAATATACCTATTGAAATAGCTTCTTTTATAATATTTGCAATCTACAAAACAAATTTGATATACTTACTATTATGTCTGGTTGTTATAAATGTATGTAGGAATTTGGGACACACCTTTATGCAGAACTGTTATTTATCCCTTGTGACTAGTACTTCTTTGCTTTAAGTATAGATCCTGCTTGATGTGATTTTGTTGTTATTTTCTGCATACTCTTTTCAGGTTGATAATGAAGCTTTTCCATGTGATTTTGTTTATATAACAAAGCCAGAAGAATCAAGTCATGTTAGCGTTAAAAGAGGTTTATCTACAGTTAGGGTATTTTACATTTCTTTCACATACGTTAAAAACACAATAATTTTGGTGGAAATATATTCATATAAATTTTTTCTGGAGAATAATATTCGGACTGATTGTATGATGCAGAAATAAACTTCTGACTATTTGATTGTGAAAGTTTTGACAATATCACTGATTTAAATTCAGTGTTGTTATCAGGTTCATTTGGAAATTTTTGACCGATTAAATCTGTTATATTTACTGTAAAGAAGAAAATACGTAAATAATTTCAGAGGGTTAAATATTTTGACAGAAATTTTTGGATGTTGATGTAACAGTAGAATTATTCTAAGAAAAGCATTCCCACCATTCTATATGAACATTAATATCGTCTATAATATAAAATTTATTTAGCCGTGCAAATGTGTTGGTTCATGCAATATTGACTGTAAATGTATCAGATTGTCAGAAAATGGAAGACTGTGGTACTCTGATGTAAAGATTTAATTTTTTATTTGAAGTAGCTATTTTGTGTATTATTCAAACTTATTCAAATATATATAGCCATAGTAATACTTATGAATTTTCGATCCTTCAAAAGTATTAATCTGAAAGTGTGACTTCGGTGATGATGTAACATCTGTCACTCAAAAATATTAGTCCTTAAAAATTAAACCAAACGATTCGTTTTTTGCAAAATATGAATGTGAGTAATATATGTAAATCTTGTGGTGTCATACGTGGAATTAATATTTTTCTTTAATATATTTGTGACCTGTTTAATAAATTACATTAAAATACAATCGAAACAATTCAGTTTGTCTTCACGGTTAAGGCTAGCAAAAAACTGTAAAAATGTAAAAATATTCACCGAAGTCACACTTTCAGATTAATATTTTGGAAGGATTTATTATTGAAGTGCTTTATATTTATTGAAAATTCGAAAGTGTGACTGCGGCTAATACTGAAGGTTTTTTAATATATGTTCAACAAATTTGTTTCTATAAAAATATTAATGGTTTTCTTTTATAAGGATGGAAGATTAGATATCTCTATATTTGAAGAGGAGTCGCCAGTGTTATACGAATGTACACCGCTATGTTCTTGTTGGAGTCATTGTCCGAATCGGTTGGTACAGAAGGGAGTTCAATATTCTCTGCAAGTTTTCAAAACAAAAGATAAAGGTTTGAAAACTTCACATTGCAAATTTATTAAACTAGAATGTTAAGAGGATCGTGCTGTTTAATCTTGTTCGCTCGAGTTGTTCGTTCTTCTCGTAAGGTTGCCGAATCTTCTCGTAAGGTTGTCGAATCTTCTCGTAAGGTTGCCGAATCTTCTCGTAAGGTTGCCGAATCTTCTCGTTTTATTATCATTGCTTCTTCTTTAGTTTTTTGGATAGTCGTAATATTTTCACATTTTGTCTAACATTTTCACATTTCATACATTGCATTTGGTTTTAGGATGGGGACTTCGCACACTCACAGCTATACCAACGGGTGCCTTCATACTACCGTATGTAGGGGAACTTATCACAGACGAGGAGGCTGAACGTAGAAGTGAAGACACATACCTATTCAATTTAGATTTAAAAGTAATGTTATTACCAATCACTAAAATAATAATCTAATTTTTTTGAAGTTAATGACACTGTCGTTTTAAGGTCCCGGAAAATGCTACATGCTGATGTCTGACGATTCTGTCTTCTTTATCCACAACATGTAGCATTCTACTTATTCATCTCTCGTTCGAGTTGTGCACCCTTATTATCGTTGGAATTACGGTTATCTCTCGCTGTTATACTTTCCGATTTCTATGTATACATCGTCGTATTTTCTATGTATAATACATCGTCGTATTTTCATGTTTTTTTGGCAATGAAATATTATTTAAAATGATTTATTTTATTTTATTTTCAGACTTCAGGTGATGAACCTAACTGCATGGATGCCCTTCGTTATGGCAATTGTGGTCGATTCATCAATCATTCTTGCGATGCTAATATGAGGGCCGTCAAATTGTTTACATCACAGAGGGTACGATCATTTATCATTTATGTTTTTTGAAAATTGTTCTTTTATAAGAATCAGGAAAATTTGGTTCAAGTTTAGTTGTTTCTATTCTTTGAATTAAACCTTGATGTTCTTCTTGTTCTTATGTTGTTCTTATTTTTCATGGTTTTTTGATGTTCAGTTGTTCTTATTTTTCATGGTTTTTTGATGTTCAGTTGTTCTTATTTTTCATGGTTTTTTGATGTTCAGTTGTTCTTATTTTTCATGGTTTTTTGTCCAGACATAAGTTGTACGAGATGGATCGCGTTGCATTTGAACATATTTTTTCATTTCCTCAATCTCGTTTTTCTCAACCTTCAAAAACTGTGCCAACATATGGTTTCCAATTTTTGGGAAAAGAGCTTGTAATATAAGCTCGTTTTAACAATTTGAATATCTTTGATCTCTGGTGGGAAGGTTTGTTTCGAATGTTTTGAAACCATGAAACTACATTCGTCAGCCATTTTGATGACTGAAATGATGAATGAAAGAGCGTGTTGGATAAATTTTCACACATGGCAAACTGTTCCAACATGTTGGTTTAGTGTTGGTCCATTGTTTGGAAAAACCTTTCGCCACAATTTGTTCCCCGATTTAGAGAATTTGTTAATTTTTCATTTGTACGGGGTGCCATTAAAAACAAGTAATCGTGGTAATTAAAAAAATTAAGCGTTTTTTCGAAATATTCAAATTTTTCAAATTAATGTTTAAGTATTTGCCGGAGCGAAGTAAAAGAGAAAAATTACAAAAGGGGTCTGTCCTTAACTTCTGTCATAAAAACTTTTAGGATGTTTCCTTTCCCGAAGTGGCATTTTTTGCGTATAAAGATATTCAAGCTAGAGAAGAACTTAGGTAAGTCATGTTAACGGAGTAGTGAACATCTAAAAGTAGATGTTCATGATATCAGTAATGATCTAACATGCCCTGCTATTTTTCAGTTTTAATTATGGGGATTCATTCTGGGACGTGAAACTAGCAATTGGTATGTACTGTAAATGTGCATCAGACACCTGCCAATATGCTCGTAAGTAAAAATTTTCCTCTACACCTCTATAAGATAAATTGTTTTACCGCATCTTTTTGTAAGTCGGACGTAAGATTTTCCTTGAGCAAATTGGTGGAATATAGATATTTTTGCATATTTACTATATTGTACAAGCGAAATTGTACTCTCATTTCTGAAAGTCTTACATCAAAATTAGTGTAAAACCTCTAAAATTTGTTTGGGTCGCTGAGTTAGAATCAACTAGTAAACCAACTCATTTGGATCAAAGTTACAGTGTGGTATTGCAGTGTGGTATTGCAGTGTTCTAGCTTATATATTTATTTTTATTCATTATTATCATGTATAACTTTTTAGATCCGACTTGACCACAATCCTACAATCTCGGGGAATCTGTTCATGAAGTAATTTATATTGAAGTAGGATTTTTAGTCTGTATGTAGATATTTATTTGCTCTAGCTTAACAAAGGAAATTTGTAAATAATATTTTTATGAGAAAACAATTCAGTTTCACTATGTAACTTTAATTTTTGGTTTTGTAATTTTCTTGTGAATTAGTTCTAATAATTTTAAATTTTACAAATATCATCTAACTGTTTTTTATTTATTTCCTTCACTACTAAAATTCATCATGAAGTATCGCTCCAGATTGCGTTGCCTTGCTTCCCACAAATACGAATTGATGTAACACAATTTCAGACGATGACAGCTTACCATCCTAAACCATAAACAAAAATCTATTGAAATTTTGTTTCAAATGGGATTTTAATATGTGTAGAATCAGATTATATGAATATTTTATGGGATATTGGAATATAAAACTATTTTTAGTAAAACGAAGTAGTAAAGGCCTGCATGAACAGGTGTGGTGTCTATCCTGAAAGACATGGCTTACTGTGTGATGTCTATCCTGGAAGACATGACTTGACTGACTATTGAAGCCGAGGCCAGTCATTCAACAATCATTGTGCTTGTTGAATATTATATATGTTTATTACTAGAAACTATATTACTATATATTACTATAAACAATATATTATGCAGAATAAATTTCGCAATAGCTCATTTTACTCAGCAAGGTTTAATCTAGTCAAAAGCTACCCTTTTTCGCAGCCATGTTTTCACTCTTGTTTTATTTCTTTCCTTTTTTATTTCCAATTTGCAAATATTATTTCTAAAATCAAGTCTTCGTCTATTCAGGTGATTTTTGAGGGTGGTTTTTGAGGGTGGTTTGGATTTAGTTTATTATTTTTGTTTTGTCTTACCAAGTAGTAAAATTTGTATTGGCATACACCAAAGGAAGATGAATGCGAAAAAAAGGAAGAAGGCCTAAATTTCAAAAATAAGAAAGGGAGAAACTAACAAGCATGGAAATATAAGGGCGGATTGGTTTAAACCTGGCTGAGTATTGTGAGCTATTGCGAAATAATTCTGCAATGATAATGGTTCGTACCGACTACTGACCTACTGGTAAGAGTGCTCGCCTCCAGTGAGTCATGTTGTAACAGTCTGAATCGATCCACTCAGTTTGAGAGCGGGATTGATATCTAAGGGGTGTTGAGCGGTGAGGCGTAAATGCTCTATCAGAACTGAACTGAAGAGGCTAGCCTGGATAATCATTAATAAGAATATACGTTCGATGATATTTCGTGCACAACATTCAACAAATATGATGTTGTGATCTGGATCAAATAACAAATTTGTAAGGCCACCACAATTAAAAGTCATGTTTACCGTAACCCTCCCGCATATGCTGTCGTTACCGCTGAAGAATGTCATTATTATTAAAATTTTCATTATTCAATTTTCGCGCACGTAAGCGAAGGTTTACACATTCTATCTATGTAATAATTTTTTGCAGTTTTCGGAAATCAGAAACAGGATTTCGGGTCGTTTGTTTATAAGATGATAAACAGCACACTCAAAAATCTGTGCTTGTATAGTTGGATAATATTACGAAAACTAGTTTTTAAAGAAGATTTCTTCAAAAAAATTAAAGATCGTTATTCTTCTTATTAATAAACTACATCTACATCTTCGCTACCGTACGCTATTTCAATGTAAGAGCCAAGCAAAAAAAAAACCCCCAAAAAAAACAAACAAACAAACTGATAAACAAGTTAAGCATCAGCATATAATAATCTTGCTAAAGCTTTATCTGTAAAATATTTTTTAGCTTCGATGCTAAATTTACTCAAACAATCAATTTGTCGAATTTGTTTCGGGAGTTCGTTGAAAAAACTACAATGCGAGGTAAATGTTGGCGGTTCACCTTGTTTGATTTTATGTTCATCATCGTCGTTTCGTGAACTCCTTCTGTTTACTTCCATACTGACTTTTAGATAATCCAGCCATTTGTTATCGTGCATGGCTTTGAATGCTAACTTTGATGTTAAGAAGGCTATATACTCTTTGATAGGTAGCCAACCAAGACGTAGGTCATCATTTTCTTTAACGTAACGGCCAAATACATATGCATTTTGTAGCCTACTCAATAGATATTCAGGTATATCGTGACTATTAATACTATTGGCAGCGAATCTGATGCTTCATCATCTACTTGCACGAATTGCTTTCTCCCGGTTAAGTAACTCAAGATCGTTCTTAGAGAGCTTTTGGAGCAGTTCAGCTGACACAGCTTGTTTAACAGTATGCGACGATCGTATTTTGAATAGTCTATCATTAGCGCGATGGTAACTTTACGTTCATTGCTTTCCTTATGTCATCACGTAGTTTCGTCAGGATTGTAGTTGTTGAATGGCCTTTACAAAAGCCGGATTGTGTAGATTCATACAGCCCTTCAAATTCTATGAAGTTGCACAGCTGTTTTAAGATGACCCTTTCGTAGATTTTATAGAATATAGGTAACACAGAGATTGGTCTGTAGTCAACTGGAGTCTTCGGACTGTCAATCTTTGGAATTGGGCAAATCCTGGCAGTTTTCCAAGTATCTAGAAAAACGCATTTGTCGATGCAGTTGTTAATGATATGCACCAGCGGTGATGAAATTAGGTCTCTTACAGGTTTAATGTACCCGACCGGAATGTTATCATTTCCGGTTGAACAATCACTCTTTAGTCCGGATATGACCTTTTTGACTTCGTTATAGGTGGTATGTTATAATTTAAAAGACTCATCTCCGTTGTTAATTGGTTATTGACAAATAGTGTGTCGATCGTTTGTTCGTTTGCTTTTTCAGTAATTCTAGATGCCAAGGTACAGAAATGTTCGTTTAAGGCAGCGGGTTTATGTTTGATTTTCTGGCGAGTGTTTTTGAAGAGATTACGAACAGTTTCCCAGACAACTTTTGGTTGGATGCTTGAGAGCGCTTTTCGTATAAAGCTCCCTTTCACTTCCTTGATGGTTCTTTTCAGTTGACGTTTAGCTGCAATGTAGTCATTACGTACTGACTGTTGATGGTTTTCCTTCAGCTGCAAACGGAGGGACTCTTTGACGTTTTGATGTCTGGATATTTTCGGATCGTTCATCCATGGAGCAGGAGGTCTTGTTAATTTTACTCGGCGCATCGGCGCATGTTCAGTACTGCAGTCAGTGATGAGAGAGTTGAGTGTGCTTATTTGATCCTTGGGATCATCAAAGCTATAGACTACACTCAGCGGTAGGCGTTGGAAGTCAGATATGTAGCTTTCGAGGTCAAGGTGTTTTTCGTTGCGTATCCATTTGTACCTCGATTCGTAGCGTTGTTTCTTAACGTTCA